>JANFAB010000015.1:0-600000 GCA_024613165.1 Pisolithus albus | reverse complement strand
ATCTCGTAGGTCACAAGTATTCAAGCAGCCACCTCAAACAAGTCCATACTGGGTGCTACCATCGGCGGTGAGCCTGGTGGTCGCGCAGCTGTTATTGTGGATGACGCGGTGGACATCACACAAGCGGTGAAGGCAGAGACAAGTACGATGATTCCACTGGGAGGCGCAGAGCCAGGACGAGACGTTTTCGCCCAGAGGGTGGCCAAAGAAGTGACGAGCTCTCAGTCTCGGCCGGAAGTTGTGTCTCCTGAAGAGGGGGAGAGAGTGGTGAGCGTGGTTCGCGGGACGACAGAGGTGTCATTGGCGGTGTCGAATACTCCCAACCCTCCGCAACACGAAGGGTCTACATCGGAACAGGCGACGTCACAGAGCGGATACAACAAAAAGGAGGGACCGTTGGATCAGGCGGAGGCACTTGCCAATGAGGTTGCTCATGAATTGTATCCGGAAGACGACGACGGTGCATAGATATCGGGTTGGACCTTGAATGCATGTACATTTTTATTTTAATGAACGGGAACATCTGGCTTTCTCCTGTTGCTCGCAGTGTTTCTTCAGATAACGAGATAGAGCCAACGCTAGTATTTACCAAACCCCAAGATCTCATTACCCGTTGCGGTCATCGTTACTTGGAATCCTCTGAAGTACGTGGTATTTACTACGGGTCATCTATATCCATCAGTCTTCCCCTTCACGACTGCTGGTAGTTGTTCTCCAAAGTTTGCTTGATCCTTTGCTGTTTCCAACGGGCCTCAATTGATCGAGTCTGTTCAGAATGCTCACATCAACGGCAGCACTCCAAGCCGCTCTAAGGCTGGGCGGAGCCGCGGAGTTATACATCTCGGTGGATATGCATGGGTGAGTATGAGTGGGAGCGCCTTCACCCCCCTCTTTCTTTACCGTCTACATGCTCCGATGTATTGCACCACTTACGCTTAGTGTTGCCGTCGAAACGAGCTCAACTCGAAGTAAGTTCGTTTCAGTTTGAATTCTATATCAGTTCAGTCAGTTCGACAGTATGAAGTAGAACGAAGTGTCAATCGAACTGTAACCAAAGTGGCACGTCGTACCATAATGGGCGCCTAAGATAATAAGTAGGGCCTCGGCAACAATGCGATTGGATGGAATGTTTTATAACCGACTTCGTTCACGACCCTCAGTTTGTTACACTTCGGTAAGTCGGAGTGTGACCGGACTACCACTTCGATTCGGCTTGGTCTGGTTGGCGGCAACACTACAGTTACGCCAGAACGGTGTGCTAGGGTGATGACTTGCACTGTTGTCCCGGCTCGAGTTGTAACTTGAACACTCTTGCTGACTAAGCCCCGTCGGTACCCGGCCTCAACCCCAGTGAAAACTGGACATCACCAGGTGTGACCCAAAGTGACGGAATATGAGTTTGAGTGTGGCTGTGAACGTCAGACATATCTCGACATATTTCACTACGAAACCTTGCCAAATATCATATTCGCGACATTTCGGGGCAGAGTCCTGTGTGGTGCTATGTTAAATTTTTGCACTAAACATAAAATATGATATCCGATGATATACTTCTAATAGAAACTTTCATCCCACAATATTCTCAGTTGTGACGATATATGATATTTGCGAGCGTTGTGTATATTACAAAATATGCTCTAATGCGACGAAATCTCATTGCATTCTGGGTGTTCCGAAAATGGTAATATACAGCACTGGATAGCTAATAGCGGGCTCGCCGCTATTAGCGTACTCTAATCGAATGGCCAGACAGTGAATATTGTGATTGAAGACGTACAGCGTGCAGGTGAATTCCTAACCGAGTGCTGGGAGGGGGTACGAAGCGAGCAGTGTATCATCGAAAGCGTCCAAGAAGGCACATGAAAGAGTCCAAATGAACCGAGACGAGTGTGGGGTATGAGTGAGAATGCGGGAATTGAAGTGACTGGGCGGCCGTGCAAACGATCATGATCATGCGAGTGAAGCTAGTGAACGCCATGCGAGAGAATTATTGAATCTAATGGAGAGTACCGTTGCAGATACTTTTCGTGTCCCAAATGCTGTTTGCGACCTAGACAAGAAAATGATTAGAGTTGCGCTACTTTTAAGTCAAAGCTTACCAGAGCCGTAGCCTCATCGTCATACGCCTGCAATAAATGAGATACCAAACGTATCAAGAAGCTGACAGACTTACCTTTCGTTGTGCGCCAGTCAAGCCATTATAATAGTTCTGAAATTCCTCCATCGATCCACTTGACTGCACTTGCTTGCGCCAGCGGTGAGTGCACAGGTTACTGGGACCAAGTAAATAATGAGCTATGAGTCTCAGTGATATAGGAAGTCACTATTGATTATCCACCTAATGAGCTATGAGTCTACAGCACATCAGTAGGTAGTAACGAAGGGTAAGGATAGTGTAGCTCACCTCAGTGATATAGGAAGTCACTGAGGTGCGAAGGAGTGCGTACGAAAATTTACTAGGGTGATTATATAAGCGGATGTCCGTAGTCTCTACTAAGGTAAACCTAAATATCCAACACTCCCCCTCACTTCGGACGGAGTCCAAGTGCCAAAGCGAAGTGTTTAGCTTTAGTATGAGGTAAGGCCTTAGTAAGGGTATCAGCAATCATTTCGGAGGTAGGACAATAAATGAGATGAAAGGAGTGATTTTCGACAGCGAAACGAATGAAATGGTATCGTATGTCAATATGTTTGGTGCGAGCGTGATAGCTACCGTCCTTCGTGAGGGCAATTGCAGCTTGACTGTCCGAATGGAGTGGGAGTGGGTGCTCGAGAGGGCGGAAGACCTCTCCGATGAGTCGTCGTAGCCATAAACCTTCTTTTGCTGCATGGGTGGCAGCCACGTACTCGGCTTCGGCAGTGGAAAGCGTAACGAGTTCCTGTTTCCGAGATGTCCAGCTGATAGCACCACCATTGAGTAGGTACACGTAGCCACTGATGGCACGCCGGTGTTCCTGTGTGGCTCCGTCAGCGTCAGTATAGCCTACGAGGCCACTTTCAGTGATGCCGAACGTCAGTGCGAAGGTCTTGGTACCAGCCAGATATCTATATATTTGTTTTACGGCTTCCCAATGAGCTACTCCGGGTGCATTATTGAACTGTGCGACTGTGGAAACAGCAAACGCGATGTCCGGACGGGTTCCGACTGTCAGATGCATCAGGGATCCGACAGCAGCACGGTAGGGAACATTCTTCATATGCGCAGCTTCTGCGACAGACTTCGGAGACTGGTCACGCGAGAGTTTTAGCCCAGGATCCATTGGGACAGCAGCTGGTTTGGAGTCGGTGAGGTTATACTTAGCCAGGATGGCTTCCGTGTATGTCTGCTGTGAGAGAGAGATGGTTCGAGCGTCTCGATCACGGGTTACCTGCATTCCGAGTAGCCAGCTAATTGGTCCTAGATCCGAGATCTTGTAGCATGCCGAAACTTCTTGTTTGAACGAACGAATGAGTTCGGGAGAGCTACCAGTGACTGTACAGTCATCGACGTGGCTGGCGAGCACGAGTATGTCATGCCCAATCTCGCCATAGAAGATTCCCCAGTCCGCATGTGCACGGCTGAGTCCGAGCTCATTGAGCGACTTACTGAGCTCCTGGTACCACCTTAGCGCTCCCTGTTTGGAGCCGTACAGGGCAACATTCAGTTTTCCGACTGGTCGGGTGAACTTCCCATCCATAGCGTAGCCTTCTGGGAGCTGCATGTAGATGTCTTCGCCCTCACCGAGTTTACCATTAAGGAAAGCTGAGTGGAAGTCGAAGACTTCGATGTCCCAGTCATTGTGAGCAGCAATAGCGAGAACAGTACGTAGGGATGACAATCGAGCGACGGGGGCATAGGTATCTTCGTAATCGATCCCCTGGACCTGCGAGTAACCTTTCGCAACAAGTCGCGCTTTATACTTCTCGATTTCGCCCGAAGCGTTCCGTTTGATCTTGAAGACCCACTTACAGCCAACGACGTTCGCTCCGGTGGGGCATTCGACGACATCCCAGGTGCGAGCGGCTTCGAGGCTCTTCAGTTCAGCATTGATGGCAGCTTCCCAGCTCGGCCAGTCTGCTCGTGCCCGTGCCTCGTTTACTGTTGATGGATCGAGCCCTTCGGCCTCACTTACACCAGCTACCATAGCATAGATATCTTCTGAGTCGTCGTCTGCAGTTAATTCGTCTTCGATTAGAGCAAGAGTCGCATTCTCGGGTGATTTAGGACTGTTGTGACGACTGTCACTGTCACGTAGTTGTCTCATGTAATCCAGTGTGATGCGACCATCACGAGTGCCCTCTCCTGCTCTCAGACGTCGCACGTAGTCCGATTCGAAGCGTTGTCGAGCGGAACGACGAAGTGGAGGTGGAGTTTCGAAGGTTGGACCCAAATGGTCAGTTCTAGGTGCGTGATGCGTCGTTTCTGGTTCTGTTGGCTGCTGAACTTCGAGTGCAGGTCGTTCTGGTGTCGTTTGGCCTTCCGGGAGCGATTCCCGACGTTCCATATGGTTTTGCGACAGATTGCGACCATTCCGCATGTCCTGTAAGTCCTCATTCTCCCCCTCATGCGGTAGGCGCTGAAGCGACACAGAAACGTCTCGTTTGGGGAATACAACGCTTCTCTCGACCCCAACTGTCTTCAAGTCGACCCAATACACCCTGTGGCCATCGCTTTCAGCATCAAAACCCAGCCAGTGTCCATCTCGGGCCCTAGCATCAAGTTTCGAGCCACTGGGGTCATGGACTTTGACTCGACAACCCCAGACAGGTAAATTAGATAGGTCGGGCGCCTTTTTGTACAGCATTTCGTAGGGCGTTTTATTTCCGAGACGACGTGTCGACGATCTGTTTTTCAGCCAGGTCGCATGCATTATTGCCTCACCCCAGAGGTTTTTGGGTAATCCAGAGGCATGTATCATGGCTCGGACACGTTCGACCAGTGTACGATTGAGTCGTTCAGCTACACCATTATGCTCAGGTGTGTCGTGCACGGTGATTCGCCTTTCCGTGCCCTTCGACTGCAGGTATTGACTGAATTCTTTGCTCAGGTACTCGCCACCACGATCGGAACGCAAACGCTTAATCTTTGTGTCGAACTGGGTCGACAACCAAGCTTCATATGCTTTGTAGGACGAGAAAGTGTCGGCCTTGGATTTCTGTAGGTATAGAGTGGTGTACCGAGTGTGGTCATCCGTAAACGAAGCATAGTACAGGCTATGGCCCGGTGTTTGGACAGGGGAAGGTCCCCAGAGGTCTGTGTGGACTTCGTCTCCAAGGTTTTCTCGTCGTGGTGGGTCTCATTCCTTTCCGATAGGTTTGCGGGTGGTTTTAGCATACTCACAGGAGTCGCAGGTACCCATGGTAGAGTGTGCCTCGTCGAGAGTAATGCCGGAGATTGTTCCATCCTTGAGCATGGCTCGGATGGCTGCGGGGGCGATATGGCCAAGTTGGGCATGAATTTCCTGCATCGTGAGCGGCTCGGAGGCCTTTGTGAGGCCAGCAAAAATACGACGTGAGTGTTTGAGACAGTATAGACCTTTGCTTAGGGGAATTTCACCCAGTTTCTTCTTCTGAGCATTGAAGACCTGACAGCGCTTGTCACGGAAGAGTGCCGCATATCCTGCGAGGTCGAGTTTGCTTATAGAGACAAGGGTGATGCCCATTTTGGGTGCATAAAGCACATCCTTGAGACAGATACGGGTTTGACCCTTTTCAGATGGCAGGGAGATCATGAGGTCCCCTTTTCCGATTGCGAGGAAGGTGTGGTTGTCAGCAGCTGTGATTGGCTTAGGTACGATGGGCTTGTAGTCGAGGAATTGACTGCGGTAGGAGGACATGTGCCTCGAAGCACCGGAGTCGAAGAGGATCATTTCTTCATGGTTGTCGAGGCCTGCCCCTGCGAGGAGGGCATGGTCATAGGTTCTGGTAAATGCCTCCTCGTCGAGGTCAGGATCATCTGCCTGTGCGAGCCAGACTCCATCGGGCTCAGTGTCTGTGCTGGGCTGGGCAGTCGTGCTCGCTGCTGCAGCCACAGTAGCAGCCTTCTCGCTACCTTTCTTCTTCCCTTTGAACCACTTAGGAGCCTTTCCAGCTCTTCCACCACCCTCTTGCCAGCATTGGTCCTTGGCATGGCCCTTCTTTCCGCAGTTTTCACAGGTGGTCGACTTCTTGTCCTTCGCTGAGTAAGCTGCATCCTCAGTGGTGCCCGAGGTAGTTTTCTTTGAGCGGATCTTTCGTCGATCATACTCATCGAGTAGAATCTTCATAATGAAGTCAGACTCGAGGTCCTTCTGAGAGACGAGAGCTGAGGATGTCATCGCAGCGATGTTGGAGTCATACGAGGTCGGGAGGGAGCTAAGTATGATGGCTGTGAAGTCTTCATCACCAATTGACTGTCCGAGTGCGGCGAGTTGTTCGCGCAGCGAACGCAGTTTGTCGAAGTGAGCACGAAGGTCCCCCTTCTCGTTGCAGCGGGTTTCCTGCAGCTTGCGGCGAAGGTCAATTGCAACAACACGAGAGCGATTCTGGAATAGGTTTGTGAGTGTGTCCCATACGTTCTTCGCAGTCTCTTCTTTCTGAACTTGGAGGAACAGAGATTCCGGGAGTGACGCTGCGATGACCTGTTTCACAGCGCCATCATCTTTGGACCATTCCTTAAACTTGGCGGGGTACTCGCTGACAAGTTTTTGCTCAGCAGCTGTGGGCTTCCAGCTGGAATCCTTCCCTTTCGAGGGATCCTCTGGCTTCGCATCCAAGCCACTTAGGTGATCTGTTAGGCCTTTCGAGCCAACAGCCCACTCAACTCGAGCCTTGTAATAGAGCCAATTACTACCATCCACATTGAGGGTAGGGACTTGTAGGTAGTCTTCTTTTGCCATAGTAAGGTAATGCTTCTGTCCGAGAATTCTTCCGGTATTAGAGCGCGGGAGCGGGGCTCATAACCTAATGAGCTATGAGTCTCAGTGATATAGGAAGTCACTATTGATTATCCACCTAATGAGCTATGAGTCTACAGCACATCAGTAGGTAGTAACGAAGGGTAAGGATAGTGTAGCTCACCTCAGTGATATAGGAAGTCACTGAGGTGCGAAGGAGTGCGTACGAAAATTTACTAGGGTGATTATATAAGCGGATGTCCGTAGTCTCTACTAAGGTAAACCTAAATATCCAACAGTAAAGAACAAGTTAATGTGAAGTCAGTTAAACGTACCGTCCATTTTTAGTGGGACCCGGACGCATCTTCGCCTTTCCATTTCCCTTGCTAGGCTTGCTGCGTGAATCTGCCGTGCTGTTGTCAAGCGTAACGGATATTGTTGCAGCTGGTACGGTAACACCGATTGGTTCGAGAACCGGTCTTGTACTTGACTCTGTTGCGATTGTTACGGCGGAGCTGGGTTGCGGCATTTCAGAGGCATCGTGAGGAGGGGGTAGTGGGATCTCCCACGCTTTGTGAGCAGCGAGTGCAAGTGCGGCACTAGGACATACTATCATCAGTGCCGATCCTATGGTGTACAACGTACTTACAGAGGGTTTATGGATATCTTGCTGGTGGTAGCAGCACTGTCTAACTCGGACTGCATGACACTCTCCTCCACACATGGGCTATCATGAGATGGCGAGGCATCCCGCTTGTCATCAGTGCTGTCAGCGGGTGACACCTCATGAATTGCTGGTGGAAGACGCTTAGTGGACATTTCAGATGACGACAAGTGTGGGTCGGAAGGTGGAGGTGAGGGAAGAGTGGGTAAACTCGTGGACGGCGTCATTCCTTGCATGTGGAAGTTAGCTCATTTGACACGCATGTATGAGCAACGTACCCTTGAATTTCTTATCAGGCCCCTCCGTCTTGAAGGTATGCTGCGTGGCTTTCCGTTTCGTGCCGACCTCTCCGGCGCTGTCATCGTCGTCGTCGTAATCATCATTGTCATCGTCATCCTCGGTCTTCAGTCCCTTGACTTTCCGTACCTTCCACTTGCCGTTTTCATCCAAATGTACCTTACGCCAGGCGGGATAGGTCGTGCTGGCCAGATAGTCGAGTTTCCAGCCGTTCGTCGCAAATCTGAACATCAGGTATGCATTCTCCATGAGGTCGTGAATAAACTTGCGGCCACTTGCGGGGAGTCGCCCCCATGACTTTGGTGCAAGCTTCTGCTTGACGAGCTCCGCCCACCCTCCCCGGAGAAGTCTGCGGATAGCCTTGCCTGTCTTCAACGATGGCGGATTTCCGTCTTCGTCCTCAAGGTAGCCTAGAGTCCCTCGCTTACTCGTTTGCCCCTCAGGGGATTCGAGATATTTCTCCCAGTCTTCACGGTCCCAAAATCGGATTGATGGGCTTGACTCTGGGGTGGGGCGTTTCGACGACACGGATACTTGAGGAAATGCAGTGCCATCGAATTGGCAAGGGTCTATATTGCGTAAACCCACAGCATCTGCCAGGCACTGGAATGCCGTCCTGTATGATGTAGACAATGCAGTTATTAGTTAATGTACGATGATAAACCGTGCTCACCTCAGTGTACTGTTCTCAACTGTTAGTTTCATTACCTGCCCCTCAAGACACTTCGTCCGCTCTTGTAGAATACTAAGCTGCTTTGTTTCGTGACTATATGCGCTCTAAAACCGTCGTTGTGGTAAGCTTAAGTTCTGGAAGAGACGTCTTACGTTCATAAACGTGCTGGGAAATGAAGTCATCGACATGTCAACCGCCTGTGAGAAATTCATGTCAGAGGCATGCTGCGAGGAGAAACTTGGCTGTTGGAATGTCAGGTTTGCGGGCGGTGGAGACTTCAGAAGTAATGATGCAGTTGGCTCGTTTAGTGTCAACATTGACGACATCATCGTGACTCGTTGACGCCGTCGAGGACAGGGGGTATAGGTAGAAGTCAGTTGTTAGGAATAGAAAGTACTCGCGTGTCGGTCCCTTGTCGGCATATTCCGATAGCCTTTTTTCACGTAAGTCCACATGTCCTCGACACCGGTTACGCGAAGCACACGCGTTCTCGACGTGGTGGAAGACGTTATCTATGTGGAGGTCACTGGCGCCCTCTCTCGGTGGGACACCCACTGTTTTTCAGTCAATATCCTGTCACCAGGCATTAAAAAAGTAGTTCTTCGTCTCAAGGATAGTGTCAATAACCCGTGAGTACCACATCTTCTGGCTCAGGACACTGACACCACTAGCCACAGCCTCTCTGCTGATAGCAAGTGCACGCTCGAAGGACAAGCTTTGGAAGAGGTCGAGGCTGCTAGCTCTAGGCTCAAAGTCGCTGAGGAAGCCTTGTGGAAGGCATACGAGGGGACTGTTGGCATCCAAGAAGCATTTGCCGGGGTGGCTGGTGCAAGTAGCAGGTTGGACGCCATACGGAACAAGCTGTCAGTTCTCAGAGATACTGCCGACTCCAGTGGGATGGACCCTGTTAAGGCTGAAGAAGTCGACTGTGAGCCCCACTTGCAGTCTGGATCAGATGGTGAGGATTTACGGTACGTTCCCTACGTTCTCATACATTGTTTGCATCTCACCCGCTACAGGTTCGAGTCTGCCTCCGCTTCTCCATGTCGAATACTTGCCCGCTACACCGGAAACCCGAACGCAGATGCAGGGAGCCTGACCAGGCCATGGGCCTATCGCGTCAACCCATTCGCACCTTCGGATATCCCTACGCAACTTGCAAAAAGGAACACCAAAAGGCCGGCGACAGTCGACACGTCTTCGGACCACATCCCCAAGCACCCCAAGCTGGAGATATCTTAGAGGTTTTCCCGTTTATATCCCATTTCTTGTGCATTCCGTTCAGTACGTGTCCTTTGCTGCTGTACCATTACATCGTGTTTTCTTGTTACCCGTGTCATCGTGTTTTCTTGTCACCCGTGTCTCATCACATTGTGTTTTCCTGTCGCACGTATACCATTGAAAGCCTGTATGATACTCTAAACTAGTCGATGTCTGCATCCAGATCATCGTCGTCCTGATAAACGCTGTATGGTAAACCTATTTGTGAAATATCAAGTCCTGGCTTCTCCATTAAAAAAAAGCGGTCGTCCGAAAGATGTTGAACGCGATGCGGTATCATACCAACCACACTTTTGATCGACTTGACATGCACGACAACGAATTCAGCTAGAAGTTTTGAGGACACGAGCGTGTGCGATGATATCTTGAGAAGTGCTTCATCTGGAAGGGAGTAGAGACGGATGACAGCGATGTTTTCAAACCGCCATGCTGATTCTTCGGTCGTGGCATCCATAGCGAGTCTGGTGAAATACTGTACTTCCCCAAATCGTTCCCGCCCATCATAAGTAAACTAGACTAATGTTAGCATCTTGTAGCGTGAGTGATCTTGTACCTACCTTCACGTTCCTTGAAATGCGTAATTGTGTTCCTGATTTGAGCTTTTCTCGCCACAGAGACCGTGCGATCTGTCCGTTTGGAAGTCGAAGACGTGCCCATCGTTTGAAGCATTGAAGGGGCTGATTCTGACCTATAAATTCACCAATGATACGTGCTTCCACTCCGGTTGGGAGCCAAGGCCGCTTGTCACGTTTGCATAGTAAAATGTAGCCCCCTCCTAGGTTCACAGAACCCATTGGATGTCCCTTGACCCCGTCATCGAGTTCGGGCATGACTGCGAGTAGTGCGTTTACCTAGTAAGGTTGTTAGTTAATTTGAATGCCCGGATATTGGAGTTATGGTACTTACTCTGCACCGCCGCACTCCTTCCTCAGCGAGGTTTTCATAAGGCCTTGATGGCTGCCGGATTTCCTGACCTAGGTTGCCAATAGTGTGCTCCATTGTCCACTGCGCATAGCATATGGGTGGGCCTTTGTGCATTGCCTCGGTAACGAGGTGAAGAACTTGGTGGACACACGGACGGATGAAATGCAACCGGTCTTGCCTGAGTTGATAGTATATGAGTTCAAATTCACGGCCCCAGGAACAAAGGAGGACGTAGGCGTGCGCGAGGTCGTGGTTGCTGATGGCGTGTTGAGACATGATCTGGATACCACGGACGAGCTTGCAGAAGTTCAACCAATACCGTTCTGGAAGGATGCTGTACAGGAGCGCGGGAGCGAGGCAGAATATGTAAAGGTGAAATTCCCATGTCTTGTAGTCTGTATTGATCTTGTCCGCGATATTGCGTGGTTTGCGGTCAAAGGAACCAGGGATAGACGCACCCGCGTCCTCGACAGCTTGCCCATGTGCGGCCCAAACTTCCTCATCACGGAAAATTGCCCAATCCCACGAGTCTTTGTTGTCTGAGTGACTGCACTCCATTGTGCCGCGCCAGAGCGAGATGAGAAGATCTGAAAGATTCCCAGCGAGATGCATGAGGTCAGTCGTCATACAAAGAGGGACTCCAAGAGAACGAGAGTAGCCGAGACCAAGGATTAGAGGAGGCTTTGTAATACCAGTTTCCGTCTTGCGCATATCCCACTGCCGCTGACTGGGAGCACTAACGAGTCGTATGAGATTGTGAGCATAATCACCTGAGCCACCAAGAGGAAGCTGGAAGACGTTGATGTCCGGATGGTCGCTACCAGGTGCGCAGCTGTCTCGGGGCTTCAGGAGGGCTGGATAATAGTGAGTACCATGAAATTTGCGTCTGCCAGGTGTTGGACAGTAAACGCGACACCCATTTTTGCCGCTGTGTCCTACCATTCCGTCCCAGCAGACAAGCCCTGGGCCATCAGCCGTCGTGAAAAGAAGATAGGGTCTTGATGAAAAGATGCGATCTTCGGATGCGTCCCAGATGCAGAGACCTTCATGTTGAAGGGCTGCAATATGATGGAGACCTACGAAGAGAAACGAGTCAATATTCTTGGGTTTATTCGGTCCCGGTATGAATCCGCCCGGGCAGACGTGGATCTTCTTGTAACGCTTGTCAGGCGCTAAATTAAGTATAACCCAAATGTATATCCAGCAGTCGGACTGTTTGCTCTCATATAGCTGAGCTCCGTCAAGGGAAACCATTAGTACGATGTCGTCCTGCTTGATGTCACCATCGAGGACCGCCCCGAGATAATCCCAGCCTGCCGCAATGTCGTCGACCAACGATATTGATCCGGTTTGTCGTAGCTCTGCGAGAATTTCCTGCGTACGCTCGTGTAAGTAGCGCATTTGACGAGCCAGGTCGGGGTCGCGATATAGCGCCTGGAGTTGTGGGCCTAGCGGGATAGTGGTGAATCTTTTGGCTGGGACCTTGCTCCGGCCATTGGTACCCCGTAAGACTTCTTCATTCCAGCGTGAAGCGCCACATAGCGGACACTGGTCGCGATTGGCATATGGACCTGTAAATGCTGCGCAGCTTTTAGGGCACATATCATGTTGAACCTTCTCAACGCCAGTGAGAGACGCGATGAGATTCTCCACACTGTGGAAGGACAGGATGTCATCGATGCCCTGCGCACCTGGGAAGTTGCAAGCAGTGGATCGGCAAATTTTTTGGTAGGCGTCCTTGGACGAATGCTCCGTAGCAAGATAAGTTGATATACTATGACGATGGCCGGGATTGTCGATCCGGAGGGATTGACGGGGGGGATTACGGAGACGATCTAGGGCCGTTTGGGTGAGCTTCGTGACCGGGTCATCTAAACTGGCAGATACGAGAGCAGTAATAAACTGCATAGTTTCCTGTAGTTTAGGAAGAGTCACGCGTTCGGACAGGTCTTGGATGTCGATTTGGGGTCGGATACGTGTTACGAGTCGTGCTTGAGTGACACAGTCAGGCTAGACTAGTCGACGAGAGCAGCGACCTAAAGAGGAACACTAAACGAAACAAACCAACAATAACCAAGGCAAGGACGAGCGACGGCGGGATAGACGGCGGACGGACGCGCAGATCTTGACGAAGACGAACAGCAAAGCCTAAACGAGGCTAGGAGTACAGTCACTCAATCAGAGACAAGAGGGATACGCCCAAAGACAAAATGAATAGAACTAAGGAGCTAGTACAGTGATGTGCCTACTATATATACTCTCTAGCTAGGGGCCATGAGGGAACCTCAAGGCAGAGGCACAGGGCATGATGTCAGAGGTGACGTCAGGATGACATCACCATGACATCAGGATGAGGTCAGTATGACATCATCGAGGACTAGACCTAAGTTCTAGACTGTAAGTATAAATAGCTCGCAAACCGTGAAAAGGAAAAGGGGGATCTGTAATCGGAGGTCTGGATCGTGGCTGGATAAGGGCTAGGTACACAGCCGCACGAAGAAGTGCCCAAGATAAGATCAAGATGATCTAATCGGGTATCTAATCAGTGATTAGATAAGATAAAAGAAAGGGGCAAATCTGCGATCCATTACACTATCCCATCCTTAGATTTTCAGTCCCTGAAAATAAAACAAAAGAAGAAACGAAAAAGAAAAGAAAAGAAAAAAGAAGTGCGCACGGAGGTCTCGACAAGTCTCGACAAGGTTGTCCTCTGCGAGTCCAACACTTTACTCGTCAAGCCTCACTCGCTCGTTCACCTTTCCTCATACTCACTATCCCATCCTTAGGTTTGGCGTCCCGACGAACACCAAAGACGAGAAAAAAAAAATTTGGCCATTTTTGGAGCTAGCCGGTCGATTCGCGATCGCCATAGTCCGGCATGTCCGACTCAACCGGTGGCGGAAGGGGCGGGAAGAGCCCGACAAAGGGGTTCACTCTCACCGGGTTGAAAAACGGCGTGGGCGGAAGCGGAGGAAGGGGTGATAGCAGGGCCGGTGTAGCCCTAGGGGTGCTCTCGAGTTTCGAGGTCGGTCCGGTCTCCTTGTCCGAGAAGCTGGGGAGCGCAGACTCGGAGTTCGGGGTCGGTCGGGGCGGGGAAGGGAAGACTTCGCGTTTGGCCGGAGATGGTCCAGCCTCGACATCCCTGCATTTGACACCGCACAGGCAGTGCTTCTTCACGCTCCGGAGTCCCTTTCGGAGGACCTCTACTTCTCTTTGTAGTCTATCGACGGTCTTTACCAAACCATCGATTACGTTTTTGCGCCTCGGGATGTGCTTCTTATCCTTGGCGACTTTCGGCTTGCTCGATTTAGAGTCGGGAGCTCGACTAGGGGTAGGAACACTCGGTTTAACCTCGTGAGCTGGAGGGATCTTTACACTCGATTTAAGGTCGGGAGTGCGACCATTTTTCTCGGGTAGTTTAGCGTCGTTGCGGACACGAGGAGTCTTCTTGTTTTTACACTCAGATGCCTTGTGGCCAGAACGCTGGCACGCATAGCATCTAACACGAGCCGGGCATCGGTTAGCGAAGTGGCCAACCTTACCGCAGTTGAAACAGCCTATGCACTGCTTCGTAGTGTGGGAAGTCGACTTGCACAGCCGACAGGGGTGCTGTACCTGCTGACCAGGTAAGCGGACTCGTGGTGGTGGGAGAAAGGAGAGTAAAGGAATCCCATCCTTGCGCTTAGGGGGCGCAGCGGAATGAGGGAGAGAGACAACAGGTGGCCTCACAGGTGATGGTGCGAGGCGGGGAATCGGGGTCGTGGGAGATTTCGGGCGAGCCCGAGGTGTAGAGCACACAGAGGCATACGACCTAGGGGTCGAAGCCAAAGAAGAGGGGGCGCCACTCGAGGGGAGCAGCGGCGACTCGGGGAGGGGGGTGGCGACAGCGAACGATAGGGGAGAGAGAAGCATGTCAGCCATGAGAACGAAAAAGAATTTTTAAATGACGCGCTGGTAAACTCTCTAGCACAGCACTACTACACGTTCCACCGTGATCTTGGTAGAGCGGGCAAGGGTAAGAACGAAGTCGACCAGTCGAGGGTGACTATTGGGAAGTTCTATTCAAGTGTTACGAGTCGTGCTTGAGTGACACAGTCAGGCTAGACTAGTCGACGAGAGCAGCGACCTAAAGAGGAACACTAAACGAAACAAACCAACAATAACCAAGGCAAGGACGAGCGACGGCGGGATAGACGGCGGACGGACGCGCAGATCTTGACGAAGACGAACAGCAAAGCCTAAACGAGGCTAGGAGTACAGTCACTCAATCAGAGACAAGAGGGATACGCCCAAAGACAAAATGAATAGAACTAAGGAGCTAGTACAGTGATGTGCCTACTATATATACTCTCTAGCTAGGGGCCATGAGGGAACCTCAAGGCAGAGGCACAAGGCATGATGTCAGAGGTGACGTCAGGATGACATCACCATGACATCAGGATGAGGTCAGTATGACATCATCGAGGACTAGACCTAAGTTCTAGACTGTAAGTATAAATAGCTCGCAAACCGTGAATAGTGATTTGCTCGGCCCGGCCTCAAGCCCCGAGCCGAGCCGAGCCGAGCCCTCCTAGGCCGAGCCCAGGCCGGGCCCTTAGGTCGGCTTGTGGGGGCTTTGGGCCCGGCCTGTGTTTTGGCAAAGCCCGAGCCAAGCCCTCAAAAGCCGGGCCAAGCCTTCAAGCCGGGGCTTTAGTGGCTGTGCAGTAGTTACTTAATATGGTAGTAGGATTCCTGCAGCAGACGAGTTACCGGACACAGATAGACATGCAGATGACTCAGAACATTATGTCCCACTGCTATAGATGCTGGTTGGACAATATCTTGGCCCTCATTTGGCTTCGAAGATGTGTTTTTTTCACTCTCTGTGGCTGACACCAAGGAACTTCTAGGTAAACCCACCTTCTCCCCCTACCTCCGAACTCGAACACACATTTTCTCGCGAACCGTCGCGCCAAATCTCTCGCAAATTGCAGGCCTAGGACTACTTGATGAGACCTTTCCAACGGTATATTTGTCGTTGTATTTGCCTCAATGCTTCTGGAGATATTGCCCATTTTCTGGTGGAAGGTACTGTACGACGAATTTTGGCATAACTTGGCATGGGGTGTGTCTTTTTTCTTATTTCTTCGTTTTCCCATCTCCTCCAGACGCCCTCCACCACCTCCTAAGGTTTCGCGGAATTTCGCCTAGTGGTTGTACCTCGATGCACTACCCCTCCCCCTGCCTCTGTACTCGTACCGCATTTTCTCCAGAACAGTTGTGCCGAACCTCTCGATTTTGTAGGACGTGATTCTACTCGACTAGACCTTCCTTCTGGTACTTTTTTTGTCACTATTGACCCAGTGCATCCAGAGATATTGCCTTTTTTCTGGATGAAGGCCCTGCAGGACGAAATTTGGAATATCCCAGGAGTGAGTCTTCTAATTCTTCATTATTCCAACTCTCTTTCATGCCCTCTATCACCCCCTGCAGTTTCATATATGGTCTCCATAAGAACAGCTCATGTAGAATTACTTTGTATTTAAATATCCTCTTTGCACTGGTAAGCCACGGCCCAAGCCGAAAGCCCCGGCTTTTGGGCCGGGCCGGGCCCTCATATGGGGCTTCTGGGGGCTCATGGCCCGGCCTGAGGTTTCCCCAGGCCGTGAGCCCTCAGAAGCCGGGCCCAAGCCCTCGGCTTCAGGCCGAGCCGGGCCGGGAAATCACTAACCGTGAAAAGGAAAAGGGGGATCTGTAATCGGAGGTCTGGATCGTGGCTGGATAAGGGCTAGGTACACAGCCGCACGAAGAAGTGCCCAAGATAAGATCAAGATGATCTAATCGGGTATCTAATCAGTGATTAGATAAGATAAAAGAAAGGGGCAAATCTGCGATCCATTACAATACGTCGCTGGTATGTGATCTCGGGTAGAGTTGGCAGAAGCGCACCCGTCTCGTTTGGCGAAGGTGGTGGGGATGCATTTGTCTCGTCTGGCGGAAGAGAGTGGGATGGAGAGGGTGGGGGAGGGAAGAATGGCTCAGGGTCATGCGCATGGTCACGACATTCAGCGGCACTTTCATTACCCTCGGTCGAATCGATTAGATATCTAATATCCAACCCGCTTTCATCCGAATGTGTAACAGTCTCGTTGACACCTGTCTGGGATAATTCCATTACATCAGTAAATTCACACATTACTTTTTTCCTCTTTTGGAACTTTTCCGAGTTTCTGCACTTTGCGAAGATCAAAAGTAAATAAAGCAAATAAAGCAGTCTCATTATACTTTTCCAGCTTTTTATTGCCCACTCCGAGACAAGGTGTACTACATTATTATAAAAAGTATAAATCCAGTTCTGTTGCAGTTGTAATTATCTACCAATCTATTCCATCCATCCACAATTGGGGTGACTTGGAGTCTACCAGTGCATTCTGTGAGCCTCATGGCCGGCTGCCATCACCAACCTTACATGTAGGTCTGCAGGACAGTGGAATGGGGTGCACGCACTTAGAAGAAATTTTGTGTGCATGCTTATGTCAGCAATGTTGAGTGTCAGTGTCGTACGATTTGGAAAAATCAGCCCAAGTTCTCACGCTGCTTTGTGGGACCTGCAGCCTGGAGTTTGTTCGGTTTCGCCATGTTGGTAGTTCAATGCTTAGTATTGTCCCACCACACAAGGTAAGTGCTGTGTTGCTCTGCCACACCAGTTTTATTTATGAAGCCATTGTGGATATATGAGAATTTTTCTGTAGGGAGGGGTGGGAGATACCTTGGTGAGTATGTATCTCCGGAATGGATGGGCTGATTGGTATGGTTCATCTCGCCAATTCATGAATGCATTCTCCCTGCTGAGCTGCTTCGGTTGACAGCTCTTTTGTTAAATTCCTTGCAGCCATTCCAGAGATATGGCCGGGCCTGCATCTGGAAGGCTATGAGACTGCTTCAGCAATAACTCGGGTTCAGATGATCCAATTGGTACGATTCCTTTTACTCCATGTCATCCCAGATCCCCCCTACTGTCACCTACAGTTTCACGTTGAATGGCCCAGTGGTTGTTGCTTGGCGGCTTCCTCTTCCCCCCAATCTTGCTGCCCTGCGAATTGTCTGCACCATATCTCCGTAAGTTCTTCTCTGGGCCTCTCGCTTTTCTGGGTCATTATACTACTCGATCCTGGCTCTCGAACAGTGTAACTCTTGTCGCAATTGGTCCAGCCGTTGTGGAGAAAATCGAATTTCGTCAGAGAGAGGTGTTTCTGGGTAGTTTTGCTCATATCTTAGGGCCGGATGTGCGTATCCACTCAGTTTCTTGTTCCGCATACGCCTCACAATCCCCCCTACCGTTCCCAACAGTTTCGCGTTGATCGCATCAGCAGTTATCATTCGGCAGCCTTCCCCTCTCCTATCCCATTCATTTCCACACCAGACCTTTCGCTTTTTGGTATGTCAGTAGTACTAGATTTGTACAGCTTTGGTCGAGATACTGGTATGCAACTTTATTATTGTCATTTAATGCTTTTCAGAGCAAGGAAAGTGTGACGAAAAGTAGGAAAAGCCTGGAAAGCTCTGCTTTTTCTGCTTTTTCGAGTGAGAGATCTACTATTTAAAGTGACAACATTACTTTAAAAAGTGGCTGCTTTTTTTACTTTTGAACTCGAAAAAGTTCCAAAAGTGGAAAAAAGTAACGTGCGAATTTACTGATGTAGCACAAGTCCACGTAGATACGAAAAAGAGCTCACCTGCTGTCCAGAATCCGCTTCATTCTGATTAGTCCGGATAGGCTGCTTCAAACGAGCACGTTTGCGACGTCCCACGTACTCAGTTGGGTCTCGGTCTTCCCTTGCCCGCGTGGCAAGGCCCCGACGTGCCTCAGCTCTACGCACACTACGGGGAACAGAAGAGCTAGAATCCAGTGGAAAGGCGTGTTCAGCAAGAGGCGGGAGACTTGTAATTCGTTCTCCCAAGAGCCTGGCAGCATGTATTCGGTGACGCTCTTCCTCTGAACCTGCACTGGCAAGATGTTGCTGCCATGCTGTGTGGGAGACCTTGTGAATGCGTCCATAGCCGTGCTTGATGCAGACGCAGTCGTAAAGTTCGCGGGCGGTGGGCTGCTGTTCGGAGTCCTGTTGCATGTAAGTAGTTAGTGCGGTAAGTGCAAAGCACTACTTTGCTTTGCGCGTTCGCAAAGCTAAGTAATGCTTTGCATTGTAACGATTGCAATGCCGAGGTCGACGACATTGGGCGGATCCCGCTTGCAAAAGGTAAAGCGACACGTTGCAAAGCCTGCATTTGAGATTTGCTAATATTTGATACTATCTAAGCATAATCCTAATAAGGAAATTCACGCCTCACGATCTACGGTCACACCTGGTGATGTCCAGTTTTCACTGGGCCTCAACCTCTTTCAATGGTGGGATTATCGTGGAGCCTCGTCTGTCAACACTTGCGTGGTGATGTAGTACAACACTACCTTCTACCGCCTGAAAGCCATTGCTATTTGCTTTTCTCGGCGCGGTTTGTAAGGGCAGAACACATGTGCGAGCAATGCTCACAGAACACCGCCAATACACGTTCAACATGGCCTAATCCAGTTAGGCCAGTTTTGAGGCCGAAGAATTCAAAAAACTTATGCTGTTATTCGGATGAGGCTGGTGGTCTCCTACATTGTGAAGACCACAGTCCTACGTCTACTCTTTTCCCTCGGTGCCATTCACCAAGGAAATCCCTCCGCCTAGTGCAATCCTTCCTAGAGAGTTTTTGGAGATTCGATCAGCCTTCAGGTAAGTATATAAGTGACTGTGTTGTAGCCGTCAATGTTGTTCTACTGTATCTAATTGCATATCTTAGCCCGAAATGCGTTTAATCGACGTTGGTGCCTTCCTAGAAAGGGAGATACAGATGAAGCAAGGGGGAACTGTCGATCATGATATGAAGTCTGTCCTGGAGGAGCGCAGCGACGCATCAAAGGATTACGCCATATTGTCGCATCGCTGGCTCGACGGCGACGAGGTGAATTTCTTGGAGATCATGGAACTCGCCAAAATGGAGAATCGAGACAAGATTCGTAAGCGCAGCGGCTACCAGAAGATTGTGAAGAGCTGCCAACAGGCTGAAGCTGACGAATTAAAATGGCTCTGGGTCGATACCTGTTGTATCGACAAGCGGAGTAGCTCAGAGCTGTCAGAGACCCTGAACTCCATGTTTCGGTGGTACGAGAACTCCAACAAGTGCTATGCTTATCTCCACGACGTCGATGTTTTTCCCACCACACCCAACAACGAGACGTCTGCAGGATCCGGCTGCGGGCCAGAGTGGTTTTCGCGGGGCTGGACGCTGCAGGAGTTGATAGCCCCGATGGACCTCCAATTCTTCAACAAGGATTGGCAAGCTATTGGGAACAAAAGGGATCTTGCAACCACCCTAGAGAAGATCACGCGTGTCCCATTTGGAGTTTTGGTGGATGGTCTAGCCTCATACCATCCCAGCGTCGCCCAAGTGATGTCGTGGGCTGCCGACCGGAGGACAACACGAATCGAGGATCGAGCATATTCATTGATGGGTCTGCTGAATGTGAACATGCCTATGTTGTATGGAGAGGGGAAGAAAGCATTTATACGACTTCAGCAAGAGATCATCCGCAACTCAAGCGACCAGAGTATCTTCGCTTGGAAACCGACAAATGAAACACTGCAGACATGTGGCATACTAGCAGACGATCCGAATCTCTTTCGAGATTGCCATGACATCATCCAGATACCGTCAGGAGAATTTTACTCGAAGTTATCAGACCTCCGGGGCGTTCGCGTCACTAGCGAGGTTGACAAATTACTACGGAGTATGGACTATTTCCCTTGGCTTTCCTATTTTTTTCGAAGTTGGACCACGGAAATGCCAGCACTCCATGCATCCATTGTCACCAATTTGGGAATCCAGATGCAGCTTCCTGTTTTACGCTATCCTGGCTGTCCAATCGTCCTCCAAGTGGTACTCGCATGCAGGAAAGAAGGTAGTTCAGGGTTAATCACCATTGACATAGCCCCCTGGCGATCGAGATGCTACAGATATACCGGGCAATTCCTGTCGTACCTCTTGCCAGACACTTACCAGCACTCACAATTCATTCTTTCTCATGAGGTGATAGGTGCTCCCTCTGGAATTGTCATTGAAGACGCGGTTGGTGTGGCAGCATCACTTCTGGACAAATGTGCGACCAAAACTGGCACCAAGGTGACGGGCGGCAATGAACACTGTTTTGGTGTCACCTGTGCTGACGTGGGGGACATCCTTAATCAACCGCTTTCAATCCTACTCGACGTGATCCCGTATATCCGGAGGCTCCTTGCTCAAAGGCTTCCATATGTCTGCGTGTTTTTCGCACTTGGGGCTCCTGCAACTTTTTTTCTGGCGGCCACAGAAGCTATACTCCTTTTTGTTGTGTTAAAATTTGATATTGCATTCACCCGTACTCCCTTAGCCGACCACTCGATTCCCGGAGAATATATCATCGGCTCTGGAACGGAAATTGTCTTGTTGAGAGGGGAGGGACGTGCAGTCGCCTCAATCATTCATAGCGAGATATGCTCGGTTTATCGTGCCCTGCAGGTCTTTCCTCAACTGTCAGGAATCGTGTGTGCAATCTGTTTGTCTTACAGGTCCTATCTCAGGAGCCTTTGCTCACATGCGTATTCATCGGGCTACCATTTGTGGTGATGTGTTATGGGTATCTCCGACTGTCCCACCCATCTATACTGAAAGCATTGCGCTGGCCGGGTTTCCTCAAACCGGCACTGAGGGGAGTAGAGCTCAGAAAGTACACGTTTAGCACTCGCGCTGGTGGAGTGGTCTTCGCGCTTTTTCTCCTGCACAATGAGAAGGCAGCCAAGGTCATGGATGAACTCTTGCCTACTCCAAACAGCAGGGCATGGAAAAAGTGGAAGACTATTGTCCTCAATATTACCCAACGCAGGGGAGATTTTGACTCCGTCATCTCCGAGTGGGATGATGGTACTTGGACGGATACGGAGAAAAAGATGCTGGAAAGTCTGTTCCAAGATGCGCGCGATGCCCATCGAACCTTCAAAAGGCACCTTACGGTGTCTCCTCCCAAAGCCCGCCAGTTTGATGAGCCGCATGACTTCTGTGCCGACAAAACACGGCTGTCATATGTGTAAGTTCCCTTCTCTCGTGCCAGTTCAGCCTACTTAATACTACGGCACCAACCGTCAGTAGATACGCGAAACCGTGCCCACGGGTTGTCATGTCCATGGGTTGATATACATACATAACGAGATTCCACGGGCTCAAAATGAATGATACGGAGAAAAAAAAGACACCGTATACATTCACCTTCTGTGACCCCCTTTACCAACTCAACGTTGTATCTAATCTCATGGTTTAGACTTCAGCATTGTTGTATGACAGACTTGTCTTTTTTGGGTCTTCCATGTTTCTTGTGCCACAGACTGGTCAATCATTATTATTTTCTCCGTGCACCTTGTGCGCTCGCAAAGCCATCCAACGAATCGATCAATATCGACACTGCCTATATATCGTGCAGGAGAGGCACTCCAGCTGGAGTCCGGACTTAGATGCTACTTGGACATTCGCATTTGATTATAACGTCTCTCAGATGCTGGGTATGGTTCTGCCACAACATTCTCCCAGTCCGGCGGTGGCTTGACGGTTTATTACCATCATGTAACCGAATGTGCACGAAAACATGCAGAGGGGGGACTCCAACATATCCAGGAGTTAGTTATATCAACACGGTTACACCCGAATCAAGACGGCTTCAACTTTTTAAAGTAATAATTACCTGTAGTCGAACGATCGATCAGATCTATAAGAATCTACGGAGTGAGGGATTCAAAGTTAGCCATCGTCATTGGTTTTAGACATCATCCTCCCAACTCTCGGGTACATCTTCTCTTGCAACTGTGACCGGTCGCTCTCGCTGCGCCTGCAATTTCTAGTGTCGCATAGGACGGCGGAGATGGACCACTTAAATGAGGGGGAAGAGGCCCCGATGAAGACGCGCCTGATTTGTTCGCAACGTAAGGCGGCGGAGTGTTCCGCGACGACGATGACGACAATGACGACGGCATCTTCCAGGCACGCGTTATCTGCGAGCAAGGTGTGTACGCCGTCTTAACAGCCGTGGCACTGGCAGCAGACTTCGACAGTTCAGCCCCAGTCCCTCGTAAAGTGGCCTTGGACGAACGCAGGTCGACTAATTTACTCGAAGACGCTGCGGACACTGCAGATTGTGAAAGAAGCGGTACAGGAATACGCGTGTCGATTCGCCGGATGAGTCGCACACTCCGGGGCGGCTCTTGATCGACTTCGGTGGTATCCACACGATAGACGGATGCGAGCTGTACAACACATATGTGTCAGTACAGAAGGGCGCAAAAAAACGTCAGCGACGTACACCTTGTACGAACTTGCGCCGTTCGGCAGTCATACACTGCAACACCTGCGTCCGTCGACTCGACTTGACAAACCTACACGATACACAAAAGCAAGTCAACCCCCTGGTCACATACACACACCAAAGGAAAAAAAAAAGCTTACTCTGCCAAAGTGTCCTCCATGAGCCGCACGAACTTGGCATTCGCAGTAGCTCGTGCATAGAAGTCGACCAACTCGTCACTCCAGATAGCTTTAGGACCCGCGGCCATTTCCTCGCGTTTCTCTCGACTGATCCCAAATGCTTCTGAAGGCTTTTCATTCCGTTTTCTGACCGCACAGTCCTCGTTGCATGCAAGACGTTGCTCCTTATTCGAGCATGGAACCGTCGATCGTCGGTTTCCACATGGACAAGTAAGCGTGACAGGGGTAAGACAAGGACCTGTCTCTGGGCAAGCTGCAGGAGCGTGACGCGTCTCCGGACAAGGATGATGATCCGGTAGACTGTCGAAAAAATGGTTACACGATTGGCTTGGAGCAACAGCAAACGAGAAAGAAGACGTACCAGGTTTTGCGAGATTTGCCACATATCATCGTACAAGGACCACATTCATCGGCATGACAAGTACGCCTGCACTCGTGAAACCCGCATGAAAAAAGTCTATCAAGAGGACGGAAAGCGCCAAAAGTCAACGCGAATTCGACCGAGAGCCAGCGGAACAACTCACCGTCTACAGATGTTTCCACAATTCACGCGCTCCTGGGAACACTGAACATTATCTACCATTTTCTTCTCACAGACACAGAGTTTCCTGTCAAGAAAGGACACGGAGGACACGTGACTGAAGTACTGCTCTCTACGGAGGGCGGTAGCCCCTCGTGAGCAGTATTCGCAGAGGCTGGCTGGAACCAGCGTCTGCTGATATATCTCCACGGCGCTACATTTCACCTCTCGTTTTATCGAGCCGCATCGGCACGGCTTCAAAACGTCCATCGTGCATGGGGGGCATGCTCCCCAATGACAAGTGGCCGTGCAGGAATGGCCACATGGCAAAGGCTTCGAACATGCAGAGGAACAGACGGGGAGTGGAGAGGTACATGACGCGCGTGCAGGGAGGATAGGAGACGTATCATCACTTGACATCTCATCACCATAACGAGCCACTCTGCACCGATCACACCCACATCGAGTGACCGAGATGGGGTCAAACGGGCAAAGTGGGGGTGTTCTCGACGGAGGATGACATGGTTTAGAGCATGTGTGTGTCCCACAGCTGAAAGGGCTGGGTAACGCACGTCAGCTTGAGTCTGCCGACGACGGAAAGAGAGTGGTGGCACCTACCGGCTGCAAATCTTCCCGCATCCAAACGACCCAAACCACTCTTCCTCTTCCTCTGTCCCGTCGGGCAGCGTGCTCTTCGATACTACACACTTCGTCGCGTCCTCCGAATTGCATTCACCACAATTCGTTTCGCTTCCACACCAACACCTGACTTCCTCCGTCACCGGGCATAGTGGACAGAGTTCAGCGTGACAAGGTTTTTCACATCTGTGTTCGAGATCCTTGCACGACAGTGGTTTGGAACAGATCTTCATACAAGAAAAGAAACCCCGCTGAGGTCCGTCGGATGATGCAGGGTTTTACATTTGGTATTTTGTGTGACCTCCCCACAAAAGCAGGACCTCTGGACTGTTATAGCACAAGGTGGACAAGGGCCTGGGTGACACGATAGCGGACATGGGTGCCCGCACACAGAGGAGCGTGGGCGAGAACACGGAAGACCGCAAGAGCGGGGTGTTGATAGATGCGTCGGAGAAGGATTGGAAGTTCGACGACAGAAGCACCTAACAAGCAGAGACTGGTTCATATCAAGTACGCCTGAAGCGAAGAGTTTATGCACCACTTACTCATAGGTCGTCGGCACTTGTTCTCGTTTCGTCTGACATCCGCGGCACCTCCATTCACCTGGGAGTTCTATCCCGCGTACAAGCCATGCTTCCGTGAGACTTTTTACGCTCTTATCGGCCCACGTTTGAATACAATTCAGATGAAACGTCGTCCAGCAACACTGTGAGCGTTCTTTGTCAGGATCGTCAAGTCGTGCATTGAGTGATAGCTTTGGACGTGAACGATTGTCAGGATCGTCGAGTCCCGGTTGGAGTAATAGCTTTGATGACGAACAATTGTCAGAATCGTCGAGTCGTGAAGAGGTATAAGGTGATGGCTTTGAAGGAGAACAAGACCAGGTATGATGTTCTGGCCGTACGGAGTTAAAGCAAATAAGGCAGTCGGGGTATGGTGGGGTCCGTAACGCGTGAGTGAGGGTCGATGTGAGATCGTCGCCTGCTGGAGAGTCTAGCGACCTTCTTGTTCATCTCGACCCCGATGACGATTCCGAGATAACACTGCCTGGCTCTGCTGGATGCGTCAACTCGGAATTGAACGCCCCACGACGAGGCTGCGGTCGACTGCTCTTCTGACTGCAATCGAAGACCTGTTCTCCCAGGATCGTGCCTGCGAGGGCTCGCCATGGGCTCTCGCATCGGGCTCGGCGGTGGGGGTGGTATTGGGGCCGGAAGGTATATCGCTCTGCGCAGGGCCAGTATTACGACTCCCGTCATCTTTCTTTCGGGGTGGTCTTCGTCTAGTAGTTGGTCCCCGATTCGTGGTAATATTTTGAGCGGCTTCTGGCCGTCTCGTATCAAATTCCGACTGGGAGCTACGGGTTGGCCTATAGTGGAGGTGTCCAATCGTGAATTTGCGTCTTGCGTCGTTGCAGTTGTATTCTATTTAGTGAGAAATGGCTAATACCATGCGATCATTCTCAGCCAGGAATTTTACGATGAAGTTAGTATCATTGCTGAACGTGCGAGAAGTCGACAGTACTGACATTGTATCTCTCGTAGGTCACAACTATTCAAGCAGCGACCTCAAACAAGTCCGTATTGGGTGCTACCATCGGCGGCGAGCCTGGTGGTCGCGCAGCTGTTATTGTGGATGACGCGGTGGACGTCGCACATGCGGCGAAGGGAGAGACAAGTACGATGATTCCGTTGGGAGATGCAGAACCAGGACGGGACGTTTTCGCCCAGAGGATGGCCAAAGAACTGACGAGTTCTCAGTCTCGGCCGGAGGTTGTATCTCCTGCAGAGGGGGAAAGAGTGGTGAGCGTGGTTCGCGGGACGGCAGAGGTGTTATCGGCGGTGTCGAATAACGCACATACTCCCAGCCCTCCGCAGCAAGATGGGTCAACATCGGAACACGCGACGACGCTACAGAGCGGACACAACAAAAAGAAGGGACCGTTGGATCAGGCGGAGCCGCGGAGGCACTTGCCAATGAGGTTGCTCATGAATTGTATCCGGAAGACGACGACGGTGCATAGATATAGGGTTGGACCTTGAATGCATGTACATTTTTATTCTAGTGAACGAGGACTTCCGGCTTTCTCTGGTTGATCAGTGTTTCCTGATATCGAGACAGAGCCAGCGCTAGTATTTACCAAAACTTCATCGATTCATTCATTACCCGTTATGGTCATCGTTGCTTGGAATCCAGCAATTTACCCCATTTCCATCATTCAGTCTTTCCCCCCTTCACGACCGCTCGTCGTTCTCCAAAGCTTGCTCGAACCTTTCCTGTTCCCAAAAGGCCTCAATTGATCGTCGATCAAGGTCTGTTTGATTTGCTCATATCAATCCAAGGGCGGCACTAAGGCTGGGCGGTACCGCGGAATTATACAGCTTGGTGGATATGGCGTGAGTATGAGTGGGAGCGCCTTCACCACCTTCTTTACCGTCTACATGCTCCGATGTATCGCACCGCTTACGCTGGAATAGCCTGTGCTAGGGGGATGACTGCGCTCTTGTCCCGGGGGCCGGCTCGACTTCACTGGCAGTAACTTGCACACACCTGCTGACTAAGCTCTCTCTTAGTCACCCCGTTGAACACCTGTGTGAGCAATGCTCACATGCGCACAGACGCCGCCAATACACGTTCAACATGGCCTAATCGAGTTAGCCCGTGGGCATTGCCATAGCGCCTCCCGCATCAAGCCCTTCAGCCAAACGGCCAAACTATGTACAGCATTCTGATGCCAAAGAATGCAAAAACTGCGGTGGAGACCGCAGCTCTACGACTACTCTTTTCCCTCAGTGCCATTCACTAAGGGGATCGCTCCGCCTAGTGCAATCCTTCCTTATTCGCTCAGCTCTCAGGCAAGTATATAAGTGACTTTGCTATAGCCGTCGATGTTGTTCTATGGTATCTAACTGCATTTCGCAGCCCGAAATGCGTTTGATCGACGTTGGTGTCTTCCTAGAGAGGGAGATACAGATGAAGCAAGGGGGAACAGTCGATCATGATATGAAGTCTGTCCTGGAGGAGCACAGCGACACAGAAACGGCTTACGCCATACTGTCGCATCGCTGGCTCGACGGCGACGAGGTCAATTACTTGGAGATCACGGAACTCGCAAAAATGGAGGATCGAGGCCGGATCCGTGAGCGTAGCGGCTACCAGAAGATTGTGAAGAGTTGTCAACAGGCTGAAAGTGACGGATTGAAATGGCTCTGGGTCGATACGTGCTGTATCGACAAACGGAGTAGCGCAGAGCTGTCAGAGACCCTGAACTCCATGTTTCGGTGGTACGAGAACTCCAACAAGTGCTACGCTTATCTCCACGACGCCGATGTCTTCCCAACCGCACCCAACGAGACCTTTGCAGGATCCGGCTGCTGGCCGGAGTGGTTTTCGCGGGGCTGGACGCTGCAGGAGTTGATAGCCCCGATGGACCTCCAGTTCTTCAACAAGGATTGGCAAGCTATTGGGAACAAAAGGCGTCTTGCAACCATCCTAGAGAAGATCACGCGTGTCCCATTTGGGGTTTTGGTGGATGGTCTAGCCTCATACCGTCCCAGCGTTGCCCAAGTGATGTCGTGGGCTGCCGACCGGAAGACAACACGAGTCGAGGATCGAGCATATTCATTGATGGGTCTGCTGGATGTGAACATGCCTATGTTGTATGGGGAGGGGAAGAAAGCATTTATACGACTTCAGCAAGAGATCATCCGCAACTCAAGCGACGAAAGTATCTTCGCTTGGAAACCGACAGATGAAACTCCGCAGACATGTGGCATGCTGGCAGACGATCCAAGTCTCTTTCGAGATTGCCATGACATCATCCAGATACCGTCAGGGGATTTTTACTTGAAGTTATCGGACTTCTGGGGTGTTCATGTCACTAACGAGGTTGACAAATTCTTACGGAGAACGGGTTATCTTCCTTCGCTTCTCTCGTTTTTTCGGCAACGGACCATTGAAATCCCAGCACACCATGTATCCATCGTCACCAATTTGGGAATCCAGATGCAGCTCCCTTTTAGACGCTATCCTGGCTGTCCGATCGTCCTGCAAGTGGTACTTGCATGCAGGAATGAAGGTAGTTCAGGGTTGATCACCGTCAACGTAGTCCCCTGGCGATCGAGATGCTACAGGTGTACCGGCGAAATCCAGTCGCCCCCCCTGCCAGACTCTTACCAATGCTCACAACTCATTCTTTCTCATGAGGCCATAGGCGCTCCCTCTGGAGTTGTCATTGAAGATGCGGTTGGTACGGCAGCTTTACTTCGGGACGAATGTGTGGCCAAAACTGGCACCAGGGTGACGGGCGGCAACGAACACTGTTTTGCTGTCACTTGTGCTGACGCGCAGGACATCCTTAATCAACCATCTCCAATCCTACTCAAAGTGATCCCGTATCTCCATTTCTGTACCGCTCTATGTGCGTGGGTACTTCTCACATGGGGGGGAACTGCGAATCTTTCTGTGGTGGCCACAGGCGTTCTGCATATTTATATATCAAAATTTTCTGCGAATATTTCAACCACCCGTTGTTCCTCAGTGGAAAGCTCGATTCCTGGAGAATATGTCATCGGCTCTGGAACGGAAATTGTCTTGTTGAGAGGGGAGAGACGTGCAGTCTCCTCAATCATTCGTAGTGAGACAGTGCGTCACCGCGATGCTCTGCAGCACCTGCCAGTAGAGCCGCATGCAATCCTTGTCTTAGAAGGCCTATTTCAGGAGTCTTGGATCACACGCATAATTATGTGGCTACCAACTCTGGTGATGTGTTATGCGTGGCTCCAATGGTACCACCCATCTGTACTGAAAGCAGTGCGTTGGCCGGGTTTCCTCAATCCGGGACTGAGGGGGTTAGAGCTCAGAAAGTACATGTTTAGCACTCGCGCTGGTGGAGTGGTCTTCGCCCTTTTTCTCCTGCAAGATGAGAAGGCAGCCAAGGTCATGGATGAACTCTTGCCTAGTCCAAACAACAGGGCATGGAAAAAGTGGAAGACTACCGTCCTCGATATTACCAAACGCAGGGGAGATTTTGATTCCGTCATCTTCGAATGGGATGATGGTACTTGGACGGATAGGGAGAAGAGGACGCTGATAAGTCTGTTCCAAGATGCGCTCGACGCCCATGGGGCCTTCAAGAAGCACCTTATGGTGTCGTCCTCTGCCCAGCGCTTGCCAGTTGGATGGGCCGCATGACTTCTGTGCCGACGAAACGGCTGTCAAATGTGAGTTCCCTTTTCTCGGGCCAGTTCAGCCTACTCAATACTATCACACCAACCATCAGTAGAAAAGCGAAAACTTGGTCAGGGGTTCACATACCAGTATCTACGGATTGATATACATATTTTTACGAGGTTCCACGGGCTCAAATTAAATGATACGGAGAAAAAGCGACACTGTTATATTCACCTTCCGTGACCCCTTTTACCAACTCAATGTTTCTGTATCCTAATCTCATGGTTTAGACTTCAGCATTTCTTGTATGATGGACTTCTTTTGTTTGGAACTACCTTGTTTCTTGTGCCACGGACCGGTGGTCAAACTAATCAATATCGACGCAGCCACATAGTGCAGAATGATTGAGTTTCGAGCATCACCAGGCAGCATGCAGAGGGGAAACTCCAACACATCTAGGAGTTATATCAAAGCGGTTACACCAGAATCGAGACAACTTTAACTCTGTAAAGTAATAATTACCTGCAGTCTAACGATCGATTCAGATCTATAAGAATCTACGGGTGAGGGATTCAAAGTTAGCCATCGTCATTAATTTAGGCATCATCCTCCCAATTTTCGGGTACATCTTCTCTTGCGACTGCGACCGGTCGCTCTCGCTGCGCCTGCGATTGTAGTGTCGCATAGGACGGCGGAGACGGACCACTTAAATGAGGGGGGAGACGCCCCGAAGAAGACGCGTCGTATTTGTTCGCAACATACGGCGGCGGAGTGTTCCGCGATGACGACGATGATGACGACGGCATCTTCCAGGCAGGCGTTATCTGCGAGGAGGGTGTGCACAGTCTTAACAGCCGTCGCACTGGCAGCAGTCTTGGACAGCTCAGCCCACCAGTTCCTCGTAAACTGGCCTTGGACGAGCGCAGGTCGACTAGTTTACTCGACGACGCTGCGGACGTTGCAGATTGTGAAAGAAGCGGTACGGGAATACGCGTGTCGATTCGCCGGATGAGTTGCACGCTCCGGCGAGGCTCCTGATCGACTTCGGTCGTATCCACACGATAGACGGATGCGAACTGCACAGCACATATGTACCATATCAGTACAGAAGCACAATGCGGAAACATCAGCGACGTACACCTTGCACGAATTTGCGCCGCTCGGCAGTCATATATTGCAACACCTGCGTCCGTCGACTTGACTTGACAAACCTACACGATACACGAAAGCAAGTCAACCCCCTGGACACATACACACACGAAAGAAAAAAAAAGGCTTACTCTGCCAAAGTGTCCTCCATGAGCCGCACAAACTTGGCATTCGCATTAGCTCGTGCGTAAAAGTCGATCAACTCGTCGCTCCAGATAGCTTTAGGACCAGCCGCCATTTCCTCGCGTTTCTCCCGACTGATTCCAAACGCTTCTGCCAGCTTTTCGTTCCGTTTTCTGACCGCAGTCTTCGTTGCATGCAAGACGTTGCTCCTTATTCGAGCATGGAACCGTCGATCGTCGGTTTCCACATGGACAAGTAAGCGTGACCGGGGTAAGACAAGGACTCGTCTCCGGGCGAGCTGCAGGAGCATGACACATCTCCGTACAAGGATGATGATCCGGTAGACTGTTGAAAAAAAAAATGGGTACATACGATTCGCTTGGAGCAACTGACAAACGAGAGAGAAGACGTACCAGATTTTGCGAGATTTGCCACATACCATCGTACAAGGACCACATTCATCGACATGACAAGTACGCCTGCACTCGTGAAACCCAGTGAAAACTGGTTATCACGTAGTGTGACTGTAGCTGACGAGATGTGAAACCAATATGAAAAATATGCTGTAGTCGATAGTTTTTATGAAACTTTCCTTTTTGGGCTGCACAATGTGCTGTGTCTGCGCTGTGTCTGTGTCTGCGCTACGCTATGTCTAATCTACACACCGTCTGACTGCGTACTTCACACTATGCACTACATGTGCTGTGCAGTGTGCTCCCTCGTCGCTATGTGTACACGTGATGGAACACTGCCACCAGATCATGTGACCTCACCATGCCACTTCCCGTGTCCCCACCTCGACTCACTTCCTTGCATGCTCTTACCCGTCCCCATTCCACCATATCATGGCAATGTCCCTTCCGGTGAGCTTTTTTCACTTTCGTGGTAACTAATGTATCCATCAACAGTTTGAAATCATGGCTTCCATAGTGTCATTGCTTCTGGACTCCAGGGTAACCGGTAAGTACTCACTTACAGTTCAGCGCATACGGGCTATATGCAGTCCCGATAGATGGTCCGGAGGTACTCGCAATGGCCAGCATTGCTTCCTAATGGTATGATACAGTACTTTTCTGGTATTCTCGTGCTTCGTTGGAAGTGCAGGTGGCTGACCCGCATCATGCAAGGCCACCGAGTGTTGTCACTCCCTCCCATTCTGGGTCTTCGTCATGCAGTGACTCGTGTTGCCCTGGCACCTGCTGCTGGCACTCCTGTCTGTAGTCTTGGTGATCCTGTCCATTCTCTTCGGTGTCGTGCAATGAACGGGACTCAAATCTCAATTTTTGTACTTCGGTGATGTGGGTGCCGTGTCGAGCTGACGCAGCACAATCACAAATCCCGCTGGCATTCCCAAGTCTGATGCCAATTGTGAGTTGTCGGCCTACACTTACATGTAACATCCACTCCCCAACTAACGAGCTTGGAACTATGCAGCTACATATTTGGTTTCACAGGATCGAGCGTCTCCAAACATGCAAAGTTCCATCGCACTGTTTGCTTGCGCCGTTCCGTCGCATCGTTTTCTCGCATCATTCCATTCGTTCCCTCGCATCGCACGCCATACTGTCATCGCCTGTATTTATTGCATCCCTGCCAGGGGAGGGGTGATCCTGTACTACATAGAGTGCTACGGTGTAATACATGGTCATTTTGAGGCATAATCGTGCAGCGGGTGTGGGTAATAACGAATATGTGAATATATGAGTGGATATGACTTGGTGATACCAGGTCATATGGCGTCACATATGCGCATATTGCACTAACGTGGAAACAGGGTACCGGGATGTGACCTGGTATGCACTAATATGACTATGCAGGAGAAGTCTTCTGGTGTGTTCTGGGGTCATACTGCCGCATATTGCATTGGTCTCATTTTACTACGGAATTCCAACCCAGTATGACCCTGTCCTACTTTCCTAGTTGGGTCATATCCCGTCAGCTAGTGTCACACCACGTTATAACCAGTTTTCACTGGGCGTGAAACCCGCATGGCAAAAGTCTATCAAAAGGACAAAACGCGCCATAAGTCAACGCGAATGCGACCGAGAGCCAGCGGAACAACTCACCGTTTACAGATGTTTCCACAGTTCACGCGTTCCCGGGAAGACTGAACATTATCTACCATTTTCTTCCCACAGACACAGAGTTTCCTAGTCAAGAAAGGACACGGAGAACGCGTGACGGAAGTACTGCTCTCTACGGAAGACAGTAGCCCCTCGTGAACAGTATTCGCAGAGGCTGGCTGGAACCAACGTCTGCTGATATATCATCTCCTGTCAGCACCACGGTGCTACATTTCACCTCCCGTTTTATCGAGCCGCATCGGCACGGCTTCAAAACGTCCATCGTACATGGGGGGCATACCCCCCCAATGACAAGTGGCCGTGCAAGAATGGCCACATGGCAAAGGCTTCGAACATGTAGAGGAACAGACAGGGAGCGGAGAGGTACATAACGTGCGTGCAGGGAGGATAGGAAACGTATCATCACTTGACAACTCCTCACCATCACGAGCCACTCTGCACCGACCACACCCACATCGAGTGACTGACATGGGGTCAAACGGGCAAAGCGGGGGTGTTCTCGACGGAGGATGACATGGTTTGGAGCATGTGTGTGTCCCACAGCTGAAAGGGCTGGGTGACGCACGTCAAGTTCAGTTCACCGAAGATGGTAAAAAGAGTGGTGGCACCTACCGGCTGCAAATCTTCCCGCATCCAAACGACCCAAACCACTCTTCCCCTTCCTCAATTCCATCGGGCAGCGTGTTCTCTGACAATACATACTTCGTAGCGTCCTCCGAACTGAATTCACCGCAAGCAAGCAATTTCGTTTCGCTTCCGCACTAACATCTGACTTCTTCCCTCACCGGGCATAGTGGACAGGGTTCAGCGTGAAAGGGTTTTTCACATCTGTGTTCGGGATTCTTGCACGACAGTGGTTTGGAACAGACCTTCATACAAGAAAAGAAACCCCGCTGAGGTCCGTCGGATGGTGCAGGGTTTTCATAGGCTGAACATTTGGTATTTTGTGTAACCTCCCCGCAAAGGCAGGACCTTTGGACTGTTATAGCACAAGGTGGACAAGGGCCCGGGTGACATGATAATGGACATGGATGCCCGCACCTGGAGGAGCGTGGGCGAGAACACGGAAGACTGCAAGAATGAGATGCCGATAGACGCGTCGGAGAAGGATTGGACATTCGACGACAGAAGCACCTAACAAGCAGAGACCGGTTCATATCAAGTACGCCTGAAGCGAAGAGTTTATGCACGGCTTACTCATTAATAGGTCGTCGGCACTTGTTCTCGTTTCGTCTGACATCCGGAGCACCTCCATCCACCTGGGAGTTCTATCCTGCGTACAAGTCATGCTTCCGTGAGACTTTTTACGCTCTTATCGGCCCACGTTTGAATACGGTTGAGATGAAACGTCGTCCAGCAACTCTGCGAGCGTTCTTTGTCAGGATCGTCAAGTCGTGCATTGAGTGATAGCTTTGGACGTGAACGATTGTCAGGATCGTCGAGTCCTGGTTGGAGTGATAGCTTTGATGACGAACAATTGTCAGATGAATCGTCGAGTCGTGAAGAGGTATAAGGAGATGGCTTTGAGGGCGAACAAGACCAGGTATGATGTTCTGGCCGTACGGAGCTAAAGCAAATAAGGGAGTGAGATCGTCATTCGGAGAACCTAGTGACCTTCTCGCTCGTCTCGACCCTGGTGGCGATTCCGAGATAGCACTGCCTGGCTGCTGGATGCGTCAACTTGGGGTTGAACGCCCTACGACGAGGCTGCAGTCGACTGCGTGCCTGCGAGGGCTCGCCATGGGCTCCCGCATCGGGCTTGGTGGCGGGGGTGGTATTGGCGGCGGAAGGTATATCGCTCTGTGCAGGGCCAGTATTACGACTCCCGTCATCTTTCTTTCGTGGTCTTCGTCTAGTAGTTGGTCCCCGATTCGTGGTAATATTTTGAGCAGCTTCCGGCTGTCTCGTATCAAATTCCGACTGGGAGCCACGGGTTGGCCTATTAGTGGAGGTGCCCAATCGTGAATTTGCGTCTTGCGTCGTTGCAGTCAAGTCCGTATTGGGTGCTACCATCGGCGGTGAGCCTGGAGGTCGCACGGTCGTTATTGTGGATGACGCGGTGGACGTCGCACACGCGGCGAAGGGAGAGACAAGTACGATGATTCCGTTGGGAGGTGCAGAACCATGACGGGACGTTTTCGCCCAGAGGGTGGCCAAGGAAGTGACCAGTTCTCAATCTCGGCCGGAAGTTGTGTCTCCTGAAGAGGGGGAGAGAGTGGTGAGCGTGGTTCGCGGGACGACAGAGGTGTCATTGGCGGTGTCGAATACTCCCAACGCTCCGCAACACGAAGGGTCTACATCGGAACAGGCGACGCTACAGAGCGGACACAACAAAAAGGAGGGACCGTTGGATCAGGCGGAGGCACTTGCCAATGAGGTTGCTCATGAATTGTATCCGGAAGACGATGACGGTGCATAGATATCGGGTTGGACTCTGAATGCATGTACATTTTTATTTTAATGAACGAGGACATCTGGCTTTCTCCTGTTGCTCGCAGTGTTTCTTGATAACGAGACAGAGCCAACGCTAGTATTTACTAAACCTCAATATTTCAATCATTACCCGTTACGGTCATCGTTGCTTGGAATGCAGTGTCATCCATTTCCATCAGTCTTTCCCTCCTTCACGACTGCTCGTCGTTCTCCAAAGCTTGCTCGAACCTTTCCTGTTCCCAAATGGCCTCAATTGATCGGGATCTGCTTTGAAATGTTCACATCGCTCCAAGCAGCACTAAGGCTAGGTGGAGCCGCGGAATCATACATCTTGGTGGATATGGAGTGAGTATGAGTGGGAGCGCCCCCCCCCCCCCCCCCCCCCACCCCTTTTCTTTACCGTCTACACGCCCAGATGCTATTGCACCACTTACGAACTGTGCTGTTGTCTCTACCGCCTGAAAACCTTTGCTATTCTTCTCGTTTGCTTTTCTCGGCGCGGTAGCACGGGAAGAACATGCCCAGCCAATACACATTCATCATGGCCTAATCCAGCTGCCTCCCGCATCAAGCCCTTCAAGCAAACGGCCAAATTACAGCAATCCGATGCCAAAGAATTCGACAACTGTGGGAAGCATACGCGGACGAGGCTGGTGGTCCTGTGCATTGTAGAGACCACAGCTCTACGACTACTCTTTTCCCTCAGTGTCATTCACCAAGGATATTGCTCCGCGTAGTGCAATCCTTCCTTAGTATTCGCCCAGCCTTCAGGCAAGTATACAAGTGACTTTGCTATAGTCGTCGATGTTGTTCTATTGTATCTAATCGCATCTCTCAGCCCGAAATGCGTTTGATTGACGTTGGTGTCTTCCTAGAGAGGGAGATACAGATGAAGCAAGGGGGAACAGTCGATCATGATATGAAATCTGTCCTGGAGGAGCACAGCGACACAGAAACGGCTTACGCCATATTATCGCATCGCTGGCTCGACGGCGACGAGGTCAATTACTTGGAGATCACGGAACTCGCAAAAATGGAGAATCGAGACGAAATCCGTGAGCGTAGCGGCTACCAGAAGATTGTGAAGAGTTGTCAACAGGCTGAAAACGACGGATTGAAGTGGCTCTGGGTCGATACGTGCTGTATCGACAAACGGAGTAGCTCAGAGCTGTCAGAGACCCTGAACTCCATGTTTCGGTGGTACGAGAATTCCAACAAGTGCTATGCTTATCTCCACGACGTCGATGTTTTTCCCACTGCACCCAACAACGAGACGTCTGCAGGATCCGGCTGCTGGCCGGAGTGGTTTTCGAGGGGCTGGACGCTGCAGGAGTTGATTGCCCCGACGGACCTCCAATTCTTCAACAAGGATTGGCAAGCCATTGGGAACAAGAGGGATCTTGCAACCACCCTAGAGAAGATCACGCGTATCCCATCCGGAGTCTTGGTGGATGGTCTAGCCTCATACCGTCCCAGCGTTGCCCAAGTGATGTCGTGGGCTGCCGACCGGAGGACAACACGAATCGAGGATCGAGCATATTCACTGATTGGTCTGCTGGATGTGAACATGCCTATGTTGTATGGAGAGGGGAAGAAAGCATTTATACGACTTCAGCAAGAGATCATCCGCAATTCAAGCGACCAAAGTATCTTCGCTTGGAAACCGACAGATGACTCCCCGCAGACATGCGGCGTGCTGGCAGACGATCCGAGTCTCTTTCGAGATTGTCATGACATCATCCAGATACCGTTAAGGGACTTTTACTCGAAGTTATTGGACTACTGGGATGTTCGAGTCACTAGCGAAGATGACAAATCCCTACGGACGGTCTACCTTCCTTCGCTTCTCTCGTTTTCTCGGAAGTGGACCATTGACATGCCGACACTCCATGTAGCCATCGTCACTAATTTGGGAATCCAGATGCGGCTTCCTCTTAGACGCTATCCCGGCTGTCCAATCGTTCTGCAAGTGGTACTTGCGTGCAGGCACGAAGGTAGCTCAGGGTTAATCACCGTTGACGTAGTTCCCTAGCGATCGAGATGCTACAGATATACTGGCAAGGTCGGGTCGGACCCCTTGCCAAATTCGTTCCAGCATTCACAACTCATTCTTTCCCACGAGGCCATAGGTGCTCCCTCTGGAGTTGTCATTGAAGACACGGTTGGTGCGACAGCATTACTTCTGGACAAGTGTACAGCTATGACCGGCACCAAGGTGGCGAGCCGCAACGAACACTGTTTTGGTGTCACTTGTGCTGACATGCCACACATCGTCAACCAACGCCCATCGAGTTTGTTCAACGCGACCGTCGAGTTCGACATGTTCTATGGTAGTACCTCTTCATTTTTCTTGTCTTTTCTCGCATTTGGGGGTTTTGCCACCATATCTGCGATGGCCGTGGGCATTATTTTCCTTGTTCTGGTATGGTCAGAATTAACTGCAAGAGTTCCATTCGCCTGTGTTCCCTCAGCGGAACGCTCGATATCCGGAGAGTATGTCATCGGTTCTGGCGTGGAAATCGTCCTGTTGAGAGGGGAGGCGCGTGCGGTCGCTTCAATCACTCATGGCGAGACAACGATTCCCTATCACGCCCTGCAAGACATACATCGGCTGACAAGCTACCTGTGTACATTCCTTCTTGTCTTAGACGCCCTAATTCTGGGGTGGTCTCGCAGCGCACTCGTGCTAATGCCAGCACCACTTGCGATGTTCGGTTACGTGCATCTCCAACTGTCCGACTCATATATACTGAAAGAAATGCGCCAACTGCTCACACATGGTGGGGGACCCCGGGGAGTCAAGCTCAGCAAGTATATGTTTAGCACGCGCGCTGGTGGAGTGGTCTTCGCCCTTTTTCTCCTGCAAAATGAGAAGGTAGCCGAGGTCATGGACGAACTCTTGCCTACTCCAAACAGCAGGGCATGGAAAATGTGGAAGACAATTGTCCTCGATATTACCAAACGCAGGGGAGATTTCGACTCTGTCATCTCTGAGTGGGATGATGGTACTTGGACGGATACGGAGAAAAAGATGCTGGAAAGTCTGTTTGAAGATGCGCGCGATGCCCATCGAGCCTTTAAAACGCACTCTATGGTGTCGTCCTCCCAACCCCTGCCAGTTTGACGAGCCTCGTGACTTCTGCGCCGACGAAATACGGCTGTCAAATGTGTAAGTTCCCTTTTCTCGTGCAAGTTCAGTCTGCTTGATACTATCACACCAACTCCATCAGTAGAAAAGCGAAATTTAGGTTCGCGCGGTGAACGGGCTCTTCGAAATCAAGGTTAAAGCTTATGTAAACATTCAACATCGCTCCGAATCTTTGCGCAGACTCTCTCAACCCGGTACGCAGTCGAGGCAGCCTATATCACTTAGAGTGGTGGTGTCTGGGCAAACGTCGTCACTGTTCATGGGATCGAGGGTACCCGCGAGCGGTCCAGTGGTCTGTCATAACTCGTTTTTAGACGTTATGCAGTAAAAAATGGACTGCGGTCGGGCACGAACGTAATAACCACACACTGGGCCTGTATAGAAATCGTCATTCGAAAAATAGCTGAACAAAGCTACGTGTCAGTAACTCCACGGGTGCATGGCGATATTGACTAATTGCTCACTGGCAAATGTGTTCGCCGTCAAAGTAGCACGAGTCGGAAAATATCGCGCCATTCACCATCTCCGGGCATGCCGTACACTGTGCGCACACGTATGCGGCAATGGTAAGGAGAAGGAATGCCGTTGAGAGTTGCATCTTTGCGTGGGGGCCGCAGATTGTGAGGAGTCTACCATGCTCTTATACCTCCGCTACAAGCACGACGCTGCTAATTTCATTTTTTTACCGTTATTGAATCGGTGATTTTATCCGAGTTTTTCTTGGAGACGGGAAATCGTGACGAGGATCTCGCGTGAAGTATTATACAGGGGAGGGGCTAGTGCGTGGATCGAGACAGCAAGTCACGGTGCGTCGAGTCTTGCCTCAGTGATATTCCAATGACCACTCGAACATTCATGGTGGAAGCTGGATTTTCATAGAATGACACGTAAACCCAACAACGAGACTACACGTGTTACTACCACCTTCCGTGTCGACCCAAGTGCACTATGTAAATGGAAATCCCTTACCTTACCGCAAAGTGGCGTCTTTAACCCACACTTGACACTTCCCTGGAGGCACTCTCCCAAGTCCCCTGATTCTATCCATACCTCGCCTTCCATCCAGTCGATGGCGGACAAGTTAGGTCGCATAATTGCGGCCCATCTGCTATAAGTTCATCCTCAAATCCGAGGAACTTGGTCACCAACCATGGAGTATCTACCTCCTCGTTCACTTCGGTGTGTAGCAAGAGACGATGCAGTGGGAAAGTTTTGTTCCAAGTTGTTACAGATCATGAATACCTCGCAAAGCACTGTCACTTCCGGCTCACCATACACGTGCGTGTAGTTCTGCTGTCCAGGCGTGTCATGGTTTTCTGAGTTTAGTTGCAATGGACTATTGCCGACATCAGGAAAATCATTTTGACAGGTAGCAACATGTGTCAGGTACATAGTGACATACAGCTTCCATAGCATTACATAGCATCAGGTACATTTTACATATTGATATGAAGCTGTCACCAAGTGATATTAAGTGCTACATAGCTACCATAGCAATGGACAATCATCTAGTAGGAAGCTGTAGACATGGTAGCACACTACACTTTCTACAAAGACAAAGCTACCTACATAGTAATGAGGCCCATTATTACATTTGTGTCTTGAGTTCAGACACAAAGTTAATAAACTGTCTTATGAGGCACATACATGTGTACACCCTGACACATGCACACATGACTGTAGCCTGAACATGTATTTAGCAAAGTCCGTCATATCATATTTCACCTCTACTTAGTGCAAGAAATTTGCGGGTTGCAGTCGGACTTATTGCTCCACCCGGAAATTGATGTTTGTTGATGTTTGCGTCGACTATACAGTTTAGCTCAGCCACAGTACTGCCAGACGATCACAGCACGTCCAAACCACTCACCGTCTCATGCAACGATCCCCCCACTTGTAGACCCGCTTTACCTCGCATCAAGTCGTGTCTCAAAAACTCACCCTCTCACTCCGGCACCTCTACACCTCTGCACGACGACGATGGCTCTCCGCCTCCCATTAAGAAACACGTTGCATTCTGCGAGGAAGGAACCGAAGAGGTGCATGAAGCTGATGAGTGGGATAGAACGCCCGCTGAGATACAGCATCTCACCTACGAGTAAGTGGTGTCACACGAGACACATCTCTCCCCGCATTCTCGTCGTTGACACTCTGATCAATCTGGCAGCGACGTTTTCAAACTCAAAAAGCTCCTCCCCGTGCAGAGCAACCTGCTGACGCTCTCTCGTCCAAACCATTCGCAAACATCTTTCTCGCCAAGGTACCCATCCCACTATTACCTCTCAATCCAACCACCATCTCGTCGAGTGGACACATACCTTCGCCTTCAGGTACACCACCCAATGCCATATCCCCTCCAACGACACCTCGCCCTACACATGATTCCAACATTCCCCCATCATCGACAGTACTGTCACCTCATAATATCCCCGTGCCTCCTCCCCCAGTATCTGTACAGCCCACACATGCACCTGCGCCTTCCGCGTTCCTCAAGTCCAATCTTCCTCCTCGAAAACGAACGTTTTCATTTGTACCACTCTTAGATGATTCGTCACATGGATCATCCATCAGTACTACGCCTACACCCACGGCTACGCCATCCCCTGCTTCTCCCGTTTCATCTGCAGAGGAACTAATCCCTTCAGCAGATCTAGATGGTACTACGGTAGATACACATCAGCAAACCAGCCCTCCATCTGTCCAGCCTGGACAGACCAGACCATGCTGGATGACTGTCCTAGATCCCCAGCTACCCCCAACAAGGTACCTAACTGGCTAGCATTGTCCAGAATGTCCCAGAACTGTCTCAGACTATCCCAGTACAGTACCAAACTGTCCCAGTACAGTACCAAATTGTCCCAGTACACATTACCTTCAAGTGACTAACTCTGTCCAGAGTGTCCCAACACATGCCAGTCTGTCTAACATTAAGGGGTATCCACATCTTGCCTGTTACAGACTGCTCCGGTGTCATGAAAATGGCATTCCAAATGGGATAGTACATGATTATCATGGATCAAGATAAGAACTAGAGATAATCATGACAGTGAGTTGACATTCCTAATCAAGATCTACGTCGAAGCCAGTGGTTGTGCCTGAGGAGCCCCCGTTCCTAATATTACATGTCCGAGCCGAGTTGAAACAGCGACAAGTAGAGTGCATACCTTCCAACCTTCGCCCATTGGACACGACATGCTTTTGTCTTGGCACGGTGAACTGGAGCCGTATCACATTTAGCCATGAGGCCAAGTACATCAGCATAAACATCCGCATAAACGTCACGCTTGAAGGTGACCTCCTTGCCCTCGGCAACTATCTCATCCAATGCGACTTTAATCTACATGGGTAAGACTTAGTACGCCGGAAGACATATTCATTGAAACAACATACGGCCGTAGCAGCAAGTGCAACTGCAGGGCGGGGTACCTCATTCTGGAAAACCTCCGGGAAAACGTTCGCCATGGCATTGGTACCTGTGTAAAAGAACTCAATAATAAGAGCAGATAGCGCTGGGTGCGCAAGATTATTAGTATGACCCTGCAAACAATATTAGTGCGTTGTAACGTTGGAATCTCCCACTCACGTTTTCGTCCACACCATCTTTTAAGAAATCACCGCGTTCCAGAAGCTTCCTTGCGATACCGGCATTGACATCACGACGGTTCTGAGGGTCCCATTCATAGCGGTCACGGACAAAAAAACGAGCTTTCTTCTTCAAGGAGGAACGCCAGTTCCCGAGATCTTCCCAGAGCTTGGAAAAAAAATCGAGCAATGCACCTCGTTTGATATAATGAGTACATACCAGCTTAGTAATACCAGTCGTGTAATCCGGCCACCACCCTTTGTAAAAAACGGCCATATATATTAGTGTTTGGTCCTTGTAGGCGATCACTGGCACGTACCGTCAGGGATCAGCAAACCTTTGGAGCGACGCTCAGCGATGGCTTCTACGACATAGTCACAAGCCTTGTGGTTGAAGTCCGCGCGTAGTGGAAATGAGTTGACAGCAGCAATGTCGCAATGAGAAATCTGTTTGGCACGATCTATGATATCACGGACAGACGGAGAGTAAAACTGGAGCTGGGATGGGTCTGAGTTGCTATCAGATGTCATCCCGGAAGTAGCAGATTTAGCAGCAGGGAAGGAATGAGAGGGAGCAGGAATGACATCAGTAGATGAAGGCGTCTGGCCCTCAACTGCGGAACGACTGATATGGCGTGAAGCTTTGGACGTCTGCTGGTCGCGTACAGCCATAAGTTGCACACCGTCGGGGAGATGCGGACCACGGTTGCGCTGGTGATGCTGGGCGACAACATCTTCTGCCCCTCCTAACGATATTATCAATACAATATATCAATGACTAACGGCCTTACTTTGGGTGGTCGCGGGTCCGGAAATGCGGATGTCCTGAGACTGCGATCTGACAGATTGAGGATGCTCTTCGCTAAGCCGACTGGCGTGCATGGTATCTTCACCTACTACGTGCCCGAATTGTTGTGGTCCATGAGCACGACAGTGACGGGACTCACCTTTACCGCGTACAACCGACTCGGCAAAACGATCGTCTTCACTTGGAGACGCTTCATCGATCGCCAGGTCATCTTCGGCTAAACCTACTCCGCCTTCATCATCCCCGGCTAACATAGAGTGGGAACTAGATATGATCGAAGGGAGCCGCTGGAAGGACCAAGTTCGACGTAACCCCATAGGTCGTACGGGGGGAGAAGGGGTGTCCATGTCGCGAGCTGCACGCTGATCTTGGGCGAGGGTACCAGAAGAGGGCTGTTCATAGGAGGGATCGATGCGAGAATTACGTGGAGGGGCATCTGCAGTATAACCTGCTGCAAGCATGCGGAGTTGAGAAAGCCGTTTTTGAGGAGCAAGCTGGAATTCTTCCACATCACTTCGTGTTCCACAGGCGCTATTGGACCCACATTCTGATGGGGCACAAGAAGTTGGCACAGAAGAACCTTGGTGTGATGCTGCAGACGAAAATACCGATGAACTGCGGGATGAAAGAGAAGAGCCATGCGACTTGATGGAATGCGTTCCGCTCGTAGAACTAGCCGTAGACCGAGGAGCTCTGAAACCGAACGGTTGTCCGGGCTGAGACGGCGTGAACGTTGGCCGAAATTGAACGTCTGCTGTCGGATTTGGTGCCCACGGCGGAACTTGGCTTTCGTTGTCAGCATCACCGTAACCAGGAGCCATAGGGTTGACCGCTTGCCCCTGCGTAGCTATGTCAAGGTTTCGAGTTGACGGTGGCAAGTGCTCCGCAGTTTGAACGCGCTCGAGATTGCGGAGCTGCTGAAGTTGGCCCCCACTACCTTTTCCAGGGCGAGAAGAGCGCCTTGGTTGAGGTCCGCTGGGCTCCAGATCTGCAAGATACGGTCAAAATGACAAGAATAAAATCTATGAAACTCACCGGTTGGAGGTGCAGGTTCCGAGTCGAAAAGCTGATCAGCCCTTAATCGCTTTGCATGCGATGACTCGACTGTATCACCCGCATTATCTGCAGCAGTAGGCTGAGAGTTGGCAACGGCTTTGCTGCTATGCTTGCGCTTGGGGGGCATGGCAGTCGAGCTGAGCTGCTGAAAACGTCAAGGAAACCAGAAAAACAAGGTGCGCCACACTTAAGAATGCCTTATGGCAAAGTCGTGGCAAACTCGGCAACGTAATTTTGTCGAACACGTATATACATCTTCATTACATACGTTGGAATTCGAACGATGTAGTACTACAGCGCGTTACGGAACATATGATGAAACAGCTACTTCCTCCCCATATTATGCACTCCTCGTTGGAGTATAGAGCCAGTGCTGTGGCCCCTCCGACCACGAAGAACGGGGTTTGACTGGGTGCCACGAGACGATGAGCTAGGAACAGGGTGTGTTGAAAATTCACCGCGAGAAGATGAACGCCGGCGCTTCTGCGGCAACGTGCGGTCCAAATCCTCCGCAGCGGTGTCACGGAGAGCGAGGCCAGAGTCCAGGCTATAAAAGCCTGGACCTGCAGCAAGCTGGTGAGGAGTGGGTCTACGCAACATGGGGGGAAGAGGCATCAAGCTTGGGGGAGAAAATCCGGACTCATCTGTGGAGACCAGAGGGGGAATTATTACTTCCTTTGCCACACCAGACTGTGTCGGTTCATCTTCGACTTTCACGCCCGAGCTGGAATAGTCACTATTGTCGTTATTTTCCTGACCCACAGGTACCCACGCGTCAGGGCCGAGGTGTGAGAGCGTGTCGATGATGTTCGCAATGAACATATCATGAGTGAAAGGTTGCCTGCGGCGGATATTTCCGTGGTCGTCGAAGAACAGGGGTACAATGAGAGCGTCGCGCAACCGGGTAAGAAGGTCGACGGCAGGTTGGAAATACTCTGAGATATGATGCAGGATAAACGGTCTCCACGTGATATCCGACTGGATGGTGATCGTCTTGAGCATGCTCGGCTCGAAAGTGTTGAAATACTTGTCAAAGCACTGTGCGAGTTCCTTGTCGCATTTCGGCTTGGATGGACCGTCGAGCAGGACGTATATACCGACAAGAACATAGAAGAGTGACTCAAGATCATGTAGGGGGTCGTGTACCACCGACTGCCCAGGACCTGCCATGACAAGCTCTGCTGACATCCACGACCAAGTTCCCTGACGAAGTTTGATCTGTTCAGTTACTTAATGTAGGAAGAAAGTTAAACGTACTGTGCAGTGAAGAGGGGACATATCAATCGTCTCGCGTGAGTCGCCCTTTGTCTCGGACTGGGGGCCCATACTGAGGACGATATTGTGGTCCCCAGTCAGGTCCGCGACGGAAATCAAACGAGGCTCGGCGCTCTCCGAAGACACCGGAACAACATAGACACAGTTGACGGGTTCGTCTGTCGTTTGAGACGGCACTTCGATTGGCGATGTGGGAGGATCGGTGGCATCAGAAAACTGGGCGGCATCCGAGCGGGTAGCAGTATGCTCGGCCATTGGAACTGCGTAGCCCCAGTCTCCAAGTACGCCTCGCCGTCGGAGTTTCGCGATTCGTTCGCACAACTCAACCCAGGCTTCCTCGGGTAGACCGGCCATCTCCATAGATTCTTTATGGTCATTTCTTCGGGTTACATCGGCGAGGAACAAGTTAAAGAGGCTAATATCGCGGTGCAGAATGTGAGCGACCTCGACCGCATTCTTGTGAGCTATGAATACATGAATCAATCTGCGGTTACTGAGGGCCAACGAAAGAAAGTCTTACTCACCAACGACATAATCAAGGAAGGCTACAAGAAGTTCTCCCAAGCAGGAAAAGTCGGTGATGAGGTCACCGACAGGCTGAGTTATGATGCGTGATAGAACTCGGAGGTAGTAGGGACTCGTCTTGAACTGGGAAAGGCCCGCTCGGAGGAAGTGAGTTGAATGGTTGGCAGGTGGATTCGCGACAGCGGAGAGACAGGGTGCTTTGACTTGTTGCTCGTGGACTAATGTCGGGACGCCTTCGATCCTGTGCGCGTTTAAGATGGACAGTATCCTTCCTTCTGTATATTTCCGCAGGGGATCGATCCAAGAATCTTTCACGACCACTGGCTCCCTAGTCTTAGTTTGCATACCCCTGATCATACCCCCCCAAACCGTTGTCCCTCTACCGAATAAATTGTCAGATATGAACAGCACTCTGTCGAGCTCGATGGAAAGTTCAGTGTCGTCCGCCCGGACGTTCAAGGCCTTCACACCAACTGTCTTGCCATTGCGTTGTTGCTGTTCCCAGGCGATCGACATATCAAAGCCGAGAATCTCATGGGGAGCAGAGGTGACGCCGATAAGGATGCGCACGAAGTCGCGCGGTTCACTGTTGATGTCATAACCGCAGGTGGAGAGTGACCCACCGCGATCAAATATCGTTAAGTGGATGCTAGAACCCAGTATGCGGAAGCACAGGGCTACATGGCGGCCGTCTTGTGCGTAGAGTAGACAAGACGCCTTACCAGCCGTTTCTATGTAGGATGACTTTTCATTGGCCTTTCCTCCGCGATTCTTCACTTCGGCAAAGGCGGCGAGATGCCTCCAGTCAAATTCGCTACCAGGGGCGAGCCAACAAGACATATCTGGTTTCCTGACCGCATCACCCTTTTTTAAGGGACGTGTGGAAGAATCTGCGGTCCACCTCCTGTGGTAGATCAATGAGACATCTAGCAACGAATCTAGGGAGGAGCTTTACTCACCTGGTAGGTCTGCCTGTCCGGCATGCATCGCTAATGCAGTCGATTACACTGTTGAAAAAATCTGCCAGAGGGCCTTCTCGCGCAGTAGCAGCCGTTGCACTAAGGTCGGGCGCTCCCGGCCAACGTCATTCTCGCTCGTTATACAGCCCCTTATCCACAAGGTTCTTGAACACTTGTTCCATCAAGTAGTAATTCCGTTGATTTTTGATAAATAGCTCGCCCATCGATATTGGCCCGAATATGACTTTGTCTGGGAATAGTCGGGCCAGCAGCGTTTGACTGTCATCTTTGGAGAGCTCCCAGTGAGTCTCCGCAGTGTCACTGTCGACCATGGGATCCATAGCCACACGAGACCAGTCCGTCTTACGCCTCAAAGCCGCAGGTATGCTAGCAAGCTATACATTTATCAGATTTTTGGAGTGGAGAAGGTAAGGTGATGACTCACACGCAGCAAGCTGAAGGGCGTCCCATGTGCCACAAGCGACTGTAAAAAACAATCGCAGATTGCTGATTAAGTGTATTTGGCTACTCACTCGACTTCCTAGTGGAGTCTTTGGCTTGTTGGTGGACATTGAAGCATTTTCCATCGTATGATGAGCGTAGTCGGGAAGAAACGTACTTTGATCGATCAAAAACTCTCGTACGCAAGGACATACAGTCAAGACAGGTAGTGATGTAACTTTAGGTCAAAGATAATGCGTAATAGAATTCCTTCGAGAAGTACTTGTTTAGCCAGAAGTCGTTGCTCAGCTCGTAGCTACTCAAACTCGTCAAATGGGAATGTGCCACGCGTCTGAAGTTTGGGACAAGATGGGCTGGCGAACGAATGCGGGTGAGCGGGATTACCTCTCCAACACGCTGACCGTTCCCCCCCACTGCCCGCTTCAGCAAATGCATGCCAGTCGCTGGGCTGACGTTAGTGGCAATATTGAAATGCTGGACGTAGGCAAGGAACAGGTCCGAGCGTGAGAGGCGGAAGATTATCCGCAGTTGAGAGACAGAATGTCCCGCTAGTCCACTCCTTGGCCAATCGCTCTGAGGATGTACGCCGACAATAACTGGGTCATATCGGCCATAAGGATTCGCGGACGCAGGTGGGATTGCACGAAGGGTCTGGGGCGGTAGTAGATTCCTGTCGTGGTACGACAACTGCTGTACACGTACTTTGTGCCATATGTAGAGCTTATTCATGGCGTGTTCACGACCTTGGAAACATGTATCTCCGTTTGCGAAGAACGTGGCGATAGCACCTTCCAGAGCAGGAAGCTGGTATGTCGTGGCAGCCTCATCAACAGTTAGCCGTAACGAGGGTTTCGTCGCAAGATGGAAAGCGGTCGTGGCCGTTGCGAACGTGCAATAAGGTTTACGCGCAGATGGCCTTGCGCCGAGAAGGAGGGAAGAAGAAATGGAGAAATAATTGAGGAGTCGGCGAGTCGGGGAAGAATAATCAGACGGATGAATCTTCTCGGCGTCTGGTTCATGTTCTTCGTCCACATCCAAGTCAGAGGAGTCTTCGTCACCCCCCTCTTTATTCACACGGTGCTCTAAGGAGGTTGCCAAATCGAAACGGAAACACTTATCAAGCCGATCGAGATGACGGACGATCTGGCTGTTGTAGTTCTGATTATTGCTAGCGCGAGCTGGAACCTTGATTTCCTCGACATGGGCGTGTTCAGTGATATCAGCCGACCACTGCATCACCGCTCCCGATTGACGAATGCTCGGAACGACACTCTGGAGGAGCTCGAGCTTGGGAATTTTCCAGTCAGCTCGCACACCTTGACTAACGATGGCCTCCTTATGGTTGTGGAACTCTTGTAGGGCACTGGCCACCCTATCGATGGATCGCATGGTGAATGACGGTGCCTGCGCAAGGTAACGGAAGTCGAGCAGTGCGCGAATGGCCATAAGAAACTTGCGTGGGACAGATCCGGCTACGGCGGCTATGATATAACGTTGGATTGCATGATGGTCACGACCCGTGACCTGTTTGAGCTTTGAGATTCCTTCGTTGAATGCTCGGTACCCTACGAGGGTCTGAATAATAGAGAACCGAAAGTCCAGTTCGACTGCACCTGTTGCGGCGATACACCACTTGACATCGTGGTCCCAAAACATCCTATGGAAGTGGTGCAATACCTCGGGGGTGATGAAATCCGAGGGATCGGATAACGGCCAGAGTTTCCAAAATGGCTCGACGACGCCATTCAGCCGCAACGGTTTGATAGCCTTCAGAAAATTCATGTAATCTGTTGGGGAACTTTGCGAGCAAGCTGTATGGATCGCAGCGAGCGTGTTCGCTGCAGTACGAGGGGGGTGTCGATACGCATCACCGAATTCCTGTGCAGTGGCGGTGGTGACGGGTGAAGCTTTCGTGCTTGTCCCTGCCAAAAGACTTTCCTCTGGCGTGTCTGCGATCCATGCAGCAAGTGGCGTGAAACAATAACGCAAATTGCCACTGGGATCACTCATCATGATTCCTACAGATGCGGCAGTTTTCAGAGGCGAGAGGACAATATTGAGAGCTTGGTGCACGAGCCGGTCTTGAAGTAGGCTATGAACGCGAGTGTTTTTATGTGCGAATTTGGCGATGGGAAGTAAAGCAAGAAGGAGATAGGCATGTAAAGATGTCTTGCTATGGATATGCTTGTCGATATTGGCGAGGCTGATCAGAAGGGGATGGGCCATACGGTTGCCGCTCATCACTGAAATATTGGTCTTATCAGACGACAAGACCACCCCTAGGAGAGTAGCGCCTGGCGGTAGCGCCTCCTGCGTGGTCGGTCGTATCATCATTAGTGAAACCCCGAGGGATCGATAATTACATACCTGCATGCTCCAGGCTCGATCCCCACTCAGCCACTCATCGTATATGCGACAGATTTTCGCAGCGCACGTCCAGACCCTTCTGGGTACGAATGATATATGAGACTCGAAATGCGGATGACTCAGTAATGCTTGCAGACACTCGATGGGATTGCGGTAGAACAGGAGGGGCGGCTCTTTGGTGGGATATTCAGTCGTCAATGTTTCGCATAACCATAGCGGGCCAGGTGGAAGTGTTTCGGCGCGACTCCTTAGCTCTTTTGCGGAGCGAAAGGACAGTGGAACGCTCTTAATCTGTAGAGAGATAAGACCTAGAACATATGAAGATATCTTTACTTACAATTTCAAGGGAGAGTAGATTATCGATTGCTGCCATGCTGAGACGAGATCGCAGGAGCCACGAAGCAAACTCCCACTCTTGCCTCGATGCCCAGGGGAAATAAATGTTTTCTCGTCGCTTCTCCGCATACCGGTCATTTCTGAATTGATCCATGAACGTTTCTCCACCAGGAAACATTTCTGCGCACCCTTCGTATGTCTCGATGAATCTTCTACTGCCCGAGAGCTGCTCACGTTGACTTTCGTAGGCGTTGACGGCAGGAGTAGGATCAACATCATAATCAGGACGAACGGAGACATCAGCAGTGGGGGGGCCCATGTCAGTATCTTCGTCGTTGTAATACCAATGAGTGCCAGAAACCTCAGCATCCTCCCGAGGGCGAGACGTTTCCCTATGTACGGCACCTTCAAGGAAATTGGCAGAAGCGAGAAGGCCCACCTCTTCCGCTAAAGATGCACCGTAACACGAGCTCGTGGGTTGGTTCATATGCTGAAGAACGTTGGTTGCCGTGCAGAACCTCTTGCCACACTGAGGGCAACTAATGTTTTTTGGTAGTCCGCGTGTTGTTTTCCTCCGAGGCATTGCGACAAGACGGCGGCCGAGGAGAAGATTGGACTTAGCTGCAATAACTAAAGCGTGGGTTAAGTAAGCGATGCAAGTAGAATATAACCGGATTGATTGATCAGCCTAGACTATGGTGCGTGACACTAGGATGCTCACGCTACTAGTCTTGTACGCCCACATGGATCACTCAGAATCCCCCGCAAATTTCGATGCTCGTAGTACGCACCACCACGATTACCGGAAACTTGGAGCCTCTGACGACCTCTTCCACTTCTCTCCGCTTGCCGAACTTTATGAAGAAATGATTTCACCCGTGTGCCGGCCTTTTCGCACAGACCTAAATTTGTCTCCCGACAAGTTTCAACACCCTTCGTCACCAGCTGGAGTTGGCACACAATCTGAGTCTTCGGACGCAAAGGTCAGCCAACCAAAATACTATTAGACCCCATATTAACTCCCAGCAGTCTCAGCAAACGACAAATTCGTCTATACACCACTGTATTGTTCCTCCTCCATGTAACAGCATGGAGGCTTACCTCCTCCTGGAGGTTGCTCGAAGTGATCGTCAGATATCTCTCAAGCGGAAAGACCTCGCCTATGAAATTGTTCATCACAATACAGTCGCCTTACAACTCAATCGTATTTTTCTAGAACGGGCGGAGAGAGATCTGCGTGCGGCGGATGAGCACGTTGGCCATGTTCGCCTGACCATCAGACAGAGTGGACATTCGGCGGCGTCTATGTATGCAATGCGAGAGTCTTGGCTGGGTGGTTCCGAAGATAGTGAGTATTTTGTTTTTCAAGTATCCTATTTCTCGTGTTGATGTTAGGATGACGTTGTGCAGATCCACCAGCATCCTCTACTGGTTTTGACGTTGTCTTAGATTGATGCACGCGATACTATTCCGGTCTAAAAAATTCAATTTCACCTTACGAGTACTCAGTGTATTTCGCCTCGCGTTTGTGGTAGTAGTGGATATATGGCTAAGTATGTGTCGGTATCGGAGTCCACCTTTTGGTCGTTCCCACCCCCACTTTGGCCAAGTGGCTGTAAATGGTAATTACTAACTCCGAGCAGTGACGGCAGGAACCATCCCAGGCTGTGTAAGTCTGGACTGGGTTGTGCCGAGCTTGGCACTCGGCTAAGTCGTACCGAATACTGGAGTCTCGGCTAATGAAATGTGCCGGTTTGCTGATGCAGGGTATGTCTCTGACTGTTCTGTTACAGAAGTGTCCATGCCCTCTCTTACAACAGCTTCACTAGCCAGCAGCAGTCCCCCGGGATCTCCCAACACGGATTGTCCCGATCATTTTCCTGGTTACTCGGACGCCGATTGTGCCTGCCGGAAAAATGGTGATCGTAAGTTCCAATTATATTCTCATAACGACACACTTGGATCAATTGATTCATTGCACAGTGTCGCGCCGGCCTGAGGAAAATAATGACGACGACGACGACGGAGCATTTCTGCTTAACTTGGATGTCGATGCTGACGTGGACCTTATGGGCTCTTTCTTCCCTCCTTCGCCTCCTCCGCATTCAACACCAACCCTCTCCCGCGTCCCTATTTCTTCTTTTCATGCTCGCCATCCACACCTTACTGCGTCAAATCGGATAGACGCTGGAGCGTCTGAGAGTACCGCAATCCGCAGGCCGAGCAGCACCGGCGATGCTAACGTGGACACTGTCGATGGCACTGATGGAAATGGACGCGCGATGTGTATGTCGTCATAGGGATCTGATCGCCTGGATCCACTGTACCATACCTCGCGTTGCATGTATCAGCCTATGATGCTAATAGTGTATGAAATGATAATATGTACACTGCAGTGAAATATATGGTGCTGATAGCAGCTCAGTGAGGACCAATGTCTATGGCTGGCTATGTACTGGCAGTAGCACACCACTACAAAACCTGTGTGATGTCTAAGTATAAATACATAGTCTAGGTAGCCTACATAGCACACTAACTATGGTAGTGACACATATTTAGGGCAAACTACTGGTGCTATGAAGTACTACATATTTGGACCCTTCAGCTACTGTGACTACATATGGGGGACTTAACTACCATGCTACTGACACTATAGAGACTACATAGGGCTATATAGGTAAGTAAATTTTTCCTGATGGAGACCAGCCTCGGCGTACTGCAACTAGTACCCACCTCGCTCTAGCGTTGTAGGCGCGGCGAAGCCCCGACTACGAGAAATGAAGAAGATCGAGGGTTCAAGGGTGGTATGAGGCTTCGAAGGAGTAGTTGAGGGTTCGAAGAGGTGTAGAGATGGTTTGGGAGAGGTTCGGGGGTCCGTAGAAGTGTGTTCGAGGGCGGAGATATGTGGTATGAAGGGTTTGAGGGGAGCTTCGAAGGTGCGAGGGAGATTTGGGGACTTAGACGCGAGAGGAGAGGTGGCGGAAGATGCCGGGCGCTTACTAAGCCCGCGCGGTGCATGACACGCATGTAGAACTTCGCGGAAGATGATTAATTCATCCACCATCGTTGGGCTGCCGGATTCGAAGTCCCGAAGTGTTCTATTCTCTACTCTACCAACTGTTAAGTCTCGAGAGGTATACTTCTAAACTTTTGTGCTAGGTTTCGAGGAGCCCCTTTGGGACGAAACTACATACTCGCATATTCCTTGTCTGTGCCCTAGATTCTGGGCTACCCTACTTTCAGACTCTTCATCTGGAGCCCACCGCGAGGGGCTTCTGTCTTAACCTGGCACCACCTTTGCTACTTCTACAGTGCATACCAGAAAACAGCATGGCAAACTGTTACTCTCGAGGATACACGCTGTCACAGTACTTGGAAGGTAAACTTAATTCTCTAGGTTCGGGCGAGCGAAGGAATCCACCACTGAGACTATACTCGCCACCTGGACGACGTGCGCGAGACGTGTGGCCAGAGGCCGGATCTTCGAGAAGGGAGACAGAGGCTGAGAGGACGTCACTGGGCATGGAAAGGAGACCGACCTTCGAAGAACATGGGCGGTTGCACTCTCGGGTAGGAATCTTCGATCGAGATTACCCTGTCGAGCGACCTCGGTCTCGTTCTAGAAGGCGCTCACAGGGAAGTTCGTCTTCGCATGATAGGCAACATGCACGAGAACCCTCGCCCCCTCGGTATCCAAGAACCAAACCCCTAGAAAGCCCCGAATACCAAAGACCACCCCCATGTTACCACCCTCGTGCGAGACCTCTGTCTCATGATAGGCCTACATACGGGAGGGGCGGCGAACGTGAAGAATATCTTTATCTACGAAGGCCGAGGGGCGAGGAGGAACGACCACCAGTAGTAAGGAGGGAGGAAACGTACCCCGAGCCGATTCAGCGTCAGAGATCGGAGCCCATCGAGATGATTAGAAGGGGCCTCGAAGCCCTGGGTAGGCCGCAGAGAGAGGCCGAGCTGCCAAGAGCGCGTCACATCGAGAGGGCACCCGGGAGAAGAGAATCGGAAGCAGATGCAGTACTAGAAATGTTGGGCAGAGGGGCCACGAATTTGAGAGCCCCCGAGCCTCTTGAAAGGATGCCACATCGAGGGTCGACCAAGGCACCGGAATTTTCAGGCAAGGCACGGGACCTCGTGGATTACCTCAACGAGATTCAGTTTCTGTGCAGGGCAGCAGGATGCAGGAGAGAGCGAGAGTGGATTAAATGGGCGTGCTGGTACCTTGACAGAGAGACGGTGACCCTCTGGAATGCCATCGTGGATTGCAAGGCGACCGATTGGAATTCCTTCGTTACGAGCCTCGTTAAGGTCTACCCAGGAGCTTCAAGGCTCGAGAGGACCTTCGTGAAACAGGACTTGTATGACTTGGTAAGGGCGCAGGCAAAGAAAGACATCGAGACAGAGGAGGATCTTGGCAGGTACCTCCGCAAGTACGAGGAGATCACGCGATACCTTTATTCGAAGGGCAAGATTACCCCTGATGACTATGACGCCTACATCCTCGAAGGTCTCGACCCCGAACTGAAACGAGAGACCTTGATGAACCTGAAGCTTCGCTATGGCATACGTTCACGTGACGATCCCTGGCCTATGAGATATGTCGTGGACGAGCTGAAGTTCCTCGTTAACGATCGATTCGAGACAGCCAGGAGTAGGGCTTCCAGGAAGAGAGAGGCGCAGCCCTCGAGAGACGAGGAGGTGACCGAGGAACTGGCTCGGGAGCGGCCACAGGCGCGAGTGGAAGCCGAGGTGCAGAGAGCACGCAGGTACAGGGATGACGGACCAATTCGCCCTACCGAGAGCCTCGCAAGGCCAGAAGTCAGCTTGTGGATTGCCGAATACAGTGATTTGGATGGCGACGCGCTAGAGGAGGTTGCCCCCATTGGGTGTCAGGATGAGGACCTGCCAGGTACTCACCAGTTCGTAGTTGACAGTCAAGGGCCGAGCTCGGTGCAGGTGCAAGTGGCCACACAGATCGAGGAGACCCCATCAGATGACAAGAGCGAATCGGAGTACAGCTTCACTGCCATCGAGGAAGAGACGACGGAGGTGCAAGTGCCAAGTATGGAGGAGCCGAGGGAAGTCGAGGGTTATCGAGGCTCTTCGATGCCACTGTCCTTCGTCGAGGTAGAACTGGCAGGCCAAGTGACGATCGAAGGGATTCTAGACAGTGGGTCACAGGTGGTCGCATTGAGGAAAGAAGTGGCAGAGGTCCTACAGCTTCCCATCGAGACGGATGGCTGTATTACGATGGAGACAGCAAACCGAGGGAAGGAAGCGACGGAAGGAGTTGTCCATAACTGTCCTATAACCTTCGCTGGGGTGACAGTACACTTACCCGTCCAGATTGTTCGAGACACGGCCTTCGACATCATCCTCGGTCGGCCATTCACATGTGCACTACATGCGACGACTCAGGACCTTCCAAACGGCGCTCAGTCAGTCGAAATCGTCGAACCAGGATCGGGCAAGCGCACCTTCGTGACACCGAGGCAGCGGAGGGGACTCGTGCAATCCCCGCAGTTTCGAGACTCGCTATTGACTTCGGAATATTGTCGCAGGATAGAGGGCAAGTTGAGCTTCAGTCAGGTTAACGAGGGTTTTTAGATATTGTCAAGGATTCGAGTCACCAACGAGGAGACGTCACATCGGGATCGGCCACCCCTGTAACGCTGGGGTATTTCGCCCAGCCTATAGCAGTGTATACAGAGCAATCAGGTACATACGAATCTAGTCGAGACTCACTTTTACAGGAACGCGTACATATGATGGCACCGAAGCCAAGTTTAGAGGTTTCGAACGAGATAGACGTGCGAGAGGAGAGTGAGATGTTGATGTTGAGGACGTTACTTGAAGTTTCGAGGTCTGAAGAACGAGTTTCGAGCGATCAGCGAGGCACGACAGGAGATCGAGGCACGGGAACAGGGGATCCGAAGGTGAAGGGCAAGTTACGAGAGTGGGAGGACCGGCACGAGGAAGATCGAGTCAGGATTGACCAGCAAGGCACAAGTGAGAGTGAGAGGGAAGGCGCCGAGAGCCCCCTGAATATTCGTGGGGAGGATGCGGAGTCCTCAAGTTTGCTTATGTGGTCGTTCGTGGTCGAGTCGCTGATCGATGATGCGCAGGAAGATGGTCCTATCGCCCACGTCTTCGAGGACGAGCCGGCCGCCGGGAGGGTTCGTCTAACTATGAAAGACACATTGGAAGAGTTTAGAGGAGAGAGAAAAACGGTAGGGAATCTGACGGCTGACCTTTTGCAATTACCAGTACGAATCCCAGAATGGGGAACGGGTGGATGGTTGACAAGGGGACGAAGGGATACCTTCGATTGGGACCCGGGTGGACTCTGGCAACCAGAATGTTGATCGCCGATCGACGAAATGAAAAGGGAGAGGAAGCCTAGGTGAGAGTGTTCGAACCATACCTTAGTAAATAGCTACCTGTGACATCGTGCAACCAATGCACTCGAGTCGTGAGGCTCGAGAAACGAGCTCACAGTTTAAGTGAAATAAGCTTAAGTTTCAGTTGTTTAATTGTTTTCCAAGAGCAGAGTATATTCGGCACTGATGATGCGTTACAGGAACGTATATATTGAACGAGTTGAAGCTTCGAGAGGAAAAAGGGCAAGCGCTCGATGGTGTACCCATGACAGGAGCTCAGTCACGAGACTTCCTCTTCGCTAGTACCTTGCCGGAACACCCTTGGTCTTCGAGAGACCTGTCGAAGGCTTCTACTGCAGCACGCAGAGTACTTGATGCGCCAGCTGGGGGGGGAAAGTGCACCACTCCATTTCAGTGCTGAGGCGCATATGCTTTCGAGACGAGCACAGTCAGCTAGAGAGAAGTCGGGGAATACGGGTTGGAGCGTTGTCAGTGGTTGGGGTAGCCAAACGAGGGAGTTCATCCAGCTCGTCATGGTCTGAGACGAGAAGACGAGCAGCGCACGAGTGGGGAATGTAGACAGTGTGAGGGGAGACGCCGGAGGCGTAGGGGAAGTGGGAAGAGACAGGTGGTCGGGCAGGAGCATGTCGACAGTCGGAAGGTCAACTGGCACATGCCCACGGACCTCAGTCGCAACTGTGGGAGTGACGTTCAAAGGAGGGGCAACGGCTGAGGGGACTGGATCGACAACAGCACAAAGGGAGTTCTAGGTTGAGGGTTAGCAGTGGGGAAACGAAAGCAGGCTCAGTGACGACGTACCTCGACACTGGCTCTCCCAGCCAGCAGCTCTTCGTTTCCTACATGGATCCTCCTGCCGCTGCAACAGGCTGGCGGAGGATGGCCGGCGCTTGGTTAGTGTCGTTGGTCGTGGTCAGCGTGGCATTCGCGGGTGTAGCGGTGTCGTTCAAGGCCATGAGCGTAAGTGGAGGGGGCAACGAAGGTCAACAGTTGATCGCCAAATCGGGCAAGCGACCACTCACCGCCAGAGAAACAAGACCACGCAGACACCAGTATGTAGGCAATGTCACGGGTAAGGGTTACCCGCACGGGTCACGGGTAAGGGTATGTCACGGGTAAGGGTGGGGGTATGCATGTTGAGCACCCATACCCCTACCCGTACCCGTGCCTCGGGTTTGAGCTAACTAGTGAGGGTACTAGTATGAGCACCTGGACCTGTAACGTCACAGGTTTGAACTAACTACATACAGAGCATGACATGTTTTTGATAGCTATGTACTGTACAGCTGTCAAACTAAGCTTTGTGGAGGGATAACGAAGCCAAAAAAAAACTCAACGGAACGCTGCCACATTGATCCAACCCCCGACATGTTCACTCAAACAGCCAAACGAGTCACCAAATTAACTGAAAAGGCAAGGGCAGCTGTAGAAGAACGTGCTGCTGCAGTGTCCCGGAAAAGGAAAGGGAGCAACAGCAGTGCAGCGAGCACCGAGTCGGCCACACAAATCACAAAAGCCACACCAGCTAAGAGGGTAAAGGCAGCCCAAGACAGCGGAAGAGAGCCGGAGCCAACCTCGGTGCCTCTCGGAAATGGACGCTCAAGGCCGAATCGAAGCCGGCAGGCTAGCATCCTGTCGGAAGAGGAGGATAGCGCACTCCATGCCAATGTTACGGTCGTCGAGTGTGATGTGAGCGGGCGCGAAAAATCACGGAGCGAACGATCTTCAAGCATTGAAGTAGTCGAGCCTGGGGGACGGGAACCTAGGAAAACAGCTGAGGACGAGCTAAGTTGGTATACTCTGTTGATATATTATATGTTTGTTGATCAGGTGCCGTCAGAGCAGCTACAAAAAGAATGGGTCTCACCCGTATATGCGTTCTTTGGTTCTATGCCAGTCATCAAAGAAATTGATGGCCGTCGTGTCCATGAATTTAAATGCAGTGCCAGGGGTTGTAAGGTAAAGATACGTCGCTACCTCGATACGAAAGATGCACGGTCTACTTCGAACATGCGAAAGCATGTGAAATCGTGCTGGGGTGGGGATGTGCTGAGTGCTGCTGATAACGCCAAGGATGCAAATGAGGTTCGAACGAAAATAGTAGGGAGTATCCTACGCAATGGTTCAATAACCGCCATTTTTGAATGGAAAGGAAAGGGAAAGGTCACTTACAGTCATCGGCAGCACACACAATCTGAAATGAGGTGAGAAACATGCCATGCCTCCGATAGTATTGACTGACAATATGCCGTCCAGGGGAGAAATAGTACGTTGGGTGTCAGAAAGCCTGCGTCCGTTTCAAATTGTGAAGGATAGGGGATTTCAGTGTTTAATGAAGACGGGGAGGCCACAATGTTACTTACCATCTCCAGAGACTGTTTCCCGTGATGTCAAACAGGTTTTCGCACGCACACGAAAGCGTATAGCTGAAATGTTACAGGTGAGCACTGTAAGCACTGTAAGCGCTCGGTAGCTGAAATACATACCAGGAATATGATGGCAGGATTAGTTTTACCACCGATGCATGGACAGCTCCGAACCACAAAGCATACGTGGCATTTTGTGCGCACCTCGAACAAGAGGGAGTACCCCTATCATTTCCCTTAGACATTGTAGAGGTAGCGAAGGTAAATACTTACCTGGTGCCATATAGTCTATGCTCCGAGTCTGACATTATATCACCAGTCTCATACCGGCCGTGAGCTGGCTCGAGCATTCGCAGACGTCCTACATGAGTTTGGGTTAGCCACCAAGGTATGAGGCCAATTCTCGACGTACCTTGTTGCTGATATGCAAGTAGATTCTGTCCGTTACCTGTGATAATGCATCCAACAATGATGCAATGATTGATGAGCTTGCACGGAATGTGCCAACGTTCGGAGGGAAAGCTAGCCATACACGCTGCTTCCTCCATATTGTCAACCTCACGGCAAAGTCCCTCATCCGCCAATTTGACATAAAAAAGGACACGGATGCCATTTGGGATGGCAGTGGGGAGAGGCGAGAATTGGAGGACTTGGCCGGCGAGGAGATGGAAGAGGCGCCGGACTTGGATGTCACGAATGACGAGCAATCCGCCACAGGGATTGATAATGATGAGGGTTGGGTTGACGAGATCGAATTGCTGACGCCAGAGGAGCTGGAGGAGCTGGAGGAAGCCATATTACCAGTCAAGTTAGCGTTAGCGAAAGTGAGCGTTAGATTTTGGGCATACTCGTATGCTAACTATTGTTTTCAGCTTCGCAAACTCGCCATCAAACTTGTCCATTCCACCACTATTCTCCTGCCGGTTTGGAAAAGTACCTTGAAGGAGCTGAGGCAGGCTGTGACTATCATGCCGCGTGATGTTCCGACTCGATGGAATTCGTCGTTCGACCTCTTGGAATATGCATTGAATCACAGGAAGGCCATAGATACAGTGACCCAGCGTAGGGAGCTGGGTCTGAGGAAGTTTGAGCTGGGGGACCATGAGTGGGAGTTGGTCGAGCAGCTGCACGACGTGCTCAAGGGAAGTGCCGCAAGGAAACAGCGTGTACAGCACCCACCTAATAACGTAATCATTTCAGATCCTCAAGGATGCAACGCTTTTCTTCTCGCGCTCCACACCCAACCTCGCAACGGTTATTCCAGCCATGGACCATATTGACAAGGTCTTTACCACTGCATCCCTCGATGATAGGTATACTCTGGCTATTCGAGCTGCATTGGAAGCTGCCAAGAAAACACTTAACCGATACTACCAATTTACGGACCACTCAGAGGTGTACAGGATTGCAATGGGTAAGTACAATGCATATTTTCATCGACGGCTATGCTGGCTAATGAACTATCATTCTAGTACTCCATCCCCGTCATAAACTTTCTTACTTTGATGCCGCTTGCTGGGAAGATGACTGGATCAACACTGCCCGAAACCTTGTCCAGGACGAGTTCGAACGTTCTTATGCGGTTGCTGACGACGATTCAACCCAGCACGATTCGGACCATCCGGAGAACAAGTTCGAAAAGAAAGTGCGTATTTCATTGTGATATACACGATACATAACTAAAAACAGTCATCGCTAGCCTGCCAACATTTTTGACGGCTTAGCTGCACTCGCCCCGCCCAAACTTACTAATCTCCGTTCCGAACTTGACCGCTATCTTAGCACTGACGTAGAACATGTGGTGGATGCTGTTGCTTGGTGGCATGAACATCGTGCAGTCTACCCCCGACTTTCCCGCATGGCACTCGATTATCTCACTATTCCTGGTAAGCCACTTCGTCGGTTTTCGAATGGGTTAATTTAAAGCTTACGTGCATTTCTAGCTACGTCTGTTGACGTCGAACGGCTGTTTAGCCGTGGCCGTCTTGTTCTGTCTCATGTCCGTTCTCGCCTCTCTACACAATCAACTCGTGCACTCCTGTGCCTCGGCTACTGGAGTTCAATGGGCCTTGTCAAAACAGGGGACATTGAAAAGGTATCAAAGCTGCCAGATGTCGATGGCGATGAGGAGGATTTAGAAGATAACTGGGACAGTATTAGTGAGGAGGAGTAGCTACATACACTTCGTCCCTACATAGTCTTTTCGTAGCTGATCGAAATGTGATCAACCCGCAGGCATACTTTGCTGCGGGTTCATACCCTATACCCATACCCTGACCCGTACCCGCATCAAAGGTATGGGTAAATCTCTGGGTACGGGTACGGGTAACATGCCTGGTACCCGGGGGTATACCCGTGCCAATGCCTACCAGTACGCAACGTGTCGGGCTACGTACAGTGAACTGGCGAGAACGCGAGGGCTCTAGGACATGCGAGTGGGCCTGGCACAGTAGGTGAAGCTGGTGGTAAGACTTAGGGGGGACACAACGGAATATGCAGAGCGCTTCGAAGCTTTTTTTTAGTTTTTTCTACTCGTACACGAAGAACTAACTACGCGTTACAGGAACGTTAGGCATCAAAATGGCCTCGAGCCGCTACTGTGCTTATAGCCATAGCAGGCTTCGAGACACATCCCGAAGGCTCTCGTGTCGGCTACGGATATAGGTCAACCCGCTTCGAATATCTTCCAGCTTCGAACTAAGACGGCCAGTCCCCGAGGGCGACCCAAACCTTTCTCTTAAGTCTTACTATGCTACAAGAATGGCTAACTACATCATGCAGGTACACGAAGGGTTGAGAGCTCGTCAAGCGAGCCAATCGAAGCTCAGGCAACCCAGCAGAGCATATTCGAAGGCTTCGAGTTCACTTGCGAACCTTTCGATATTGAGTTCCAAATGAGCAGAAGCCTCGGGAACACTTCGAGCGTGTTGGGGATTGTCCGAAGGCTTTTTTTGACATCGAGACGAGGACGCGTAGGTGGGAGAGAATGGCTCGGATGTTGGTCAGCTTGGGATAAGTACCCCGAAGCTTTGTGCTCTTTTACGAGCCGCTTCGCAATCGAGTTCAAGTGTGTCGAAGGTGTGGTTCGGAGGTTTCTGGGTTTCGAGGTGAGGCGCAGGATGGCGACCGAGGACGGTTGCTATCTAAAGCCCCCGTCGGATGTAGGCGCGGCGAAGCCCCGACTACGAGAAATGAAGAAGATCGAGGGTTCAAGGGTGGTATGAGGCTTCGAAGGAGTAGTTGAGGGTTCGAAGAGGTGTAGAGATGGTTTGGGAGAGGTTCGGGGGTCCGTAGAAGTGTGTTCGAGGGCGGAGATATGTGGTATGAAGGGTTCGAGGGGAGCTTCGAAGGTGCGAGGGAGATTTGGGGACTTAGACGCGAGAGGAGAGGTGGTGGAAGATGCCGGGCGCTTACTAAGCCCGCGCGGTGCATGACACGCATGTAGAACTTCGCGGAAGATGATTAATTCATCCACCATCGTTGGGCTGCTCAGATTCGAAGTCCCGAAGTGTTCTATTCTCTACTCTACCAACTGTTAAGTCTCGAGAGGTATACTTCTAAACTTTTGTGCTAGGTTTCGAGGAGCCCCTTTGGGACGAAACTACATACTCGCATATTCCTTGTCTGTGCCCTAGATTCTGGGCTACCCTACTTTCAGACTCTTCAGCGTCATGCATGATCCCATTGCCATGGCTCCTTGTTCCCTCGGACTGACAACTCTGCATAAATGCATCGCTGGGAGGTCAAATTTGAACCCTTGTATTGCTGGCAGAATCTGCCAGTGCCTGACGTTCGCTGTCACGCACCAAAGGTGTTTGGCGACATGAGCATGGACTCAGAAGCTGAATGATGAAGAACGGAGAAGCCTAGCCCTAATGCGAAGAATGACGGATATTGCCAGCAGTCATCCATCGCACAAGAACCATCCTTAACATTAGGGAAGAAACCGCTCGAGCGCCCGAAAAAAAAACTTTTTGAGCGCTAGTTTACGGCATTCCGATTTTTCGAATATCTCCGTCAATTCTAAAGATATCGACACCATTCCCACGCTCACAGGAAGCTCTCGACCACGCCATCCTGCCTACCAAATTTGGTAACGATCCGCGCACTCCACGATTTTCTGCATCATTTCTACCAACGAACACCCATTTCGCCAATATTTATTGTAATGGCCACCTCCTCGACCATCTCTTCGCTCGTGTCCTTTGCTAGGGAGAATAACTACGAGTACTTGCCAGGAATCCCCACTAGCTCTCCCCCCGAAGCCTCCTGGTTCATCCCTCCCTCGTCCATGACCTCCCATCCTATCGCTTTGGGACAGCGCGTTCTTCTCGTCAGTCTGACGTCGAGGAAGACGTTCTTTGGTCGCCTCAAGTGTGTCGTCAGGCTTGAGAGGTCTTATGTGGTTGTTTCGGTCTCTCCAGTCGAAAAGGATTACGGATCTTTCCTTCCTGCCCCCTGCAACGTCTATCTCTCAATCTTGTCTTTCATTCTCCCAAAATTGCGACAGCTCCAGTACCAATTACTATCATCTACACTATCTGATCGCATTCATGACGATTTTGAGGCACTTCTCCCTGCCCTCATTGGAGAAGATGGCCCCTCCTCCTCCTCATGCCCTCCAGAGCACTAGTTGCACCTGGTACAGGTCGCTTTGCAGAGAGGAGAGAGGGGGGAAAGTTGCGAAACCCTAAGCCCTGACTACCCTGGAGACCCCCAAAGTTGGCCCCTGGCAGAAATCCCCACAGTTCTTCTTTCAGACGCGCAGCATATCGCCCCAATGAATCTGGATCTCAGATCTAGGAGTCAGAGTGACTCATTTGCAGTCATACCCCCTTATTCAGCAGTGACCAGTGCACTTACTCATCCCCCTTTCTGTCGCATTATTCATCCGTTCCTTAATGACTCATTCTATTTCAAATGATTTGTGATATTCTTTGTCATGCTGACTGATTTTACTTACCAATTGCTTACTGTCCTTACTCAGCCTTGCTTGGCCTTACCAATCCTTTACCAATCCTCTTACCAATCACTTACAAACCCCTTACAAAGTGTTTCCCTCTATTTACTTCAGGCTGCGCTACCTTTTGTATATAAGTACCAATACGTCGCAGCAAGTAGCAAAAAAAGCAAGTAGCCCCCCTGCATAGGATACTGTCCCTTGTGTAGAGAGACTATTGCCCAATCATTATCGACGTTATCTGCCTTATTGTCGTCGCTTTAAGGCCCTTCATTATCTTCTTTATCCTTGCAGTATCTGAGGCTCCATTAAGGGTCTATTTACTGTCATTCTTCATCACTTTACGTCGCTTCTAGGCTCCGAGTAGCCTATATTACTTCGCTTTTCTCAGTCTCCCCCTGCTCCCCTCTCGTCAGGAGCACCTTCCCTTCTGCCCTAGTCGTCTAGGTGTGCAGAACCCCTCCCCATTTCGCTATAACCGATCCCTCGAGCCAAAGTCCGCGCAGGTAAACCACCAACTTGGCATTTGTCTTTGTGTTGGTTTTGTGGTGTTTTCGCCATAGATCCACACGTCGACTCACATCGCCAAGCGCTCTGCTGGAATCGTGGGAACCGGTGTGTCTCCTTCCTTTCTCGGTCCCTGTTTTTCCCTACTCATTCTTCCTTGTTGTTTGACAAGAAACCCTCCAGCCCCCGCTCCCGTCCCAACAAAACCAAATCCACGCGTCTTCAAAACATAGCCAACCTCTCAGACCCACTTATCCCACATATCGATATATACGCCATCCCACCTTGGGACAATTTCCTCGAAAGATTCAACACCAGACTCTCGATAAACGCAACAACCACAGACGACAACAAAGATAGAAAACGCTTAGTTAAAGAACATTTAGAACTTGTCCGTAAATTCAACACAGATAGCCAGTACTTACTTGTTTATACAGACGGCTCTCTGAAGACTGAAGACGGCGACCGCAAAGTTGGCTCTGGCTGGGTCACATACCTCCTCGCACGAGAAGTCATAAGCGGCAAATTCAACCTTGGAGGAAATAACGAGGTCTTCGACGCAGAACTCACGGGGCTGGCAAGGGCACTCGATGAAGCCATTCCCTTCGCTCACTCGAATAACATTCACCACATTTACGTCTTCCTAGACAACCAATCAGTAATTCAGGCGATAGTGGGCATGCCCCCATTCACGTCACAATGCGTCGCCCTACAAATACGTGCCTCTATCAACTCCTTCCTCAGCAGGGATACGACTAACCACTTACATATCTCTTGGATTCCGGGGCACTCCAAAATAAATGGGAACGAGAGAGCAGATGCTGTGAGTCGACGTGTGGATCTATGGCGAAAACACCAAAAAAAACCAACACAAAGACAAATGCCGAGTTGGTGGTTTACCTGCGCAGACTTTGGCTTGAGGGATCGGTTACAGCGAAGTGGGGGAGGGGTTCTGCACACCTAGACGACTAGGGCAGAAGGGAAGGTGCTCCTGACGAGAGGGGAGCAGGGGGAGACTGAGAAAAGCGAAGTAATATAGGCTACTCGGAGCCTAGAAGCGACGTAAGATGATGAAGAATAACAGTAAATAGACCCTTAATGGAGCCTCAGATACTGCAAGGATAAAGAAGATAATGAAGGGCCTTAAAGCGACGACAATAAGGCAGATAACGTCGATAATGATTGGGGCAATAGTCTCACTACAAAGGGGACGGTATCCTATGCAGGGGGGCTACTTGCTTGCATGCTACTTGCTGCGACGTATTGGTACTTATATACAAAAGGTAGCGCAGCCTGAAGTAAATAGAGGGAAACACTTTGTAAGGGGTTTGTAAGCGATTGGTAAGAGGATTGGTAAAGGATTGGTAAGGCTGAGCAAGGCTGAGTAAGTACAGTAAGCGATTGGTAAGTAAAATCAGTCAGCATGACAAAGAATATCACAAATCATTTGAAATAGAAATGAGTCATTAAGGAACGGATGAATAATGCGACAGAAAGGGGGATGAGTAAGCGCACTGGTCACTGCTGAATAAGGGGTATGACTGCAAATGAGTCACTCTGACTCCTAGATCTGAGATCCAGATTCATTGGGGCGATATGCTGCGCGTCTGAAAGAAGAACTGTGGGGATTTCTGCCAGGGGCCAACTTTGGGGGTCTCCAGGGTAGTCAGGGCTTAGGATTTCGCAACTTTCCCCCCTCTCTCCTCTCTGCAAAGTGACCTGTACCAGGTGCAACTAGTGCTCTGGAGGGCATGAGGAGGAGGAGGGGCCTTCTTCTCCAATGAGGGCAGGGAGAAGTGCCTCAAAATCGTCATGAATGCGATCAGATAGTGTAGATGATAGTAATTGGTACTGGAGCTGTCGCAATTTTGGGAGAACGAAAGACGAGATTGAGAGATAGATATTGCAGGGGGCAGGAAGGAAAAATCCGTAATCCTTTTCGACTGGAGAGACCGAAACAACCACATAAGACCTTTCAAGCCTGATGACAGACTTGAGGCGACCAAAGAACGTCTTCCTCGATGTCAGACTGATGAGAAGAATGCGCTGTCCCAAAGCGATAGGATGGGAGGTCATGGACGAGGGAGGAATGAACCAGGAGGCTTCGGGGCGAGAGCTAGTGGGGATTCCTGGCAGGTACTCGTAGTTATTCTCCCTAGCAAAGGACACGAGCGAAGAGACGGTCGAGGAGGTGGCCATTACGATAAATATTGGCGAAATGGGCGTTCGTTGGTAGAAATGATGCAGAAAATCGTGGAGTGCGCGGATCGTTACCAAATTTGGTAGGCAGGATGGCGTGGTCGAGAGCTTCCTGTGAGCGTGGGAATGGTGTCGATATCTTTAAAATTGACGGAGATATTCGAAAAATCGGAATGCCATAAACTAGCACTCAAAAAGTTTTTTCGGGCGCTCGAGCGGTTTCTTCCCTAACGTTAAGGATGGTTCTCATGTGATGGATGACTGCTGGCAATATCAGTCATTCTTCGCATTAGGGCTAGGCTTCTCCGTTCTTCATCATTCAGCTTCCGAGTCCATGCTCACATCGCCAAACACCTTTGGTGCATGACAACGCCCTAGCGAAGGAGGCTGCGTCAGCGCTACCCTCCGCTGATACTACCACCACTACTTCATATGCCTATGAAAGACACAAGTCACAGTCACTCCTCTTAGAGGAGTGGACCATGCACTGGCGCAACACTTTAAGAGCAAGCAGCCTTTTCTCCCCTGCCGACTGCCTCCCCCCATCACTCAGACCTCGCGAACACTTCTGCGAGTCCAAACGAGCAATATACGGATGGCTCATCCAGTGCCGAACAGGCCACGCCTTCACAGGCGAGTACTACTCCTCCTTTGTCCCCACCGAAACTACCTCCTGCTCATGTGGCGAACGTATTCAAACTCGCAAACATATCCTCACATCATGCCCTGCCTACGAGCCCTCCCATGGCTTACTACGCTCTGCCTCCGAAGATCTAGTCATAACAGACATTTTGGGAACGGTAAAAGGAATCGAAGCCCTAACCGATTTCCTCAAGGAAACAGATGCCTTTAAAAAGTCGAGGAACACTGTCTCGAGCCGAGCCAACACACTGCCGTCTTCAGCCTCAGAGTAATGCCACCCACCCTTTGACCCCCTATAACCGTCTTTTCATAGTACGTTACACCTACTATTTACCTTCACCCGCATATAACCTTCATATGTCAACTATTAACTATACGTCTTACTCCACAGCTATCACATGGTAGTACATACTTTACATTCCAATCTACGGGCCCAAGGGGCACTGCGTCTTAGTAGTAGTCTACTTGTTGCGGTATATAAATATAGAAGTTCTCTCTCTCCTTGTTGTTTGAGCACCTCGCATCTACATATCAGGTAAACACAATGTCAATGCCAGTCCTATGTCATGCACCACTCCTATACAGACACACAAGCCTAAATGGCAGTCTGTTCTACCAAGCCTAGTGTAGACACAAATGTACTTGCAAATCCTACATATGTCAAGCAAAACCTATGATGTTGGGCACCCATCTCGATACTATGTGATGTCTGCAACCTCCGTTTATGCTACATTGATCAAGCTTTGAGTATCACCAGCCGAGGCAGCTCGGTCGCGAGGCACTCCAGGAGTCCGGACTTCGAATGATGCAACCAAATGCGCACGAAAACTAGCATTAACTTGATGCATGCAGAGGAGACTCCAACAGATCCAGGAGTTAGTTATATCAAAACGGTTACACCCGAATCAAAACAACTTTAACTCTCGCACTAAGTAATAATTACCTGTAATCTAACGATCGATCAGATCTATAAGAATCCACGGAGTGAGGGTTTCAAGGTTAGTCGTTAGTTTAGACATCATCCTCCCAATTCTCGGGTACATCTTCTCTTGCAACTGCGACCGGTCTGTCTCGCTGCGCCTGCGATTGTATCGTCTCATAGGAAGGTGGAGACCGACCACTTAAATGAGGGGGGAGAGGCCCCGATGAAGACGCGTCGTATTTGCACGCAACATAAGGCGGGGGAGTGTTCCGCGACGACGACGACGACTGCATTTTCCAGGCAGGCGTTATCTGCGAGGAAGGTGCGCACGCCATCTTAACAGCCGTGGCACTGGCAGCGGTCTTGGAGAGCTCAGCCCCACCAGTTCCTCGTAAACTAGCTTTGGACGAGCGCAGGTCGACTAATTTGCTCGAAGGCGCTGCGGACGTTGCAGATTGTGAAAGAAGCGGTACGGGAATACGCGTGTCGACTCGGCGGATGAGTTGCACGCTCCGGTGAGGCTCTTGATCGACCTCGGTGGTATCCACACGGTAGACGGAGGCGAGCTGCACAGCACATATGTATCATATCAGTACAGAAGCACAATGCGAAAACATCAGCGACGTACACCTTGCACGAACTTGCGCCGCTCGGCAGGCATGTACTGCAACACCTGCGTCCGTCGACTCGACTTGACGAACCTACAGGATACACCAAGCAAGTTATGTAAACCCCCTGGCCACATACACACACGAAAGGAAAAAAAAAAAAAAAGCTTACTCTGCCAAAGTATCTTCCATGAGCCGCACAAACTTGGCATTCGCAGTAGCTCGCGCATAGAAGTCGATCAACTCGTCGTTCCAGATAGCTTTTGGACCCGCAGCCATTTCCTCGCGTTTCTCCCGACTGATTCCAAACGCTTCTGCAAGCTTTTCGTTGCGTTTCCTGACCGCACAGTCTTCGTTACACGCAAGACGTTGCTCCTTGTTCGAGCAGGGAACCGTCGATCGTCGGTTCCCACATGGACAAGTAAGCGTGATCGGGGTAAGACAAGGACCTGTCTCCGGGCAAGCTGCAGGAGCATGACACATCTCCGTACAAGGATGATGTTCCGGTAGACTGTCGAAAAAAAATGGTTACACACGATTGGCTTGGAGCAACTGACAAACGAGAGAGAAGACGTACCAGGTTTTGCGAGATTTGCCACATACCATCGTACAAGGACCACATTCGTCGGCATGACACGTACGTCTGCACTCATGGAACCCGCATGGCAGAAGTCTATCAAAAGGACAAAAAGCGTCAAAAGTCAACACGAATGCGACCAAGAGCCAGCGGAACAACTCACCGTTTACAGATGTTTCCACAATTCACGCGTTCCTGGGAACACTGAACATTATCTACCATTTTCTTCCCACACACACAGAGTTTCCTGGTCAAGAAAGGACACGGAGGACACGTGACGGAAGTACTGCTCTCTACAGAGGACGGTAGCCCCTCGTGAGCAGTATTCGCTCCCGCCACGATAGCAGATTCATGACATGCATGAGGAACTATCGGGTGCCCGCAGGGCGGTTGCCTAGCACAAGGACGTTCGCAAGTAAGACGCGTGCCGCAAGTAATAGGTGGCTCAAAGACGGTGCGATTGCATGGACAGGTGATCTTCAAAAAAAAGAAACCGCCAACTCAGCAATGAAAACAGAAGGAAATAGTTCCGGGACAATACCTCTTCGAATATACTCCGTAAGCACACCCCACAGGGACCTTTATGATCCTTCTTGTCACAGCGGTGGTTCCCACATCCAAGCACACGACGACACGGGATAGTACATTCGTGGAGCCCACCAGGTTCAGTACCGGGATCCACCATAACATCGCTGCGCGCTTTTTTCTTGCCCTTTCCATATGCCAAGTAGGCCAATGGACAACAAATACGGCGACACTGATGTCGACCACATGATCGTAGGACGGGACAGGGTCGATTGCAGAGGATATCTTCAGGTAGAGGCTGGCTAGATCCAGCGTCTGCTGATATATCATCCCCTGTCAGCACCACCGTGCTACATTTCACTTCTCGTTTTATCGAGCCGCATCGGCACGGCTTCAATACGTCCGTCATGCATGGGGGGCATACCCCCCAATGACAAGTGGCCGTGCAGGAATGGCCACATGGCAAAGGCTTCGAGCATGCAGAGGAACAAACCGGGAGCGGAGAGGTACATGACGCGCGTGCAGGGAGGATAGGAGACGTATCGTCACTTGACATCTCCTCACCATCACGAGCCACTCTGCACCGACCACACCCACATCGAGTGACAGTGATGGGGTCAAACGGGCAAAGTGGAGGTGTTCTCGACGGAGGATGACATGGTTTAGAGCATGTATGTATTCCACAGCTGAAAGGGCTGGGTGACGCACGTCAGGTTCAGTTAACCGAAGATGGAAAAAGAAAGGGGTGGCACCTACCGGCTGCAAATCTTCCCGCATCCAAACGACCCAAACCACTCTTCCTCTTCCTCAGTTCCATCGGGCAGCGTGCTCTTCGATACTACACACTTCGTAGCCTCCTCCGAATTGAATTCACCGCAAGAGACCACTTTCGTTTCGCTTCCGCACCAACACCTGACTTCCTCCGTCACCGGGCATGGTGGGCAGGGTTCAGCATGACAAGGTTTTTCACATTTATGTTCGGGATTCTTGCACGACAGTGGTTTGGAACAGATCTTCATACAAGAAAAGAAACCTTGCCGAGCTCCGTCGGATGATGCAGGGTTTTCATAGGCTGAACATTTGGTATTTTGTGTGACCTCCCCGCAAAAGCAGGACCTCTGGACTGTTATAGCACAAGGTGGACAAGGGCCTGGGTGACACGATAACGGACAAGGGTGCCCACACCCGGAGGAGCGTGCACGAGAACATGGAAGACCGCAAGAGTGAGGTGTCGATAGACGCGACGGAGAAGGATTGGACGTTCGACGACAGAAGCACCTAACAAGCAGAGACCGGTTCATATCATGCGCGCCTGAAGAGAAGAGTTTTTATGCACGACTTACTCATAGGTCGTCGGCACTTTTTCTCGTTTCATCTGACACCCGGGACACCTCCATTCACCTGGGAGTTCTAACCCACGTACAAGCCATGCTTCCTCGAGACTTTTTACGCTCTTATCGGCCCACGTTTGAATACAGTTCAGATGAAACGTCGTCCAGCAACACTGTGAGCGGGCTTTGTCAGGATCGTCAAGTCGTGCATTGAGTGATAGCTTCTTCAGACGTGAACGATTGTCGGGTCCTGGTTGGTGTGATGTTTTTGATGACGAACAAGTGTCAGGATCGTCGAGTTGTGAAGAGGCATAAGGTGACGGCTTTGGGGGAGAACAAGACCAGGTATAATGTTCTGGCCGTACGGAGTTAAAGCAAATAAGGCAGTCGGGGTATGGTGGGGTCCGTAACGCGTGAGTGAGGGTCGATGTGAGATCGTCGCCTGCTGGAGAGTCTAGTGACTTTCTCGTTCGTCTCGACCCCGAAGATGATTCCGGGATAGCACTGCCTGACTCTGCTGGTTGCGTCAACTTGGGATTGAACGCCCTACGAGGAGGCCGCGGTCGACTGCGTCCCTGCAAGGGCTCGCCATGGGCACCTGCATCGGCCTCGGCGGCGGTGGTGGTGGAATTGGGGGCGGAAGGTATATCGCTCCTTACAGGGCCGGTATTACGACTCCCGTCATCTTTCTTTCGGGGTGGTCTTCGTCTAGTAGTTGGTCCCCGATCCGTGGTGGTATTTTGAGTAACTTCCAGCTGCCTCGTACCACGTTCCGACTGGGGCTCGGGAGTTGGTCTATTAGTGGACGTGTCCAATCGTGAATTGGCGTCTTGGGTCGTTGCAATTGTAGCTGGGTCATTTGGTCGGTCGTTTGGGACAGCATGTCTTCTGGGATTACGACGATTACGATTACGATTATACTTGCGAGTACTGTTAGTTCGTTGTTCGGGAGTCGAAGTTTCCATACGACGGTGGGGACGTGAAATTTGGGTCTGTTCGTCGTGGGCGACCCGCTTATTTGTAAGCTTGGTTAGAGTGACTCGCTATGACTCGAAACGTCCAATGACACCGGGCAACTCACACCATTACCGCCATGACCGACCCGCATCAAATAGTCGTGAGCGTCCCATGGCCAGGGGACAAAAGCAAAGCGACTCATTCGTGCTGCTAGGTCGCGCGAGCTACCAATACCCGAGCCCGCAAACTGATCAGGCAGTCCTGCGATGAACCACGTACAAGCGTCCGAGAAACAGCTAAAGCGCCTTCTCAAAGCCTTCCTTCGACAAAAGAACTAGTAATAATAATAAAAACTTGTTATGATACAGTGCACCACCGCTCAAACATCAAACATCACAAATCGCCCGTTCCTGCAACCACACCCGACTTGCCTCATCCCAAACAACGACAGGAACCTTCACTTGCCCCACAGTAGCACCACCGCTCGTCCGGATCTTCCACTCCCTAAACTCTCCAAAGGTGCCGGGTCTGAGCACCCTCACCGCAGGTACGTCGATCTTCCCGGATAGACTGTCTCGGAAGTAGTTCTCGTTGAGATTTTGGAGCGAGGTGTGGAGTGCGGATGGTGCTGTGATGGCGTTTTCCCCTACGTAAAGAAAAGTTTGAGCTCCTGATCTACGCGTGCCACGCATGCCACATGGTTTATGGAAGGAAAAACGAGGAACTTACCTAGATTTCCTTGTAGTTCGACTAAGAACGCATACCGACCGACGCTCTCGCGATAATCAGGGCAAACACAGAATTCAGATACTCCTCCTAACAGGTCCGATGTCGCATTGACGACACTACGCAGTTGCGTTTCTGTCGTTACTTCGTTTGCAATTCGGATGTGTACGCTAAACAAGGAATCATTGAGCTGTCTTAGTTTGTAGGACAGTACTGCAGAACGCTTACTTCCGGCGCTACAAACACGAAGAAACGATCAGAATAAAAATAGCGGACCGATCGGAAGAGTGTTGAACGTACCTCGACATACCTAACGACGGGCTGTCCATCACGAGGATCAAAACCAACGACCTTGACGACATCGCCAAGACGGTACCGCCAGAATCCGTCTCTCGTCGTAAGAATCACTTCGTACTTTTTGCCCGGGTCCACGTTCCACTAGTACATGCCCCCAAAAAAGGCCGGCGATAAGTCACGGACACACACGAAGAAGCAAAAAGAGTGTTTACCGTTTGCGCAAGATATCTCGACTCTTCGGGTTCGTCCACTGGCAAAAATTCGATGACGTCGTCCGAACCTACGACTTTGTACAAGTTGAGGTCCCTGGGATCGTACGCTAACGCCAGGAACGCTTCGCTACTTGCAATAGTCAATGTCTCGAGCGACACCTCGGGTCCGATGTAGTGCCTAATCTAGTTTGACGTGTCGGCATATTTAACATCCTAAGCACGAGGTGAGTAATGATTCATACCTCTGGGATGACGGTGGAAAATGGACCGCTAGCCGTAGCTAGGATAACGCGTAACTCGGGCCAGATCTTTCTGAACCATCCTGGCGTTTCGGTCGCCTTTCCGATCTTGCGCAATTCCTCTGCACGGTCGGGATTGGGCTGAAGGAAACGCTGTGGGTGTTCGAGGGCTTTAGCATCGCGACCGACGTTACATGTACGTGCTATCTAGCTGACGAACCTGAAGATTTTCCTTCACTTGGTCGATCCCTTCGAGGTCTGGTATCACACCAGTTTCAATACAGCGAACGAAGTCGTCCCATTGGTCATGTATGGCACGACATAGATCCCTACATGTCGTGGTGAACAGGGTGTTGATAGTCTCGAGCTTGGGTTCCACCAAAGCAAAGAGGGCGTGCATGAACAGGAATGACTTGTAGTTCTGGATGAAGGAGACGGCAAGGGGGGATGAGCAATTGGGAACTACGCGCAAAGGTAAATCATTCAGGTGTTTGCGGAAGTTTCCATGTGTAACCCACCTTTTATCGTGGAGTAGATAGCGTCTCTCTCGACCACCTGTAAAACATGTCGTTAGTTCAGAGCTTTGAGAAGGGGAACGATATGTCTGAAACTTACCATGTTATTGCTCACCCGAATGACGCCGCTCGTCATCAAACAAACAGGTATCCGCCCCTCCACATCTCCATCCTCGTTCAACGGAGCCACCACCTGCCGGTATCCCAACGAATACATGATACAGTTCTTCCCTCCGCTGCTGCTCGTCGGTGGGTTCGACTTTTTCATGGCCTCCGAGGTGGACAGCGACATGTGATCTGGGTGCCGGTATTTCGGGAAATGTTTCGTTGCCCCCCCTGAGGTACCCGATGAATGTGCGATGAAACAGGGGATACCTGGAGCCATGAGGTTCTCCACTGACGCCTTTTTGCATGGCTGGTCGAAGAAGCGCGAGATGAAGGGGAGGTAGTCCTCGTAAACGCTCAGTCCCACGTTAGAATGATAAACCTCGAACAACTCCTGGACAGAACAAGTCACGTCATCCGCATCCTGCTGCAACAAACGATCGACACCGCCGTCGCTGGGACGAAGTGCAGATCGGAATCGTGCGAGAGCGTCTGATTCTCTGAAGTAGGTGGTGGCAGAGTTGGTTTTGACGAGGTACGACAGCACGTCCAGCGCGCGTGCACGGAGTTGCTCTGCAAGCTCGGGTGTGAGGGAGGTGATCGGTGCGGGCGGTAGGCTGTCCATCTAGGAAGTGTTGGGTGGATGAGCGAATGAAGTAGGTGTGGTTGATTATTCTGGTTTGTGTCCGGTTCAGAACATTCTTTATATACCAGCGACCAAGTCGACGAGGGACGAGGCTGTACGAGTTCATCCGTGGTTGCATTCAAATGGCTGTAAACTTGTTTTTGTTTTTTTCTGTTCCGCTGCAATGCAACTGAGGTCAGTTGATATGATCGCACCCATTCTATAATTAGCAGCAGTGATTAACGATTTTCCGTTCTATTTTTACTCGCAGGGTAGTGCGGTGCCTGCCATTATATTTTTAGAATCAACAGAGGGAGCGGTGACCACGCACGCACGAACCTCGGATGTGGCTGCTAACCAGTACTTCTGCTTCCACGACGAACAGAAGGTATACACCGTATAATGTCAGTAGACGAGGACAACGACAAGAATACGAGACTCCCCTTTGGCTGTAATTTGAGCGATTACCGGTTGATCACACTGAACTCGCGCAACCGTAAAGCGATGCCATCTGCACTGGTACGGAAACATTGTACAGAAGTCAACGCATGATCTGTAAATTTTATCACATCAATCCCTCCTGGCGATAATTCAATTCCTGAGGCTGATCATAGGTTGTCATCAGATGAATCCGCGCTCAGCCTTCCCGCATGATGCATACCCTGACATTTTGATGATGCCGGCGATGACCTGACATACGTCGTCACGGTGCACTCAACACAACACATCCCTTTTATACATCTCCGCGAACTCATACCTAACGCGGGTTAAATTATATTATATGTGGATAACATTCCGATGCGCAGGGTCCATCAGTCCCCACGGAGTCCCCTCCAAGTTATCATCGCCATCATTATAATACGGATAAGTTAGCCATACCCCACCACCACCTCCCCTCTCCGAGACGGTCCACCCTCCTCAACCCCACCCTCCACTCCCAATCCCTGAGCGCACCCAAGTCGCTCTGGGTCGTCCGCCGCCTATACGCATCCACCATGGATCGGTAGCTGTCCCGCCCAAGAGACGAGATGCGATCCACTTCCGCACGCGTGACGCACGTCTGGAAGAATGCGTAGATCCCTGCAAGAAGGTCACAAATTGTGACACTTCTGCCTCCCGATCGTTCAATGACGATCGTGCTCCACAGTTGGCCAATAATGCCAACTTGGTCATAGGATACGATGATCCTGTCGCACGTAGGGAATGTCACTGGCTCATTGCTTATCGTAGTGACTGTGATCCCACCCCCACCCCCACCCCCACCTGCTCCTGCCACTGCCAAGTCCGGAGGTATGGTCACGATGTGCGCACCCCCGACACGTCGAGCTGTTGCTCACGTCCCATTCCAGCTGCGGTACGTAGGGGTTGACCGGGTTAGGAATGAGACATGGCGACAGTCATACAGGTACGTCCGCGGGCCACGGCATGGGTAGCCGTGTAGCAGGACTCCACTGCGGGATGCTACCCGCACCGGGTGTGGGGAACGGAGTCCAAGGATAAAATATCCTGTCGAATGGCCAACGCCCACCCGATGAATGGGCAGCTGCTGCTGCTGTGTCGGCGGCGTACGAGTCGTGAGGCGGCAGTGGCGGTGGACGTCCCGGTACCGATGACACAGGCGGCGGTGTAGGTGCAGGCGGATGCTGCACTGGCGCTGGCGCCGAAGGATCTGATGGTGGGTGCAGGAGAGTGTGAGTCGGGAGTCCATACCAGTGGACGAGTAGGAAAACGAAATGAATATCGATCGGGAGTGGTGGGTGTTCTCGAACTAGGATGGCCAGGCGGTGAAGTTGGCCGGGTGTCGTCGATGTCGACGAACGGCGATGGATGCTGGTGGTGCGGATGCATATGGTAATTAAGTATTATCGGTTCTGTAATAATAATAATCTGTAAAAAATACCAAGAAACATGTGGCGTCAAAACACGCACATACCTGAATTGATTCGAACGCCTTCGTTTGACCGTGTATGTGATGGAGACGGGCGAGGACTGGGTAAAGGGTAGCTGGAGGACACATGCGGCGAACGTGATCGAGGCCTGGCTGGCCGATGAAGATCGTTGTGGATGTTGCTGTGGAGGATTTCGTTCTCATATATGTCTCTTATAGCATTCAGAATGCGGTCGGGGTCGAGTCGTGCATGTCCCTGCTGCATCGCGAAGTTCTGCCAATATCTCATTTCGTCCGTGTGCGAGCTCATTGCGTCCACGTCTGTCTGGTGAGCAGAGAGACGAAAAGGAGAAATGGGAGACGAAAGGAGCCACTTGACAAATCAACGATTCACCCTAAATAGAGCTCCCTCTCCGACACTGGACAGGCAGTGCTGTCAAAGCGTATACTATAAGGATGGTTGCACCCCCCTTTGTCCTCTCGAAAATGAAAAAAAGTACAAGACCGAAACACGGGTGGCGGCGGGCCAGACATATCTCTAAAAAGCTGATGTTGAACGAATGACGTCGGCACACCAAAGGCCGACGGAATGAAAATACGCGTGCCCCCGTCGTACGGGCCATTGTTGACTTTGGGAGAACGCAGAATGACCAGGTTTATGCATCCTCAGGGATCAAAGCGTGATGGAAGTCACCCACAAGGATACCACGGCTTGTATATTTGACACCTGCGAACAAACAGCAGAGGTAGCGGAGTGGGCAGGAAGAACAACAACATCTGCATCTCGATGATAGACTCACAGCCTCGTATAATGACCCGGCCACCTAAGCATCGAAACTATTGAAACTGAGCCTGTACCGCACAGGCTGTGATTTTTTTTTAATCTGTGGGAGTGAAAACATCGTTAATATTCTGGCACCCACACACACGCGTGCAAATGCGATATACAAGACATGCCTCTCACAGAGGATGTGTGGGTCCAACATCAGACGTGTTGCATCTTGCTTTGTCCCTCCGGAAACGGAACGCTGATTGTTTCCATTCAGAGAGCACAGCCACTTGTTCCCAATCGGAAGATCGAAGCTCATTTTTCTCACGTTCTCATCCCCCACTCCCCAGTACTGACCTTGTTCAACAAGGTGAACAAGGTGAACATGGTGACGAGCTTCTGCCCGTTGATTTACGACACCCTATTAATGCATAGCATGGAATCCTCGAAGGCTTTAAAAATGCCCAGAAAGTGGGTTTTCGCCTGTCTCATTACATTGCTACTGGTTGAAAGCAACAATGCTCCTGGTGACTTCCCCCCCTCGGACCTGCCAAGGTCCTACCGATATCCCACAGAAGGTCGTGACGGACTGTAATCATAACACCACGGATGGCAGAAACCTTGTCGTCTGCATAGATGGCACTTCTAACAAATTTGGAAAGAAAGTAAGCCCTGTCACATTATCGTAAGGTTGCTGCTAATATTCTATAACAAAAGAACACGAATGTTATTGAGCTATACAATCTCATCTTAAAATCGAAAGATAGCAAGCAGCAAACTTGGTATAACAGCGGCATCGGCACCTACGCCCGTCCATCATGGAAATCGTTCAGTTATTACAAGCAAGTTATCTATCACACAATCGATTTGGCTATCGCGTGGTTTGTTCATTCCTCGTATTTCAGTCTGGACCGAAAATAATTTCTTTGTAATCCAGGAATTTTGAGCGGACGGTCTTGGGCGCGTATCGCTGGCTCTCGGACAACTATGAGGATGGAGACTGTATATTTCTTTTTGGTAGGTTGTAGCGGTACTTATCTGTTGGATATAATGGCTAACATTTCGCGTAGGGTTTTCTCGAGGTGCATACCAGGTCCGAGTGCTTTCTGCTATGATCGACAAGGTGCGACTTATTTAAGGTTGTTGGAATATTTCACAAGCTGACCGCGCAGCCTAAAGGTCGGCCTTATCTACAAGGGAAACGAGATGCAAATTCCATTGTTAGTGTTAGCAACCTGATTCCATCAAATTTAAATTAACATTTCCAGTGCATATGAGCTATATGCTGACCTCACAAGCGATGAAAAGGTGAAAGGAGTCGGAGAAGAAGCAGACTCGGAAATGTCCATGGCTGAGCGCTTCAAAAAAGCATTCTCGTACAAAGGTGTAAAGGTACATTTTGTCGGTGCTTGGTATGCAGCTCAAAGTCTTTTTTATTGCCCTATTCTAAAGATAGTACTTCAGGGACACAGTATCGTCTATCGGGATTGCCAGAGGACGGAAGTTACTTCCGGGTACAGTCGAAGGAATGCAGCATGTCTGCTATTTTCGCCATGCGCTCGCGCTTGATGAGTGTCGTGTTAAATTTCTACCCGAGTATGCCTATGGTGGTACGGCAATGGACACTACCAACAAGAGCAGCGAGGAGATGCCTTGCAAAGAAGTTGTTGCTAGCGCCGATATACAGGAGCAGAAGGAACCCGAATGCAAGTTTCCGAAAGTGAAGGAAGTTTGGTTTCCTGGCACACACTCGGATATGTTAGTGCCCTCAATTATCACTTGTGAAAGATAAAGCTACTAACAAGGAAACATTTAGTGGAGGGGGAAATGTCAACAATCCCACAATGGATCGGAGCCGACCACCTCTGAGGTGGATGGCATTTGAAGCTGGGGAAGTTGGCCTTCGCACCGCAGGATTTAAACGGGAGCTCCCTCCTGCCCCAGACGTCAGCGGGTCGTCCCTGACATGGCCTTGGATGCCCCTCGAAATTCTCCCGTTCGGAAGATTGACGTTTAGCAGGGAGAAAGGAAAGGGGAATAACTTTACATCCAAGTACGTTTCTTTCAAAGACAATTGTTTCCTGCTTTACTTAACCACTCATGCTGTAGACCTCACCTTGGGAAGAGCCGAAAAATCCACAAAGGACAAAGGATCCATGGTTCCTTTTTCGACATTCAAAATGAAGCATACATACCAAAGGCATGTCCCCCAAAGGACGCTGAAGACTTCTGGTCGAAGCTGCGAAAGTGCCCTGAATGGCAAGAGTTTGATGTCGATGCCTCCATGCAAAAGACTGTTGAAGGATTTCTCACTAATCCTAATCATGATCCTAATGTGTTACAGAATCTCAGCAAATTGGTAGCATCAGGTAGGCCAACCTGGCTCTGGAAATGTTTGGGTCGCTTATTCAGTCTACCGATAGGACTCCGGCGGCAAGCACTATACACCAAAATAATGACTACCTTGAAAGACTCTAGCATTCCTGGAAAAACCAAGTATCAACTCCTGGTAGCTGCTGTGAACATCCTGGGGAAGCATTCATCTGGCGCCTCGCCGCTTATACTGGACAGATGGATTGGCATCGCTCCTGTATTCGAGGGTCTAAAAACTGACAATGACGACTACAACGAGAAGGTGGTAAGGGATTTTAAGTTAAAGTTGACACAGCAACGTGGGTCAACACCTTGTTTCCTCAGTTTTGAGATCCTAATTCTGAATCTATAGCCCTGTTACATGCACCCTCGGCCTCCCTCTCTGTTGCATTCTCACCTGATGGCAAGCTCGTTGTTTCAGGTCATTCAAATGGAACGGTTCGTCTCTGGAATATGGAAACTACGGAGGCAATTCAACCACCATTGAAAGGCCACAGAGGAATGGTCTGGTCTGTCGCATTCTCACCTGATGGCAAGCATGTAGTTTCAGGTGCACAGGACGGAACGGTTCGTCTCTGGAATGCGGAGACCAGGGAGGCAGATGGATGGCCATTAGAAGGGCACACAGGCGAAGTCAGGTCTGTTGCATTCATGCCTAATGGCAAGCATGTAGTTTCAGGTTCAGTGGACGGTACGGTTCGTCTCTGGAATGTGGAGACTAGGAAGGCAGATGGAACATTGGAAGGCCACACATTACCCGTCACGTCTGTTGCATTTTCACCTGATGGCAAACGCATAGCTTCAGGTTCAGTGAACGGAATGGTTCGTCTCTGGAATGTGGAGACTGGGGAGGCTGATGGAACATTGCAAGGCCACACACACTTTGTCACGTCCGTTGCGTTCTCGCCTGATAGCAAGCATGTAGTTTCAGGTTCATGGGACTATACCATTCGTCTCTGGAATGTGGAGACTAGGCAGGCAGGTGGATGGGCATTGGAAGGCCACACAAACACTGTCGAGTCCGTTGCATTCTCGCCTGATGGCAAGTGTGTAGTTTCGTGTTCATGGGACGGTACGGTTCGCCTCTGGAATGTGGAGACTAGGGAGGCCGATGGTCCGCCATTGAAAGGGCACAGAGCGCTAGTCCGTTCTGTTGCATTCTCACCTGATGGCAATTGGATAGTTTCCGGTTCAATGGACGGCGCGCTTTGGCTCTGGGATAGGTGGGCATACTGCTCGACAGATCGTCATGAATTTACTACTGGTATTCCTACCTAGCAGTCTGCGAACATTATCCTGAGTTTCTCCGAAACCTCCTACCTATACCGATCCACTGCTCCAAGTGAAAATACTATGTACTCGCACAATAGACGTAATCATTTATATCATGCTAGAGATGTGTGTCATATGTGCACCCTGTGGACCTTGATCCAGCGACCTGCGAACTATTTGTTGAATCGTTGCCCCAGTCTTTTTGAAAAAAATGACTTGTCTTCTACTCTTTACATCTGTTAACAATTAGGATGGTAGGTGTCGTGATGGAGTTGATACCCGGAAAAAACCAGGCAGAGAAATGAATGAAAATCTGCCGACTGACGTCGTCCGTAAGGATCGCTTACCATGCTGTGCCCGTCGTGGTGGCCCGTGCCATACGTCATAGCGGACATATGCATCGTGGAAGGGCTCATTCTGATAGTGAGAAGCGGGCTTGACATCCACCTTGATCACAAACGATGTAGTGTGGAGTAGGGAATCGATCAACAGGAAGATCCTTCACGATTACAACGTTACTAAATGGAAATTCGTTCCAACAGCTACACGTACCTGGGCGTCAGCGACGGGCGTTGCAAGCAACTCCTTAAAGTTTTCTTACCCGAGCTGCTTGTAACGTGAGCACCGTGACACGTCGAGCCGTCGAAGGATGCTCGCTCACGTCCCGTTCTAGCTGTGGCACATAGGGGTTTACGGGATTGGGAATGAGCCATGGGGCTAGTCGTACGGGCACGTGGGCCACAGCATCGGTGGCCAGGTACCACTGGGACTCCATGCTACCTGCACCGGGTGTAGGAAATGGAGGCCACCACGGATAGCATATATCCCATAGAACGGCCAACACCCACCCAACATATGGTCTGCCGCTGCGGCAGCATACGGTCATGAGGCGGCGGCGACGGACGTCCAAGCACCGACGATGCAGGCGGCGGTGCAGGAGAGTGAGTCAGGAGTTCTTACTAGTGGACGAGTGGGAAAACAGAATGCATATGGTTCAGGGGTGGGTGGTGGTCTTGAATTAGGATGACCAGGTGGTGAAGTTCGCTGGGTGTCATCGACATCGACAAACGGCGATGAATGTTGTGGATGCATATGGTAAGTCATCAGGAAAAATTTACTTACCTATGTAGCCCTATGTAGACTCCATAGTGCCGGTAGCATGGTAGTTAAGTCCCCCATACGTGACAAAGCGTGTGTGGCCTTGCAATGTTCCATCAGCCTCCCCAGTCTCCACATTCCAGAGACGAACCGTAGCGTCCCATGAACCTGAAACTATGTGTTTGCCATCGGGCGAAAATGCAACAGACGTGACGGGGAATGTGTGGCCTTCCAATGTTCCTTCTGCCTCCCTAGTCTCCACATTCCAGAGACGACCGTTGTGTCCGTTGAACCTGAAACTACATGCTTGCCATCAGGCGAGAATGCAACGGCCTCGACTGAACTTCTGTGCCCTTCCAATGGTTGTCCATCTGCCTCCCTAGTCTCCGCATTCCAGAGACGCACCGTTCCATCCTGTGCACCTGAAACTACATGCTTGCCATCAGGTGAGAATGCGACAGGCCAGACCATTCCTCTGTGGCCTTTCAATGGTGGTTCAATTCAAGTATCACTGGTTCTGTAATAATAATAATAACCCGTTAGTACCAAGAACACGCGGCGTCAAAAACACACACATTCCTGAATAGGATTCTATGAACTGAGACAGCAAAACCCGAGTCAACTCGCTTCCCGTAGTGTCTGACGACGCCCGATAATAGTAGCTGGAGTTGGTACCAAAGGGACGGTCATAAATATAGGAGTCTGAAACAGGACCTGTGTGAATGCCACCAAATCTTCCATTGCGACCTTGATAATCATCCTGGCTCTCGGCGGGACGTGTTTTGGTAAGTTTACCTTCCCAGGTGATCGGAGAAGATTGGTGGGATTGTGATGGTGCCGACTCGCACGCTGGCGGGACGGTGCGGAAAGCAACGGAGCTTTGAAAATTCGGATGGAGAAGTCCGACAGAATGGGGCCGTAGTTCTTTCAGTCAAGTATTGGCAACAAGTTCCGACGGACACAAAAGCAAGCGATGGGGACGTACCTTGGAAGAACTGGAATTCCCGCTACGGTCCGCGTGGGAGGGAGGCTGAGCACTGGCGTTGAGTGAAACCGAACAAGGTGCAAAGGAAGTAGCCATAGGTAACCTCTGGATTCTGTAAGAGGACGAAGGCACGTAGGGTTGTATATCAATGAACCCGCGTCTGGAAGAACGTGTATGTGCTTGCGAGAAGGTCACCAACACTAGTGACATGAGACACTTCGTCCTCCTTGTCGTCCGATGACGACCAGGCCCAGGGCATAATTGGCCGATAGAGCTATGACCGCACGATACCACGATCCTGTCGGATGTGGGATATGTCACAGGCTCGTTGTCTATCCTCGGGTCCATGCTCCCACCACCCCCACTCCCATGAAGCCCAACACAGTCTTGATCGTGCGTCGCCCACGCCCATGGATAACGCACGATCGAGACCGGAACTACCTGGACAGAAGTGCCGCACCGGAACTCCGGTCGCCCGCTGTTGGCTAGTGAAGCAGCGTCGGAGGCATAAAAGGGGTAAGAAATTGTCAACGAAGACCGATGATACCACGAACACATCGACCTTATAGCCTCTTGAAGCTCCGCACTACTGTCTCTATTGATTAGCCTCTCTGAGATGTCATATGTAATTTGGTACGCATCCACTCACTTCCTCCCTAACCGGTCAGCGATCGTGTGGAGTACTTGGACAGGCGGTCGCAGTGCCTTTGCGCCTTCAGGTTCCGCGAGTTTGTCGATAAACTGTTGGCATATCAGCTAGTGACCTGGATTCGAAGATTCGTTGACATACATTGCCTCGCCCAGATCCCTTGGATCCCAAGATTCTAGGATAGAGTGATCAAGCTGTGAATGGCGAATAACGTTCATAAAGAGAAACGGAAAACATGCAGCACAATTGAGGGTTGGGAACCATTCTGTGCATGTGGAAGGGTCTTCAGCGGGGACGGATTTACATCATTCTGGAGAAATGGACACGTGTGTGCATTGGTCTGCATGTCGTCAGGAATGTTCAAACGCATGCCCTCTGATAACGCCGCCTGTCCGGCACTTGGTGGCCGACGGCAGAAACTCCAAAAATGTAGAGCGCCGCCGCCGCCGGCTAAACATATATGGCAATTTCCGGATCGAGCACTTTCAAAAGACACTACTCCCTGATCTGTTCACTGTCTCCCTTGACTCGCGGAAATGATTTCAATGTCTGGTTTTCCGTGTCACTGCGGTATCCATTCCCCGTCACGTGCGATCGCACGGAGAATGTAGTAGGTGGTATCGAGTACAGCACGTCTACACATTCTGTAAGGGCAGACGCTACACCATTAAAAATGACACATGGTATACATGCAGTCCTACACAGCTCTATGTGCTCTATCTGATGTCATTAATCTTCCCCCCCTCCTGTCTGAGCTCTGAAACACTCCCGACCAATATATGTTGTATCGTCACTATACCATTAATCACATCACATGTAATCACACAGGATACAATGGAACGTCAAACAAGCAGCGTGGATGCAGCACCTCTACGCGTTCTGTAAGGACAGATTACACCGTAAAAAAAGACACATGGTATACACACGATTTTACATAGCTCTATCTCGGTCATTAATCTCACATCATTGATCTTCCCCATTCTCTAAAACATTTTCGATCCTCTCCTTCTCCCGATCCCAAACAGGCCTAGCCAACCTAAACACGTCACCGACCCTTCCATACGAAATATCCCCCAACCGCGCAATCGGCTTGTACTTCGTGATATCGACGACGCCACGCTCGTTGAGCACATCGTTGCGGACGTGGATGTACTTGACGTGTGCGAGAATCATCGTCGTCGTGATTTGGCCACTGACGGGATGGGTGATGTCGATCGCTTGGAAGAGCTTTTTTCGTGTGTAGATTGGTTAGAGCAAGGGGAAGGAAAATACTACGGGTAGCTTACCTCGCATTCCATGTTGAACGCACTCTCCTTGACACGAGGAGCCTTGACGTGAATCTAAGTAATTTTTCAGAAAGGGTCTAACCAAGATGACCATACCTACACTCGGCGCCTTCGTCAACCCACTGATAGTCCATTCGTCAAACTCAGGGGGAGCGTTGATGGACGCGACGTTCGCATTCTCGACGAATGGCTCGCTGATGATGTTGACGGTAAACCCGAGACCGTTCCTCACGTTGGTGGGGGTATCTTTGACTTGCGGAACGTTGGTGCAGCAGAACGAAACGAGTGGCGGGTTGTTGGTTACCTTGACGGCGTGCATTATGTCACTATTATGAGGTTGCGTCTGGCAAGTCGAAGACGTATAACCACCTACCATGTTGAACCAGCTTCTCGTTTGATAGAAACCGCTATTTTGAACGAGGACGTGTCACTCATAGAACTGACAATATCATACCTGAAAGGCGCGAGATTCTCCACCCCAGTCGTAGAGACCGAAGACACAAACGCTATCGGCCGAGGTACGATTGCACTGATCATAAGCGGGTATAGTCGCCTAAAAAACACGACCGGTGTCTCTCGTCGGTCTCCGACGCTCAAAACGAAAGTCGCAAAAAAAGACGTACGCGGTGTCTTCCTCGTCAGTATTAATGACCTTCCATCCTCGCTCCTCCCCTTCTAACCATTTACGCCCAGACTCAGTGTTTTCGATCTTTTGAGCGAACTTCCATGATGGGTTGGGTGGTTCTGTGAACTTGGTACGGACATCGTGGTCGAAGGGAGGTAGGGACGACATGGTGGTGGTGGATGGTCGATAGTGTCGGCGACTAGTGGCCAATTTCGAAGCTGTATTGATATGGATGTGAGTATCGATCAGCTGGCAGCACGCCATTAGACGGCTGCATAATCGCATTGGTCACCGTCGTCGTTCAGGTGTGAATGGTGAGACGGTTTAAGGCAACTTGCTTATCAACTGGTCTGTCAGCACCATCTGACAACAGCAGGATGTGGGGCTGTGAAAGGACCGATAAATACCCTCCGAAGTAGATGAGCATTGTCTGAAACGCAAGAAAAGAAACGGATCACAGATGTACAGAAGACATCACCAAACCTTTCTGAACACAAATATGCGGTGATCAGCTTTTGTACAAGTGGGATTAAGAGTCGGAGCGAAGTACCTGCAAAATACAAAAAAAAAACTAAACGTGAAAGAAAAATAATCCTTTGCAGTCCATTTGCTGAGCCCCATGCTCTACCGAATGGCAGAGAAGTAGTAGCACAACAAAAAGAAAGCAAAGAAAGAACCCCTGACGACGCAAGCCGGTACTGCAATAGCAAGGTCATCGCGTCCCCGGAGTTGCAAGCAGAGCTCGCGGGGACAAGGGCGGCAAAAATTTGCTAACCAACTAAAGGGGGCGGTGCCCCCGTTACAGCGGTTATGCTGTAAAGAACAGATACTACACTTGATCTAAGCCAAAAGGCCAGAGTGGTAAGGATTCAGGACGTTCACCTGGGGTTTATATACGGTTCTGCCTGCGCACGGACCATCGGAGTTTCCATTTGCTGCTGTTGCCTTTTCGAGTCGACGGTATTGTCCAAATTCGGACGGCTCGATTACATCAGCTATGATTCACCAGCAAGTGCCTGATTCGTTTCCAACTCTTCATAGCCCCTCTGCGTACAGCACAAACGAGGACTCGAATGGTTACGGTGCGTGCAATAAACAATTCAATCATAAAAAATATAGTTCGTATAACGAATACACCGGCCCTCCGGGCACCCCAGGACGCGTTGGGTTGTAGCTCTTTTTACTCGCAATAAATACAAAAGTAGCTGTTATACTATGCAGTTGGGATGTAATGACAAGTAAATGGCGTGCGGGCAGTTAAGTGCCTGCGCTTCACCAGTCAGCTGTTGAAGTGTGATGTGTAAGTTAGGTTGCAGCAGCTTACAAGTTACGATGTTCGACAACGATGGAAGGGATGACAAAGGGAGGGAATTTCCTGCAGATAGATCCCCCTAGACGCCACGTTATTGTAGGCATTGTTCTTTCATGGGCGCGCAGGCTGGTTTGTTGTGGACATCAGTAAATCAACCCTTTGAGTTACCCGAGGTCACAGGTTTCGTGCCGAGCCCGGACCTGTGCAGTGCTGTCCAGTCTGTCACAGTATTAGTAAGCCAGTCATTTTGCCTCAGCCGAGACAGCCGAGATCAACTGGTTTTTGCCGAGGCCCAGACCTGTCACATTTCTGTCGCTGCCGTCTCGAGTAAGAGAAAAGCTTCTGCGGAATTGTTCGGAGGAGGCACTACGATGTCGGATTCCTGAGAGCGGGAGCAAAATTCGCATGGTATGAAAGCATAGCGAACTGTTCTGCTTACCTGCAAGTCTACGTCCGACGTCACATCCCTGTCGTCTCCATCAGGACCATCTTCGCGTTGCTCGAGGTCGTGCGAGGAGGCACTTTTAGAGAGACTGGGGCAGTAATTTGCCGAATATACTGGGGAAATCGTATGGTCATGCAGGTGAGGAAAGGGTGAGAGGTGGAAGGTGTCATTGGTCCCTTTTTTAGGTAGAGGTCTGATACGTGCCGTGCGGGCGTTGGCGGCCTGGGTACTGTTGTGTATGAAGGGGCTGGCCGCCATCATGCCAGATGGTAAGTGGTAGCGAATTCGAATCTGTACGTCACCGCGTCACCTTCGGACTTGGAACAAAGTTCAACGTTCAGAGTCCGAGTCACCCCGCTACAAGTGGCAAGTTCCCGCGTGATCTTACTGATAACACTACCGACTCTACGAGTTACACATGCCCAAGGCGAAAGCCAACCGCGGGGGTCTCAAGATGATCAGTTGCCCGCGCTGTGGCAAAAGGTTTTTCTCGGAGACGAACGTTCTTCAACACATGAACCAGCCCACAGGTACTTGTCGCTTCGCAAGCTGGCACGAGGAATGCTCTCGCTCGTTCTCTCAAGCTAGATGCCCGCCCTCTGATAACTCCGTTCCCTGCTCGTCCATTAATCGGCCCCCTCATTTTCCCAGCGCCGACAGCAACGCATATCAAGACTGGGATCTGAACCCTCCGTCTCCAGAGGTACACGAAACTGAGGATTTCACGATGGACGCCCCAGAGGAGGTCATCCCTCTGGTACCTGGCAAGTTTGTCGAGGTTTATGAGGGGAGTAGTGAGGTATTTCCTGGTGGAAAGTCATTCATGGACACGTTTCACGAGGATCAATATTCCGGTGAGAGATGAAGCAATCTGTACTTCCCTTTTGCGTCGCAACAGGAGTGGCAATTCGCTTCTTGGCTGTTGCGTTCAAGACTGAGCTTGACCGCTATCGACTCATTATTGGCGCTAGATATTGTACGTCATTTCTCTTCATTTTTTCGAATGCCTCGATCGTTGTTCAGCTCCAGGGGATCCCACTCTCTTTCCGCACGGGAAAGCAGCTTCGTGCCCGTGCAGAGGTTCTTCCCTCTGGCCCAGCTTGGTTGTGCGAAGAAATGGAACCCGAGAGTCCCACCAAACATCCTGTCCGTCTCTTCTATCGACAACCGCTCGAATGCCTACAATCTCTCCTCAGTCATCCGCTTCTGACTCCACATATCTCTTTCGTACCGCGGAAGGTCTGGACGTCTTCAGCCAGAGTATGTCGTATCTACGATGAGTGGTTATCTGGGGACCGAGCTTGGGAAATCCAGGTAGGTTCAACCATCTCGTTCTGATATTTAGCCTGACTGGCCCTACAGGATGCTCTCCCCCGTGACGCAACGGTCCTAGGTGTTGTTCTCTCATCGGACAAGACGAACATATCCGTCATGACTGGCAACCGCGTGGCCCACCCTGTTCTTATAAGCCTTGCCAACATCGACGCGAGCATACGCAGTAAAACGTCGCTTCACGGGTACCTCCTCCTTGCACTCCTTCCCATTCCAAAGTTCGTCCACAAGACTACCCGCGTTCGTGGACTATTGCAAGATCGGCTTATCCATCAAGCGCTCAACTGGGTCCTTACTCCTCTCAAGACAGCGGCTACTGTGGGGATCATGATGAGCGACCCGGCGGGAAACTTACGATATTGTTACACACCATTAGCGTCATGGATCGCAGACACACCAGAAGAGTGCCTCATTGCCGCTACAAGTCCAAAGGCGTCACCCATCACAACTGCCACATCCAAGAACTTTGGCGATCCATTCCATCACCCCCCTCGTACTAGTTCAATCACACTTTCAGCCATCCAGCGCGCATGCGCTGAACAAGATCCTTTCGACTACAAGAATTTTATTAAGGTTATCAGAGCTTTGCGTTTGAACGGTGTAGTCGAGCCCGTCTGGAAAGGCTGGCCGTTATCAGAGCCGTCTGATTTCATTACTCCTGAACCTCTTCACCATTTCCACAGGTTTTCCTGGGATCATGACACTAGGTGGTGCATCCTTGCTACTGGAGCGGCCGAATTCGACTATCGATTCTCATTGCTTCAAACTCTTGTCGGGTACCGCGCGTTTGAGGATGGCATATCCAAGCTGAAACAGGTCACAGGACGCGATCACCGTGCCATCCAGTGTTACATCGTCGGCGTTATTGCTGGGTCCGTTCCCCGACGTTTCCTCACCGCTATCCGCTCGCTCATGGACTTTCGATATCTGGCTCAAGCGCCGATGTTCACGGACGACTCCCTTACTGAGCTTGCGAGTGCCCTGCAGGACTTCTACGATAACAAGGACGCTATTACGGCTGCCGGGGCACGGAAGGATTCCTGGGAGATCCCTAAGTTGGAGCTACTCCAAAGCATCGTTCCAAGCATCCGCCTGTCAGGTGCAGTCATGCAGTGGTCCGCAGATCCAACTGAACACGCGCATGTCCAAGAGATCAAGGTTCCGGCTCGAGCTGGAAACAATCGGGACTATTACAATCAGATCGCACGCCATCTTGACCGCGCAGAGAAGTGCTTGCGCTTCGACATTGCCACATACATGGAGTCCAAGCGGGGCGAAGAAGACTTGCGAGTTGACGAAATCGAGGGTAACGAGACTGAGCAAGATAAGGAGCACGAGCCGGATGAAGAAGAATTCCCTACTGATCACCTGGCTGCAACTCGGTCTCCCATCAACTACTTCACAATCGCGGATGCACTTGTGCGCGGCTGCATTCCCAACGCTCCGAGGCCGTACCGCACCTTTTCGACCGCCACCACAGCCTTCCATCTCTCCACCAAGCCATCCCTGAGACTGAGTGTGGATGAGGTGGCCGCCGTGTTTAATCTTCCAGACCTCCGCGCAGCTATATCGGAGTACCTTCACCGCCTTGAGAGCGGAATGCCCCATCGCGTGTCAGGGGTCAGAAGTCAGCAGGATCACCAACTCCCGTTCGATCGTCTTCAGATATGGTGCAAAGTCCGTGTCCAGCAAATGCGTTATCATTCCCGACAGACTCCAGATACTCTGCAAACCCTGCGTGCATTTCACCCTTCCACGGTTAATCCGCACGGCTTATACGACGCTGCTATCGTCAACGCAGACCCAGACAGCGATTGGCCGCAGCGAGGTCTAGAAGGTGCGTTTCTATAATATTTCAATGCATCTCATCAACTTGAGTGCTTGTCCAGGTCACTCAGTGGTACAACTCCGCATGATATTTCGTCCTTTACATTCAGAGCTTCTGGCCGCTTATGTTCAGCGCTTTGACGTTGTCGCTCAACAGGGAAATACGAACAATCGCAACGCCGGAACGGGTATGTACTTAGTGCGACAGGCAGTCCGATCCAACGGGAGCAGGATTGGAGATGTATTGCCGATTACATTGATTCGTTCCCCGGCACACCTCATACCTCACTTCGGTAAAGAAGCGCATTCGCGATTGACCAGTCAAACTAGCTACGAGCTTTCATCCGACTTTTGGCTCAACAAGTATTGGTCAAAAGAATTTTACTACGCACTATCCTCATCGTCTCGTTAGCGTTACTTAGTTGTCGTCTGGTGATTACTATCAATATGATGCCGTTTCGATACTTGTGGGATCAGTCCGGGCCCTGATGATCTGAGTTCCAACTGACTGATTATCACTTCAGCCTTCAAGCAACTTATTAGCTCCTCATCATGTCTGAAACCCGTCGCGCGATTCCGCTTGGCGTGAAGGTAAGCTCCTGCGCTACTAGTACCGATTATAGTTGAAGTATGTGGCGCCTTTTGCAGCCGCTGACTTCACATACGACCCCCTACACCCTATCACGTGTGAGTTTCAGGTTGACTATGGCAATCCTGTCAACAAACTCACCCGAATATCCCTAAGCTTCAAACCGTGCCTCCGACGTACCGAAAAAAATCGAACTGGTACCGCGAGAAGATGGATACCCTGGTCGACAACGACACCCAAGACCTGCACTGGCCCCTCAGCATGCCTGAGAGCAGGCGCCTGCTTGAAGCCATTTTTCCGGACCACGTGCTGTTCCCACATACCTCCAAATGCTCGAGCATGACTCACCTTCTTGACTCATTCCGGGGCCAGGCATATACAAAAGAAATAATCAACGCGAGCCAAATGAGCAATGGCAACAGTTTCCATCTTGTCAGGGGAAGAATGCAGAGAAAGGTATGGCGGGGTTTTTCAACGACGTTTTGAGAGCAGCGGCGGAGGTGATTGGAGGATTCAATGTACGATGGTAGGATATCTATCACTACTTACTATGCACCAACGTGTATTGACGATGGCTGTAACGGCCCGTACTTTTTCACTACCTGTTGTAGCGTAGTCTTAGCGTACTTCCCCTTATTTATCCACTCTCTGGTTAGGGTTACTTAGACGCGCTCATAGACGCTTTACTTAGTCAGCTGATTCGTCAGCGTAGCCGCATTGACTCAGCGTGGAGCGCTGCAGCCAATAGCGTTTATCTCTCGCTTGTTTGGTTTGTTCTACGACGTTCCACGGTACAAACACTCGTAGTAGTATAAATACCGCCTCTCTTGTCGTAGACACTCCAATCGAGTTCATTTGTGCTCTTGCGCATTAACTCAGTTCCTTAACCTCAGCTCTCTATCAGTCAAGGAGTGACCGATAACGATCTTCGGATTGTTAGTGTTACACTTGAACTCGATTCTACACGTTATCCCTCACTCCGCTTGCGCCCAGGCATATAGGGCAACGTATACCCGGACTCCAGGGTTAAGGAGCTTCACCTTCGTCTCTTCATTTCGTTTACGGGGCGACGCCTTTAGTCCCGTCCACCTATCGGCTGGTGATTGTGTTTGAAGAAGACCCGTAGTTAGTAGTCCCGCTGCTCGTCAAGGGCAGTGTGAAGGCGCAACCCACATTAGGGGGTGGAAGCGCATAGTTTAACCGTAGTTCCCCTACGTCACGGGAGGTAGAAAGCGTACTACTAGTATCCCTACTAGCCTTACGATAGTTGAGACAGAGTACCGCCACTGAGGGCAGGGAAAATCTCTCGTCAAAATTCCTCGCGTTAAGAAGTCGGAGTCTTTGGCTCCCCGTATTAGGTTTTCTCCTTACCTTAAAAAGGAAGAATCGCCCGCTCCCCCGCTCTTGTTCGCTCGGGAAGTCACCCCCCTTGAGCAACAAATCTTCGGTACCCCCGAACCTCTTCTTCCCCGCCTCTCGCCTCTCCCTCTTCGCTCTCCCTCCCCCGACCCCAACTTACTGGGCTTCGTCCTGCACGTTCCGTACAACTTACGGAATAGACAAACTATTCGCCCTCCCCCTCACACCCCCGTAACTTTCACTGGTCATGGACCAATTCACGCAAGACCAGCTGCACTTCATGCAGCAGATGACGGCAATGATCACGGCCCAGGTCGCCAACCAGGTGGCCCAGCACGTCGCCGGTGCCGTAGCCGGCATGCAGCCGCAGCAGCAAGGCGGAGGGGCTGCCGTCAACCCCAATCAGAACGTCGACCCCACGAAACGGGGCGTAGCCGACCCAGGAATGTTTGACGGGTCAATTAGTAAATTTGAGGAATGGTGGGCCAAGATGAAGGCCTTCATCGTTACGGCCAACTCGTCCAGCCCAAGAGCGAGGACTCTCATGGTCTGGACCAGGATGACCGGTCCGATTGCTGGAGCTTACGCGCGGGCGCGTATCGACCAGTGCCTTCCCACCGGCACTTGGCCCTCGTACGACGATTTGGTGGCGGAAGTCGAAGCGCGCTTCAGGCCGCTTCACAACAAAGACTGGGCGAAGGATCAGCTCAGCAAAATTCGGCAAGGTTCGGCCAGAACAGAAGAGTTCTTGGCCAAATTCAACGCTCTTAGGACCGCATCCGGGGTATCCGATGATTACGCCATCTTTATGCTGGAGAGGGCCATCCGCCCTGAAATTCTTCAGCAAGTCTTCGTTCAGGGGCGCCGAAAGGCTACTTGGGCGGAGTACGACGTCGAGGTCAGGTGCCTCGGTGCTGCCCTAGAGGCAGTTAGGTTAAAGACCGGCAACGCGTCCTCTCGATGGGGACCAAACTTCTCACGACCCTCGCCCGGGGTAACGTCAGGGCAAGGCGCGCCCATGGACATTGGAGCTGCGCAAGGTGGTTCTGGAAGCCGCCCTAAAAAGGACTTTTCGAACTACCAGTGCTACGCTTGCGGCCAGAAAGGCCATATTCGTCCGCACTGCCCGCAGGCCGGGAACAAAGGAAAAGGGCGCCAGGTGCGCTCCGAAGGCGTGGATCCGCGGCTTGCCGCAATGGACGGTATGACTTTTGAGCAGATAGTTGCTCATGTTAGTAAATTAAAAGAATCGGAGCTGCAGTGAAATCGGGTCCTGCAGGCTCGGACAATGTTAGTACTGGACTTGTTTCTTTTCTCCCATATAGTTTTTCTTCTCGTTGCGTCTCAGTTTCTTCTCCTAAAAATAGCATAAAAACAAACACAAAAATAGATAATACAAAAACACAAAAAAAGGTTTCATTCTCGGACATAGTTACCGTAAATAGGTTTTCTCCCCTCTCTGTAGATAATATGGACGATGATTCGGACTTTGTACCTACACCGTCTGTTGGAGGGTCCCGAAAGGGCTCGGGACCGGACGTAAAACTGGCACCGCTTAATTCTCCAAGCAATAAAACCTCAAAAAATAGCGTTTCGGAAGGATCCGAGTCGGTTAGCAATGCTCAGGCGACCGTACCGCCAAAATCCCGAGTTCGCACGCTCAACCTAAAGGATCACGTTGCAGTACCGATAATTATTCGCACTAGGAAGGGTGACGCACATGCTGTGCAGGCCTTGTTAGATTCTGGTGCTACTGGTGTTTTCGTGGACGCCAAATTCGTTGATCGAAAGAAGCTTCCCAAGTTGTCTCTCCCACGAGCTGTGGACGTATTTAATGTCGATGGTACTCTTAACTCCGCTGGAAGGATTACGCATCAAGTACCGCTTAGAGTTCAGTTCGGAGACCACTTCGAAGAGTTAGTAGCCGATGTCACGGATCTAGGATCTCACGACATGATTTTGGGTCACACGTGGCTTGCCACTCACAACCCGGAGGTCAATTGGAAAACCGGTGAAATCTCGATGAAGAGGTGTCCTCGTAGTTGCAGGCAACTCGCACCGAAGCCGGCCTTCGTTAGACGTATCGAAAAGGAGGAGGTCCAGGCCCTCGAAGACTGGCATAACATATTCAGAGCCGACAAGCAGGAGGCTCCTAAAAAGGATAAAACCCCTGAGGAACTGGTTCCGAAGGAATACCACGAGTATTTAAGCGTCTTCTCTGTCCAGGAATCCGAACGCATGCCGCTTAGGAAACCTTGGGACCACGCGATAGAACTAAAGGAGTCGTTTGTTCCGAAAAAGGGAAGGTTGATCCCTCTCAGCCCTGACGAGCAAACCGAAGTTAGCAACTTCGTTGATGGACAACTCAAGAAGGGTTACATTCGGCCTAGTAAATCGCCGCAGACTTCTCCCGTGTTCTTTGTCCCTAAAAAGGATGGAAAAAAGCGTATGGTACAGGACTACCGTTATTTAAACGAGCATACGGTCAAGAACTCGTACCCGCTCCCGCTTATCTCGCAGCTTGTTGACAAGTTAAAGGGATGTAAATTATTTACGAAAATGGACCTTAGGTGGGGATACAATAACATCCGGATCAAGGAAGGTGACGAGTGGAAAGCCGCTTTCGTCTGTCACCGTGGAGCCTTTGAGCCGCTGGTCATGTTCTTTGGGTTATGTAATTCCCCCGCCACGTTCCAAAATATGATGAACGACATCTTCGGTGATATGGAGGACGTTCTAGTAGTATATATTGACGACCTTATGATATTCACAAAAACGGACGATGAAAAGGAGCATGACAGGATCGTGCTAGAAGTGCTTAGAAGGTTGAAGGAGAACGACTTGTTCGTTAAACCGGAGAAATGCTTATTTAAACAAAAAGAGGTCGATTTTCTGGGTATGATAGTTGGCACGAATGGAGTTAAGATGGATCCCGCTAAAGTCGCCGCTGTGCGCGATTGGCCGGTCCCCACTTCTGTTCGTGGAGTTCGAGGCTTCCTTGGCCTTGCGAACTTTTACCGACGTTTCATAAAGGATTTCGCGCAGGTCGCGCGCCCCCTTAATGACCTGACTAAAAAGGACACTCCGTTTCTCTGGTCCGACAAGTGCCAAGTAGCGTTTGATACGTTAAAGGAAGCCTTCACGACCGCGCCTATTCTTATGTTCCCCGATCAGGATCGGAGGTTCCGTTTAGAAACCGATGCCTCGGATTACGCAACCGGAGCCGTGCTCTCGGTAGAATGCGATGATGGTCTCTGGAGACCAGTTGCCTATTCGAGTCACTCGCTTAGTGGAGCAGAGCTAAATTATACAGTTCACGACAAGGAGATGCTAGCCATCATTCGCGCTCTAGAACAGTGGCGTCACTATCTTGAGGCTACCCCGTACCAGTTTGAAATTTGGACGGATCACCACAACCTTAAGTGGTTCATGACGTCACAAAAGCTTCAACCTCGCCAGGCGCGTTGGGCGCAGTACTTTAGTCGCTTTAACTGTGTTATCATCCATAAACCAGGTGTTTCCATGGGACGACCGGACGCTCTCTCCCGCCGCGAAGACTTGGTAGAAAATCGCGAAAACGCTAAATCTGAGGAGTCGTTATTTATTAAACCCGAGCAAGTGCGCGCTGTGCGCTTAGAGAATCCCTTCATAGAAGAACTGCGCAGTGTAACGGCCGAGGTTGACGCTGGAACGCTCGACCGACGTGACGGTTTACTGTATGACGGAGACAAAGTTTTCGTGCCTGAGGCACTTAGACAGAAGGTACTCGCTGCTCTTCACGATTCGCCCCTAGCGGGTCATCGAGGCGTAAAAGGAACTCAGGAGTTGATCACACGATGGTTCACGTGGTCTACCTTGAAGCCCGATGTCGAGGAGTACGTAAAGCATTGTCAGACGTGTCAAGCTAGCAAGCCTAGTAACAAGCCGCCGGCAGGCGAACTCAAATCTTTACCCGTCCCTGATGGGCCTTGGAAGGATCTTACGACCGACTTTATGGATATAGGAGTCAGGAGCTCCTCTGGAAAATCTTACGTCTTAGTCGTTGTTGATCGGTTCTCTAAGGAAGCAGAGTTCATCCCCTGCACCGAAAAGGAAACTGCCGCTAGTACGGCTCGGCTTTATTTAACTCACGTCTGGAAGCACCACGGCCTTCCGAATTCTCTCGTCTCGGATCGCGGACCGCAGTTCGCATCTCAGTTCTCGAAGGAGTTATTTAAAATGTTGGGTGTCGAGCAGAAGCTCTCGACGGCGTTTCATCCACAAACGGATGGTCAAACAGAGCGGTTGAACCGCGAGATTCAGCAGTATTTACGGATGTATGCAAACCATCAGCAGGAACGATGGGAGGATTGGCTTCCCCTAGCCCAATTCGCGTATAACAACTCCAAGTCTTCTTCTACTGGCAAGTGCCCCTTTGAAGTTACTCGTTCGTATACACCACGGATGGGCGTCGAGCCGACGACTTCTAAGGTAGAAGCAGCAGAGGAGACCGCCAAAGACTGGTTCCAGGTGTTCCAGGAAGTGCGCGAAAGTTTGGGAAAAGCTAGGACTCGTCAGAAAACTCAGGCAGATAAACGACGATCCCCTTCCCCTGCTTACTCCGTAGGCTCGCAGGTTTGGCTGGCTACCGACCATTTATCGCTGAAGGATCGGCAGAGCCGAAAGTTGACCGAAAAGTGGATAGGCCCGTACGAGGTCTCGGACGTTTTACCCAACGCCGTTAAGTTAAAGTTGCCGCGCTCAATGCGCATACACCCGGTAGTGAATGTTTCACGGGTGAAACCTTATCTCGGTGCTCTCGATGGGCAACCGGTTACTCGGCCCGGCCCACAACGGGTTACGGATGAAGGAGATGTCGAGTATGAAGTTGAGAAGGTTGTTGATTCCCGCTTGAAGCGTGGTAGTCTTCAATTCCTCGTCCATTGGAGGGGATACTCGGAGGAAGATCGCACTTGGGAGCCTAGATCTGCTCTTAAGAACGCCCAGGAGGCGATAGACGAATTCTACAAACTCCACCCCGGTGCTCCCCGGAAACTTCGTTTGCTCTCGACCGAAGGTCTCTTTTTCTCCGCTGTACCCGACCCTTTGACTGCTGTGCAGCCTATCTGGTCTCGCCTGGAAGTCGAGCCATAGGAGGGGATAGTGTAACGGCCCGTACTTTTTCACTACCTGTTGTAGCGTAGTCTTAGCGTACTTCCCCTTATTTATCCACTCTCTGGTTAGGGTTACTTAGACGCGCTCATAGACGCTTTACTTAGTCAGCTGATTCGTCAGCGTAGCCGCATTGACTCAGCGTGGAGCGCTGCAGCCAATAGCATTTATCTCTCGCTTGTTTGGTTTGTTCTACGACGTTCCACGGTACAAACACTCGTAGTAGTATAAATACCGCCTCTCTTGTCGTAGACACTCCAATCGAGTTCATTTGTGCTCTTGCGCATTAACTCAGTTCCTTAACCTCAGCTCTCTATCAGTCAAGGAGTGACCGATAACGATCTTCGGATTGTTAGTGTTACAATGGCCCTCAGAAAATGGCATGCCGATGGTGCCACTGCGCCATTGAAAGGCTCAGATGCAAACCGAAAACCTGACTTCATACTCCTACCGTCGTCAATTCTGGATTCGTCCAGAGAGCTTGACTGGAGGGATGTCATCGTCTTCGGGGAGATGAAGAGCAAGAACACTACCGATACGCTGAGAAAGTCATATATTGAAGGAGCGGGAAAAACTGCACTTCTCCTCTATGCTCAGGACGGAAGGCATTCGGCACCTTACCTCCGAATGCTGGGTCACTACATTGTCCTCACCTTCTTTGATCGAGGAGGATCTCTTTCGACTGCAGCGTTTGACATCCATGATAATCCCGATTTTTTCTTGCGCATTTTACTCGGTATCTCCACCACTCCAATTGAAACTATTGGGTTCGATGAAACAGTATTCTGGGACCGTGACGACAAGAAAAAGAAGGTGTTGGTTGCGTGGAAGGGGAGTAGCAGCGAGGACGACAAAGGAAACCCAACTGTGTCTTTGGAACAACTGATCTTTATTTCAGATATGTTACACGGCCGTGGCACAACCGTCTGGGCCAGCTCGATGAAGGATCCTACCTCTCCAACGGCTCGAAGGCAGATTGTTGTAAAGGACTCTTGGATCGACCCCCTCCGGAAATTCACGGAAGGGAGTATGTTAGCCAAACTCAACGATGCGAATGTCGAAGGTGTACCCTGGCTCATACATGAACAACAGGTGCAAGGGCCTCATCCCTCGCGTGCCGAGATGAAGGTCAATATGTCAACGCACTTCCTTCGTAGACTCGTCTCGCAGTCAGGCGGTCGTCAGTACCAACTTCGCGTACTCTCCCGCCTTCTGACCGAACCGCTCGGAATACAAATCATGGCATTCTCTTCTCTCGTGCAGCTGTTGATTGCATTCCTTGATTATGTGCAAAGTGCGTTCCCATTGATCATCCCTCACTGTCCGCATTGCTTATACTTCCTAAGTCCACAAGGATGCTATTGTCAAGGCGAAAGTCCTGCACCGCGATATTAGTTTGTTGAATCTCCTTCTCGTCATTTGGGATGCCTCTCGTGTAACGCTTATAATCCGAAGACTATACTCGGTCACTCCTTGACTGATATAGAGCTGAGGGTAAGGAACTGAGTTAATGCGCAAGAGCACAAATGAACTCGATTGGCGTGTCTACGACAAGAGAGACGGTATTTATACTAACTAGAGTGTTTGTACCGTAGAACCTCGTAGAACAAGCCAAACAAAGAGGGATAAACGCTATTGGCTGCAGCGCTCCACGCTGAGTCAATGCGGCTACGCTGACGAAGCAGCTGACTAAGTAAAGCGTCTATGAGCGCGTCTAAGTAACCCTAACCAGAGAGTGGATAAATAAGGTAAACTACGCTAAGACTACGCTACAACTAGTAGTGAAAAAGTACGGGCCGTTACACTATCCCCTCCTATGGCTCGACTTCCAGGCGAGACCAGATAGGCTGCACAGCAGTCAAAGGGTCAGGTACAGCGGAGAAAAAGAGACCTTCGGTCGAGAGCAAACAAAGTTTCCGGGGGGCACCGGGGTGGAGTCTGTAAAAATCGTCTATCGCCTCCTGGGCGTTCTTAAGAGCAGACCTAGGCTCCCAAGTGCGATCTTCCTCTGGGTATCCCCTCCAATGTACGAGGAACTGAAGATTGCCACGCTTCAAGCGGGAATCGACAACTTTCTCAACTTCAAACTCGACATCTCCTTCATCCGTAACCCGTTGTGGGCCGGGCCGAGTAACCGGTTGCCCATCAAGAGCACCGAGATAAGGTTTCACCCGTGAAACATTCACTACCGGGTGTATGCGCATCGAGCACGGCAACTTTAACTTAACGGCGTTGGGTAAAACGTCCGAGACCTCGTACGGGCCTATCCACTTTTCGGTCAATTTTCGGCTCTGCCGATCCTTCAGCGACAAATGGTCGGTAGCCAGCCAAACCTGCGATCCTACGGAGTAAGCGGGGGAAGGGGATCGTCGTTTATCTGCCTGAGTTTTCTGACGAGTCCTAGCTTTTCCTAAACTTTCGCGTACTTCCTGGAACACCTGGAACCAGTCTTTAGCGGTCTCCTCCGCTGCTTCTACCTTAGAAGTCGTCGGCTCGACGCCCATCCGTGGTGTATATGAACGGGTAACTTCAAAGGGGCACTTGCCAGTAGAAGAAGACTTGGAGTTGTTGTACGCGAATTGAGCTAGGGGAAGCCAATCCTCCCATCGTTCCTGCTGATGGTTTGCATACATCCGTAGATACTGCTGAATTTCGCGGTTCAACCGCTCTGTTTGACCATCCGTTTGTGGATGAAACGCCGTCGAGAGCTTTTGCTCGACACCCAACATTTTAAATAACTCCTTCGAGAACTGAGACGCGAACTGCGGTCCGCGATCCGAGACGAGAGACTGCGGAAGGCCATGATGCTTCCAGACGTGAGTTAAATAAAGCCGAGCCATACTAGCGGCAGTTTCCTTTTCAGTGCAGGGGACGAACTCTGCTTCCTTAGAAAACCGGTCAACGACGACTAAGACGTAAGACTTTCCAGAGGAGCTCCTGACTCCTATATCCATAAAGTCGGTCGTAAGATCCTTCCAGGGCCCATCAGGGACGGGTAAAGATTTGAGTTTGCCTGCCGGCGGCTTGTTACTAGGCTTGCTAGCTTGGCACGTCTGACAGTGCTTTACGTACTCCTCGACATCGGGCTTTAAGGTAGACCACGTGAACCAGCGTGTGATCAACTCCTGAGTTCCTTTTATGCCTCGATGACCCGCTAGGGGCGAATCGTGAAGAGCAGCGAGTACCTTCTGTCTAAGTGCCTCAGGCACGAAAACTTTGTCTCCGTCATACAGTAAACCGTCGCGTCGGTCGAGCGTTCCAGCGTCCACCTCGGCCGTTACACTGCGCAGCTCTTCTATAAAGGGGTTTTCTAAGCGCACAGCGCGCACTTGCTCGGGTTTAATAAATAGCGACTCCTCAGATTTAGCATTCTCGCGATTTTCTACTAAGTCTTCGCGGCGAGAGAGAGCGTCCGGTCGTCCCATCGAAACTCCTGGTTTGTGGACGATAACACAGTTAAAACGACTAAAGTACTGCGCCCAACGCGCCTGGCGTGGTTGAAGCTTCTGCGACGTCATGAACCACTTAAGGTTGTGGTGATCCGTCCAAATTTCAAACTGGTACGGAGTAGCCTCGAGGTAGTGACGCCATTGCTCCAAAGCGCGGATGATGGCTAGCATCTCTTTGTCATGAACCGTATAATTAAGCTCTGCTCCACTAAGCGAGTGACTCGAATAGGCAACTGGTCTCCAGAGGCCGTCACCGCATTCCACCGAGAGCACAGCTCCGGTTGCGTAATCCGAGGCATCGGTTTCTAAGCGGAACTTCCGATCCTGATCGGGGAACATAAGAATAGGCGCGGTCGTGAAGGCTTCCTTTAACGTATCAAACGCTACTTGACACTTGTCGGACCAGAGAAACGGAGTATCCTTTTTAGTGAGATCATTAAGGGGGCGCGTGACCTGCGCGAAATCCTTTATGAATCGTCGGTAAAAGTTCGCAAGGCCAAGGAAGCCTCGGACTCCACGAACAGAAGTGGGGACCGGCCAATCGCGCACAGCAGCGACTTTAGCGGGATCCATTCTAACTCCATTCGTGCCAACTATCATACCCAGAAAGTCGACCTCTTTTTGCTTAAATAAACATTTCTCCGGTTTGACGAACAAGTCGTTCTCCTTCAGCCTTCTAAGCACCTCTAGCACGATCCTGTCATGCTCCTTTTCATCGTCCGTTTTTGTAAATATCATAAGATCGTCTATATATACTACTAGAACGTCCTCCATATCTCCGAAGATGTCGTTCATCATGTTCTGGAACGTGGCGGGGGAATTACATAACCCAAAGAACATAACCAGCGGCTCGAAGGCTCCACGGTGACAGACGAAAGCAGCTTTCCACTCGTCACCTTCCTTGATCCAGATGTTGTTATATCCCCACCTAAGGTCCATCTTTGTAAATAATTTACAGCCTTTTAACTTGTCAACAAGCTGCGAGATAAGCGGGAGCGGATACGAGTTCTTGACTGTATGCTCATTTAAATAGCGGTAATCCTGTACCATACGCTTCTTTCCATCTTTCTTGGGGACGAAGAACACGGGAGAGGTTTGCGGCGATTTACTAGGCCGAATATAACCCTTTTTGAGTTGTCCATCAATGAAGTTGCTAACTTCGGTTTGCTCATCAGGGCTGAGAGGGATCAACCTTCCCTTTTTCGGAACAAACGACTCCTTTAGTTCTATTGCGTGGTCCCAAGGTTTCCTAAGCGGCATGCGTTCGGATTCCTGGACAGAGAAGACGCTTAAATAATCGTGGTATTCCTTCGGAACCAGTTCCTCAGGGGTTTTATCCTTTTTAGGAGCCTCCTGCTTGTCGGCTCTAAATATGTTATGCCAGTCTTCGAGGGCCTGGACCTCCTCCTTTTCGACACGTCTAACGAAGGCCGGCTTCGGCGCGAGTTGCCTGCAACTACGAGGACACCTCTTCATCGAGATTTCACCGGTTTTCCAATTGACTTCCGGGTTGTGAGTGGCGAGCCACGTGTGACCCAAAATCATATCGTGAGATCCCAGATCCGTGACATCGGCTACTAACTCTTCGAAGTGATCTCCGAACTGAACTCTAAGCGGAACTTGATGAGTAATCCTTCTGGCGGAGTTAAGAGTCCCATCGACATTAAATACGTCCACAGCTCGTGGGAGAGACAACTTGGGAAGCTTCTTTCGATCAACGAATTTGGCGTCCACGAAAACACCTGTAGCACCGGAATCCAACAAGGCCTGCACAGCGTGTGCGTCACCCTTCCTAGTGCGAATAATAATAGGTACAGCAACGTGATCCTTTAAGTTGAGTGTGCGAACTCGGGATTTTGGCGGTACGGTCGCCTGAGCATCGCTAACCGACTCGGATCCTTCCGAAACGCTATTTTTGGAGATTTTATTGCTTGGAGAATTAAGCGGTGCCAGTTTAACGTCCGGTCCCGAGCCCTTTCGGGACCCTCCAACAGACGGTGTAGGTACAAAGTCCGAATCGTCGTCCATACTATCTACCGAGAGAGGGGAAAACCTATTTACAGTAACTATGTCCGAGAACGAAACCCTTTTTTGTGTTTTTGTATTTTCCACTTTTGTGTTTTCTTTTAGACTGTTTTTAGAAGACGAAACCGAGACACAGCGAGAAGAGAAACTATATGGAAGAAAAGAAACTTGTCCAGTACAAACATTGTCCGAGCCTGCAGGACCCGACTTCACTGCAGCTCCGATTCTTTTAATTTAGAAACATGGGCGACAATCTGTTCGAAAGTCATCCCATCCATAGCGGCCAGCCGCGGGTCAACACCTTCAGAGCGCACCTGGCGCCCTTTGCCTTTGTTCCCGGCCTGCAGGCAGTGCGGTCGTATATGGCCCTTCTGGCCGCAAGCGTAGCACTGATAATTCGAGAAGTCCTTCTTGGGGCGGCTTCCCGATCCGCCCTGCGCAGCCCCAATGTCCATAGGCGCGCCTTGCCCTGACGTTACCCCGGGCGAGGGTCTTGAAAAACCTTGTCCCCATCGAGAGGATGTGCTGCCAGTCTTGAGCCTAACTGCCTCCAGGGCAGCACCGAGGCATCTAACCTCGACATCATATTCTGTCCAGGTGGCCTTTTGGCGTCCCTGAACAAAGACTTGCTGAAGAATTTCGGGGCGGATAGCCCTCTCCAGCATGAAAATAGCGTAATCGTCGGATACCCCGGACGCGGTGTGAGCAACTCTTCTTGTGAGAGCGCAAGGGAAAAGGGGGGAAAGCTGTAGGCTAAGCCTAGGCTCATCCCAAGGGGTCGTGGGTCGGAAAGGAAGCGAAGGGGAGTGACTAGGCGGCGAAAGGGAAGGTTTCCCTTAGTGATTTGCTCGGCCCGGCCTCAAGCCCCGAGCCGAGCCGAGCCGAGCCTTCCTAGGCCGGGCCCAGGCCGAGCCCTTAGGACGGCCTGAGGGGGCTTTGGGCCCGGCCTGGGGTTTGGCAAAGCCCGAGCCGAGCCCTCAAAAGCCGAGCCGAGCCTTCAAGCCGGGGCTTTAGTGGCAGTACAGTATTTTCCATATTTGGTACTAACTTCCCATTCATTGGTAGTGATGCCACCTACTCCCTTGTCACTTTGCATGCCTGCATGCCCCCGCTACATCCCTTACTACCCTCAAGATGACATTTTGAGCAGGTAATGTTAGTCTACTAGTCATACGAACTTCCACACAATTGATTCCTGTCACCCTTTATAGGTCACTTTTGAGTGGTGGATCGATGAGGGCTGGACTTCGAGAGTGAGTGTACCAGTGACATCAAACTGACCTCACCACTATCTACAGGAGTCTCCCCTAGTCTCATCCTAGTTACTTTTTATCTTTCCACATCTGGTAAACCCACCTTCTCCTCATACCCCGGAATTCGTATGCGCGTTTTCTCGCGAACCGTCGTGCCAAATCTCTCGCAAATTGCAGGCCTAGGACTACTCAACGAGACCTTTCCAACGGTATATCTTTGGTCGCGTTTGCCTCAGCGCTTCTGGAGATATCGACCATTTTCTGGTGGAAGGTACTGCATGACGAACTTTGACATAACTCGGTACTGGGTGCGCCGTTTTTCTTATTTCTACGTTTTCCCGTCTTCCCTTGATGCCCTCTACCACCTCCCGAGGTCTCTTAGAATTCCGCCTAGTAGTTGTGCCTTGACACACCACCTCTCCCCCTGCCTCTGAGGTCATACTGCATTTTCTGCCGAACCTTCGTGCCAAATATCTCGGTTTTCTAGGACGTGATTCTAGTCGACTAGGCCTTCCTGCCGATATACTTTTCGTCACTGTTGCCCCAGCATGTCCGGAAATATTTATGGAGAGAGGCCCAGTAGGACAAAATCTGGAATATCTTTGGACCGGGCAGCAGGTGCGCTTTTTTTTTTCTAATTCTTCATTAGTCCAACTCTTATTGATGCTCTCTACCACCTCCAGGAGTTTCGCATGGTTTTACCCAGTGCACAATGAGTATACTTTAGAGCCACTCTTACTACAGCAATGTTTCCCTACCAAATCTGTCATGTCTCGTCGTGTACCATTAACTTTTTCTTCTGGTCTCCATAACCACTCGTAAGCCCCGGCTCAGGCCGTCAGGCCGCGGCTTTGGGCCGAGCCGAGCCCTTATATAGGGCTTTTGGCGGCTCAGGGCTCGGCCCAACTTTTTTTGAGGCCGTGAGCCCCCACAGGCCGGGCCTAAGCCCCGGCTTTCAGGCCGAGCCGGGCCGGGAAAACACTAGTTTCCCTGCGTCGGAAGGGTACTGGCGGGGTAGAACTCGAACTGCCGCCACAGGGAGGCGGAAGGGGGTTAGTGTCGGCGGTTGAGTAGTCGGGAGGCTTAGAACTCGGTAGGCGGCGATGTAGGACTCGTGTAGGCTGTCGGAAGACTCGAAGACTCGAAAGGGTGACTCTGAAGGCAGCAGAAAAATTTTATATCGCAAGGGGACTCGAAATTGGCGGTGGGACTCTGTGGGGATCTCTGTGGACGCAAGGGGGGCTCAGAAGACTCGAAGATACGCAAGAAAACAGCTCTGGGGACTCAAGGGGACTCTCAGACACTCAGATGGTGACGCCAGAAAAGTGGGTGTATTTTTCCTAAGTACAGCGGTGTTATGTATCGTAGAGGAGGCTGTCACAAAGGAATATTTCGGTGAATTTCGGAGATGTCATATGTCAGAAAAAAAGTGACAGAAAGGTGCCGCAGTAAGGCACTACAGGTAGTAGGTACGAAAGGTAGGTAAAGGAAAGCAAAGGAAAGGCAAAGAAAGGGTAAAGCGGCGAAGGGGGACGTGCCTAAGGTCTCTGGACTACTGGCCAACGCTGCGGGGACTCTTGGGGCGGTCTGGTGCGGGGCGGCGGTACTACTGGCGGCGGCTTGTGTCGGTGTCTCGAATAGGACCTATAGGCGCCGAGTAGCCGACGTCACAGGTGACGGGGTAGACTGCCGACGGTCAGTAGACACTTGATAGGCATATGAAGGGCCGAAGGCCGACGCAGATAGGGGTGGACGACGAATGTGGACGAGTATAGGGGTGAGCGGTGACTTGTAGCGGTGACGAGTGTCGGTGATAGGGGTTACTTCCTGATTAGGTGGCGGCGGCGTTGGTAAGCGAAAGAAGCGCTCGTAGAAGCCGAGATAGCCGAGGGTGGAGCGGCGGCGACCTTTCCGAGGGACGGTGGACCTGTGGGGACTGGCTAGGGCGATAGGAAAGCTGGTATAGGATTATGATATTCAGCCCTAGGGAGTATGGACTCCCTACAGCGGTCCTAAGTGCATTGAATTTGGCCAAGAACTCCTCTGTTCTGGCCGATCCTTGTCGTATTTTGCTGAGCTGATCCTTAGCCCAGTCTTTGTTATGAAGCGGCCTAAAGCGCGCTTCGACTTCCGCCACCAAGTCGTCGTACGAAGGCCAAGTGCCGGTGGGGAGGCACTGGTCGATACGCGCCCGCGCGTATGCTCCGGCAATTGGACCGGTCATCCTGGTCCAGACCATGAGAGTCCTGGCCCGGGGACTAGTCGACTGGGCCGTAACAATGAAGGCCTTCATTTTGGCCCACCACTCCTCGAATTTGCTGATTGACCCGTCGAACATGCCTGGGTCTGCGATGCCCCGTTTCGTGGGGTCAACGTTCTGATTGGGGTTAGCGGCGGCCCCTCCGTCTTGCTGCTGCTGCTGCGCGCCCGCCACTGCGTTGGCGACGTGTTGGGCGACTTGGTTGGCGACCTGCGCCGAGATCAACGTGGTCATTTGCTGCATGAACTGCAGCTGGTCTTGGTTGAATTGGTCCATGACCGGTGAACGTTACGGGGGTGTGAGGGGGAGGGCGAATAGTTTGTCTATTCCGTAAGTTGTACGGAACGTGCAGGACGAAGCCCAGTAAGTTGGGGTCGGGGGAGGGAGAGCGAAGAGGAAGGGGTGAAAGGCGAGGGAGAAGCGGTTCGGGGGTACCGAAGATTTGTTGCTCGAGGGGTGTTACTTCCCGAGCGAACAGGAGCGGGGGAACGGGCGACTCTTCCTTTTTAAGGTAAGGAGAGAACCTAATACGGGGAGCCAAAGACTCCGACTTCTTGACGCGAGGAATGTTGACGAGATTTTCCCTGCCCTCAGTGGCGGTACTCTGTCTCAACTATCGTATGGTAACTAGGGATACTGGTAGTACGCTTTCTACCTCCCGTGACGTAGGGGGACTACTGTTACGCTATGTGCTTCCACCCCCTAATGTGGGTTGCACCTTCACACTGCCCTTGACGGACAGCGGGACTACTAACTACGGGTCTTCTTCAAACACAACCCCTTGCCGTAAAGGGGACGAGACTAAAGGCGTCGTCTCGTGAAGAAGAGAAACAAAGAAGATGAAGCTCCTTAACCCTGGAGTCCGGGTATGGGTTGCCCTATATGCCTGGGCGCAAGCGGAGTAAGGGAGTATTGATAATCGAGTTCAAGTGTAACGCTTATAATCCGAAGACTATACTTGGTCACTCCTTGACTGATATAGAGCTGAGGGTAAGGAACTGAGTTAATGCGCAAGAGCACAAATGAACTCGATTGGCGTGTCTACGACAAGAGAGACGGTATTTATACTAACTAGAGTGTTTGTACCATAGAACCTCGTAGAACAAGCCAAACAAAGAGGGATAAACGCTATTGGCTGCAGCGCTCCACGCTGAGTCAATGCGGCTACGCTGACGAAGCAGCTGACTAAGTAAAGCGTCTATGAGCGCGTCTAAGTAACCCTAACCAGAGAGTGGATAAATAAGGTAAACTACACTAAGACTACGCTACAACTAGTAGTGAAAAAGTACGGGCCGTTACATCTCGTGGTGACAGTCACCGCCTAGACTTTCTCGACCACTTACTGCCAGAGACCCGCGAGCATCTGCAAGCCAAGATTCAGGAGATTCCCTATCGAGGATTTCTCGCGGATTGGGGGTATGCCGTACCGATCGATGTCCCCCAAACTGAAGCATACACTACTCCTGAGCCCGAAGGTCCCTCCACATCACCTTCTACTCCTCATCACGATGCGCCACCAACCTCTCCTATATCACCTCCCAACACTTCCACTTCGGTTGATAACTCAGTCCCCGTTCGGATCCCTGTTCCAAGTGAGGGGACGGATCGGGTTGCTTACATCGCGCTGTCGGAACTAAAAGATGTCCACGAAATTATGCTTTCTATGGGGAGAGACCCCTTGCCTGATCGGTCCCAACCATCGGTTGACACAAACCCCCTCTACCGCACCGTAAGTTCCATACAACAAATGACAAAGGGGGCGACTAATAAAGCCTGTATAGGGAACATGGTCCTGGATGGCCACAGAACTTGTGATGGCAGGTGCTGCCAAACCTATCGCGCATACAGCAGGTCATGACCTCGAATCATTGTTTTATGTCCTCCTTGGCATTTGTGTGCTCTTTGATGAGCCCCACCGGCCCAAACCCGAGGCGAAACTCGCAGAGTGCTTCGATGTGTATTTTAACACATTCGAGCCAAGCTTGCTGAAAACGACGACCATCCAATCTAAAATGGGCTGGTCATACAACATTATCCAACATATATCTCCTTACTTTCGGCCCTTGGTCCCCCTCCTCAACGTTTTGCGAGAAAGGATTGTCCTGCCGATGGACTTCGTAGACGACTCATTTCGCTCTGACGGCCCCATCACACATGACGAGATGAGTCAAGCGCTTCTCCAAGCGCTGTGCTCACTCGACGACCAGTTTTGGGTTCCCCACGCCTCACCAGCTCATGCCAAGGAACCAGCCGATTACAATTCCGACCATGACGTTAGGTCAATTGCTTCTGAACCTGATGGGTCTTCGGAGCTCTCGGATGCGAGTCAATCCGCACACATGCCACGAATTTTACATCCCTTGCCCATTCGTCAATCCAGCGGGCCCGGTTTTAGTTCAAGTGCCAGCTCAAGCAGCGTTTACCGCAGACAACTTTCCAACGACGCAGATTCAGAATCCCGGGCTTTGAAACGTTCACGACTCACTTCGGACCGCCGTTTCAATGCAAGGAGTGGTCCGGGACCTGCAGCAACAGGTGGCCTTTCTCGCCGATTTGCGGCCACTGCACCCTTGCCCAGACGTAAAACCTAGTTGATGCCCGCTCAACTCCATTTGTTACAAGTCCTGCATGTCGATTTTAGCTCCGTCCTCCGTGTATCCATTATTACCACTGATTGTATCAGCCACGTTTCCTCCACTTTGAGGCTGGAACTCGAGTAGCTAGTAGAATGTAACTACTAGTAGAATATGACTGGTTTTGAAGTGTTTTACAAACAGTGGCTCCAAATGTAAGATTAGGTCATTTGCCACCAAGTCGTTTTCATCCACGTGTCTGAGTAGCTATCCGCTACTTAAGTTGGTAGTCGCGCTGCAGCACAGACTCCCTGTCCCCGGTTCTCTTCGTCACCTGTCGAGCTGAGGTTGCTGCTATCATGCCTCCCAAACGAAAAATAATCTACGACGACGACTCGGATGATCACCCTGGGACCATCTCTCCCCGATACACAGTGCCAGAGACGGGTTTAGAAGAGCCTACAGGCAATCTTGGTATTTTTCGTACAGGTACTCTTTCACTGCTAATCTGACAGTTGTTAGGTACGTCTGAGATGCGGGGAGCAGTCAGACGTTCTTCCCGCAGTGGGAAAGGCACCGGGGGCCAGCTTGTGCATATGAAGAATCTTGAGCGCGTGCAAACCGCTGCAGCTCCCAGACCAAAACACCTCCACGACCTTGATGCTGCAACTGAAGGAGACGGAGTCAACCCCATGGCGCCCAGTCCGCCACCTCCCACCCCTCGGGCCATCCCCAACAAATCACGACCGAAACCTCGACTCAAGACTAAGACTGGAGGCCCGATGGCTGCCAGGCTTGACTTGTCGCCGCCATCTAACATTCAACCCTCGTTCGGCATGGCAGCGCCGAATCACCAATTTGGATTTAGGCTACCCGCTGCTGGTGAGGTCAATAGCATTATCAACCGTGGATCACAGCACGATGTGAGTTCGCCATCAATGTCTTCTGGTCCTCCGTCTTCCTGCGCGAGCTCCATCTTCTCTGCTGACGCTTCCCGGGCTTCTACCGCCCCCACCTCTCGTGCTTCCTCTGTCTGTTCATTGTCACGAGGGAATCAAGAGAACCACCAGCGTGCGCACGGTCACTCTTCCCTCCTCAAAAGGCTGGCTCTCGCGTCTCAATCCGGTATTGAAGCCCCTCACCACATCTCTCGTGTGACGCCTCAAAATGATATACCCCAATCCCGAGCACCACATCTCACCCAGCGACCCTTGCACCTCGGCCCGCAGGAGGATCATAGACAGTCAACCACCCTGGAGGTTCCTTCCCTGCGACTTGAAGAATCCGTGACTCTTCCTCCCCTCCATCGTGAAGAATCAGACAATCCAGGTTTCCCTCCACCATGTCCCGCAGGCTTGCGGCGTACAGTGTCGTTCTATGACACCCCTCTCGATGGAATCAGACTCTGCGGACATACACTTTCCGCGGTACCCGATGAAGACGAAAACCATGATCCTGCTGGTGAGGGGAACTACAGTGACCCTCCTATCGACGAGGCATCGCCAAGTGAGGACGATCGTTTTGCAGAATCTGTCCTTCGGGGAGGCAAGTGTGCTAATATTCTCAGATCTCTTGCTAAAATAGACTATCTTAGACAATGCACACGCACAGACGCGGAGCCAAGCTCGTCCTCCTTCCTACACTGAATGTAAGTAGCTTAGAGCCGGATGTTGATGTACTCACAGTTGGCCAGACTCAGGTCTGGTGGAACGTAGTTCAGATACCAACGGTAAGTGTGGTCACATTTAAGACGTGTAGTTAATGCCTTGCCCACCAGACCAAGGCTATGTGAATGCCAACACCGAAGATGTAGTAGCTGCCCACCGACAACGAAATCGTGCGCCACGCGTGCCCAGCAATTCTCAATTACATGTTATTCGGGAACAGCAAGCTTCCGCTTCATCTCAGCTTCCTCAGACTCAAGGCATGACTCATCCACCCTCTGCTACGTCGCAGTCGCTGGGGGGGATCAACCCACCCACCCCACCAGTTGGTCCTGCAACCCAGGGGGCCGAGCCGTGGCAAATCCAGTTCTACAAACCAGCGGTTCAAGATGTGCTCGAACGCGCGAAGCAGTTCTCTTACTGTGACGCGGCTTCCATTAATTCTTTTCCGCTCCGTGCACATTTCAATATAAAGGCCATTGAATACGTGGAGGAAGCGATCAGCGAAAGATGATCACAGGGCTTGCCGGTCACAGATGGTAAGTTTAGCAGCATTCTTCACTTCCGTACTCCTCAATAATAGCCCTCGTTTTTCAGGCTGGTGGCCTCACCATGCGAATGATATTTGTAAGCTAGTAAGTAGTATTCAACTTTCACTCACTTGAGGGTATGATCCGACACACTTGGTAGCTGTGGGAGAGCCTTGGGAATTGGTGTTCGGCATTGAGGAAGAAGGCCCGTATATATGTCACCCAGCGCTACAAGTGGGATCCCGAGAATCATCGTGAAGTAAATTCGAGTATCGCGAAGGACCTTCTTGGAGACCGTGGAGTGTTCCTAAGGGATGGCATAGATGAGAATGTGAGTCGTGCACACTCCTCATTGTCCCTACTTAGACAAATTGTCAGGGATACACGAACAACCTCGCCCATCCTGCACTTGCTGGTCTTATCATTGACTTTTTTTATACTAGTAGTTCCTCGTCTCTCGGCAAACTATTTCCGGAAGTCTTTTCGGCCGAGGTACCAAGGGTTGCAGTTGCTATTGCTGCTACAGCGGTAACACTTCCTTGGATTTCAACTTCGACCACTGCGCGCTTACTATTTTCAAAGCTCAAGGTCATCCTCGACGAGATGGTCTCCTCGCAGAGTGAGGTTAACTTCAGGGTCAGTACTTATACCCCGGTCTACCTCGAAATACTTGGCTTGATGAAGAAATGTGATACCTCCGTGATTCACGCTGAAAAGACGAAGTCCCTTCGAATTAATTGGGCTACCCTTGGAAGGTGAGTACTCGCTATTTGATTACACCTGCCGAGTACTAATATTCTGTAGCAGCTGTGCAGTAGAGCGCGAACCTGTCACAATGGCTGCAACCGGTTTTGACGTTGACCTCGATTAGCTTGCATCTTACCTCGCCGTGCTACCAAATTTTGAAGTTAGCTTCCGGATCTTGCCCATGCATGATGCCCTGTAGTAGACATTTTGTTCCTACTATAGTATTTGAAATAGGGCAATGTTTTTTAGCCGGACTGAAGTTGGAGTTCCCATCTGCCCATGGTCTGTCACAGCTACAGTTGATGACTTTGACAGCCTATCACAGACCTGTGATAGTTCTGTCACATTATGTCATGGACTCCTATCAGTAGTAGTACAGTAGTAAGGGTAGTGTGGCTAGTCTAGGACAGTCCTGGACAAGTCTAGCCAGTTAGGTACCTTGCTGGAAGTGTCTGGAGGACCTGGGACCCTGTCCAGCTCTGTCCAGCTCTGTCCAGCTGAGGGTCAATTTACTGATGGAGAGCAGGAAATCCAAATGCCATATTCATCGTCTATGCAGCGAGTGTGATCCTTCCAGCATTCGCGCTCTTCATGTGATTGTTGGCACGTAATGTACTCGATGTTGCGTTCACTATATTTGAGGAGCGCGTGCACGGTAGATCGTTGCAGTGGTTGCTCGTATATGACGTAAGGGTTGACAAGGGATAGTTGTCGAAGGGTAAGGTCAGGGTAGGCACAATAAACCGAATGTGCTGTTACGAAGTTCATTAGGATTGTACTGTGGAACTGAAAGATTGGGGAAACAGCGCTGATGGAGTTGGATATGATGACGTCGATTTTGGATGAGTTTCGATGGAGAACATAAACCGAGTGAACATGGGAGGAGGAGTACGGTGCATTGGCAGTGAAAGAGGGAGATGTGAACGTATATCCGTGTGCGAGGAGAGTAAGCAGGAGGGGTTGCGCTTCTTTCTCGCATATGTATATGTCCAAGTCGTGGGGTGTCCAAAAGATGTCGCTTTGTGGTAAAAGAAGGCGGAGTGCGCATGACCCGGAGATTATGGCGTGGAATGTTAGGAGGAGGTCGTATGCATCGTCTGCTCTGTCGAAGAAGGGCTTGGTGAGCATTTGCCGACGGTGTGATATGTATGCGTGTGCAATGGTAGAAAATTGTTTAGAAGTGTTTGCAAAGCAGTAGACATCGTAGAGGTTGAGAAAAGCGAAGATCAAGTTCCATACTTCGTTGGGTAGCGTCGAGCTTTCGAGGGGCATGAGGGAGGTGAAGGAGTGTGCGCTGTCACAGCGGATGTGTTATTGGAAGCGTCATTGACGACGTCATAGGATTAGGACCGGCAGGGGGGGATGCGCAGATCAATGCTTTTCAAAGAGAGCTTAAGGGACGGAGGTGATTTTTGAGAGTGAAATACTTACATGTGCAGTGCATTTGCTACTAGAAGCAAGTCATTCTCGGGGTGGAGGCTGACGGGGGTGTTGTCTGCGTTGATAGATATGAAAACATAAGTCGCCTCCGTAGGTCGATTTTTGTGTAATTGTTCTTCAAAGAAAACCACGAGACGTTTTTCGCCGGAGGTTATTTGGCACGATGTGACATCGAGGGGATTGGTGAACGTGGACCCCATGGTGCATAGGGTAAATTGTTCGTTAGGGGGACATTGCACGGGAGTGGTGTGGGGGCCGCTGTTGGCGTTGTTGCCAACAATAATGGCGGTAATGGAGTATAGCTCTGGAGTGTTGCAGGGCATCGCGAGGGTTAATGCAGTTGTAATGGATGTTTGCGCACTTTCATTCTTAAGGGGGGGGGGGCTTCCTATGGGAGAATCCCTCCAAAGTGAGCAGTGCGATCACACGAGGTGAAATAGCATGCAAGTGATATCGCGAATGGCGAGGAGTCTTGGTTATCCTTGAAGCGTTCACCACGATAGCAACGGACGAGCGTGTTTAGTGCATACTCGTGGAGGAGGCATGTGTGCTTTGCACTGTTCAAACTGCATTTCTGCTGTTGGCTGCGGTGTTGCCTGAGGGAAGTGCTTTGCGCTGGCAAGTTCGTGGGAAATTACAAGTGTACATAGGTTACGGAGCCCAATGGTACTGTTACAGGTCGACCAACTGTGTACATGCTATCAGGGAGGGTGGCACTGCAATGTGAGTAGACCTGATTTGTGGTCGCTAAGTGAAGTGCAAGAGATAGTATTGTGTACGAAGCATGAGCAGGGGTGAAATTGCAAGGGCTACCGTGGAGACTTTACTGGAGCAGATGTGTATGGTGCGAGGAGGAATTGTACAGCTCAGCGCGAAGTAAAATCAGGAAGAGGCGTTTGTTGAACACGCGCCTAATCAGTGCAGCGTGGGAAGTAGTTACTACATAGGTAGAACAACACTTAGTCCAAATACGGTAGACAATAGCTACGACTATTTAGGTAGTTGTCACACGTCACGTCACACTCACCCTGTAGTATATAAAGGCAGCCTACATGGCGCCCCAAAATACAATCGCTTTTGCCCTCATAACTTCGCCTCAACTCGTTCTACTCAAATCTAAGGTGAGTCCAGTGGAGCTGGCCTCTGTGCCATGCACCGTTGCTCAACAGGTTATGAGCCCCGATGAGCAGCCCTCTCCAGCGCCATCCTTGGCAGCGTTGAGGAGCACTCTGGCTCGCCTTAGTGGCGCCTTCATTGGCTGCCTCGTTGAGAACGTTGAGCGCCGTTATGGCTGCTCATAGGCAATGGCCTACAGCTGAACACATCGTTCGCTGGGCCAAGCTTTTCATTTCCTTGTCGTCGCACCTCACAGTGCTGACTTCGGTCTTTTGTTGCAGATATCATGTCTAGCGCATTGACCAACCTCGTCCCCGTCTTCACCGGCGCCAACTGGCAGGAATGGTCTCCAGCAATGGAGGCCTTCTTAATGTCTCAAGGTCAGTGGTGGGTTCTTAACAAGACCCGCCCTGCCAGCGATGACGATGCTGGCGACTGGGACGACAGCAACTCCCAGGCTCTTGGGAACATCCGTCTTCGCCTTGCGCCTCCTGTGCGCATTCAGGTGTCGACCCATTCGACTGCCAAGGCTACATGGGACGCCCTTCAGGCTGAGTATGGCAAGCCCGGCATAGCCGCGGCCTATGCCGACTTTAAGACCCTGATCGAGACCAACGTCCCTGGTGACCAGCACCCCGCTCCTGCCCTGACGAAGATCATGGCGCACTTCGCCAAGCTCGCCGATGCCGGCTTCGAGCTCTCCGCCCCCGTCCAGGCTATGATTGTTCTAGCCAAGCTCCCTCCAACTATGGAGGTTGTAGCTCAGCTACTTAACCAAGCCGGCAGCGATGCCGAGAACATCAAAACGCTGAAACCGGATGGGGTGGTGCGTGCCGCCACTCTAAGTTGGGAGCAGAGGAACTCCCGTCGCAAACCACATGCGTCCGCCAACAAGCTCAGCGCTGTTAAGCGCAAGCAGGGCGACCCCCACTTCTCGCAGCAGCAACAGCAGCAGCAGAAGCCCTCCGGTTCTGGCGGCAACAATGCGCCGAACCAGGAGAAGGGGAAGAAAAAGAACAAGCGTGGTAAGCGTGGTGGGAAGAAGCGCCAACACGACGACGAAGAGGCCCACATGGCCTCCATGGCAGTGACCACTGGCCCTGAGCCAGTTCCTGATCCCAGGAAGCTTGCGCACACTGTCGGTGCAGCGCAGTATGGTCCTCCCGGCTTCCCCCAGACGGTAAAAGCATTCGAGCTGGCTCACCGCATTGGCATTCAACCGACCCCTCAGCGGGTCAAAATACTAGATTCCTGCATCCCGTCGCCCTTCGCTCAGTCTGCCCCAGAGGCAGGTCCGTCTAAGCGCCCTCGTCTTGAGGTGCGCAACCCGTCCCCCGATGATGAAGACATCGTCTCCATCGGTACCATCTACGACGGGGATATCGATGCCGACATAGCTGAAGCAGCTGGCATCGACATGACCATGGATAGGTTCGTCACCCTCTCCGGTTCACTTCAGCAGGATACTAACTCCGCTTACGCTTGCACTTCTGCGCGGTATATAGCGAGTAGTAGTAGCAGCATGTATTCTTTTTCGAAAAATGCTACTTGTATCCATGCGCTCTCATTTGCGATGTGTGTGAACTGTAAGGGAAAATGTAAGCATGACGACCCCGAATGGGTGCTCGACTCTGGTGCATCCAACCATTTCACGAATGACTTAGACGATTTCGTTGATTATGAGCCACTCAAAGGGGATCAACAACTCCCTATCCAGACTGCGAATGGAGCCTCCGTTGCGACTGGGAGAGGAACTGTCCTCGTTTATTCAGGACTACCAAATGAGCGCCAAGGAGATCTTGTGCGGCTCTATCCCGTTTACTACATGCCGGATTTACGGGGCCGGCTAATTTCACTAGGTGTACTCCTCAAACAAGGTGCTGTCGTGCGCGGTAACTCGTCGCATCTAACGATATATAGCCCTGATGGAAATGCGTACCTAACCTGCGTCCCCAGGGAAAATAAGGACACTATATTCGTGCTGAAGTCGCCTGCTGTGCTGACTGAAGCAACACTCTGCATGGTAACCTATGATACTATGCACCGACGTCTGGGACACCCCTCTAAAGACGTCCTGCGCCAGGCGCAGAAACATACCAGGGATTTCCCTGAGATCGAGTTACCCACCAAGGACGAGATATGTCCTGGTTGTGCTCTGGGCAAGATGCCTAACAGAGCCTTCCCACCGAATGAGCGCAGAGCTTCGCAGCCGTTCGAGTTAATACACTCCGATCTGAAGTCCTTCCCCATTGCGTCTTATCGCAAATTTAAATATGTGATTGTCTTTTTAGACGACTATTCATCACATGCATGGACAGTAAATCTGCGCACCAAAGATGCTGCGATTTCCGCGACCAAAAATTTTCTGCAGATGGTCCGCGTTCAATACAGTGCCTATGTCAAAGGCTGGATGTCCGATGCAGGGGGAGAGTACAAATCTGAAGCCTTCGATCGAGTTTTACAGGAGAAGGGAATTCGTATATTCCAAAGTGCGCCTCGCACCCCTATGCAAAATGGTCGCGCAGAGAGAATCATGCGCACCCTCATGGACAAGGCCGAGTCTATGAGAATCGAGGCTTGCCTCCCTGACTCCTGGTGGGAGTTCTCTTTCTCACATGCGACCCATGTTTACAACAGGTCACCGATGCGCCGTATTAACTGGCGCACCCCATATCAGTTGATTAATGGGGAGGAACCATCCATCGATCACCTTCGTGTCTTTGGATGCGGCGCATATGTATATTTGCCTGCCGAGGCTCGCGCCAACAAAATGGCTGCGAAGTCTGAATTAATGACCTACATTGGTGTTGCTCCAGGGAATGAGCGCAATTATTTATTCATGCACCCCTCCAATGCCGTATTCACTGCGGCACATGCAACTTTCGATGAGAGCGCGTTCCCCCGCTGCTCCTCGACTAGATCTCGCGTTAGACAACCAGTCCGCGATGATCATGAGCCCACTCATGAGGCCCCTGCACCACCTGAGGATGACCCTCCTCGTCCTTCGCGCCCCACTCAGGGTAGACAGCGCGCTGAGACTCCAGTAGAGCAGGAACCTGTTCCTCCGCCGCCGAGAACACCTTCTCCGGCTCGAAACCCACCACCACCCCAGGAACCGCGCCGCCCTCGTAAGGAGCGCAGGCCCCCTGTACCTCCAGCACCAGCGCGCCCCCAAAGGGAGCGCAGACCTCCAGTTCGCCCAGGAAATGTCTATGGCGAACGGCGCCACCCTGTCGAACAGTTCAGGGATATTGAAAATGAGCGCCGATGGAGAGAAACAGTTGGCGAATCGTCAGGATCTCGCCCTGTGCCAGGAGGATTCCCGGAACCACCCCCTGCTCCGTCCCCCAGTAGTGAGGATGACGTCGAGCGGATATGCCGGGAAGGGGGAGCAGAACTGGCAAATTTCCTCCTCGCCAAAGCGGTCCCCTCTAGTGAGCCTCCCAAACTTAATGTGCGGGAATGGTCTTACCGCGACATCGCTCGCCTACCCAAGGATGAGCAGCAGCAGTGGGAAACTGCATGTCGTGAGGAGCTAGACATGCTCCGTAAGCGGAAGGTCTTTGACCTCGTAAGCCGCCCAAGGGGGAGAAAGGTGATAAAAAACCGTTGGGTATTCGACGTAAAGTCCGATGGCCGGAAGAAAGCTAGGCTTGTCGCCAAAGGGTACTCCCAGGTCGAAGGTTTAGACTTTGACCAAATCTTCTCACCAGTAGTGCGCTACGAAACCGTGCGCCTTATGTTTGCGCTTGCTGCGCTTGAAAACTGGTACATCTCAGCTCTCGATGTCAGGAGCGCCTATCTGTATGGCGAACTTGAAGAAGAAATCTACATGGAGCAACCTGAAGGCTTCGCAGTGCCTGGGCAAGAGCAGAAAGTGCTCCGCTTAAAGCGTGCCCTCTATGGCCTGAAGCAGGCTGGCCTGGCCTGGTGGCGAACACTAGATAAATCCCTAAAGGAACTAGGTTTTGAGCGCCTCAAGTCCGATGCTGGACTCTTCCTCTACAAGAGGAAAAATACAGTCGTCGCCATTATATATGTGGATGACGCCCTCTTCTGTGGCCCTAGCAAGGCTGTAGTCGATGAGGTCAAAGCGCTTTTTATGCGCAAGTGGGAATGTAGAGATCTTGGAGAACCTAAAGAGTTCCTCCGGATGTCCATCAAGCGCCAAGGCCGCAAGATCTATCTTGATCAATGCGCCTACCTCGACAAAATCGTTGAACGCTGTGGACTCCAAAATGCCAAATCGGCAAAGACTCCACTACCCACTGGGTACTACGCCCTACCGAACGACGAGCCTGCCGACCCAGAGCTCAGAACTCGTTTCCAGACAGTGATTGGGTCACTACTCTATATCATGTTAGGCACCCGTCCTGACATTGCATATGCCGTGACGGCTCTATCGCGACACTCCGCGAATCCGTCCAAAGAACACCTAGACAAAGCGCTGTATATCTGCCGCTATCTACTTGGGACAAGAAATTATTCCCTCGTTTTCAATGGCGATTCTGGCCTAGGCATCACTGCATGTACAGACTCAGACTGGGCCTCTGACCCTTCCACTCGCCGATCGCAGACAGGATTCTTCCTGAAACTCGCTGATGGCATCTTCAGTTGGACATCACATGCCCAAAAGACAGTAGCCCTGTCGTCCACTGAAGCAGAATACATGGCGCTCAGTGATTGTAGCCGCCAAGTAATCTGGATTCGAAACCTGCTCGAGGAATTGGGATATAAGTTAAAACCCATTCCGATTTGCGGTGACAACCAGGGAGCCTTGTTTATGGCTTCAAACCCTGTGACCGAGAAAAGGTCCAAGCACATCGACATTCGCTACCACTATGTACGCGAAGCTGTGGCTAACAGTAAAGTCGCCCTATTCTTCATCGATGGTGCCGAAAACCCTGCGGACATGTTCACCAAGAACTTGGGTCGAGACAAATTTGAGAAATTCAGGGCACAACTCGGGCTTGAAATCTATCAGGCTGACGACTAAAAATGGCTGCACTTAATTGTAGCGCCATCCTATGCTTGCGCGCTTTAACCAGCGACTTAGCAAGGGGGAGTGTTGAACACGCGCCTAATCAGTGCAGCGTGGGAAGTAGTTACTACATAGGTAGAACAACACTTAGTCCAAATACGGTAGACAATAGCTACGACTATTTAGGTAGTTGTCACACGTCACGTCACACTCACCCTGTAGTATATAAAGGCAGCCTACATGGCGCCCCAAAATACAATCGCTTTTGCCCTCATAACTTCGCCTCAACTCGTTCTACTCAAATCTAAGGTGAGTCCAGTGGAGCTGGCCTCTGTGCCATGCACCGTTGCTCAACAGCGTTTATGTAAGCAACGGAAGGTTTGTTTAGATACGGAAATCTCCAATATCATTCTCTGGTTTATCTTCGCATTCAGTGTCGTCGGCAGAGTGTAAAACGGATACCGCATTGAGTTCAAATTGCGCACGAAATTGAGAGTAGCGGTTACTATCGTCCTTGGTGAAGTAGCAACATAGCCACATTTCCATTAAAACGAGGTCCTTCCTTTTCAGTTCTGTGGGAGGATAAGGCATCATTTCGTTCTTCGCACAGAAGACCTCTCGTGCGTCATATACGGAAGAAAATAGGGTGGGCTTGTGGCAGTGTTAACGGAGGGAGTCGAATGCCGTCGAGCATGACTTACAGGTTCGCCTTGCTTGGAACTCTGCCATCGTGTTGCTCGTACGAGAAGTGCTGAGTCTTCGAGCAGAGCTATGCAAGCAGTGAAGACGGATGCGGAAGGCTTGAGAATAGAAGTATACGCACGTAGAGGAGGGGATGAGAATCCACACAGTAACCGATTGGCGTAGCGACTCAAGTCCCTGGAGAGAGGGACGATGGTCACTGAGCACTGTCGATCGGGCTCACTGTTCCTCATAAACCATGTGGATGAAATGTGACCCATAAGCCATACAAGAACGGGTTCGTCACTGGCTGGGTTGCACAAGATTTTGCTATGATTCGTATACGGGTTATGCTTTCCCCAGCAACATGAGAGAGGAATGCGGGCTAGAGAGTAAACGTTGGCGGTGGAGTTTTCGTACGTTGATAGAGTCTCAAGACGGCTGCAGACTCCACCGTAAACATTTTTTTTTTCCTGTTGACGAGTTTCCACGTACCTCAGCAATGCAGAGGGGTACTTTCTTATCTCGTCATCGTCCATTAAAGTGCAGGGACGGTTAGGAACGATGGTTTTTATGGTGGGAGGTGGCAGAGCCGGTGATTGCTTAGTTTTGGTGGTTTTGCTTGCTTGTGTTGGGGAAGTAGGGAGACTCTTCGAGGTCTGCGAAGCGCTCGAAAGCGCAGTAGGGGAGGGCGATCCCTCCTTTTCAAATCTGCAATGAGAATGTTATGTGCGAGGATGTTGCAGCAGGGGTATGTGTGCCGTACCGTACGCGTTTGCCTGAGGGGGATGCATCCCCATCCTCCATTTCACGTTTGGGAGGCATGACGACAAAGGTGCAGGTGGGTAGGGAAGTTGTTTTTTAACTCTTACCGTACGGTGCTGTAAGTGACGTATGGCAATCGTCATTGCTGAATGCCGAGATCAATCCAGTTTGAAAATGGAAGAGCTGCATTATTTAAGCATGTACACCGTACTACGACGGTGTAAGCTAGCGGAGGCATGAAAGCATGTTATGTTAGGCAGAACGGGAGGAAGAGCCACTACCGCAAACTTCACATTTTTCGACAGCAATCCTGGAAGTACGCAACTTTTTTCTTCGTTCACATTAACTTCTCTGCGACGTTTTGGAGGTGGAGGCTTCCGGTGATCAAGGACGAGTTACCGCGCACAAATGTTTTACGTGTGGTGTACTGTCCATGGGGTCCGTGTGGTCCAACCCATGCTTTTGTGTGGTGTTGGTGACCTTTACGACGATGTAAAATACGGGGCATGATACGGGGAAAGTGACGAACCTTCATGGAGGTGGCATCCAGCAGCCTGACTACGTGCTTGAAGGATAGGTAAATCTTGAGGACGGGTGTGCCTTCTTTTCCTCGCGAGATTACGACGTTAAACTCTGTGTCAACCTCCACGAAATCGAATCTATTTAAGCGGATTTCATGAAGGGGTACACATTCATGATTCGGGGTGAGTTGGAGAACGGGTAAGGGGTCGTTCCACTCCCAATTGGGGTTGGTGGAGAAGGAATGCATTGGAGAGGTTTCTGAGGATGGCTGTAAGTCACATCCATAAGGTGTAGGGTGGTCGCTCGAAGTCCATGAAGAAACGTCGTCGGCCTGTAATAATTAGTGAGGAGAGGTATGAAAAATGTCAACTGACGACTGCCACCTGTTGGAAAACCTTGCGTTGAAAATACAATTGACTGGGAAAATGGGCTCGGTGAAGGGGAATCTGGAGAGTTCGACTCGCGAATGCTGAGGCCACGTTCAAAGCTTCCAATTGATTTCGCCAAGCTTCGCGATGTCCTCCAGAAGTGAGAGTAAGAGATTGAATAGCTCGTTTCGCAGTAAAAGGGTTACTAGATTACGTGGGATGATGGGGACCTGCAATGACTGACATCCATGGAACACTTACCCGTCCCAGTTTCCAAACTTTCCGACAGTGAAGTTTTGCAAACATCCGTAAAGGTGTACCGATACTGGGTACAACACATTAGAGGTGCAATCGGGAGGATTGCGATATACAATAATGTTTTCTCGACTCTTGTCCATGGTAGATTTATCTTTTGCGACGAGTGCCCATTTACACATGTCTTCCAGTTCGCAGGGGTACCTTTCCCAACGTTGTAAGTCATGCGGTCCTGCGCGGGCACTGATCTTCTCGGAATGAGGGGGGGGCCATAGATCCGTCGCAAGGCTGTTATGCTTCGAAGGTATGAATGCCATGATGAAGCAGACGTCGTGGTTGACTGGGGAGAGGGGGGGGGGGTTTACACTCATCCTACAAAGAATGAGGGGCTTGCTGATACTCACAGTGAAACCATTGTGACGTGTTGTGATCGAGGTGGGATAATCTTTGAAATTCATTACGCAGATCTTCCTGAAGTCGACCAAACAGTCGATGTGGAGTAAAGGAGCGAAGAACGGCTAGATTACTAAGCGAGGATGCTCTGGACAACATCACATAAGCGTTCTGTACCCCTCCGGCGCTTGCCAGGTCAACGATGACTTTCTGTAGGGATGCACCCTGAACCTTGTAGTCAGTGAAAGCCCAAGCAGGGACGATCGGTAGTTGATGTTGAGCGATTCGGAAGCTCCGTCCCGGGAGACCTTTGTAAGAGAAGTAAGTCATTTGGGGAAAGATAGGTACGACATGATCGTCTTCATCTGGTAAGTGTAGAGTAGAAGAAGGGATTACAATGTAGGCACACTGTGCGACTTTCTGTTGATCTTCAATGCTGTAAACGACGTCTTTGAGAGTACCACGTGCGCCATTGACAATCTTGGAGCCAATGGCAAGGTTCTCTGTGACCATAACAGGCATCCCCGGTATAAGTGGCAAAACTCCTTGTGAATCGGTGGAGCCTGTGGTGCGATACTGTGCCAACTTTTCATTGTCTGCCTTAGGTAACGGATGACCGCACATGAAATGTCTAGCGTTGTATGTGACGTAGTTTTCCCCACAGCGGGAAGCGAATTCTTTGGCTTTCTCGATGTTGTATCAGTCACGAAGTCGCCGCCTTCCAAAAATGACGGGTGCATCTCGAAATTCTTCAAAGTTTTCCATGTCGTGCTGCTTCAAGTACGATAGGCAGCGCATTTTGAGTATGTCGAAGTTGGAGTTTCCCACATCGCTCACTATAGTAGCTTTTCCATTTCGAATGCGTTCGAGCATGGACACGAAATTGACATCAATCTCAGCTCTCACGTTCTTCTGTAGCTGTACTACATGAGTTAGATTTTGCCACAAAAACGCTCCAAACAATTTATGTTGCGCTCTCGCAGTTTCAAAAGAATATTTGTGAAGGTCTTTTACCAAGTTATACGCATAAAGCGCTGTACCGTTAACAGGGCGTAACTGACCCATGTCCCCGGCGAAGATGACATTCACCCCCCCAAAGGGTTTATCTTTTATGGACGGATCACCCACCTTAGCTTTACTGATTTGTTCGGAGATCTGGCTTAACAATTCTGCGGAAATCATGGAAACTTCATCGAGAACTAAATACTTCACATTTCGCCATGTGTCCTCCAACTCTTCTGAGATTTTCTTACTAGCCTTAATGCCGAGAAACGTCAAGGCATGAATAGTGAATCCGTCAATGATACAAGCAGCACTGCCTGTGGGAGCGCTGAACATGATTTCGTGATCACGTGAGCATTGGATGAACAGCGATCGTATTGCATGGATTAAGTGGCTTTTACCGGTGCCACCAACCCCAGTTACAAACATCAACATTTGTTCCTGTCTCTTGCACAGCACATGATCACTAATTATAGTGAAAGCTCTTAGCTGTTCTAAATTATGCAGTAAGTTACACTGTGATACTACGGAAGAGTACAAATGCTCATGAAATGGATCGTCACTTAATAGGTGTGGACGTACTGGAAAAGCCGGGCAGTCCGCCAAGGTTTCCACAGAAATGGAAGGTTTGTCGCAAGCAGCGTTTGGTCTTGCTGCAGCAAGAGCAGCAGTGTTCTCAGACATGTGTGGACGCTTTTTCTTCTTTTCAGCAGCCATAATGGATCGGTGATAAGCTAAGTCGCCATGCATTTCATTGTTCAGTTCTATAGAATGCCCTATACATCGTCCTTTGCCTTTGTCTGGTTGGAGGGTCCCATACAGATTGAGAATATTTACAATTTCATGCTCATCCTCGGGCATGTTCTCTTGGCGAGAATAATTTTCATCATCACTACACACATCTTCTTCATTTTGTGAATCTTGCAGGTGGTCATCCTCAGTAAGGGCGTGTCGTAGAACATCAACGTCATCCACACTTTCGAAGTTTTCATTAAAGATAGGTGCAGTTTCCCCTCGTGCAATTTCCGATGACAACTGATTTCGAGCGTCCTTGCACTCCATCTCTACAGTGAAATTGGAAATAATTTCAGCGAACCGTTGGGAAAATGTATAGTTATCAAATCTTTCCGTCCAACAACTACCACCGTCGAAAAGTTCGCATGGGTGTCGCCATGGTTTGAAAAGAGCCAGCATCGAGCGACAGAATGATTCCCTAGCGAACATACTGGAATCGGGATGTGGGATCGTGCCGCTGACAATGACAGGTACCACAGCTTTATTTCGTAAACAAAGTTCGTGCGTAGAGAACTGCGGGTGTACCTTTTCAGAAAACAAAGATCGCACACGACGTGAGTGAAAACGCTGTGTTGTGAGATTGACGTTTTCCTGTTGTTCTTCCCAGAGACCTTCGTCGCTTTCATGTGAAGAAGGACGTCTTCGTACCTTGCAACAACACTCTACAAACTCCCACAGACTCATATGATCGAAACCTACGCGCCGTGGCCGCAGCAAATAATCTAAACAGTCATTACTAACCATCATGCTGCCAGATTGTGCGGTTGCTGTGCAAGTCATACCACACAAGAAGGCGATGCAACTTTCCTTATTCGCACACCCACACCGGCAATCTACATCTTCGTCGTCTTCGAACTGTTGCACTATGTTTAAAAATTCATGAAAGCGAATCGTTTGGAAGTCATGTGTGGTGTAATAATCTCCACCTCCGATCAAATAACTCATAACACGTTGATGAGAGATTTCCTGTCTCCCCATCATAGCGTTCACGCTTTTCGTAAGTAAGTTCTTCTCTCGAAATTGCTGTGATGACGAATGATCACCCTCAAAACGGTTTTCATGTGTACGTAGTGCAGTTTGCAGAGACTGCAGCCCAACATTGACTTTGAGCTCATTCTTTGTGATGTAATCGCTGATGTAGTACACCAAAGCCTTCGCTGCCGGTCCAGAACCTATGTATTTGATGTCCATGTTACATTGTAATAAAAATGATACGATGGGATTGTAGTTATTGATGCGAGGATGCAAGCGACGCAGCATAATGGATTGCGTTTCAGCGTCTAGAAAAGTTTCAGGATGCACACTTCCATCTATACGCATCCTACAATTATGATCCCCCCCTCGCTGTCCTGCTTTAAGATGTTTGAAACAAGTTGCTGTGTGTTCGTGCCAATTGCACTTCATCACGATGCATTCAAGGAAGTCGTCGAATTCCATTCTAAATGTTTCTCCATCAAAGTTTTCGACGAGAGGAGGGAGTTCAATTCGTGGATCCCATTCTTCCGCGTCATTATCTTCGGCAGGTTTCTGGACGTCTGCCGTACACACCGTTGTCGTGCTGGGAAGCTCGCACTTTATAATACTCTCCATCCACGTAAACATATCTTTCTGAAATTGAGGAGATGAAATCATCTTCGACCTCAACCGTTCAGGGTTAAGATTTCCTTTCAACCACAATAACATGTGACAATGCAAAGTTCCCCGACCCTGTTCCTCAACAGTAGCGTAGTAGGCTTCACATAATCCGAACAAGCCCGGTCCACGATTATATCTAACGACGATGTCAAAAAACGCTTGGATTTGTTCATGAAAGGCGAGGGCGGCAGCATCTGCATGACTTGCAACAAACACGGCACGGTCGTAACCTGACATCATTCGCCAAACGTTGTCAGGAATACCTCCGAAATGACCCACAAGCACAGAAGTCAGATCATGAGGGTTCAAGGTTATGAATAGTGCGGGGGTTCCATACAGCCTAATAAGAGATCAAATCTCATTCCTGCGACACACTTTGTAACCTGAACTGCCTCGAACCTTTCTACTAACGACGCTCATCTCCCTAAACAGAGACAATAGCCGCTTTTCTTCATTGGAAACGTCACGAGGTACGCCATCAGACCACTTCGTCGCCACCTCTGTCAAAGTGGAGGATAATGCATACAGTTCGTTTATGAGGGAATGACGACACTGCGTTGGAATTGCGAAGGAGGTGTTGTCACTCACTTCCTTTTTTTGTATCATATTCCAACAAATGAAAGGAAAGGAGGAGTCACGAGCAAAGGGAGAGTTAAACTGCAACAGCAAGTTGCGCACCTGACGTTCGAAGGAGATTCGTTGCTCAGATGACCGAGCAGGATTATTAAACCCACCTATTCCCCAAGGATCCAAATGAGGGAAAAGGAAACTCATCATGGCAGGGTCTGCGTCAGAAACAAATGAATCCCCTGTTTTGCTAACCAAGAAATTGTGGTGATCTAAAGCGTAAGCTAGTGCTCGAGCCTTCATAGCAATGCGACTTCGTTCGGAATGATCACCTTGAGTGTAAGCCACATTCTCCACTACCATCTCCAGCTGAGCTGCATCCCAATCAGTGCATGACATTCCGTCGCGGTCATCATCCTGAGGTAAATGATGAATTTCAATGCCACGAAAGACGCCACTGTCGCCAACGCCGGAAATAAGGTCGTCCAAGTTGTGTTCACTGAATGTAACGCCCTGCTGCTGGTACCACCTGTTATTCGTAACGAAGAAATCAATTAACAGTCTCACGTTGGACTTCGAGACGAGAACAGGTCGGAAACGCCGTAAGGTTTCCTCTGTAGGTGAATGTTTTCCCCCACAAAATACTACGCACACGGAGTCTTTCAACTCATCGTATGAGGGAGGGAGCACCGTGCATAAAGAATGGGGATCCTGAGGTAAAACGGCGACATTCCCGCGATTGTAGCGTTGCACTGCCTCTTCCGGAACTCGCCCCCCTGTTCGCAATACCGAGGAGAAATGATGAGTGATCACGGACGCTCTGCACATGGACACAAGCATTATATCAAAAGGAGACGCATTACGGATAGCCTCTCCAACGGCAGGAGGTAGTTCGGAGTGGGCATAGTATTGAAAGTTGGCGAGGGAATCCCTGGGTTGTCGGGGAGGCTGTGCTCGCAAAGCAGAAGAGCACGAGCCGCACAGCTGCAATACAGCCAGTCTCTGAGTGTCTAACATGCCCTCTGGACACAATATGGCGCGGTTATAAGCCGAGAAAGCGTATGTGCGAGGTAACACCCTTTCAGGGAGGAAAGAGTTCTGCAACACACGAAGCATACCGTCGGAGGGAAAAACCAGCTGCAGAGCAGACTTCTTGAAGGATTGTGCACATGCAGCGCAAACAGACATCTCCAGAGAAATGGGAGACATGGAAGTCTGCCACTCACGAATTATGTCCACATTGTCATGGAACGAACGCAGGGAAGGGAAACCGGCGCCCATGGAATCCTCCATTTCGCAATCATCTTCTGCATGGCCCTCACAGGAATCGGCCTTCCCGGTAGGGAAACGAGGATCGACCTCCAATACGGACAAATTGTGACAAGGTCCACCAACACGAACGCGAGGCTTTCTCAACATGTGAAACAAGAAGACTGGAGGAGGACAACTTTGCGTACATTCATGAAGACAGAGAACATCATGCCTCTGGTAATGACTAAGTCTTTGATGAAAAAACACGCCATGACGGCGACCGATTTGTGCCATGTCAGCCTTTGTGAGGTACAGAGAGAATTGTTCTACGAATTCACGGACTGTTGATGCCTGTGCAACCAACCAAGGTCCACGTGGAAAGCAATTAACAAGCCGAACAGCAGTAACATCCATTCCTCGGAACGAGAACATCTGCCGCAAAAACGTGTAATCCACACAACGCGATTGATCTATTTCTGCAGTAATGCCCGTTACGAGTTCGTACTGCAAACAAGTCTGTGAACTCCCCGGAGGAAGGCCGACATCTCCACAGTCGGTGGGATCTGAGCAATCGTCTAAAGTCCACGCGGCAGGGGGATCAACTCCTGCAAAAGTTAGATGTGAAAGAGATGTACTTGCGCTGTTGACATCCATGACAGTAATCGGCATCGTTCACAAAGCAAGCAAAAGGGCGGAAGGGAAGACCGCACGCAAGCACAGCGTCACACCAATGGAATTTCAATTTTCTCTCGATTACAAATACAGCAGAAAAACCCGGCCCGCCGGTGCGTCACGGGAGATGATGCCGATTGTCACCCATACCAGGACTGCTTACGCGTCCTGGAATATGCCATTGCAAAGAAGAGTTACAGTACAAAAACAAAACATGACTCCATGAGAAATTGATCAGTACCGCGACGGTAAACGTCCGGACTCCTCGACGACTAGCCAGGTCATCATGACATCCGCCATTTATGATACCGTCCAATCGGTGACAGAATCATACCCGAAATCCTTCCGAGGAGAATATCGAGTGAATCTATATATCCGAAAGGAGGCATCGAACGACCGGCACTTCCAGGCTTTCCTTGGTCGACAGGCTATCCACACAACCACCGAGCCGAGAGCATCCTCCGTATGCGCTCTAGAGCGTGCAGGAGGATCGATGGCATGCCCGGCTATAGGAGGGTCCCGACTATCACGTCAAACGCGCTTGCTGACCCAGCATCGGAGACATCGTCTGTGCGGAAGTGGCATTTGGTGCCGTCGAAACACCTTCCACTAAATGCTACTTGGAATTCAAGCTTCGAAAGGACTTTGGACATGAAACGGCTGGGACCTGCCTGATTTCCCTCGCTCGGACCCGCCAACGCATCACGATTCCTCGACGTTACAGAACCTGAAGGGGCGCAAGTGGTTGGAAGAGGAAGAACGAGGGTGGAAGATGAATAGTACTGACAAGGAAGATAACACGTATGTTTTTTCGCAATTTTCGTCTTGTCGTTTAAGCCCAACGACAGCGTCCACACTAGGCGATTATACCCGCTCATGATCAGTACGATTGTTCCTAGGCCCGTAGCGTTCGTGTCTTCCATCTCCACGATTAGGGTGGAGAATCTCGCGCCTTTCAGGTATGATTCGTCAGTCTTGTGAGTTATAGGTCCTTGTTCCAAATAGCGATTTTCTATCAAACGATATCAGGGGAGAAGGTTTCCCAATCGCTTCATGGTCGAAACCGACGGCGGTGTCCTCTCGAGGGGCGTTGGGGTATAAACGAATCCTGTCCAGCAAGGTGTTGAGGTTCCATCTACTTCGTGGCGGTGGCGGTGTGCGACGATCATTCTCGTATGCCTTGCGGTCGGTCGTGTTCCCCGGAGTACTCGGAGCGCCGTTGACGACTCTGGACGAAGAAGACTCCCAATCGACTTCGTCGATCGCACGTGTTACAAGAGAACGCGGTAGGAAGCGACTCTTACTTCCGATGGAGTGCGCCAAAAGATGCTTCACCTGGGGAGGACGCATGGGGAACCCAGGAGGATGCTGGATGCACCTGCGGAGGGGAGGACGGTGGGGTACATGAGTCCAACGGGATCAATTCCAAAAATAAGAACGTCAACGAAGGTTTCAGGTGTCTGAAGTGACATGGGCACGAGTGTCAAAAAGTACCAGACATTTGGAGTTGGTCAGTCAATGTATGCAAAGCAAACTCGGCAATCTTAGTACTTACCATTTGGACGAACAGGAATGGACATTGACTACGTGGTAGGTGGCTTCTGGTTTGGTTTACTAAGGCAGTGTGTACTTAGACCTTACTGTAAGGAGGACAGCTTAGTGCACGTTGCTTGTTGCCCAAGCCTACCGGCGACCAATGTGAACTCGGGAATACATGTCACCACGACTGCGCGGATTCGACTTCAGCGCCTGCTCGCTGGGGAACACGAGTGTCTGTCTGAATGTAGCAGCATATCGTTAGGCATACACGAAACGGTAAGAGGAATGGGCACATCCCTTCCATTTCATCGACGCAATGCACGTCTCGATTACTGTAAGCATGACTTGTCCAAGATGAGCGAGCGTGTTCAGGATGCAAAGCCACCGGGTCGTTTGAGCTAGCCCGGTAAATTTGCGCTAGTCACTAGTCACTCGTCGACTTGTCAGAAATCGTGCGGCTTTCATTTCCACGACGAGCACCGGGTGTGAGCGCAGGACCTAAATGCCACGGAACCATGGATATTATGGCACACGCACGCCACTTGCACTAGTGAAAGAGCCAGCTTATTTCTCTGTCACACAAACCTCCACATGCTGGTCCAGGCGTGCCACCGTGGCTGCCCGCCTTGTCTTCAATACTTCTTGGCAGTTTTCTGGCGAGGGAAGCGATAGAACAAGCCATCTCTTCTTAATCGACTGAAGGTATGTGCAAGACGGCTGGACCGTAGTACGTCTAATTCAGATCAGGAGAACAAAAGACACATCACACGACTAGTGAAGTACTGATCCTTAGTGCCGTGATGGACGCCCTACAACACGTTTCGTAGGTATGTAGTGACTACCACCACAATACTAAGTGCCAGACAGGTGGCGTTGTCGGAGGGCATGCGTTTGAACATTCCTGACGACATGCAGACCAGTGTCCATTTCTCGACGATGATATAAATCCGTCCCCGCTGAAGACCTTTCCACGCGCACGGACTCCCAACCCGCAATTGTGTTGCATGTTTTCTGTTTCTCTCTGTGAATGTTATTTGTCGTTCACAGCTTCACTCTGTCCTACAATCGTGGAATACGCGGGATCTAGGCGAAGCAATGTATGTCAACGAATCTTTGAATCCAGGTTACTAGCTAATATGCGAACAGCTTATCGACAAACTTGCAGGTGGGCATGGATGACGCACGATCTGAATGACCGGGAGGAAGAGATACTGCTGTTTGTCACTTTCTGTCTGGCAATATCACAACGTGAGCTATCCTACTTTTTTGTTGTACTACATTCTGATTGACGACTGGATGTAACAGTGCTGTGACGCGGTCAACTTCGATGGGGTGTCAATAATAGGCGTACGGGCCGTGTTCGGAGTCGCATAATGCATTTCACCAATTCATGGTGCTCTAATAGGCGGTGATGGCGGCGGCCGTTCACATACATTAGCTGCTCCTAGGGGCCACATTTGCCACCTGAAGCGCTGACCGTCGGGCGCCACTCCGGAGGCAGCGCCAGTCCGACGCTGCAGCTATTCAAACCACAGGACTCTGCATCGTGCGTCACGGTGGTACTTTCGGTATTGGCGGGACGTCGCAAGTACCGGCTTCTGTACCTCGCGGCGATGGGCGCTCTGATGAATATCAGACCGCGCCCAGCGAGACGGTACAGTCAACCCTCAAGTGGACGCTTCGTCCCCGCGTCACAATGGTATTACGTCCTGTTTGGATGCCAGTATGTACCACAGAAGAGCTCCTGGACATGATCTAACGCTGTGGACTCAATCGCTTGAACCAATTTTCCACCTTCTTATCCATCCACCTTCGCAATTCGCGGCAGAACCCCAAATTGCTACAAGCTCTTCGGCACTTAGACCAAGTCCTTTACAGTGGTTTACCCGTCGATCGAGACGACGAAGACTGGGCATACAAAAATGGGCTGAAGATGAAGGTACGTCCCTTCCGCTCAAGATTGTGACCGAAATTAAGAGGATCTCGGCAGAATCTTTTGGCAGCAAGGAATGTGGAGCTATGCTACTTTCCATTGGTAGTACCAGCCGAGACGCTCGATTATTGCGCCCCTTGCCTGCCCAGTATTATTTGCTCGCATACTAAGGGCAGATCCCTTGTTCGTTTAAACCGCTCAATCACCAATGGTAGTTTCCTCGTCTTTGTTATAGAATTACGTCGGATGCTGATAGTACAGGAGCGCAGGTTCTCAAACTTGATGATGCCCGCATTTATGAGCCCGATATCACGGTCTGTCAAGCCTCCCAGTCACCATGAGCTACCTCGTCGCTAGCTCGTGATGGTACCCCACCTTACTCTTCTGTCGAGTAGTCATCCGTGAATGGACCTACTTGTTTCATGAATCTTTTTCGCATCAAAAGCTCGAATTTCCAACAGGTTTTTCCTGCAGTAGATGACCTACCTTCGTCGATGATATCGTTTAGATGCCTGCCAAACGACACGGATTTTCGCGAGGGCGGCGAATATTTGCACTGATATCTCGCGAGGGCAACGGACCCTATCTTGGGTAGATGCCGGTCATTTGCAGAAAACCATGGGTACGTGTGACAGTCCTGACACCACCGACCTTTCTTGATGAGTTGGGAGGGTACGAGTGTTGGTCCACGAAACTATAATCGATTCAGACTGTAGATGCCTCGAAGACACCGCAAGACGGGTATACGAAATACGGAGCTCGACTCATGTGGCGATGGCTAGTGGCCCACCCAGCCAAAACGCTACCCTTGTCCTTCGTGGCAGAACTGCTCCCCACGACGTTGCGCTGACTACTTCTTTGCTCTTTCTTTACTCGCCTTTTGCTGATCTGTCTCGTCGGAGCTGATACGGTTGATCCCATGCTAATCATTGCAGACTGCAAATCCTGTTCGCCTTTCGAGCCAACCTCTTCCATACATCGTGGTAACGAAGATGGCGTTCGTCAAGTTATCTTTTCCACTGTGTGTTTTTATTTGACGCCACACGTTCTTCGTACTAGCGGATTATTATTATTATCATCATTACAGAACCACTGATACTTACTTACCCTACGCATCCACAACATTGGCATCTATCGCCGTCCGTCGATGTCGATGTCGATGACACCCAGCGAACTTCACCGCCCGGCCATCCTAATTCAAGACCACCACCCACGCCCGAACCATATGCATTCCGTTTTCCCACTCGTCCATTGGTAAGGACTCCTGACTCACTCTCCTGCACCGCCACCTGCATCGTGGGTGCTTGGACGTCCGTCGCCGCCGCCTCATGACCCGTATACTGCCGCAGCAGCAGCCCATCCGTGGGGTGGGTGTTGGCCGTTCTATGGGATATATGTTATCCGTGGCCTCCATTTCCTACACCCGGTGCAGGTAGCAATGGAGTCCCTGGCCACCGATGCCGTGGCGCACGGACATGCCCGTACGACTAGCCCAATGGCTCATTCCGAATCCCGTAAACACCTATGTGCCACAGCTAGAACGGGAGGTGAGCAAGCATCCTTCAATGGCTCGACGTGTCACGGGTGCACACGTTATGGGCAGCTCGGATAAGAAAACTTTAAGGAGTTGCTTTGCAACGCCCGTCACTGACGCCCGGGTATGTGTAGCTATTGGAATGAATTTCCATTTAGTAACGTTGTAATCATGCAGGATCTGCCTATTGATCGATTCCCTATTCCACGCCATATCATTTGCGATCAAGGCAGATATCAATCCTGCTTCTCGCCATCGGCCCAAGGATCCCTTCCACGACACAAATGTCCGCTACGACGTATGGCACCACGACGTGCGCAGCATGGTAAGCGATCCTTACGGACGATGTCAGTCTGCAGGTTTTCATTCAGTTCTCTGCCTGGTTTTTTTCCGGGCATCAACTCCATCACGACGCCTACCATCCTTGTCATGCTGGCTTCCTAGCTATTGCGAGGCAACACCATCCACGGCGCTAGTACAGAAATTATATTTATATAATAGGAGGGGCAAGTGATGATTTCCGTACTATTTGGCATGTCGGGTATTCCAGGTTGCTCCCTGCACTGTGCAGTGAGAACATGTCGTGTGCTTTTGTTCCTTTCTCATATATTTTGATTAAAGGCAACGTAGACTAATGCAATGGCATTAACGAAGCGTCAGATGACGAAAGTGAGCTTTGAGTAAATACCGATTGTTAACGAATGTGAAGAGTAGAAGACAAGTCATTTTTTTCAAAAAGACTGGGGTAACGATTCAACAATTAGTTCGCAGGCCGCCGGATCAAGGTCCAGGGGTGCGCATATGACACACTCCTCTAGCATGATATAAATGATTGTGTCTATTGTGCGAGTACATAGTATTTTCACTTGGAGTAGTGGGAATGGGTATAGGTAGGAGGTTTCGGAGAAACTCAGGATGATGTTCGAAGACTGCTAGGTAGGAATACCGGTAGTAAATTCATGACAGATCTGTCGAGCAGTATGCCCACCTATCCCAGAGCCGAAGCGTGCCGTCCAATGAACCCGAAACTATCCAATTGCCATCAGGTGAGAATGCAACAGACGTGACGGGGAATGTGTGGCCTTCCAATGTTCCTTCTGCCTCCCTAGTCTCCACATTCCAGAGACGAACAGTACGGTCCGATGAACCCGAAACTACGTGCTGGCCATCAGGCGAGAATGCAACAGACTCGACGTCGTCGGTGTGGCCTTCCAATGGTGATCCATCCGCCTGCCTAGTCTCCACATTCCAGAGACGAACAGTGTGGTCCCATGAACCTGAAACTACATGCTTGCTATCAGGCGAGAACGCAACGGACGCGACAAAGTCTGTACGGCCTTCCAACGTTCCATCATCCTCCCTAGTCTGCACATTCCAGAGACGAAGCATTCCGTCCGATGAACCTGAAACTATGCGTTTGCCATCAGGCGAAAATGCAACAGACGTGACAGTTAATGTGCTGGCTTTCAATGGTAGTCCATCTGCTTCCCTAGTCTCCACATTCCAGAGACGAACCGTACCGTCCTCTGAACCTGAAACTGCATGCTTGCCATCAGGTGAGAACGCAACGGAGCTGACTTCATCTGTGTGCCCTTTCAATGGCCGTCCATCTGCCTCCCTAGTCTCCACATTCCAGAGACGAACCGTTCCGTCCTCCGAACCTGAAACTACATGCTTGCCATCAGGTGAGAATGCAACAGAGCAGACCACTCCTCTGTGGCCTTTCAATGGTGGTTCAACTGCCTGGGTAGTCTCCGTACTCCAGAGATGAACCGTTCCATTTGAATGACCTGAAACAACAAGCTTGCCATCAGGGGAGAATGCAACAGAGGTGACGGACGAGGGTGCATGTAATTTGCCTAAAGATTCAGAATTAGGATCTCAAAACTGAGGAAACAAGGCGTTGACCCACGTTGCTGCATCAAGTTTAGTTTGAAATCCCTTACCACCTTCTCGTCGTAGTCGTTATTGTCAGTTCTTACACCTTCGAGTAGACGATCGATGTCAATCCATCTGTCCAGTATGAGCGGCGAGGCACCAGATGAATGCTTCCCCAGGATGTTCACAGCAGCTACGAGGAGTGGATACTTGATTTTGCCAGGAACGCCACAGTCTTTTAAGGTAGTCATTATTTTGGTGTATAGTGCTTGCCGCCGGAGTCCTATCGGTAGCCCGAATGAGCGACCCAAACATTTCTGGAGCCAGATTGGCCTACCTGATGCTACCAACTTGCTGGGATTCTTTAACACAGTAGGATCATGATTAGGATTAGTGAGAAACTCTTCGACAGTCTTTTGCATGGACGCATCGACATCAAACTCTTGCCATTCAGGGCACTTTCTCAGGTTCAAACAGAAGTCTTCAGCGTCCTTTGGGGGACGTGCCTTTGGTGTGTATGCTTCATTTTCAATGTCGAAAAACGAACCATGGATCCTCTGTCCTTTGTGGATTTTTCGGCTCTTTCCAAGGTGAGGTCTACAGCGTGAGTGATTAAGTAAAGTAGGAAACAGTTGCCTTTGAAAGAAACGTACTTGTATGTAAAGTTATTCCCCTTCCCTTTCTCCCTGCTAAACGACAATCTTCCGAACGGAAGAATTTCGAGGGTCATCCAAGGCCATGTCAGGGACGACGGGCTGACGTCTGGGGCAGGAGGGAGCTCCCATTTACAGCAGTTTGCATAAATAATGGCACCTACTCGAAGTGGAAAATATTAGTCAGACACGCGAGACTTAGCGGAATCCTTATATTGTACAGTACTGACATGACCGATGTCGGTGACCGTTCCCTGACCATCGCAATGCCACCGAAGAAACAATACAAGAGTGCCGAGATTGTGCCAACCGATAGTTTGGATGCTCTAACTGACCTGGAGCCTACACCCCCAGCAGCCTCTTCAGTGCTTGCCGCGATCGACAACAATACTGCCTTGCTAGACACCCGCGATAGCGTGGACCGGGAACTTGACAGCTTGCCTAAGACGAGCCCGGCTGAAGAACGCGCGAAAGAGACGCAATCCAAGGCTGTAAAAGCCCGAAGAAGCAAGAAAAAAGGTGCATATATTCAGCTATCCACGTGGGATGCATATCTGAGCTCTAGCAGAGGTAGAGAACGCTGCGCCAGCAACTGAACCTGCTCCCGATGTACCTATCAAAGTCTTGTACAATGTGCTGATATTCCCCGCCTCGGAATTGAAGAAGGACGATGTCAAGAAACGGAAGGGATTGACGTCTTACTTCAAGCTTGACAGCGACAAACCGTATGATACCTGGAAAGCGCAGCTGCTTGTCCGTATTTCGCAGAAGTTGAATCCGAACCGGATCGCGTACGAAGATTATGATGTCTCATTCACTGTTCCACGTGTTTATCCATCACCGCTTCTTGTTACGACAGACGACGACTACAACTTCCTTCTCGAGCATGTGAGGAAGGCAAAAGAGCCCAGGCTAACGTATATGTACAAGAGAAGGCTGCGACAACTGGTCATAAGGTACGTGTTTCATTAGAGCGTATCTTCATGACCAATGGCCCACCTATTGCAGCATAAACACGACGATTTGAGCAGCAGTGGAGACGGATCAGACGCAGAAAATTCCCAGAAGAAGCGGAAAAAGAAGAAGAAGAAAGCCCGTGCACCGAGAGACGTTGATATCGACGAGGCTGACCAGCCACTGAACAAGAATATTCGCGCATTGCGCGACCGCTGGGTTTGTCACAAGAAGCCTGGCTGCGAAAGCGAGTTTTGCTTTATCAATCCGTTGGATGGCGGCACCCACATCCCCCTGACGTTCGCACGTCTCGATTGTTGGGCTGCAGCAATGGTATGCTCTATTTACTGGTGTGACAAGAATGATGCCACTCTCCACAGCTCAAAGGACCAGCCACGGCCACCCTCGAAACACCGCCGAATCACGAGCATTTCCGAATGCTACCTGACGACCTTGTTGGTCAGCGTTCGGTCCTGGTAGATCGCCGCTCCCAGATCGAGAATGCCAAAGCTGCAGGAGCTGCTTCCCGTGCACCTCCTGTCCCTGCTGCGCCTGTCGTCAACGTCAATTTTCCACCAGAATTATTCAGGATGTTCCAGGGATCGCATGCACCACCAGTCGCTCAGGCCCTTCTGGACCTGATGCAAACACCGCTCCCACCTGCCTCCGCCAATGCACTCTTTTCCCCTCGACAAATTCAGTCCATTGGAGAGCGAATGTCGATTCAAGAATTTGGTTCCGCGTACGACTTGTCCCCAAGCCTCGGGGCGAAACTGATCGAACAAGGCTATAATTCTATGCACGCTCTCCGTTTTGCTACTATCGATGACCTTCTTGCTAGCGGCCTTCTTCGTGGAGAGATCGCTCAACTTCGCGACGCAATCACTCGTTGGGTGGAGAACTGAATACATGCATACTTTGTACAACTCACTCGTAACCAGAATCGCATGTAATGTACAATACCATGCCCTTCAGAAGTGAATATTTTGGTCTCGGTGATGCTCTCATCGCTCGCTCGGATGAACTGCAAATGAAAATGTCTGATTCAATCATTTACCCACTACCATACATGCATGTTTTCATAGCTAGAAATATCCGGCGTGTTTGATATAGCCCTTTGCGTCATCCGCAGTGATGACATTCAGCGCCTCGAGCATATCGTATATGAGACCATCGTCTGAAGTAAACATGTCTGAGTTGTAACGAATCCATGCCTTGATCTTGGAGAACGCCTCTTCAATGGGGTTGAGGTCGGGCGAATACGGCAGTAGAAAGATGATTCGAATACCTGCATTATGACATTAGCGCTATGGAGAAGTGTACGCTGGTGAACTCACCAAATTGCTGTGCAAGCTCATGAATCTCGTCACCATGGTGGATACGGGCATTGTCCATGACGAGGACGCTATGTTTTCCAGGATACGCTGTACACAATGGAAGCTAGAAACAAGTGAACGACGAGACATGAGCGTAGGCCAGAGTGCTTACCACCGCATTCTCCAGAAACTCGAGGTATCCTTCCCGAGTGAGGGAACCCTCGACAACGTGCCCCGCAATCATACCATCACAGGACATAGCGCCAATGGCAGTGAGCCGCCGCCCACGTACGAAGACGCCCCTCATCGCTGCTCGCTGACTTCTCTTTGCTCGACCATACTGCCTGAAGAGAGTGCGCTCGTCTTTGGACGTCTCGTCAAGGAAGACGAGCTCGTCGGGCATGTACTGTGCCATTTGTCGCATGAAGCTAGCCCGGAGATCTTCGTTTCGTTCTTTCGCGATCTTCCTGAGTTTCTTCAAGGATATACCAGCTCGAGAGAGCTCACGGTGAACCGTCGTATAGTGCACAGAAATGAAGCGGTTTCGTTGGATCAGGGAGGCAAGTTCGTCAAGAAACCAGTCGGGGCGATGACGGATGGTCTCTATGAGGTACTGGAGGTCTGTAACGTTGAGTGATCTTGGCCGACCTGCGTATCCGCTATGTGGTTTTGGGCCGACATCACCAGTTTCGCGATACAGCTTTAGGACACGCTGGAATGTACGTTTTGAGAAGCCGATGCATTCAAGTATCTCGCGAGTGGTGAGGATGCCTTGCTCATGGAACCGTATAGCAGCGAGCTTCAAGTCGGGGGTGATTTTTCTGTTGCCCATGGTGATGCGTACACAGATCGTACTACAGTTCGTAAAAATTCCGCTAAGTCTCGCATGTCTGACTAATATTTTCTACTTCGAGTAGGTGCCATTATTTATGCAAACAGCTGTAAATCCTGCGGTGCGAAGGCCAACTTCCCCAGCTTCAAATGCCATCCACCTTAGAGGCGGTCGGCTCCGATCCATTGTGGGATTGTTGACATTTCCCCCTCCACTAAATGTTTCCTTGTCAGTAGCTTTATCTTTCAACGAATGATAACTGAGGACACTAACATATCCGAGTGTGTGCCCGGAAACCAAACTTCCTTCACTTTTGAAAACTTGCGTACGGGTGCCTTCTGCTCCTGTATATCAGCATTAGCAACATCCTCTTTGCAAGGCATCTTCTCGCTGCTCTTGTCGGTAGTGTCCATTGTTGTACTGCCATAGGTATACTCAGGTAGAAATTTAACACGACACTCATCAAGGGCGAGCGCATGGCGAAAATAACAGACGTGCTTCATTCCGTCGACTGTACCTGGAAGTAACTTCCGTCCTCTGACAATCCCGATAGACGATACTGTGTCCCTGAAGTACTATCTTTAGAATGGGGCGATAAAACAGACTTCGAGCTGCATACCAAGCACCCACAAAATGTACCTTTACATCTTTGTACGAGAATGCTTTCTTGAAGCGCTCGGCCATGGACATTTCCGAGTCTGCTTCTTCGCCGACTCCTTTCACCATTTCACCGCTCGCGCGATCAGCATATAGCTCATATGCACTAGAAATGTTAATTTGAATTTGATTGAACCAGGTTGCTAACACTAACAATGGAATTTGCATCTCATTTCCCTTATAGATAAGGCCGACCTGTAGGCCCCGCAGTCAGCTTGCGAAAAATTCCAACAATCTTAAATAAGTCGCACCTTGTCGATCATAGCAGAAAGCACTCGGACCTGGTATGCACCTCGAGAAAACCCTACATGAAATGTCAACCATTATATATAACAGATAAGTACCGGTACAACATACCAAAAAGAAATATACAGTCTCCATCCTCATAGTTATCCGACAGCCAGCGATATGCGCCCAAGACCGTCCGCTCAAAATTCCTGGTCACAAAGAAATTATTTTCAGTCCAGGCTAAAATACGAGGAACGAACGAACCACGCGATGGCCAAATCGATTTTGTGATAGATAACTTGCTTGTAATAACTGAACGATTTCCATGACGGACGGGCATAGGTGCCGATGCCACTGTTATACCAAGTTTGCTGCTTGTTATCTTTCGATTTTAAAATGAGATTGTATAGCTCGATAACATTCGTGTTCTTTTGTTATAGAATGTTAGCTGCAGCCTTACGATGATGTGAAGGGGCTTACTTTCATTCCAAATTTGTTAGAAGTGCCATCTATGCAGACGACAAGGTTTCCGCCATCCGTAGTGTTATGATTACACTCCGTCACGACCTTCTGTGACAAATCGATAGGGCCTTGGCCGGCCTGAGGGGGGGAAGTCTCCGGAGGCATCGCTGCTTTCAACCAGGCAAACACCCGCCTTCCGGACACTATTAAAGCCTCGAGGATTCCATGCTGTGCGTGAGACTAGAATGTCGTAAATCATTGGTCAACGAGCAGAAGCGAGGAGAACGGGGGCAGAGACTCTGAGGGTTCACCTTAAGGTTGCAGAACCCAGCCAGGGTTGCGAGGGCACGGCTGTCAGTGACAGCCGCACCCCGATTGCAACCTATCAAGGGTCCTTAAACGTGTGCTCCGAGAACTTCTTCCATAAGAGAACAAACCGCGAGGCCTGTGGTTCTGTGGTCATTCTGTATCATAGCGTGGATATCCTCCGGGCTGAGAGTGACAGGACCAGCAGTTCAGCGTAGGCTGAGGTTCTTTGCATTGGGGCTGTAAGCGACAGGGAGAGAAGGCACGGTCGAGGCAGAGGCAGATAGGAAGCGAGAAAAGCGCGAGAACTGAGCCGAGGGTAATGACTGCGGCGAGAGGAAAACACTGCCAATCTGCAAAAATAACCGCACCGTAATGGACCGTAATGGACACGTGTTGGCAACGACGTGCCAAAAAGCACTTGCCGAGCACTCAATCAATGGAAAAACTGAACGCAGCGGATACTGTAATTCATCCAATTCGTTGATGGCGTTATCAACACCCCCACGAACTCCCCTAGAGCTTTCAAAAGTCCCCCCACTCTTTCCCCAGTACCAACACTGTATCCTGGCAAGAAATGGCGGTGTCGTCGGACTTAAACACATTCTCTGTTCCTAAACTCCAAACGGGCGAAGGACAGCACGATGCATTTGAGCATTTGAACGGGGTGTTGGCTGTCGGTCACATCGAGCACGTGGTATGCGACCTGCTCTCGAAACCGGGCCTTTTTGTATACATACTTTCTGGCGAGCTTCTCCATATAATGCTTGGGTCACACCTAACTGTCATTCGCATAGTCTTCCCGGGCGCCGCTTTTATGCGTACAAGGATCCTTGACGGCTTCCCTACGGATCCTTAAATGCTCCAGCAGTCTTTTGTACCCCTCCTCTTGACGACATCGTCATTTTTCTTTAGCCTACCTTGCGACGTACTCCACAGTGATGAATCACACACTATCTGCAGGTACAAACGATACAATGCGGATGTATGGCCTGCGATGGCCATCCTATCGTCCATAGCCTTTGAAACCGCAACTCCCAGGAAATCAATGAATTCTGGCTTCAAGGAAAGAAAAACGAGTGTTTCAGCTCACGATGTTACCGCTCTTCGCAATTGGAATATCCAACCACCTACTGATTCTAGTACCGCTGTGAAGGCACTGGGAGATGTAGTCACTGTTATATTGCAGATACTGAAAGTAATGGTAGGCCCATTCTCTCATCCACACAGTTTACATTCAGGGGTAGTTTTTCTACTCTAATATCTGATCCATGGTTTGTGGCCCAATGCAAGGACGTTTACTTCGGTGCTAGTGGCGAACGGGGCGACGAAGGCTCAGGAGACATGCTACCACCAGCTTACGCCCAAACTCCTCACGTTGAAGCGACATTGACTGCCTCTGACATAGATCGTTTCGGCGAATGGACGATCTTAATGGCCGGTAGTGCGACCAAGGACATCTTGCAATTGGGGCGGCATGACGCAAAAATGACCGAATGCGTGGTGAAGAGAATCAGGTATGAACCCTGCATCTTCTTCTGGCCTAAGATCTTTCAAAGCTTACACTTGCAGACAACTTTCGAGAGGTAACTTTTCGTGAAATAATCTCAGAGCCATTCCACAGGCCGTCGCACGGCATCCCAATTTATTCAAGCTGAAGTTCTCAGCAATCTGAGACTCGTACGTCTCTTTCCCATAAAGAACCCAGGGAAAGCTAGCGAAGATGTCACCAACACAAGGTGCATGATAAAATAATGTTTATCATATTCCATGACATTATGATGAACATTATTATGAATCTGTAAACAATAATGTCAAAATATTGCTGCTGGTAAGATGTAGTAATTATGATAAAAGTGTCTCAAATAATGTAAGCCAATTTCAGTCACCATTATGCTTACATTATTGAATATGTTCATTACAATAATGTTTGCATAAGTTCAAGCTATCATTTAGTATAACTCCTTTGTATTGCAAGTGGCAACACTTGAAAAATATTCATGCAATATTGTAATGCACTTTTACAATATTTTTCAAGTAATGGCACATACATTATTTTGACATTATTGAAATGTAGTTTCAAAATAAAATCTGCATAATGAAGCATGAAATATTCAAAACTTATTTGAAATGGGATTGTGCACAATGAAACTGTGGAAGAAAGTATAGGGCAGAATAGCATGAAGTACGACCTCTCCACTGCTGTGCACGAAGGCAGAGTACACGAAGGTATAACAAAGTCTGCGATACGACGTCACCCATGGTTGCCCATCACAGTAAGCTAGGTCGGCAGATCACTTCACTGACATTCACCCGAAAACCAAGCACATACCCCAAAAAGGGCTTGCTTCAAGTAAGACCCCGTCTTATCATAAAGAGCCAGACATGAGAGCTTGGAGAGTAAGATTGATGTTGTCCGGTCGTGGAAAGACCGATAGCTGTAGGAGACCTGGTCAGTTCGACATCAATGTATTCCGTACCGAGGTGCAGCAGCTTCCCCATCCCACTGACACACTGTCCACAAATGCTCCTGCCAGCGACTCCGGGCTCAACAGTGTCAGTGGATGGGACCGCCATATCGCAGATTTCTTCGATGGAGACAATGATTTCCAGCTATGAGAGTGCCCAGAATGATCTGAGCAAGCAAGTTTAATGACACCTGGAAGGGGTTCGGTCAGCGTAGATCGAAGGGTGGCAGGAAAAGAAAAATTGTACTCCCTGACCAGTCATGGCATATATGAACCCGGATGGAAGTACGTAAACACACGGTAGAGGGATGGAGAGTAAAAGTGCCCAAACAGGTACCGACGTATGCCATACCTGAGGTGGGGAAGCGGTCAGCCAACGATACTCGTTCAACCATCAGTTGGCTCACCTCGACCACTACGACCATCATGAGAAAGAACAAGACGAGTGATATCAAGTACCACCAGTCCGGAACATCTGGATAGTTCCTCATGGGTTTGGCGTGTATATCGCCCTGCTCCACTCGTATCCTTTTCACGCCATGTCGACAGTGCAAACGCAAGGAGGTATGCCATCGCGAAGGTCGCCGGGAGGTAGAGGGGCAAGTAGTTATCGTACGCTGTCTGGTTGAACCGACCTTGGCTGTCCAGATGGGTTCAACGGGAAGTAGGCAAGATTCCACGTCTGTGCAAGAAATGACTATTAGTCAAGAGGAACGTACACGAGGCTAGGAGACGCACATTGGTGTAATACATGATAGGCATGACAATCCAGAAGAAGAGCACAAATCCGATAAACATGTGGACTTCCACCCACCACGGGAACATGAGGGGACTGCCTATCCACGCGATTTGTGCCCAGTCAAATGTGAGTATGCTCATACCCAATCCAGAGCTGACACCAAAAAGCTGGTTGACTGGGACATTGTTCGGCACTATCCAACAAATCCACAAGAATACTGAGAGTGCTTGGAAGAGATATCCGGGAATGAACCAGTAAAAGAAGGCGCCTGACAAGGCAAAGAGGAAATAGCGGTAACGTGTGTTCCCACCCCGTTCCTCCTCTTCCGCGTGGAGAGTGTTGAGTAGTGTGCATGTGACGAGATTCTGAGGCCAAACCATGCTAGGTGGTTGAACGAGAAAACGTCTACATATACCAGCGAGACCGAAGCCCGTGAGTTGGGTAGCGACGACCAATAGTGCGCTGAACCAGTAGTCGACCTTGAAGCCGTAGTTAATCTGCACGACGAGGTTAGCGTTTATGGCGTATGGAGTTCCTATGGCCATGTTTGCCATGATGTAAACCAATACGTGTTCCTTGATATTCCAAGGTCCTGGGTTGAGAGAAAATTCAAAACCGCCCAACCAACGCGGGACATGGTATGTCGAGATGGGGAGAGCAAAGGCGAACAACTTCCCGAGCAGGAAACTGATAATGACGACGGCGAGAGGTGAGATGTTTGGTGCCGGTTGTCGGAAATTGAAGAAGAGATTCATGGACCTGGAAAACACGGAGATGGATGGGGACAATGTAACGCTTATAATCACAAGGACTATACTCGGTTACTCCTTGACTGATAGAGAGTAGAGGACTTGGGAAAGAGTTAATGCGACAGTGCACAAATGAACTCGATTGGAGTGTCTACGACAAGAGAGACGGTATTTATACTAGCTAGGGTGTTTGTACCGTGGAACGTCGTAGAACAAACCAAACAAAGAGAGATAAACGCCATTGGCTGCAGCAGTACACGCTAAGTCAAGGCGGCAGCGCTGACCAAGCAGCTGACTAAGTAAAGCATCTATGAGCGCGTCTAAAGTAACCCTAACCAGAGAGTGGATAAATAAGGAGAAGTACGCTAAGACTACGCTACAACTAGCAGTGAAAAAGTACGGGCCGTTACACTATCCCCTCCTATGGCTCGACTTCCAGGCGAGACCAGATAGGCTGCACAGCAGTTAAAGGGTCGGGTACAGCGGAGAAAAAGAGACCTTCGGTTGAGAGTAAACGAAGTTTCCGGGGGGCACCGGGGTGGAGTTTGTAAAAATCGTCTATCGCCTCCTGGGCGTTCTTAAGAGCGGATCTAGGCTCCCAAGTGCGATCTTCTTCCAGGTATCCCCTCCAATGAACGAGAAACTGAAGATTACCACGCTTCAAGCGGGAATCAACCACCTTCTCAACTTCATACTCGACATCTCCTTCGTCCGTAACCCGTTGTGGGCCGGGCCGAGTAACCGGTTGCCCATCAAGAGCACCGAGATAAGGTTTCACCCGTGAAACGTTCACTACCGGGTGTATGCGCATCGAGCGCGGCAACTTTAATTTAACGGCGTTGGGTAGAACGTCTGAGACCTCGTACGGGCCTATCCACTTTTCGGTCAACTTTCGGCTCTGCCGATCTTTCAGCGATAGATGGTCGGTAGCCAGCCAAACCTGCGAGCCTACGGAGTAAGCAGGGGAAGGGGACCGTCGTTTATCTGCCTGAGTCTTTTGACGAGTCCTAGCTTTTCCCAAACTTTCGCGCACTTCCTGGAACACCTGGAACCAGTCTTTAGCGGTCTCCTCCGCTGCTTCTACCTTAGAAGTCGTCGGCTCGACGCCCATTCGTGGTGTATACGAACGAGTAACTTCAAAGGGGCACTTGCCAGTAGAAGAAGACTTGGAGTTGTTATACGCGAACTGAGCCAGGGGAAGCCAATCCTCCCATCGTTCCTGCTGATGGTTTGCATACATCCGTAAGTACTGCTGAATCTCGCGGTTCAACCGCTCTGTTTGACCATCCGTCTGTGGATGAAACGCCGTTGAGAGCTTCTGCTCGACACCCAACATTTTAAATAACTCCTTCGAGAACTGAGATGCGAACTGCGGTCCGCGATCCGAGACGAGAGACTGCGGAAGGCCGTGATGCTTCCAGACGTGAGTTAAATAAAGCCGAGCCGTACTAGCGGCAGTTTCCTTCTCAGTGCAGGGGATGAACTCTGCTTCCTTAGAGAACCGATCAACGACAACTAAGACGTAAGACTTGCCAGAGGAGCTCCTGACTCCTATATCCATAAAGTCGGTCGTAAGATCCTTCCAAGGCCCATCAGGGACGGGTAAAGACTTGAGTTCGCCTGCCGGCGGCTTGTTACTAGGCTTGCTAGCTTGACACGTCTGACAATGCTTTACGTACTCCTCGACATCGGGCTTCAAGGTGGACCACGTGAACCAGCGTGTGATCAACTCCTGAGTTCCTTTTACGCCTCGATGACCTGCTAGGGGCGAATCGTGAAGAGCAGCCAAAACCTTCTGTCTAAGTGCCTCAGGCACGAAAACTTTGTCTCCGTCGTACAGTAAACCGTCGTGTCGGTCGAGCGTTCCAGCGTCAACCTCGGCCGTTACACTGCGCAGTTCTTCTATAAAGGGGTTTTCTAAGCGCACAGCGCGCACTTGTTCTGGCTTGATAAATAGCGACTCCTCAGATTTAGCGTTCTCGCGACTTTCTACTAAGTCTTCGCGGCGAGAGAGAGCATCCGGTCGTCCCATGGAAACACCTGGTTTGTGGACGATAACACAGTTGAAACGACTAAAATACTGCGCCCAACGCGCCTGGCGTGGTTGAAGCTTCTGCGACGTCATGAACCATTTAAGGTTGTGGTGATCCGTCCAAATTTCAAACTGGTACGGAGTCGCCTCAAGGTAGTGACGCCACTGTTCTAGAGCGCGAATGATGGCTAGCATCTCTTTGTCGTGAACCGTATAATTTAGCTCTGCTCCACTAAGCGAGTGACTCGAATAGGCAACTGGTCTCCAGAGGCCGTCATCGCATTCCACCGAGAGCACAGCTCCGGTTGCGTAATCCGAGGCATCGGTTTCTAAACGGAACTTCCGATCCTGATCGGGGAACATAAGAATAGGCGCGGTCGTGAAGGCTTCCTTTAACGTATCAAACGCTACTTGGCACTTGTCGGACCAGAGAAACGGAGTGTCCTTTTTAGTTAGGTCATTAAGGGGGCGCACGACCTGCGCGAAGTCCTTTATGAAACGTCGGTAGAAGTTCGCAAGGCCAAGGAAGCCTCGAACTCCACGAACAGAAGTGGGGACCGGCCAATCGCGCACAGCAGCGACTTTGGCGGGATCCATCTTTACTCCATTCGTGCCAACTATCATACCCAGAAAGTCGACTTCTTTTTGCTTAAATAAACATTTCTCCAGTTTGACGAACAAGTCGTTCTCCTTCAACCTTCTAAGCACCTCTAGCACAATCCTGTCGTGCTCTTTTTCATTGTCCGTTTTTGTGAATATCATAAGATCGTCTATATATACAACTAGAACGTCCTCCATATCACCGAAGATGTCGTTCATCATATTTTGGAACGTGGCGGGGGAATTACAAAGCCCAAAGAACATCACCAGCGGCTCAAAGGCTCCACGGTGACAGACGAAAGCGGCCTTCCACTCGTCACCTTCCTTGATCCGGATGTTGTTGTATCCCCACCTAAGGTCCATTTTCGTAAATAATTTACACCCTTTCAACTTGTCAACAAGCTGCGAGATAAGCGGGAGCGGGTACGAGTTCTTGACTGTATGCTCATTTAAATAGCGGTAGTCCTGTACCATTCGCTTCTTTCCATCCTTCTTAGGGACGAAGAACACGGGAGAAGTCTGCGGCGATTTGCTAGGCCGAATATGACCCTTTTTGAGTTGTCCATCAACGAAGTTGCTAACTTCGGTTTGCTCATCAGGGCTGAGAGGGATCAACCTTCCCTTTTTCGGAACAAACGACTCCTTAAGTTCTATCGCGTGGTCCCAAGGTTTCCTAAGTGGCATGCGTTCGGATTCCTGGACAGAGAAGACGCTTAAATATTCGTGATATTCCTTCGGAACCAGTTCCTCAGGGGTTTTGTCCTTTTTAGGTGCCTCCTGCTTGTCGGCTCTGAATATATTATGCCAGTCTTCGAGGGCCTGGACCTCCTCCTTTTCGATACGTCTAACGAAGGCCGGCTTCGGCACGAGTTGCCTGCAACTACGAGGACACCTCTTCATCGAGATTTCACCGGTTTTCCAATTGACTTCCGGATTGTGAGTGGCAAGCCACGTGTGACCCAAAATCATGTCGTGGGATCCCAGATCCGTAACATCGGCTACTAACTCTTCGAAGTGATTTCCGAACTGAACTCTAAGCGGTACTTGATGTGTAATCCTTCCAGCGGAGTTAAGAGTACCATCGACGTTAAATACGTCCACAGCTCGTGGGAGAGACAACTTTGGAAGCTTCTTTCGATCAACGAATTTAGCGTCCACGAAAACTCCTGTAGCACCGGAATCCAACAAGGCTTGCACAGCGTGTGCGTCACCCTTCCTAGTGCGAATAATTATCGGTACAGCAACGTGATCCTTTAAGTTGAGCGTGCGAACTCGGGATTTCGGCGGTACTGTCGCCTGAGCATCGCTAACCGACTCGGATCCTTCCGGGACGCTATTTTTAGAGGTTTTATTGCTTGGAGAATTAAGCGGTGCCAGTTTAACGTCCGGTCCCGAGCCCTTTCGGGACCCTCCAACAGACGATGTAGGTACAGAGTCGGAACCATCGTCAATGCTATCTACAGAGAGAGAAGAAAACCTATTTACAGTAACTATGTCCGAGAACGAAACCCTTTTTTGTGTTTTTGTATTTTCTATTTTTGTGTTTTCTTTTGTACTACTTTTAGAAGAAGAGACCGAGACACAGCGAGATGAAAAACTAAAAGGAGAAAAAGAAACAAGTCCAGTACGAGAATTGTCCGAGACTGCAGGACCCGACTTCACTGCAGCTCCGATTCTTTTAATTTACTGATATGGGCGACGACCTGCTCGAACATCATCCCATCCATAGCGGCCAGCCACGGGTCGACACCTTCAGAGCGCACCTGGCGCCCTTTGCCCTTGTTCCCAGCCTGCGGGCAATGCGGTCGTATATGGCCCTTCTGGCCGCACGCGTAGCATTGGTAATTAGAAAAGTCCTTTTTGGGGCGGTTACCCGAACCACCCTGCGCGGCCCCAATGTCCATGGGTGCGCCTTGCCCTGACGTTACCCCGGGCGAGGGTCGTGAGAAGTTTTGTCCCCATCGAGAGGACGCACCACCAGTCTTGATCCTTACTGCCTCCAGGGCAGCGCCGAGACATCTAGCCTCGACATCGTACTCCGCCCAGGTGTCCTTGCGGCGTCCCTGAACGAAGATCTGCTGGACAATTTCAGGGCGGAGTGCCCTTTCCAGCATAAAAATAGCATAGTCATCGGATACCCCGGATGCGGTCCTAAGTGCGTTGAACTTGGCCAGGAACTCTTCTGTCCTAGCCGAGCCTTGGCGAATTTTACTGAGCTGTTCCTTAGCCCAGTCCTTGTTGTGAAGCGGCCTGAAGCGTGCCTCTACTTCGGCCACGAGATCGTCGTAGGACGGCCAGGCCCCTGCCGCCATACACGTGTCAATACGTGCCCGCGCGTATGCTCCAGCAATCGGTCCGGTCATCCTGGACCAGACTGCAAGATTCCTAGCCCTTGGGCTAGTCTGGTTCGCCACTATGATGTAGGCCTTCATCTTGGCCCACCATTCCTCGAACTTACTAATAGACCCATCGAACAGCCCCGGGTCGGCAACGCCCCGTTTCGTGGGGTCAACGTTTTGATTAACATTCTGGGCGGCCCCTCCGCCTTGCTGCTGCGGCTGCATGCCGGCCACGGCACCGGCGACGTGCTGGGCCACCTGGTTGGCGACCTGCGCCGTGATCATGGCCGTCATTTGCTGCATGAAGTGCAGCTGGTCCTGCGTGAATTGGTCCATGACCAGTGAACGTTATGGGAGTACGAGGGGGAGGTCGGATGGTTCGTCTGTTCCGTAAGTTGTACGGGACGTGCAGAACGAAACCCAGTAAGTTGGGGTCGGGAGAGGGGGAGCGAAGAGGGAGAGGCGAGAGGCGAGGAAGGAGAGGTTCGGGGGTACCAAAAATTTGTTGCTCGAGGGGTGTTATTTCCCGAGCGAACAGGAGCGGGGGAACGGGCAATTCTTCCTTTTTCAGGTAAGGAGAAAACCTAATCCGAGGAGCCAACGACTCCGACTTCTTTATGCGAGGAATCTTGAAAAGAGATTTTCCCTGCCCTCCGTGGCGGTACTCTGTCTCAACTATCGTAAAACTAGTAGGGATACGGTAGTACGCTTTCTACCTCCCTTGACGTAGGGGAACTACTTTAAGCTATGCGTTTCCACCCCCTAATGTGGGTTACGCCTTCACACTACCCTTGACGGATAGCGGGACTACTAACTACGTTTCTTCTTCAAACACAACCACCAGCCGATAGGTGGACGGGACTAAAGGCGTCGCCCCGTAAACGAAGTGAAGAGAAGAAAGTGAAGCTCCTTAACCCTGGAGTCCGGGTATACGTTGCCCTATATGCCTGGGCGCAAGCGGAGTAAGGGAGTATTGGGAATCGAGTTCAAGTGTAACGCTTATAATCACAAGGACTATACTCGGTTACTCCTTGACTGATAGAGAGTAGAGGACTTGGGAAAGAGTTAATGCGACAGTGCACAAATGAACTCGATTGGAGTGTCTACGACAAGAGAGATGGTATTTATACTAGCTAGGGTGTTTGTACCGTGGAACGTCGTAGAACAAACCAAACAAAGAGAGATAAACGCCATTGGCTGCAGCAGTACACGCTAAGTCAAGGCGGCAGCGCTGACCAAGCAGCTGACTAAGTAAAGCGTCTATGAGCGCGTCTAAAGTAACCCTAACCAGAGAGTGGATAAATAAGGAGAAGTACGCTAAGACTACGCTACAACTAGCAGTGAAAAAGTACGGGCCGTTACAGACAAGGTAGGAATTTAAGTAGAAAGAAGCTTACCCGCCGACCGTACAGAGAAGGAGACCGATGATCCACATGCGGAGAGTCATGACGGGCATTTCTGGGTCATCGATATTGGAGACGGAAGCACGGACTTCGGGAAATGGACTGTCCTCTTCGTTGATGCCGTCAAAGTCAAACTCCATCCTAAGAGAATGGATGAGAGGGGGATTTGAATATGAGTGTGGCACTCACTTTATCGAACCGTCTCTGCTATCCTGTTCCAACATGCTCGGAGTTAGGCTGAGGGTTGTGGTGTCTGGTCCGATTGTGGAGGACATATGTCATTTGGGGTGATATATATCCGAGTTTTCGACTTCGGGGGACTTTTTTCGTGGACTAGGTGGAAGGTTGACGTGAATTCCGCGTGAGGAGGTGATGCTGGGTCTGGTATCGGCGGTACCTGCGCGAGGGTTGTTGAGTCTTCGCATGCGGTATGGGTCATGCGTGCCTTGCTGAGAAGCGGTTGAGGGGGGGCTCTCTAATGGTTGATTGGACACGGGGAGGGTGAAATGACTGGAAGGACCAGCGGCGTTCGCAGGAAAACGAGCGTACGGATCGAAGGTCGGTGTGGGATAAGCGACAGGGTATGGATCCGGGGGTACCGCATTCGGGAAGAGGTGTCCATAGTCTGAGGAGTGATTGAAGCTGTCCTGTGTTCGCTCGTCATGCATGGTTCGCTGCTGATCTGCGGTGGAGGGTGGGAGGAAGGCGAAGAGGTCCCCTGCATCGCTCTCGTCGTCGTCTTCTTCCTCCACCGTGTATGTGTTCATATGAGGGTCATGATCGAGCGAGGCCAGGGATGTAACGGCCCGTACTTTTTCACTACTAGTTGTAGCGTACTCTTAGCGTAGTTTACCTTATTTATCCACTCTCTGGTTAGGGTTACTTAGACGCGCTCATAGACGCTTTACTTAGTCAGCTGGTTCGTCCGTGTAGCCGCATTGACTCAGCATGGAGCGCTGCAGCCAATAGCGTTTATCTCTCGCTTGTTTGGTTTGTTCTACGACGTTCTTCGGTACAAACACTCGTAGTAGTATAAATACCGTCTCTCTTGTCGTAGACACTCCAATCGAGTTCATTTGTGCACTGTCGCATTAACTCATTCCAAGTCCTCTACTCTCTATCAGTCAAGGAGTAACCGAGTATAGTCCTTGTGATTATAAGCGTTACACTTGAACTCGATTATCAATACTCCCTTACTCCGCTTGCGCCCAGGCATATAGGGCAACGTATACCCGGACTCCAGGGTTAAGGAGCTTTACCTTCTTCTCTTCACTTCGTTTATGGGGCGACACCTTTAGTCCCGTCCACCTATCGGCTGGTGGTTGAGCTTGAAGAAGAAACGTAGTTAGTAGTCCCGCTGTTCGTCAAGGGCAGTGCGAAGGCGTAACCCACATTAGGGGGTGGAAACGCATAGCTTAAAGTAGTTCCCCTACGTCAAGGGAGGTAGAAAGTGTACTACCGTATCCCTACTAGTTCTACGATAGTTGAGACAGAGTACCGCCACTGAGGGCAGGGAAAATCTCTCCAAAATTCCTCGCGTCAAGAAGTCGGAGTCTTTGGCTCCTCGTATTAGGTTTTCTCCTTACCTGAAAAAGGAAGAATTGCCCGCTCCCCCACTCCTGTTCGCTCGGGAAGTAACTCCCCTCGAGCAACAAATTTTCAGTACCCCCGAACCTCTCCTCCCTCGTCTCTCACCGCTCCCTCTTCGTTCCCCCTCTCCCGACCCCAACTTACTGGGCTTCGTCCTGCACGTTCCGTACAACTTACGGAATAGACAAACTATTCGCCCTCCCCCTCACACCCCCGTAACTTTTACTGGTCATGGACCAATTCACGCAAGACCAGCTGCACTTTATGCAGCAAATGACGGCCATGATCACGGCCCAGGTCGCCAACCAGGTGGCCCAGCACGTCGCCGGTGCCATGGCCGGCATGCAGCCAGCAGGCAGAGGGGCCGCCGCTAACCCCAATCAGAACGTCGACCCCACGAAACGGGGTGTAGCTGACCCAGGGACGTTTGACGGGTTGGTTGGTAAGTTTGAGGAATGGTGGGCCAAGATGAAGGCCTTCATCGTCACAGCCAACTCGTCCAGCCCAAGGGCAAGGACGCTTATGGTCTGGTCCAGGATGTCCGGACCGATTGCTGGGGCATACGCGTGGGCGCGTATCGATCAATGTCTCCCAACGGGGACCTGGCCTACCTACGATGAGTTGGTGGCAGAAGTGGAAGCGCGCTTCAGGCCGCTTCATAACAAAGACTGGGCGAAGGACCAGCTCAGCAAAATTCGGCAAGGACCGGCCAGAACAGAAGAGTTCCTGGCCAAGTTCAACGCTCTTAGGACCGCATCTGGGGTATCCGATGATTATGCCATCTTTATGCTGGAGAGGGCCATCCGCCCTGAAATTCTTCAGCAAGTTTTCGTCCAGGGACGCCGAAAGGCTACCTGGGCTGAGTACGACGTTGAGGTCAGATGCCTCGGAGCTGCCCTGGAGGCAGTTAGGTTGAAAACTGGCGGTGCGTCCTCTCGATGGGGACAAAACTTCTCGCGACCCTCGCCCGGGGTAACGTCAGGGCAAGGCGCACCCATGGATATCGGGGCTGCGCAAGGCGGTTCTGGAAGCCGCCCCAAAAAGGACTTTTCTAATTATCAGTGCTATGCATGCGGCCAGAAGGGCCATATTCGTCTGCATTGCCCGCAGGCCGGAAACAAAGGAAAAGGGCGCCAGGTGCGCTCTGAAGGTGTTGATCCGCGGCTGGCCGCCATGGATGGTATGATGTTTGAGCAGATAGTTGCTCACGTCTCTAAGTTAAAAGAATCAGAGCTGCAGTGAAATCGGGTCCTGCAGGCTCGGACAGTGTTAGTACTGGACTTGTTTCTTTTCTTCCGTATAGTTTCTCTTCTCGTTGCGTTTCGGTCTCTTCTAAAAATAGTATAAAAGAAAACACAAAAATAGAAAATACAAAAACACAAAAAAGGGTTTCATTCTCGGACATAGTTACTGTAAATAGGTTTTCTTCTCTCTCGATAGATAGTATGGACGACGATTCGGACTTTGTACTTAAACCGTCTGTTGGAGGGTCCCGAAAGGGCTCGGGACCGGACGTTAAACTGGCACCGCTTAATTCTCCAAGCAATAAAATCTCCAAAAGTAGCGTTTCGGAAGGATCCGAGTCGGTTAGCGATGCTCAGGTGACAGTACCGCCAAAATCCCGAGTCCGCACGCTCAACTTAAAGGATCACGTTGCTGTACCTATCATTATTCGCACTAGGAAGGGTGACGCACACGCTGTGCAGGCCTTGTTGGATTCCAGTGCTACAGGTGTATTCGTGGACGCCAAATTCGTCGATCGAAAGAAGCTTCCAAAGTTGTCTCTCCCACGAGCTGTGGACGTATTTAATGTCGATGGTACTCTTAACTCCGCTGGAAGGATTACGCATCAGGTACCGCTTAGAGTTCACTTCGGAGATCACTTCGAAGAGTTAGTAGCCGACGTCACGGATCTGGGATCTCACGACATGATTTTGGGTCACACGTGGCTTGCCACCCACAACCCAGAAGTCAATTGGAAAACCGGTGAAATCTCGATGAAGAGGTGTCCTCGTAGTTGCAGGCAACTCGCGCCGAAGCCGGCCTTCGTTAGACGTATCGAAAAGGAGGAGGTCCAGGCCCTCGAAGACTGGCATAACATATTCAGAGCCGACAAGCAGGAGGCTCCTAAAAAGGATAAAACCCCTGAGGAACTGGTTCCGAAGGAATACCACGAGTATTTAAGCGTCTTCTCTGTCCAGGAATCCGAACGCATGCCGCTTAGGAAACCATGGGACCACGCGATAGAACTAAAGGAGTCGTTTGTCCCGAAAAAGGGAAGGTTGATCCCTCTCAGCCCTGATGAGTAGACCGAAGTTAGCGACTTCGTTGATGGACAGCTTAAGAAGGGTTATATTCGGCCTAGTAAATCGCCGCAGACTTCTCCCATGTTCTTCGTCCCTAAAAAGGATGGAAAGAAGCGTATGGTACAGGACTACTGCTATTTAAACGAGCATACAGTCAAGAACTCGTATCCGCTCCTGCTGATCTCGCAGCTTGTTGACAAGTTGAAAGGCTGTAAATTATTTACGAAAGTGGACCTTAGGTGGGGATACAATAACATCCGGATCAAGGAAGGTGACGAGTGGAAAGCTGCTTTCGTCTGTCACCGTGGAGCCTTCGAACCGCTGGTGATGTTCTTTGGTTTATGTAATTCCCCCGCCACGTTCCAAAATATGATGAACGACATCTTCGGTGATATGGAGGACGTTCTAGTAGTATATATAGACGATCTTATGATATTTACGAAAACGGACGACGAAAAGGAGCATGACAGGATCGTGCTAGAGGTGCTTAGAAGGTTGAAGGAGAACGACTTGTTCGTCAAACCGGAGAAATGTTTATTTAAACAAAAAGAGGTCGACTTTCTGGGTATGATAGTTGGCACGAATGGAGTTAGGATGGATCCCGCTAAAGTCGCTGCTGTGCGCGAGTGGCCGGCTCCCACTTCTGTTCGTGGAGTTTGAGGCTTCCTTGGCCTTGCGAACTTTTACCAACGATTCATAAAGGATTTCGCGCAGGTCGCGCGCCCCCTTAATGATCTCACGAAAAAGGACACTCCGTTTCTCTGGTCCGACAAGTGCCAAGTAGCGTTTGATACGCTTAAAGAAGCCTTCACGACCGCGCCTATACTTATGTTCCCCGATCAGGATCGGAAGTTCCGCTTAGAAACCGATGCCTCGGATTACGCAACCGGAGCCGTGCTCTCGGTAGAATGCGATGACGGTCTCTGGAGACCTGTTGCCTATTCGAGTCACTCGCTTAGTGGAGCAGAGCTCAATTATACGGTTCACGACAAAGAGATGCTAGCCATCATTCGCGCTCTAGAACAATGGCGTCACTACCTTGAGGCTACTCCGTATCAGTTTGAGATTTGGACGGATCACCATAACCTTAAGTGGTTCATGACGTCGCAGAAGCTTCAACCTCGCCAGGCGCATTGGGCGCAGTACTTTAGTCGGTTTAACTGTGTTATCGTCCACAAACCAGGAGTTTTGATGGGACGACCGGACGCTCTCTCTCGCCGCGAAGACTTAGTAGAAAATCGCGAAAATGCTAAATCTGAGGAGTCACTATTTATCAAACCCGAGCAAGTGCGTGCTGTGCGCTTAGAAAATCCCTTCATAGAAGAACTGCGCAGTGTAACGGCCGAGGTTGACGCTGGAGCGCTCGACCGACGCGACGGTTTGCTGTATGACGGAGACAAAGTTTTCGTGCCTGAGGCACTTAGACAGAAGGTACTCGCTGCTCTTCACGATTCGCCCCTAGCGGGTCATCGAGGTGTAAAAGGAACTCAGGAGTTGATCACACACTGGTTTACGTGGTCTACCTTGAAGCCCGATGTCGAGGAGTATGTAAAACACTGTCAGACGTGTCAAGCTAGCAAGCCTAGCAACAAGCCGCCGGCAGGCGAACTCAAATCTTTACCCGTCCCTGATGGGCCTTGGAAGGATCTTACGACTGATTTCATGGATATAGGAGTCAGGAGCTCCTCTGGAAAGTCTTACGTCTTAGTCGTCGTTGATCGGTTCTCTAAGGAAGCAGAGTTCATCCCCTGCACTGAGAAGGAAACTGCCACTAGTACGGCTCGGCTTTATTTAACTCACGTCTGGAAGCACCACGGCCTTCCCCAGTCTCTCGTCTCGGATCGCGGACCGCAGTTCGCATCTCAGTTCTCGAAGGAGTTATTTAAAATGTTGGGTGTCGAGCAGAAACTCTCGACGGCGTTTCATCCACAAACGGATGGTCAAACGGAGCGGTTGAACTGCGAAATTCAGCAGTATCTATGGATGTATGCAAACCATCAGCAGGAACGATGGGAGGATTGGCTTCCCCTAGCTCAGTTCACGTACAACAACTCCAAGTCTTCTTCTACTGGCAAGTGCCCCTTTGAAGTTACCCGTTCATACACACCACGGATGGGCGTCGAGCCGACAACTTCTAAGGTAGAAGCAGCGGAGGAGACCGCTAAAGACTGGTTCCAGGTGTTCCAGGAGGTACGCGAAAGTTTAGGAAAAGCTAGGACTCGTCAGAAAACTCAGGCAGATAAACGACGATCCCCTTCCCCCGCTTACTCCGTAGGATCGCAGGTTTGGCTGGCTACCGACCATTTGTCGCTGAAGGATCAGGTAGAAGCAGCGGAGGAGACCGCTAAAGACTGGTTCCAGGTGTTCCAGGAAGTACGCGAAAGTTTAGGAAAAGCTAGGACTCGTCAGAAAACTCAGGCAGATAAACGACGATCCCCTTCCCCCGCTTACTCCATAGGCTCGCAGGTTTGGCTGGCTACCGACCATTTATCGCTGAAAGATCGGCAGAGCCGAAAGTTGACCGAAAAGTGGATAGGCCCGTACGAGGTCTCGGACGTTTTACCCAACGCCGTTAAATTAAAATTACCGCGCTCGATGCGCATACACCCGGTAGTGAATGTTTCACGGGTGAAACCTTATCTCGGTGCTCTCGATGGGCAACCGGTTACTCGGCCCGGCCCACAACGGGTTACGGATGAAGGAGATGTCGAGTTTGAAGTTGAGAAAGTTGTCGATTCCCGCTTGAAGCGTGGCAATCTTCAGTTCCTCGTGCATTGGAGGGGATACCCGGAAGAAGATCGCACTTGGGAGCCTAGGTCTGCTCTTAAGAACGCCCAGGAGGCGATAGACGATTTTTACAAACTCCACCCCGGTGCCCCCCACAAACTTCGTTTACTCTCGACCGAAGGTCTCTTTTTCTCCGCTGTACCCGACCCTTTGACTGCTGTGCAGCCTATCTGGTCTCGCCTGGAAGTCGAGCCATAGGAGGGGATAGTGTAACGGCCCGTACTTTTTCACTACTAGTTGTAGCGTACTCTTAGCGTAGTTTACCTTATTTATCCACTCTCTGGTTAGGGTTACTTAGACGCGCTCATAGACGCTTTACTTAGTCAGCTGGTTCGTCCGCGTAGCCGCATTGACTCAGCGTGGAGCGCTGCAGCCAATAGCGTTTATCTCTCGCTTGTTTGGTTTGTTCTACGACGTTCTTCGGTACAAACACTCGTAGTAGTATAAATACCATCTCTCTTGTCGTAGACACTCCAATCGAGTTCATTTGTGCACTGTCGCATTAACTCATTCCAAGTCCTCTACTCTCTATCAGTCAAGGAGTAACCGAGTATAGTCCTTGTGATTATAAGCGTTACAAGGGAAGCTTTCACCTGAAGATTCGACCCCCTTCTGCCAGCATCGAGCGCAGCCTGTAAATCGGAAACGTAGCGGTCTTGGAACGTGTGCCGTTGCAAGATCTCTATTGCGACAGCACGGAGGTCTGCGGCTATCCTTGAGAGAGGCAGGTTGGAAGGCTCAATTAGCGGATTGAAGCCACAGATGATACGGGCTAGGTCATGCTGAAGACTTGGGTCCAGTCCTTATATCTTATGTACAGTGGATGCCCAGACGCTTCAGCGATCGACAACGGACTCTATCGACGAATTAGCTTACCTGTGATCATGAGATCGGCCTCGGCACTAGCAAGGATCTCGGGTTCCAGGAGGTGCTCGATCTTTGCTTGCATCAATGATGATTTGAGATAGCTGTGAAAGCTATCTTGGACATCTGTCTCTGACAGTTCGTCTTCTTCTTGAGGTGACATCGAGTGGTATCGAAGATAAATCCGCCGTGAATTATATAGGCATGGACTGTTTGGGCTATCCACAGTACACAGAAAACCGGTGCTGGCTGTCCTCACGCTGTGCGGGGTGTGACGCCTGTATGACGTCGGCCTGCTCTCACTCTCAACCCTCAGCAGCATGTATTACCACCGGCTTCCTCTATGTCGTCGCTGGCAATTATTATATTCAGCAGAGACACCGGTGGCAAGGTTAAATGTGGGAATTGCATCAGTGTAGATCAAAGCAACGAATCGATCGTTGGATGCACCCAGTGCTGGCTGCCTGGACTTTGGCTCGATAAATACAAATACATCTGAAAGTTCAGTCTTGTAGGTATGGAGAACAATTGAGAAGTAAAACAGATAGGATACGTACTCTGGGCTCGCAGGTGCAGCCAACTGTTTGCAGTGTTGCGATCCTAGGATCAGCATTGGTCAAGTTAATCACGAAACAGAGAAGAAGTTCAATGAGGTCCAGCCATCGAACATGCGGGAGCTCTAAGGGAGGCGATGGCAGCGACAAATTGAGGGAGAAGCCACTGTTGTCAGGTACGGTCCGCACACGTTATCTGAGTGGGCCAGCCCACATTATGAGTTGGGTACGGAATGTCGCTGTTCTGGGCATACCTGTGATTTGCTACACGGATCCATTGCGTCGGGATGTATGAGTAGTGCGGACACGACGCTCACCGTCGTAGTGCAGTCCGGACTCGTCCTCGTGCTTCCGCTTACATAATCGAAGTATCCGGATCCGGCCTGTCCAGTTGGCCACCATGCGACACATTATAGCACAAATATCGGGGCAGACATACCTTGTGTGACTTGCAAAAACGATCCACCGCATCGAAGCCGTCCACAAGATGTCGCGGGTTTGTTATCAAAATCCTCAAGCTAGGACTGACGACTTGATGCTCGCCTTTGTAAGTGCCCGGACTCCCCGTTCACGCATTCATAACCAACGTATCCGGATCCGGGCCACTCTCATCCATTGGGCCTTTGTCAAGCTAATCCGCAATCTGGTCTTGATCGGTAGCTCGCACTGAAAGGTTGGCCATGCGTCAGACGATAATGCAAGTTTCGGCAAATGGCTATCTAGCTAGCTGTACAAAGGTGTAGTACTGCAACCGTCATTCCTTTATGCTGAGGAACTATTTGAAGAGGTTTCGAGCTGGAACGTCCTTCAGCAGCACTCGATTTTACTTCGCTACTTTTCCCCATACGATGTCCCGTTTCAGGCCTACGACACGCTCCATGTCTCGCAAAGGAATCAGGTACCATTCTGCATACAATCTATGATCTCGTGGTTCCCGCCAGACGTTCGAGTGCCTTCCAACACCGTCTGGGTCCCCTACTCACCCCCGTAGCTCCACCACCATTCAAGGTTTAGATGGCTTATGGTTGCCCACTGGAAGGTCTACGTATGATACCACGCGCCAAGCAATACTCGATGGCGTACCCATGGTGTGTAATCTCCCTTTTTGCGTGACTTCTCACCGAAACTCGTTCCCGCAGGATGTTCTGTGCCACTCTGTCCTGCTTAATTTAGCGCGTAAATGTGCAGAATTGGCTGAGGCTGTGTACGATGAACGGCAGCGCATGTGAGTTTCTTTGCGATACTGCCGTGATTGAATACCGACGCAGGGCAACGGAAGCCTGCAGACATTGGAGGCCGGAATGTCAGTTTCTGACAATGAATTGGTGTGCTGTTATTCTGTGTCATATTGGAACTCCCAGCTGAGGATTCCTCAGCAGAAATTATTCCATCCGGTTCAAGTGGAGCATGTCATGGCAATCACGGAGATTACTGATACAGTGATCAATGATCTGGAATACAAGTGAGTTGTTTCCTATTGGCAGGCCTGCTCAATGACACGTTGCCATAGCATTCTGGGATATGGTCGCAGAATACGTGAGCAGCGTTTGGGTCGGGTATCAACGTAGTGGGCATGTGAACTAGAGATTATAAGTTTAATCTGACGTCGGCTTGTTGGCATAATTTGTGATGAAATATAGTATTTTGGTACCTTCCCAGCGATCTGAACGTTCCGTGGACCATGAGTGTACAATACTGCCTTCTTTTGATGGCTTCGTGCTCACTTTCCTGTTAGCTTCAAGCCAGGCGAGCCCATTCATATATACACGCCCACCTCAGATTTCCTCTCATCTACGAATGTCAACTAGTTATAGTAAATTACAACGGGAAAAATTAGTTTTCGTGCACAGTCATATGGCAACGACAGTGAAAAGGTTACACGAATCTATGCAATCAGTAACGGTGCAAGGGTGTGAGTCGCGCCGCCACCAGCCTGACGAAGTCTGTCCGTTCCTTTCATTAATGCGCGAATGATAACCTCCATAGAGACTTTGTCAAGCAAGCTGGCACCCTGCGCCATTGATCTGAGCACCTCCAAGGCCTCCTCCAATTCCGTCAATCCCGCTAAAGTGTTGGTGATGTACCGAGTGGCCGCGGCGCGGTAGCGAGTAACATCCTGAAGTGACCTGCGCTTGGATTCCAGCATTTCTATTCGCCGATGGTTGAGTCCCAAATACGTTAGGAGTGCCGCAAGAACCTCAGAGTGCTCCACTGTCAAGGTATCGGTCTCCATTGCTGCCAGATCATGAACAACCTCAAGTCGAGATTCGATGCGATCTAGAGAGCCTTGGACCTGGACAACTCGGCGAATTAGGGATGATAATGCGAGCTGGAACTGAAAAAGCATCCGCTCAAATGCTTGAGTAATGTGATGATCTGAAGCAGCACAGTCATTCGAACTTAGAGAATTGCCGACCGTGTAGCAATACGCAGAGCGCACGGAAATGGGTGAAATGCGATGTTGCAGGAGGTGCAACAAGTTTTCGTTAACTGCCTGCATACTGCTTAGGCAGCATTAGAAATAGCATACACAGAGAAGCACTTTTCACCCACACATCCACAGTTCCTTGAACTTGAGCGAAAAATTTCTGGAGACCTCTTACGGCTGCTTTCGTGTCGGTAGCGACGGCGGTCAACTCCTCGGCCAATGCAACACGGCTGTCTAGTGCACTGCTCTTTACCAGAACAACGAGGTCGCTGATGGACATCCGAGATTCAGTCAAGCTACGAACGAGCGGCACAATTTCGTTTGTGCCTGAAAGAAGTCCCTCAAGGCCACTCAGTTCGGTTTGAATGGCCATGGCATAGCGAGCGGCGTCTTGGCCATGTGCTAATGGCGCGACAACTCTACAAACACCAGTCTCACAGAACCATTCGGTGCTGCACACCCCGTGAACAGCGTAGAGCATTTGGCGCCGCACCTGTGTCGCGATGGGCCATAGAAAGTAGCCAGTAAGGAGTAGATGTTTGATGGGGATCACAGAGAAAAATAAAATGAGAACAGGAACATAGCGTTGCAAGTTCATGCTGTCGAGGACACAGGGAAACTCGATGACTGACAAAGTGGAAAGGAGTCAAGAAAAGCAGTCGAAGAATGGGGGCCTTTTATTGAGTCCAATACAAAGGGCACTGTGGGACGTGGCGCATAGAGATCACGTGAGTTAAGTGTGAGATTGCAAGCGACAACGGCAAGAGTAAGGTGCATGGCGGCAACTTATTAAGATTACCAGCAGCAATGGAGGAGTGATGGATGTGCGAATACCGACAGAGGATAGCACTGAAGGAAAACCTGGAGCAAGCTAAACAGTGATAAAGTGCTGCACGATGTAAAGGCCTTGCTTCAGTATGACAGCTACGTCCCTGCAGCGGGGTTGTTCCAGCGATACGAAAGAGGATGCATGTTGAAAGAACGGATCAATATCCATACCTCTGCCTCAAAGAAGCTTGAAGACGAAGACAGAGTGTCCGTGCCTAAGAAGGGAAACAAAACTCGTCAGACCCCTCGACGGCAACAGAGGGAGCGTCTTGCCAGTGCCATGCCCAGGGCCTGAAGGCCTGAAGGCTAATCAGACCAGTCCGGACACCAATCCGGACACCAGTCCGCGTGGTCTTGCTTACATAATTTATGTGGGAATTCCACTGTCCGTAGGACTTGGGCGAATTCTGAGCCCGTGTACCCAGGTACATAGGCTTATGATCCATCCATACGCGAAGGGATCCATTGTGTCGAATCCATCCACAGGATGTCACTCACTTGACCTACGTCTGAAGCGGAACTCGATACTCGACATAATTGCAAGCGCAATCCCATTGGAACTTGGGAGGCTGTCTCTGGTACGTATGCTGTATGCAATGTTCAGCACAGGTCGTCATCAAGACCTTTGTCCATATTCCCAGAGAATCTGGTTTTGATCGATCGCTCGGATTGACACCCGATGAAAAGGTGACCATGCGACGCATCGTGATCAACAGTCACCTCGTTGTGACTGCACCTTTGTGCAGTACCGCAACCAGTATTCCTTTATGCTCAGGAGTTATAAAAAGGGGTGTCCATCTGGGACGTGGTACAGTACTCAATCCCAGTGAAAACTGGACATTACTGGGTGTGACCATACGTTGTGAGGTATGAATTTCCTTATTAGGATTATGCTTAGTTAGTGTCAAATATTACCAAATCTCAAACGGAGCTTTGCCACGCATTGCATTACCTTTTGCATGCACGATCCGCCCAATCTCGTCGGCCTCGGTGTTGCAATCGTTACAATGCAAAGCATTACATTGCTTTGCGAACGCGCAACGCCTTGTCGTGCTTTGCCTTTCTGCACTAACATGGCCTCCGCATCTTCCCTGCAGGCCACCGGACAAAAATACGACTGTGTCTGTATCAAGTACGGTTTCGGACGGCTTCACAAGATCTCTCACGTAGCATGGAAGCAACATCTCGCCAGTGCAAGCTCAGAGGAAGAGCGACAACGAATTCGCTCTGCTAGGCTTTTGGGAGAACGAATAACGAGCCTTCCCATTCTTTCTGATCCTTTGTCACCACCGGATCGCAACAGTTCTGTTCCTCCCAGTGTACGCAGAGCTGAGGCACGTCGGGGTCTTGCCAAGAGGGCAAGAGAAGGTCGTGACCCGAATGAATATGTCGGCCGTCGCAAGCAGGCTCGTACGAAGCGGTCCAACAACGACGGTCAAACCGTCCGGACAGATGCCAATGAGCCGGCCATGCCTCTCCATCTAGCAGAAGGTGAACCGGATACTCCCAACACCCAGGTATGTTTTCTCTTTGGGCTGTGATTTTACCAGTACCTGATGAGTCTCTTCAGATTGACAGAAGCCTGGTCGATCCATTCGACGATAACGATTGCCATGATTATCCTGGTGATTACCAGAATTTCCTCTCTCTCACCTTCACTGTCCGGCTCACCTCTCCCTCCAGATGATACAGTCTCATGTCTGCTGCCTCCACCTCCTGAACACACGGACCCGGCCCTACCAGACTCGGAGATGGATGGACGTCCACTCTCCCCGCCCCCCGAGCATGCCCCACCATGCCAACCAGATGCACGCTTGCCGCCTCCACCTTCCCAGTTCTCCTCCTCTATGCCAGACATGCCAGACGTGTCCCCACCACCCCCACCAAATATTACATATAAGCGGTGCGCTCGACCCCAAATTGATATTAGAGACCTGTCCGATCGCATCATTCTTCCGAAGTTGCGAGAGACAATGTCCTTCGTCTTAGCTCTCGCGTCCGCCACCTTAGAAGACCCGGTTGCAAAGCTCAGCCCGTTGGCCCTAGACCGACTGCGTAATCCTCCTCGTCAACCCCTTCGAATCGACAATCCCGGGCATCGTCACAGCATCTCTACGTATCTTGCCACGGAACATTCTTCCAAGGACGCCTATGAAAAAATATGTCGGTCCATGGCTCGGAACTTCCCAGGTGCGCAGGGTGTCGATGACATTCTGTCATTTTATGGCGTAGAGAACCTCATCGCTTCACTCACTGGGGTGGAGAAGATCCAGCACGATATGTGTCCTAATAGTTGCGCTGCATTCACAGGCCCATTTTCTGATTTTGAACAATGCCCACTCTGCGAAACTTCTCGCTGGAATCAAGATGTATTATGCGGTTCCAATGGCCGGAGTAAGGTACCTGCCAAAAAGTTTACCACCATTCCTCTAGGTCCGCAACTCCAAGCACTCTACCGCAATCCCATCCAGGCCCGTCATATGCGTTACCTACACGAGCGCACGCAGCAAATTATCGAGGAGCTACAACGAACAGGGTCGATAGCCGTAGTCGACGATATTGCAGCCAGGTGGGACTACCTAGGAGCAGTATTAGAAGGCGACATCAAGAAGGACGACATCGTTTTGATGGTCTCCCTCGACGGTGCTCAACTATATGAGAGCAAACAGTCAGATTGTTGGATTTATATATGGATTATCCTCAATCTGGCACCTGACAAGCGGTACAAAAAAATCCATGTCTGCCCAGGAGGGTTCATCCCAGGTCCCAGTAAGCCAAAAAATATCGACTCGTTCTTGTTTGTAGGTCTCCACCACCTCGCAGCCCTTCAGCGTGAAGGGCTTCGCATCTGGGATTCCTCCGAAGACCGCATGTTTTCATCGGACCTCTATCTTCTATTCACGACAGCGGATGGCCCCGGTCTCGTCTGCTGGGACGGAATGGTTGGACATAGCAGCAAAAATGGATGCCGTGTCTATTGTCCCACTCCAGGCAGACGTAAACTTCAAAGTACTCACTACTACCCCGCCCTTTTCAGACCCCGGGGCAACTGCCCACCTGGTAGCGACCATCCTGACATCAACGTGTTCAGGCTTCCACTCGGCAGTTCGGGTGATTATGCTGAAAACCTACTCCAACTCGTTAGTGCTCCTAGCGTGCGGCAGTGGAATTTCCGCAAGACTGACACTGGCATTACGAAACCGCCTCTAATCCTTGGTCTCAATCCACGCCGCTCACTTGGAGTACCCCTGTGCATGACTACGGACCTAATGCACCTTGCTGGCAACTTGTCTGACCTCCTTATCTCACTCTGGCGTGGCACAATGGAGTGCAGTCACACGGACAGCAAAGATTTGTGGGACTGGTCAATTTTCCGCGACGAAGAGGTTTGGACCGCGCACGGACAGGCAGTCGAGGACGCCGGTGTTTCCATACCCGGTTCCTTTGACCGCAAACCACGTAATATCGCAGACAAGATCAACACGGACTACAAGACCTGGGAATTTCATTTGTACATATTCTGCTTAGCTCCGGCTCTCCTTTACAATATCCTTCCAGAACGCTACTGGCATAACTTCTGCAAGCTTGTGCACGGCATCCAAATTATGTCTCAGCACACCATCAACAAACAAGATCTCGAGCATGCCTACGTCCTTCTCGGTTGCTGGGGTCGTGAGTTTGAGCTGTTATACTATCAACTCAGGCAAGACCAGCTTCATTTCATTCGTGCATCAAGTACTCCATCTCGTTACGGAGGCGATGCACAAGGGTCCACCAATTTGCTATGCGCAATGGACGATGGAGCGGACCATCGGGAATCTTGGCCAAGAAATACGGCAACCCAGCAAACCCTATGAGAACCTCGCTGAGGAAGGAGTGCGGCGATGCAGGGTAGCTATTCATGCATGTTCCGGCACTGAAGCTAACTATACATGTTACTAGGTCAACGCTCTACTCGCTACCATGCCCGAACTTGATGATGGGACCAAGGGACAGCCTATGGGGTCCGTCGACCTAGGAGAGGGCTATATTCTACTATGCAAACGAGACAAGCGGCCCTGGCTGCCAACCGGAGAAGAAGCCAGCATTATCAGCGAGTTTATAGGTCAGGACCAGCCCCTTCACCGCTTCAAAAGATGGGCATGACTTTGTCTTCCAAACGGGCAGATTGCCCGGTCTCTGTGGCGGGAAAAGTTCAAGTCTTCCACTCAAATACGTATCTCAAGGAATGTCAAGGTATGTACAATACTTTTACTCGTGCTATAGGATGCTGAAAAGATTTTAGTTCGTTTACGAAGGGCAGGAGTGATTCGGAGAGGTCCAATATTTCACGAGACTGGCAAGGGACATAACTGGAGAAGAAGCCGATGAAACAACACCCGAAGATAACGCTCTCGTTCGAGAACCAAAGTTCGAAGATATTGCTCTCATTCGTCTGTACACCTTCCCGGACGCATCGCTCCTACAACTCTCATCAAACACACTTGTGGTGTCAAGACTCTCCAATCAACTTGTCGTCGCTCGTGTCAAGTCAATTAAGAGCGTTGTAGGTATGATACCTTATCGTCTTAAACGTCCATCTGGTACTGTAGAAAATTGTTTTTTCTTGATGGAAAAACCCGGGCTGGACATCTCTCAGTTAGGGCTATCATACAGCGTCTACCATGATGTTGAAGCCAGTCATGATGTCGACTTCGAGTAATCATATGGTATCATGTCTGTAGTATACACGTGACAAGAAAGCAATGAGAGAACGTGCATAAGAATTCGGAGGGGTCGGACGTGCAAGAAACATGTGCCAAAAAAAATTAATAGCGAGTCTAAGCCTCCATTTTCATGTGCTTCGGGATGGGGCCAGTGGATGCATCAACCGGACGCTTCCTTTTTGCTCACTGTGTGGGGATATCAATAGGGTCGAAAGGGATAACGTAGTAGGCCCATGGCTTCTCTGAACTTTCCGGATCAGGGTTCGGGTTTCCGACATAGCGGGGAAGAACTCGGCAGGGTGAGGCGTGTAACGCTTATAATCACAAGGACTATACTCGGTTACTCCTGACTGATATAGAGTAGAGGACTTTAGGGAAAGAGTTAATGCGCAAGAGCACAAATGAACTCGATTGGCGTGTCTACGACAAGAGAGACGGTATTTATACTAACTAGAGTGTTTGTACCGTGGAACCTCGTAGAACAAGCCAAACAAAGAGAGATAAACGCCATTGGCTGCAGCGCTCCACGCTGAGTCAATGCGGCTACGCTGACGAATCAGCTGACTAAGTAAAGCGTCTATGGGCGCGTCTAAGCAACCCTAACCAGAGAGTGGATAAATAAGGCAAACTACGCTAAGACTACGCTACAACTAGTAGTGAAAAGTACGGGCCGTTACACTATCCCCTCCTATGGCTCGACTTCCAGGCGAGACCAGATAGGCTGCACAGCAGTCAAAGGGTCGGGTACAGCGGAGAAAAAGAGACCTTCGGTCGAGAGCATACGAAGTTTCTGGGGGGCACCGGGGTGGAGTTTGTAAAAACCATCTATCGCCTCCTGGGCGTTCTTAAGAGCAGACCTAGGCTCCCAAGTGCGATCTTCCTCCGGGTATCCCCTCCAATGAACGAGAAATTGGAGATTACCACGCTTCAAGCGGGAATCAACTACCTTCTCAACTTCATACTCGACGTCTCCTTCATCCGTAACCCGTTGTGGGCCGGGCCGAGTAACCGGTTGCCCATCAAGAGCACCGAGATAAGGTTTCACCCGTGAAACATTCACTACCGGGTGTATGCGCATCGAGCGCGGCAACTTTAATTTAACGGCGTTGGGTAGAACGTCCGAGACCTCGTACGGGCCTATCCACTTTTCGGTCAACTTTCGGCTCTGCCTATCTTTCAGCGATAAATGGTCGGTAGCCAGCCAAACCTGCGAGCCTACGGAGTAAGCAGGGGAAGGGGATCGCCGTTTATCTGCCTGAGTTTTCTGACGAGTCCTAGCTTTTCCCAAACTTTCGCGCACCTCCTGGAACACCTGGAACCAGTCTTTAGCGGTCTCCTCCGCTGCTTCTACCTTAGAAGTCGTCGGCTCGACGCCCATCCGTGGTGTATACGAACGAGTAACTTCAAAGGGGCACTTGCCAGTAGAAGAAGATTTGGAGTTGTTATACGCGAACTGAGCTAGGGGAAGCCAATCCTCCCATCGTTCCTGCTGATGGTTTGCATACATCCGTAAATACTGCTGAATTTCGCGGTTCAACCGCTCTGTTTGACCATCCGTTTGTGGATGAAACGCCGTCAAGAGCTTCTGCTCGACACCCAACATTTTAAATAACTCCTTCGAGAACTGAGATGCGAACTGCGGTCCGCGATCCGAGACGAGAGACTGGGGAAGGCCATGATGCTTCCAGACGTGAGTTAAATAAAGCCGTGCCATACTAGCGGCAGTTTCCTTTTCAGTGCAGGGGATGAACTCTGCTTCCTTAGAGAACCGATCAACGACAACTAAGACGTAAGACTTTCCAGAGGAGCTCCTGACTCCTATGTCCATAAAGTCGGTTGTAAGATCTTTCCAAGGCCCATCAGGGACGGGTAAAGATTTGAGTTCGCCTGCCGGCGGCTTGTTACTAGGCTTGCTAGCTTGACACGTCTGACAATGCTTTACATACTCCTCGACATCGGGTTTCAAGGTAGACCACGTGAACCAGCGTGTGATCAACTCCTGAGTTCCTTTTACGCCTCGATGACCCGCTAGGGGCGAATCGTGAAGAGCAGCGAGCACCTTCTGTCTAAGTGCCTCAGGCACGAAAACTTTGTCTCCGTCATACAGCAAACTGTCGCGTCGGTCGAGCGTTCCAGCGTCAACCTCGGCCGTTACACTACGCAGTTCTTCTATGAAGGGATTTTCTAAGCGCACCGCGCGCACTTGTTCGGGCTTTATAAATAGCGACTCCTCAGTTTTAGCATTTTCGCGATTTTCTACTAAGTCTTCACGGCGAGAGAGAGCATCTGGTCGTCCCATTGAAACTCCTGGTTTGTGGACGATAGCACAGTTAAAGCGACTAAAGTACTGCGCCCAACGCGCCTGGCGTGGTTGAAGCTTTTGTGTCGTCATAAACCATTTAAGGTTGTGGTGATCCATCCAAATCTCAAACTGGTACGGGGTAGCCTCAAGGTAGTGACGCCACTGCTCTAGAGCGCGGATGATGGCTAGCATCTCTTTGTCGTGAACCGTATAATTAAGCTCTGCTCCACTAAGCGAGTGACTCGAATAGGCAACTGGTCTCCAGAGACCGTCATCGCATTCTACCGAGAGCACAGCTCCGGTTGCGTAATCCGAGGCATCGGTTTCTAAGCGGAACTTCCGATCCTGATCGGGGAACATAAGTATAGGCGCGGTCGTGAAGGCTTCCTTCAACGTATCAAACGCTATTTGGCACTTGTCGGACCAGAGAAATGGAACGTCCTTTTTAGTTAGGTCATTAAGGGGGCGCGCAACCTGCGCGAAATCCTTTATGAATCGTCGGTAGAAGTTTGCAAGGCCAAGGAAGCCTCGAACTCCACGAACGGAAGTAGGGGTCGGCCAATCGCGCACAGCAGCGACTTTAGCAGGATCCATCTTAACTCCATTCGTGCCAACTATCATACCCAGAAAGTCGACCTCTTTTTGCTTAAATAAACATTTCTCCGGTTTGACGAACAAGTCGTTCTCCTTCAACCTTCTAAGCACCTCTAGCACAATCCTGTCGTGCTCCTTTTCATCGTCCGTTTTTGTAAATATCATAAGATCGTCTATGTATACAACTAGAACGTCCTCCATATCACCGAAGATGTCGTTCATCATATTCTGAAACGTGGCGGGAGAATTACAAAGTCCGAAGAACATCACCAGCGGTTCAAAGGCACCACGGTGACAGACGAAAGCGGCTTTCCACTTGTCACCTTCCTTTATCCGAACGTTGTTGTATCCCCACCTAAGGTCCATTTTCGTAAATAATTTACATCCTTTCAACTTGTCAACAAGCTGCGAGATGAGCGGGAGCGGATATGAGTTCTTGACTGTGTGCTCGTTTAAATAACGGTAATCCTGTACCATGCGCTTCTTTCCATCCTTCTTAGGGACGAAGAACACGGGAGAGGTTTGCGGCGATTTACTAGGCCGAATATAACCCTTCTTAAGCTGTCCATCAACGAAGTTGCTAACTTCGGTTTGCTCGTCAGGGCTGAGAGGGATCAACCTTCCCTTTTTCGGAACAAACGACTCCTTTAGTTCTATCGCGTGGTCCCAAGGTTTCCTAAGCGGCATGTGTTCGGATTCCTGGACAGAGAAGACGCTTAAATATTCGTGATATTCCTTTGGAACCAGTTCCTCAGGGGTTTTATCCTTTTTAGGAGCCTCCTGCTTGTCGGCTCTGAATATATTGTGCCAGTCTTCGAGGGCCTGGACCTCCTCCTTTTCGACACGTCTAACGAAGGCCGGCTTCAGCGCGAGTTGCCTGCAACTCCGAGGGCACCTCTTCATCGAGATTTCACCGGTTTTCCAATTGACATCTGGGTTGTGGGTGGCAAGCCACGTGTGACCCAAAATCATATCGTGAGATCCCAGATCCGTGACATCGGCTACTAACTCTTCGAAGTGGTCTCCGAACTGAACTCTAAGCGGTACTTGATGCGTAATCCTTCCAGCGGAGTTGAGAGTACCATCGACATTAAATACGTCCACAGCACGTGGGAGAGACAACTTGGGAAGCTTCTTTCGATCAACGAATTTAGCGTCCACGAAAACACCTGTAGCACCGGAATCCAACAAGGCCTGCACAGCGTGTGCGTCACCCTTCCTAGTGCGAATAATAATCGGTACAGCAACATGATCCTTTAAGTTGAGCGTGCGAACTCGGGATTTCGGCGGTACTGTCGCCTGAGCATCGCTAACCGACTCGGATCCTTTCGAAACGCTATTTTTAGAGGTTTTATTGCTTGGAGAATTAAGCAGTGCCAGTTTAACGTCTGGTCCCGAGCCCTTTCGGGACCCTCCAACAGACGGTGTAGGTACAAAGTCCGAATCGTCGTCCATATTATCTACAGAGAGAGGAGAAAACCTATTTACAGTAACTATGTCCGAGAACGAAACCTTTTTTTGTGTTTTTGTGTTATCTATTTTTGTGTTTTCTTTTAAGCTATTTTTAGAAGACAAAACTGAGCGACAACGAGAAGAGAAACTATATGGAAGAAAAGAAATTTGTCCAGTACAAACATTGTCCGAGCCTGCAGGACCCGACCTCACTGCAGCTCCGATTCTTTTAACTTAGAGACGTGAGCAACTATCTGCTCGAACGTCATTCCATCCATAGCGGCCAGCCGTGGGTCAACACCTTCAGAGCGCACCTGGCACCCTTTGCCCTTGTTCCCGGCCTGCGGGCAGTGCGGTCGTATATGGCCCTTTTGGCCGCACGCGTAACACTGGTAATTGGAGAAGTCCTTTTTCGGGCGGCTTCCCGATCCACCCTGCGCAGCCCCGATGTCCATGGGAGCGCCTTGTCCTGACGTAACCCCGGGCGAGGGTCTAGAAAAGCCTTGTCCCCATCGAGAGGACGCTCCGCCAGTCTTGAGTCTAACTGCCTCCAGGGCAGCACCGAGGCATCTAACCTTGACATCGTATTCCGTCCAGGTAGCCTTTCGGCGTCCCTGAACAAAGACCTGCTGAAGAATTTCAGGGCGGATAGCCCTCTCCAGCATGAAAATGGCATAGTCGTCGGATACCCCGGACGCGGTCCTAAGTGCATTGAATTTGGCCAAGAACTCTTCCGTTCTGGCCGTTCCTTGACGTATTTTGGCCAGCTGATCCTTGGCCCAGTCCTTGTTATGAAGCGGCCTAAAGCGCGCCTCGACTTCGGCCACCAAGTCGTCATAAGATGGCCAAGTTCCCGTGGGGAGACATTGGTCAATACGCGCCCGCGCGTATGCTCCAGCGATCGGACCGGTCATCCTGGTCCAGACCATGAGAGTCCTGGCCCGTGGACTAGTTGATTGGGCCGTGACAATGAAGGCCTTCATCTTGGCCCACCATTCCTCAAATTTACTAATAGACCCGTCGAACATGCCTGGGTCTGCGACGCCCTTTTTCGTAGGGTCCACGTTTTGATTGGGGTTAGCAGCGGCCCCTCCGCCTTGTTGCTGTTGCTGCACGTTCGCCACCGCGCCGGCGACGTGCTGCGCGACCTGGTTGGCGACCTGCGCCATGATCATCGCGGTCATCTGCTGCATAAACTGCAGCTGGTCTTGGGTAAACTGGTCCATGTTGATACGCTGTTAGGACCACGGGGAGACGGGGAGGAGGGATAACGGTTTGTCTGTTCCGTAAGTTGTACGGTACGTGTAGGACGAAACCTAGAAGATTGGGGTCGGGAGAGGGGGAGCGAAGAGGGAGTGGCGAGAGGCGGGGGAGAAGAGGTTCGGGGGTGCCAAAGATTTGTTGCTCAAGGGGAGTAACTTCCCGAGCGAACAAGAGCGGGGGAGCGGGCGATTCTTCCTTTTTAAGGTAAGGAGAAAACCTAACACGAGGAGCCAAAGACTCCGACTTCTTGACGCGAGGAATGTTGACGAGAGATTTTCCCTGCCCTCAGTGGCGGTACTCTGTCTCAACTATCGTACGGTAACTAGGGATACTGGTAGTACGCTTTCTACCTCCCGTGACGTAGGGGCACTACTGCTAAACTATGCGCTTCCACCCCCTAATGTGGGTTGCGCCTTCACACTGCCCTTGACGGACAGCGGGACTACTAACTACGGGTCTTCTTCGAACACAACCCCTTGCCGTAAAGGGGACGAGACTAAAAGCGTCGTCTCGTAAAGAAGAGAAACGAGGAAGGCGAAGCTCCTTAACCCTGGAGTCCGGGTATACGTTGCCCTAAATGCCTGGGCGCAAGCGGAGTAAGGGAGTATTGATAATCGAGTTCAAGTGTAACGCTTATAATCACAAGGACTATACTCGGTTACTCCTGACTGATATAGAGTAGAGGACTTTAGGGAAAGAGTTAATGCGCAAGAGCACAAATGAACTCGATTGGCGTGTCTACGACAAGAGAGACGGTATTTATACTAACTAGAGTGTTTGTACCGTGGAACCTCGTAGAACAAGCCAAACAAAGAGAGATAAACGCCATTGGCTGCAGCGCTCCACGCTGAGTCAATGCGGCTACGCTGACGAATCAGCTGACTAAGTAAAGCGTCTATGGGCGCGTCTAAGCAACCCTAACCAGAGAGTGGATAAATAAGGCAAACTACGCTAAGACTACGCTACAACTAGTAGTGAAAAGTACGGGCCGTTACAAGGCGGAAGTGGACTGAAACCTGCGATGGGTCAGACCATCAGAAAAATGCAATGAAAGGGTGGAAACGTACTGCGAAGACAGGTCTTCAGATGTACGGTTGGGCCTAGTGTCGACATCCTTAATCTCGTCAAGTTCCGTCTTGAGAGGATCCTTGGCATCCTTGAGGAGGGATAGCTTGTTGCGTATGGCACCCAGTCTTGCGCTCGCATCTGTAACCTTGACGAACGAGTCTTGGATGCCAATTGTACCCTCATATGCCTTCCACAAGGTTGCGTGAACAGCCTCGAGCTTTGAGCTGGCTTCCTCGACCTCCTCCAAAGCCTCTCGTTCTAGCGTGTGTATCTCCTCAGGAGGAAGGCTGCTACTAATGCGGTCAGTGCTTTCGGCCTGAAAAATTGTCACTTACACATTATTGACGACGTCCTTTAGACAGAGCACCACCTTTTTGATGCCAGGCGACTGAACATCGACTGTAAACGTGTGGGTCTCCCACTTAGAAAGGGAGCCAGCGACTTCGACATAGATAACGTCGTCCACCACGTTAATAATCCGAGTACCTGGAGTCGATGACATGGCGCCTAAAAGTAAAAAGGGTCCGTGTATTGACACGTCAATAAAGTTCCGACGGAATATGCCGAGTGGTACGGAAACAGCCAACGTACCTAATGGAACTACTTGCCTCTTCACCCTACCCGTACCCGCCCCAGTTGTCTTCGACGATGTCAGTAGCCATGGTACCATCGTTATCAACACCCAATCAACCAAATGGGCTGTTCCTGACCTCCTCGTCGCCAACAAGCACCGCATTCCATCCCACTTTCCCATCGCCGCATGTCCCTGACGGGACTTTCGCACAGGGAAATGAGATACCGATGACCTCATTCCCCACGTTCATGAACGTGAGTATTTTCATTGGCTTCCTGAGCTTATCCCCGGACGTGTTTTAGGGCGCATATAGTCACGAGTCGAAGCAAATTAACCTCCTACAAGAGCGCACAAAGCTCCTGGAAGGAGAGGTAATGAAGCTTACTGTGGAAAACAGCACTCTCAGGTATGTGGGTCTATTGTACAGCTCGCAGTTATGTTACCATTTTTGTATAGGACAGCATTCCAGTGCTTGGCAGGTGCCGTCGGTTTACGCGATATGGACCCTTGCAAGGTCGACGGCATTTCATTTCCTCAGCTCGTGTCTTTGAAGCCAAAGGAGGATCTCCCTTCCCCAACGCCGGAAAACTATCCGTCCATCCGTTTCTGGGATCGCGAAGACTGGGATAAGTATCTCGAGTCACCTGAAGGTCAGACAAGCAAGCGAGGAACCATGGGATACCTGGAAGATAAGGACGGTAATCCACCATCATGCGAGACCGCCAAAGCCATCCGCAAGGTTCTTCGGGGAGGCTGGGTAGAGCTCGTCGACCTGAAGCTCGCGCCTCCATCATGGGGGAGACTGTCTGCACGTGGTCGGCGGTTCATTCATGGCCTAATGGAAAGTGCTTACCCAGACTTCAAATTTGCTAACAATGGGTGGAAACTCGACTATCTTGCAAGCATGACGTACCCTGCCTGGCGGAAGGGATCATTGGACGACAACGGTAAGTGGAAGCAGAAGAAAGGGAAGGGGCCAAAAATCGAGGACGACGACGACGACGACGACAGCACAAACGAAGTTGGCATGAAACGGAAGGGTTTGGGTTTTAAGTCTGAGGAACCAGGATCAGTGAAGCGCTCCAGAGGTGGGTGACGTGCATGTTCATACCGACCGAGCTGACACTAGCCTGCAAGGGAAATATGAAGAGGAAGACGACTCAACGCCACCCACCTCAATGGCCTCACTCTCCCCTCCCCTTTCTGACGCGTCTGTTTCATCTTCTGAACCATCTATGGAGAGTCGTCCCCTAGGCACTGCTGGTGGCAATGAGGCACCCTTCTCTGACACTCTGTGCGCCAATGTGGAGATGGACAGTGTGCAGAGCGGCTCCAATACTGTCACTAAGGCGATATCCATAGACCCACTGTAAGTGACGTTCAAAGGTAGCACTGAGACTGATTTAAATACAATCTAGTGCCGCACTCGCACTTGCCGCCAGCAAGGCGCGAGATACCCCGACATTATCCCTGCTCGATACCTCTCAAGAACCCCCGCTCGGCTCTGGAGCAAACGAGACGCAGTCAAGCACAAGACCAATTTTGGAATTAGAGCATGCGATTGTGCCAGCCGCAACGCCGACACTACCTTCGATACCTGGTACGCTCGATATCATGACGACTTCGGTGCCAGTCGGCAAGTCTACCAAGGGCAGTGGCAAGGCTAAGATGCGCCCAGGTCCGACTAAGAATGGATGGTACGTTTCTGCCGACCGGTACGAACGTCTGACCTACGTGTTCTCAGTAATCTATGCGCCCATCGCTGGCGCAAGCAAGTTCAATCAAGCGGATCGACGGAGGAGTTCCAGCAATACTACAATGGCTTAACTGCAGAACAACGAAAGGTAAGTATTTGAATCCAGCCATTCCCCGCGGTGTTCTCAGATCATGCAGGCATATGACGACGACGCCACAGTGCTGGTGAGTATACTCCGTTACAGTCGGCGTGAACCTAATTCTCTTGATCAGGTCGCGAGCAATAACTGGGACACTAAGAGCATCTGCAATGGACCGCTGTATTAAATTCAACATTTCGCACTCCCCTCGCACGCATCAATCGTTTGGACTCTTTCATAGAATCTTGGTCGCTTCGGATTCCCTCACTTCCCTCACTTAATACCCAGCACTTCATCCGGACTCGCATGTTCTCCGTTTCGTGGTTCGTCTACTCACACTGGGCTAGTACCGGTATTCGCGACCGTGTATAGTACTGTGCAATGCATAATGGAAATGAGATTTCGTGATATTAGAGCATATTTTGCAATAGGCAAAGAATCTCGAACGGATCATATTTGACGATACCTGGCAATATTGTATGGTAAAGGCCTCCAGTACCCAGCGTATGAGCAGATATGATATTTTATATTTTACACAAAATTATACTTTGTCGTCATACGGGACTCTGCCCCGAAATATCGCAAATATGATATTTTGAAAGGTTTCATAGGGGAATATGACGATATATATCTTACCTTCACAGCCACTCTCAAACTCACATTCCGTCACATTGGGTCACACCCGGTAATGTCCAGTTTTCACTGGGACTCAATTTTCTCCCCGTTGCTTTCCTTTACACGATGTCCCCTTTCAGGCTGTATACGACGCAGTTCATGTCTCACACAGGCATGAGTCATTATTCTCTGTATAACCTACGATCCCGTGGTTCCCGCCAGACGTTCGAGTGCCTTCCGACACCCTCGGGGTCCCCTACCCGCCCTCGCAGCTCTTCCACTGATGGTGATGCTGGTGGCTTACGGACTCCCGCTGGCGAGTCTATGTATGACGCCGCGCGCCAAGCCCTACTGGCTGGTGTACCTGTGGTGCGTACTTGGTCTACTTAGGTGACTTTACCCGAAAGTAATTTCTCTCAGGACACTCTGTGCCACTTGGTCCTCGTCCAATTTGTGCGCGATTGTGCAGACATGGCCGAGGCCGCGTACGACGAACAACAGCGCGTCCTAGTGGCATTGGAAAATGGCGTGTTGATTTCCGACAACGAATCAGTACGTTGTTCAGTGTTGTTATCGAAACTCGCTGAGGATCTCTCTTCAGAGACTATTCCATCCAGTTCAGATGCAGCACGTCAGAGAACTCATGGAGATCGCGGATGGCGTGACGAATAATCTGGAAGGCCGGTAGGTCGTTACCCATTGGCAGGCCAGGCTACTGACAGACGTATCGCCACAGCATTCTGAGACTCGAAACTCGACCCTACATGTATGACATCGTACGTCAAGCTCTACTCGATGGCATACCCTTGGTTGGTGCTTTCCTTGTTTACACGACTTCCCATAGGAACCCGGTCCCCACAGGATATTTTGTGTCGCTCCGTTCTACTTAGCTTAGCACGCAATTGTGCAGAAACGACTCAAGCTATGTTTGGTGAACAGCGGCGCATGTGAGGCTCTTTGCTTCACCACAGTGATCAATTACTGATACGGTGCAACGGTAGCATACTGGCATATACCGCTGGACAGTCCGTTTCCGAAGATGAGTTGGTACGTCATTACCCCGCTCTTGTTGAAGTTTACTCAAAATTCTTCTGCAGAAAATATTCCATCCGATTGAAGTGGGGTACATCGGAACACTTGTGAAAATTGCGAATACAATAAATGATGATTTGGAACACAAGTGAGCCATTACACATAGGCATGCCAACTGACTGACATGTTCCGACAGCATTCTGGGATATGGACAGCTCGTAGAGCTTATTATAGGCTTAGCGTTGTAATCAGTACATCCTCATTATGTAAATCGAACTTCGTGTACTCTGCAGCTGAGACCACCCAAGTGTCACATTCACGAGCCCGTGTTTTGAGGCGGCTGCACCCCCGACCAAATAAACCCAAACCCTGAACTCTGCTGTCGCTCGAAGGTAGGGGCATGGCTGTGGACAACATCATCGAGGTGGATTTCCACACCGATGTCCGCATTCTTCCCCACAAGGTGACCGATGTTGCGCTCATGCAGCTGCCTGACTCCCCGATGGAAACGCAGCCCACATTCCGAAAGCGTTTCCTACCGCTTCACCATGTCGACTCTGAGGATAACTTGCCTCGTGCCCAAAGAGTTTCACATACCTCTCCCAACGGGACGGGTACCTCGGTGAGTCTCGGAACTTGTATATATTTCACGATAAACGAACTGTGGATTGCAGACTACCATGGGTACGGAGTTGTGCCAATCACAACTACAGACTATGTCGGGCACCTCTCTCGATGTCCCAGGAGTTGCCGTGAGTCACTGTATTGGCATGTCTTGCATTGATTTCACTCACCCGAGCTGAAGGGTTGCAATCCCACTCTTCATCGCTTTGCCCGGACAACATCCCGCCGACAGCCGTATGGATGGTTCGAAGTAGCTGGACTGTCCCCGCTTACATCGCCAATTTCGTTTCAGTCTAGTCAGCCGGTAGAGATGGGCAACTTGTTCATTCACCGCCTCAATGGCTCAGTATCCTTTTGGGTTTGCACCTGCACTCAACCGTTAACTTGGGAACCCATCGCGATTGGTGATGCCTGGCTGCTTGACCGTACCCATTTCCTTGCTCTGCAGGACGAACAACCTACTTGGGTGTTACTGGAGACATTAGAGAGGTACAAAAGGCATCAGAGGCGTAGTAAAGGTGCCAACGTTGATGTTTCCGAGAGGACATGAGATAGAAGGACAGGGGCTGGTATGATGCGACCTGGTATCGGTCAGGCCCATGCCATTTAGGTGAATTTTGCAGCTGTGATAAGCCCCCAATTGTTTGCAAGGTTTCTGTCGCTCCGTAAATAATTGAATTTGTACTGACACAAGGATCGCCGCGCTTCGCTGCGGCAGGTCAAATGCCAAGCAGTGATGGACATGAACATAAGCGCATAGTGAAACATACGATGGGAGATGATGTCGCGAGTAACCTTGCTTTGAGGGCGACCTCAAAATGCACCGCTATAACTTTCTACTGTTACTTGATCGCTGCACGGCTCACACGAAGGTGCAAACAACTCAATTCAATCAAGGATCGTATTAGCACCTTGCAAAGTATAAAGCATGTAAATGACTACTTTACGACCAAAATCATAGAGGCTCTGCGGGACAGATCACATATTTGAGCCACCCAGATGTCTCATCGCCACGGAGCACTTGATATTCATATGGTAGAGGTTCGGTATGCACTTCGAAGTCGCAGCTCTTCGACTGGCATTTGGTTACTCGAGCTTTCGGCTGAGCAGGTTGGGGGTCAAGCTTCGATCGTGCCCATGGACGAATCGCGGCACACTTCGTGCACCCTATAGGCAGAGAATTTCCCCACGGACGCCGATGGCTATGATACCAAGAGTATCTATACCCTGTAATGAGAGGGGTGGTAGTGAGAGAGACGCGCTGAAGAGACTAGAATTGAGAGAGAGGATGGGGATGAGTGAAGTCTGAAGGAGAAATTCTTGCCAAAGGGGCTTCTCTAGCCTGGCAGAAAACTCTGTCTGAGGGACGTCTGGGGCTGTCTGAGGCTGTCTAGACACAGCAGAAGGCACTTGATGCCTTCTCAAACTCGAACTCGAACTCAGAACTCTCGAAACTCTGAAATGCGACTTGTTATTATTTGTAAGTAGGTACAGTGTATGTAAGTCGCGAGTGGCTTACTTAAGCCACCTCACGTGTCTAACTCGAAGCCTCGAAGCACCAAATCAATACTATAGTAAATGAACAGAAAGAAAAAAAAAGAAAAGAAAGTAAAAACAATAAAATAACTGAAAATCCCCTGGTAGGGAAATACCATTCCCTACAGCGCCTCAACAGAAACGGTGCCTTTGGGCAAACTAAGCCTGCGATATGAAAAAGGATAACGTCGGTATGCATCCGCAATCCAAGTGAAACGTTAAGGAGGTCTTGTAGAACATCTCCTAAGGCATGTCCTTCAATCAAGACTTGGACACCGTACGATACGAGAAAAGATTTGAGGACAGCGTTGATAAAATTCGGGGCAGTGAATGCAATAGTGTACTCAGGCCGGAGGCTTTCCAAGGGTCAGAGCAACTCTTCACAAATAATAAAACGTGCCTTACTGTTTTATCGATTGCTGCATGGACATGAATGACTCTTGGAACGAGACCAGAGGACCACAAGTAAGCATGAAGAGCGTGGAAGCATACACTACCTCCTCAAGGGGTGGGGAGAATAGGCAACTCATGAACTGCACGAGAAGTGAGAATGAAACAAAACACGGCCTTGCGATACGTACCTCTTCAACCCTCATCGCCACATCACCACCTTTCTCGTCCTTCCCTGCAAACAGATCACCGCGTGTCACCTCACTGTGAACAGTAATGAAGATGATCTTGCATTTGAAGTCAGATGCACCAAATTTTGCACCGAGTTTCTTGGCCTTCGCCCTCCACCGGTCAAACTTTCTCTGCGTGCCAAAGTCAAAGGTGACTTCAGCGTACTCCAGGGAAGCCTTGGTGTGATACTCGTCGAGGGTCGTCTTCAGGAGGAGGGGCAAGGAACCTCGAGTCTCCATTCCTGTGCAGAGCAAGTGGAGGATAAGCGTTGACTCTGCACAAACCTGTGACTTCGATGCCCTTTCACAGATGCTCGACATAATGACAGGTTGATCGAGGACGTGGATGGTCTTCCCATGCACATTACGAGTAAATGCCTTGGATCGACATTAGATTACTTCAGACACCAAAGACGGAAGACTCACGAAATAAGGCGTTAGATTGCGCTTCGAGGCGCCGTCCCGGAGTTCATGGCAGCCGGGGCAGTGGAAGTTAGCGTCCACAGCACAAACCTTCTTCATCAGGTCCTCTCGTAATCCTAAACAGCGCTCACACACCACGCACGGACAGGTATTGCAGGCAAATAGGAATTTGCCACCGTCATGGCAAAGGTAACAATACTGCCGGTGTCAGGGGGTACTGCGGACGATGTGAAAAAGATACTTGATGTACTCTGTTGGTATCCCACTGCCCAAGTGCAGTTTCCCCAGTAGTATCCGGACTCGGTGCCCGAGACGACGGAACGGTCGTAAGTGAACTCAGCGTGGAAGTCGATTCCGCGGCCAGGGATAATGCTCTGGTGAATGCGGTATGGGTTGGGTGGAAGAACTCTATGCGAGGGGCGGTGGCACATGTGGTTCTCTTCGCCGTTTGTTTCGTTCGAGCCATGAAAACCGAGTCTGGTAGTAGAGCAAAGTCGCGATTGAGTATTTGATGGATCGAGCTCAAAGAACAAACAAGTACATATGGAACTTGTAGCACCCGCACGTTTCAAAACTTTTTACAACGTCGTTGATGAGTCTGCACTTGTTCGTGAAAGCGTTAGCTGACATCTGTCGCTCGTTTCACTCAGCTTGTGCTTACCTTGGTTCCACTCATGAAGTTGTTAGCTGACATCTGTCGCTCGCTTCATCGAGTTGGTGGTCACTCTCCGACCACCCATCAGACCCGCTCGTGAAGTTGTTAGCTGACATCTGTCGCTCGCTTCGTCGAGTTGGTGGTCACTCTCCCACCCACCAGACCCGCTGGTGAAGTTGTTAGCTGACATCTGTCGCTCGCTTCGTCGAGTTTGTGGTCACTCTCCCACCCACCAGACCCGCTGGTGAAGTTGTTAGCTGACGTCTGTTGCTCGCTTCACTGAGCAGGTGCTCACCCGTCATCATACGTATTTTCCCTGCTCCTCAAAAGTGTGGGTTGCATCAGTAAGGCCATTGGTGCGTGGAACTTCGTCAACTTACACGTGCACAGCATGCTAATCAGCTTAGATGCGACATGACACTATTATATAGTGAATAGTGAGTGGTTGCTATCTACATTACAACTCTACTCTGACCCCATGAACACGAAAACCATATAAACAAGTACTATTAGCACCCCAATTACTCCTAATCTCCAGCACTACTATGCCGAAATCCAATCCCGCTGCATGTACGTCGGGGTATACAGGAAATGTCTGCCGGTTATTATTCTCATCGAAAGGTCCATAGCTGACATGAGCGAGCTCCACGAAAAACCCATCTGGGTTAACTTTCTTACATGCCTCTGTGACCTCCGTTGCAGGTTGAGAGTAGGAAAGCCCACGGAGCTGGGGTGAGGCACGAAATCGTCCAATATTTGAGACACCTTCTAGGAAGCCCCATAGAATCATACTGCGCGGCGCGTCTCTCTGGTAGTTCATCGTCAGCATCACTGCGTGTTCAATACTGAAATGTGTAATGGCAATCGGGCTGGCCAACCTGATGCCGAGATGGCCAGTGGGCTGGGGTAGTAGCCAACAGTCTCCTTCATCCAGGGTCGGAGTGAGAGCTTGGTCTGGCGAGCCATGGCGAGCGGATCCTCTGCCTGAGGTGATGGGCGGTAGGTGGTATGCTCCTGCATCCAACGATGCAAAGTCGAAAGAGGCAACACTATCTGTGGAGCCGCCATCACGAAAACTTGCAACACCAGCCAAAGACGTATTGGAATGCGATGGGAGAATATCGTGGAGAGTAAGTATACGATAAAGGATCTCTTGATTCGTGCTGTAAGTCAACCTGTTCCAAGCAAGGGAAATAACCGCCAAGCCAAACGCAAGACCTTGTAGGACTTGTAGTATCCAAAACCCCGATAACGAGTGGTTATGAACACAACACTGAGTGGCCACTGGGATGCTAAAGGAGCAAGAATTAAATAGAGTCTAATATTGTTCGGGGTTGTGGGAACGCACAACTCACCCTGAGTTTTCATAGTGACCCAGTTCCCTTCTTGGTTCCCTCGGTGCTTCTCCGTGGTCGTCCTCTTCTGCTACTTCTGCTAGAGTGCACGTCAGCAATTACATAAAGTAAACTGCTAACACTCTGAATCAGTATCACCAATGGGAGACGGCCACGTTGCACCCTCTTCAAGGAACGACTGGTTTCGCAAGCGTTCTGTCACCGTGCCAGCCAGAGAGTGGGGATGATTTTTTGGTGCGACGCCACTTCTGCGGTAAAGCATGGTTTTGGTGATCGCTGAAATCACACAAACTTAACTGACTTTATATGTGTTCGACAGACAAAGGAGTCATACGGATATGAATGCAGGGCTCAGATGCGCCACTACAAGTGCTTCAAACTCTACTTTCGTTGCATTGCAACCTTCAAGTGGCACCAATACACTGCCGAAAGGCCAGAATACGGGATATCGTTCTTTTAAAAGTACTGCATGCACTTGATGTCAGCAGTGGCTGTAGTAGGAGGTGGGTGGATATGACGCTGATAGCATGTGGTACCCTCTGATGAGACTACAGATTGCAGCGGTACACAGGCAACAGGGCCGCAGTCTGTGGCTGCCCAACCAAGAGGAGTTTTCTTACCTGGCAGGTGCAGTCTTGTACTGTAGGTGCCTCTAGCCGCTGTGTTGGATAGTGGATTCATCTCTACTCTACCTGTAGCTGGGCACAACTATTGGGGCAGTGCTTCTTCAGCATTTCGGTTGGAGTCATCACAGCGTTCTTCTTGATGTGGATGCGATGGTCGACGCCGGGTCTTGCTATACACTCCGTCACTGGGCGTACGCTATGGGAACGGTCGTGGAATATTTCTGGCTATGGGGACAACCGTCCATAGACTATCGGTTTTTGTAATTCAAATATTTTATGGCACTCGTAACGCATGTGCATGGCTACACTTTTACGAGCTCGTGTGTGTCGCTCATAAGAAATGCGTCGAATGCCGTTGCCACGAAAACTGGAATGTTTAGACTATGGAAGTTCGAAATACATGTATTGGACTAGGATTACAAATCTCTAGCCTTGAAGTCATGCTTGTGAACACTGGAACTTTCTCCCCTTCACATGTTTGTACTTCTCTGCAACGCTAAAAACAGAGTCGTCAATAAGAGCGAGTAACGATGGCACTGACGACTCACGCCAAGATGGCAGTTGTATGCGTCAAGTCGACTTCCGGAAGCATCTTTAATTGTGTCTTAGCATCATCGTCCAATGTCAAGAGCCATGCAGCATCATAAAAATTGCTTGGCAGTCGTGGAACTGGTTGACTTGACATCTCCACTCGGCGAGAAGGAATGCGGGTGTGCAGAAAGGCGCCACGCTTGGCACGACCATTGCAATTGAACCGTGTGGAGAGATGAACGAGATCAAATATACGGAGCCACTCGGTCGCAGCTTGAGACCGCCAAGTAAGCTTTGTGATAGCATACCATTTTTGGCAAGGTTGGTGGTTGGTCTCGTCACCACTCATAGCATCAGGGGGGAGCGTTGCCAAAAGAGAGCTAAAACGTGCAAGATCTAAGTGTGCTGAGCATGTGTTAGCCCTGCGATGTTGGAGCTAAGAGAAGCCAGTGAGTAGAGCACCTGGGCAGAGAACAAATCCTACCGATCGGCGCCTCTGCGCTCTTGCCTTTTCCTTTTCTTCGTTGCGTTTGATTTGAGACTGTTCGTCATCTGACGGGTTATCAGCGTTCAGTTTTGCATACTGTGCGCGCAAAGTGCGGAGGTGTGTCTCGAATACTCTCTTGATGTCGTCCTTCTTTGGGGAACCATACCATCCACAATCAAAAAAATGCGATGCAAAGACCTTGGCTGCACGTTTGTTCCATGCGGAGGCAAGTGGCCCATGGAAGTCTAAACAAAAGTTGTCAGCTGTGGGACCTCCCTGGCCCATCGCAGTATATAATGCTGTTTCATTAGGAGACACAATCTTCGGAAAGGGCTGCGTCCTGTTCTTCCTTTTGAGCAGGTAGACTGCATGTCGCCGGACATTCTCCTAACACCAAAATTATACTTATAGCGTCAGCAAGTGTCAGTAATTAGCGCCTACCTGTAGACCGAGCTTTGGTTTGTTGCGGGGTTTCCGCCTGTAATCTGGCATTGGATTGTCGGAACTTCCCATGGGCTCAGGAAAAGTGGGCGTAGGTTGAGTAGCTGGTAACGGCTCAGACCCTGTAGGGATTGAATCCCGTGTCCCACGCTGCATAATGGCATCTTGCAAGTCCAGGATTGCCGAGGTGAGTATGACGACGTCCCCTTTTGTTGCAGATTGGTTCTACGGGCTGTTAACAGAGAAGGCATAGCATAGCACTTGTACCTACTTGATCACCATTCAGCAGCTGCCCGAGAGCGATGTCCTTGTCCTAAGGAAGACTGCTCCAGTGCAATTACAGAGTCAACGACGAACACCGTACCATGCCCGACCAAGCCTGCGAACTAGATGCTCCACCGTGGCAATTCTCCTGCTTTCCACCGCGAGCAGTGCGACCACAATTTTTTGGTTGCTTGCTACAGGGACATTGGTCAGACAAATATTCCCCAGGTAGTAAACTTCCATCTTACCTTGCCTGTCTTCCTTGTGGCGTTTCCGGGTATGTCCTCAAAACATTTTCGCCGTCATGACACACCTCACCTTCTCCATCGTAGTCGGCTTGGTAATCTTCATCCATGTACTCATCATCGGTGTCCAAAATATGAATGCTCTCCCTGTCGTCGTCACTGCCGTTGATATCGTTATTGACGTGCCTGCCATTTCTGTTGTTGCCATTGACATCGTCACGACCCTCAACATTCCCTTCATTGCCGCTTTCAATATCCATACCGTTGCCACCGACACCGGTGCATGGGTCTCGCAAATCGCAATGGACTTGGCTGGTATCATTGCTGTCGTCATTTACTTCTGCACTGCAAATTTGAGATACAGGAGCCACAGCAGGCATGCTGATATCGTGGTCAGGAGGGACTTGGTGATCGTTGTCCTGGCCGTAGACATTGTCGCTACTCGGAAGCATAGCAAGTAAGTCGGTATCATCATCGCCGCTACCAGGGCAGAGGACAGGCGAATCCCGACGGACTGGGCTGGTGTCGTGACTGTCGCCATTCTCAATGTCAAAATAGTCACCATCCTGCCCATGGACATCGTTGTTAGCTGCACCGTGAACTTGGGACGCCGGAAGTGCAGCAGGCGAGCTGATATCGTCACCGTCGTCACCGATGCAAAGGTCGGGGGAATCGTGAGGGACTTGGGAAGCATCATTGCTGTCCCCATTCTCAATGTCGAGGTGGCTGCCATCCTGCCCGTAGATGCTGCCGCCACGTAGCCCTGCACTGTGAGCTTGAAATACCGGAAGCAGGGCAGGAGAGTCGACATCGTCACCATCGCTACCTACGCAAAGATTAGGTGAATCCAGAGGGACTTGGCTGGTATCGTGACTGTCACCATTTGCGATGTTGAGCTGATTGTCGCCCTGCCCGTGGATGTTGTTGCCATTCAGAAGCACAACGGGCAAGTCGACATCGACATCATCGTTACCGATGCAAAGGTCAGGCGTATCCGGACAGACCGGGCGGGTATCGCGACTATCGCCGTTCGGAAGCGTGGTAGGTGAGTTAATATCGCCACTGTCGCCGCCAATGCAAAGGTCGGGCAAATCGCGAGGGACTTGGCAAGTATTGTTGCAGTCCCCACGCCCAATGTTGAGGTGATCACCATCCCCGTAGACGCTGTCGTCATTTAGTTCTCCATAACGAGGTCGAGACCCAATAAGCATGGGCGGTGTGTCAGGGAGTGACTTGCACACGTGAACGCAATCGAGTGGAGATGAGAATGAAGTCGTCGTCCTCTCCGGGGGTAACACCATAGAGGGGTGTTCGGCACTGGGGACATTAATTTCACTACTACCATCGACGGCAGAAAACTGGGGAAGAGGGAGATCCTTGAAGGGGAAAAGCCGTGTAGATGCGCTACAATCTGCCCAAGGGCGTAGTTCTGTGGTTCTAATGCAGCGCCTGTTTCCAAGGTTAGCATCCAGATCCCTTGGCAGCTCATCGCAACTCTCGTTGGGTTGGGTCGAAGTCCTCTGGATAGAGTGCACGGTTACGCAGTAAGTGACATAATTGAAGTACGACCTACCCGGCCAGAGCCACTTGTCTGTACAACAGACACGACACGATTCTTCAGGTTGTCCAAAAAAACGTCTTCCTTGATCTTCTTCTGTGGAGTATCGTCGGTCAAGGTAGGAGATCGGGGCCTCTTCTGGCCTACGGATAGAGGTGCATGCACGGGTACCTGCTGTAACAAAAATTGTATCAAGAAAAAACCCGTCGTTGGTGGTGGTCATGCATACCTCGCTGGATTGTGGCTCAGCGACCGTGGTCGAACGTACATTAGACTCTACACCCGACTTCTCACGAGCTTCGCACGCGCTTTTCTGCAGTAAAATTGTGTTAAGGAAAACTAGTCATCGGTGGCGGTCAAGCTTACCTCGCTAGGAAGTGGCTCGCGATCGGTAGGCGATGGTATGTTAGATGCCAGCAGGTCATAACGTTTTGCTATCGTTTCCTTTTGCGCCTCACGTGCATTTTTGTATGGGTCGAACCCTCCCCGTCTACGCCAAGGGGTGTACTGGATAAGACGCGTGAAACCAGGTATCATGAGAGTGAGGGGATGTTGGGATGAAAAAATGTCGCTCCGGTCACTTCGTTTCAATCTATTAAGGTATCCCAGCGTTCATTGATATTAATATTCGACAGAAAACTTGGGCCTCGCCTGCAGAACCTTAGCTTTGTGCCACTCGATTATGTGTAGCAACAAGGGTAACGCACATGGATGTGATTATAAATGTGATTATACGGCACCTCGCACACGTTCCAGTAGCCTGGGTAACAGTGGCACAGGAAGGTAGGCACCTTGAAAGAACGGATCAATATCTGATCAGTCAAGTCGATCACATACCTGCTCTGAAAGAACGAACCCCATACAAGGCTCCAATAGAGAGGCCCACATCTGATAAGAACAAAGAAAAGAAATATTAGATGAGTCCATACCTCTGTGTTGGAAAAAGTCTGCATCAGAGAAGAAACAGGAAGAGAAAGGACTCGATGCTTTATGTAGTTACTAGTAGTGACGCAGTTCGCACTAGTGCACATGTCTGGACACTTGTCTGCGAATGCTTGCTTACATAATTGCAAGCTGGATCCTGTGTGGTAACTTACTAGTGGTACCCAGGTACGTATACCGTATACGGGTGGGCTCAGAGTCTGGTACGTACTTGTGATCCATCCACGTGCAAGATGTTGGATCCGTCGCGTCGAAGCCTCCTCGAGGCATCTTTGCTTTGTGCTTGAAGCTTGTTCAAAAGCCTGACCGGACAGGTGTCCTCTTACGTAATTGCGACTGCAACGTTGCATTATCTTGGTTGCCAGTACATCGTACTCGTCACCTCTTCAGGCCTTTTTTCAAGGCCGTATGCCAGGACAAGACCGATTGCTCGGCCTCTGTTTGAAGTCCGATCATTGTCTAGCGGAGGTCGGCCACACGACACGAGGCAAACAGCCATGGACTGCACAAGGGCGTCCTCCCGCCGTCAGATGTTCGAATGCCTTCCAGCGCCATCGTCATCTCATACCCGCCCTCGCAGCTCTGCCCCCGATCATGGCGTAGGACATGGCCAAGGTTGTGGCTGACGAATAGCAGCGCGTGTGAGTTTCTTCACTATACTGCAGTGTTCAAGTACCGATACAGGACAGTGGTAGCATACTGGCTTTGAACACTGGAAAGTCGGTTTCCAACAATAAACTAGTGTGTCATTACTTCATTTTAATCCGTTTCATCATGCAGACCCGATGATGATTCCTCAACAGAAACTATTCCATTCTGTCCAAGTTCAGTAGGTCAAAGAACTTATGCATGTGCGGATGCAATGGTGGATGATTCAGAACGCTGGTAGGTTCCTACCTATTGGCAGGGCCAGGTCGTTGACAGGCGTATATTTCTACAGCATTCTGGGACTCAGCACTCCACACGGCACTGACTGTGCAGAGGCTCTATGGACGCTAGCTAGCAATCGAGGTGGATAGCACCTGAATAGCATGTAAATACGTGGTGTTCCGGTGAGCCGGAACCCCATCGGGAGTAAAAATCGGGCAGCGCCGAATGCTTGCTGAGGTGTGAACTAACCAGGATGAGGAGCAGCACGAGCCGGTGTGCTCAAGCCATACATGTCCTGAATTTGTTCTTTCTGATAGCGTATCGCTTCTGGCCAGGTCGACCTCGTTACCAGTCATAGGCATCAACAAGGGAAGGGCAGAGAAAAGGAAACCCTTACCGATCGGCGCCTTCACGGTCTTGCCTCTCCCTTCCTTTCCTCATGTTTGATGTAAGAATCGCATCTTGCAAGTCTTCGGACTTCCCCGCTTCAATGGCTCATATGCGGGGAATGTGGGGGAGTCCTTCCCATTTCCGAGAAAACTAGCATTCGCAGTCGACGCCCTCTATCTGAAGACTCTGACTGAGATTCACTGAACCGACCAGGTACTTACGTATGTTTGTACCAGGGCTATTCCGTGGTCATGTAGCGTAGTCGGGTAGATCTGCAGAGGGAGAAACCGTAAGTCAACAATCACACCGAGCATCTGAATGGTGCAAGCAGATGACTATCCAGCGCACGTGCAGAGAAACTCTCTAGGCAAAGACTACAATATGTGTGCAGATGAGAAAGAACGGCGCATGCGGAATTAGGGGGTACACGGACCAGTAGCAATGGCAAAGCTACGCGTAGCGAACAATGCTGGCGTCCTCGAAAGAATGGATCAATATCCAAGCAGGCTTAAGCAAATCGACCATACCTGAAAGAACGTGCTTGAACAGGACTCCGACAAAGAAGAAGTCTGGATAGAGCAATGTTCGCATCCTTGAAGATAGGGTGTCTGACGCCGTCCTCTGGCCTCAGACTTCGGCTGTGCACTCGATGGTTCACGGCGTAAGGCGCAGTCCAGACCCCAGCCCGCGTAGTCTTGCCCTATTTGCTGTCAATAGCATCATGCGGATCCGGGCTGTGCGAAACTTGGATTCTACCTGGGCCCTTGAGGACTCGATGCTCTTCGTTGTAAGTCATCAATAATCACCCACTGCTTATGTAATTCCAATGAGCATTTCGCCATCTTCCTCCGTAGTGCCCGCAGTATAATGCGAATGAGCTGTTGGTGCATACTTGCATACTTGTGATCTATCCATGGAATTGGATCCGTCCATCCACAGATACTCGCTGGTTTCCGAGGCTGAGGATTTGAACACTCCCTTGTAAGAATGCACCAATCCGGACGCCAATCCGGACGCCAATCCGGACGCCAATCCGGACGCCAATCTGCCAATCCGGATACCGATCCGCGTGATTTGCTTAATAAGGATTGGGCTGGTCTGTCTGATACGTACATCATGAGACCGTCCGATAGAACCACCTTCAACTTTTATTGGTCGTGCTACATAGTTACGTTGGGTAGCGAGTCCAGTAGTTCCTGTACTAACAGCACCAAGCCTGCAGGTATACACTCAGAAATATAATTCCCAGTCCGGCCTATCCCCTGCACATCTAGGACCGTTATCATGCAGAAACCAACCCATGCTTGGCACTTCATTTGTTGTAACCATCTCCCGTATTTCCCCGGCAAAGGCATCAATGTCACTCAGCAGGCCATTGAGAACAAAAGCTGGTATGGGAGCCACCGTAATCATGTCACGACAGGCCGGGCATCTAAATGGGTGACTCTCCAACGTGTGTGCAAAGAGACTCTCTGAGCAAGCGCTACAATACGTGTGCCCGCATCCCCGAAGCCTGCAGCAACTATATTAACAAAGCCAATGCTGATTGGGAAAGTGCAACGCACGTGGACGGATTACGGAGCACCTCATGGCATATCCCACAAGACAAGCTAGCCGCCGCCGAAGCAAGTAACTTTTTACAACACGTTACCAGCATAATTGACGGTGAAGTAGACGATCCTGACCTTTTCAACAGAGTCTCGAATGCGGTTTAAAGTTTTAAGCTCTGAACGTAGCATCGCATTTGCATCCATCTGTGATCACTGCACTTTCAGAGTGGACAGCAGACACTGGAGAAAATACTGACCAGTGGTCCCTCGAGTGATATATTCTCGGGCTCTGACTGCAGCGTGTTTGGGAGCGGCTTGGGTACTAGGACAAAGTCATCATCTTGCATGCGGTCGTCCATGTCGGCGTAGCAAAAAATAGGCTCAAGACTGAAATCGCACAGGGTGGACCAGCTTTAAACCTGCCGCTGACCGAGGGTGGTTAGAAGGTTTAAGCCTTGGCTCAGCGTAACAAAACGCACATTGAATATACCAGTAGCAGTGGCACAAAGACACAGACGACGGTAATATGCCTGAAAGAACGTTTCAACAAGTCACGTTGGTCATGCTTTCTCTGAAAGAACAAGCTCTTCGGAACAGGGACAGGGACCAGCCAGACCAATAAAGACTCATCTGGGCAGAGCAAGGTTTGCGTCCCGATCTGCATCTGAGAAGAAAACAGCAAGAAAAAAGTCCTTTCAGATTACTGTAAGACTCCTTGAAAGAACGGATCAATATCCATACCTCTGCCTCAAAGAAGCTTGAAGACGAAGACAGAGTGTCCGTGCCTAAGAAGGGAAACAAAACTCATCAGACCCCTTGACGGCAACAGAGGGAGCGTCTTGCCAGTGCCATGCCCAGGGCCTGAAGGCCTGAAGGCTAATCAGACCAGTCCAGACACCAATCCGGACACCAGTCCGCGTGGTCTTGCTTACATAATTTATGTGGGAATTCCGCTGTCCATAGGACTTGGGCGAATTCTGAGCCCGTGTACCCAGGTACATAGGCTTATGATCCATCCATACGCGAAGGGATCCATTGCGTCGAATCCATCCACAGGATGTCACTCACTTGACCTACGTCTGAAGCGGAACTCGATACTCGACATAATTGCAAGCGCAATCCCATTGGAACTTGGGAGGCTGTCTCTGGTACGTATGCTGTACGCAACGTTCAGCGCAGGTCGTCATCGAGACCTTTGTCCATATTCCCAGAGAATCTGGTTTTGATCGATCGCTCGGATTGACACCCGATGAAAAGGTGACCACGTGACGCATCGTGATCAACAGTCACCTCGTTGTGACTGCACCTTTGTGCAGTACCGCAACCGGTATTCCTTTATGCTCAGGAGTTATAAAAAGGGGTGTCCGTCTGGGACGTGGTACAGTACTCAATTTTCTCCCCGTTGCTTTCCTTTACACGATGTCCCCTTTCAGGCCTATGACGCGGTCCATGTCTCGCAAAGGCATCAGGCATTATTCTCCATATAACCTACGATCCCGTGGTTCCCGCCAGACGTTCGAGTGCCTTCCGACACCCTCGGGGTCCCCTACCCGCCCTCGCAGCTCTTCCACTGATGGTGATGCTGGTGGCTTACGGACTCCCACTGGCGAGTCTGTATATGACGCCGCACGCCAAGCGGTACTGGCTGGTGTACCTGTGGTGCGTACTTGATCCACTTAAATGACTGTACCCGAAAGTAATTTCTCTCAGGACGCTCTGTGCCACTTGGTCCTCCTCCAATTTGTGTGCGATTGTGCAGACATGGCCGAGGCCGTGTACGACGAACAACAGCACGTCCTAGTGGCATTGGAAAATGGCGTGTCGATTTCCGACAACGAATCAGTACGTTGTTCAGTGTTGTTATCGAAACTCGCTGAGGATCTCTCTTCAGAAACTATTCCATCCAGTTCAGATGCAGCACGTCAAAGAACTCATGGAGATTGCGGATGGAGTGACGAATAATCTGGAAGACCGGTAGGTGGTTACCCATTGGCAGGCCAGGCTACTGACAGACGTATCCCCACAGCATTCTGGGACTTGAAGTTCGGCACTGCAATGATTAGAGAGACTGCGTTAGAGCTGTTGATGTGTAGGCTCTATGTATGCTGGTGACCAACGGCAGATCGCAATCCTTGTACAACCTGCATAACCACTGGTGGTCTGCTACTTTTTTCGTATTTCCCACTGCATGCCAGTTTCGAGTACCCACATCATCATTGCCAATCCAACTAGTTAGTGTTCTGACAACCGGTGATTACCTTGCTTGCAAGGTTTCTGTCGCATCGCACCATATAACCCCCATGGGAACCATAAATCGTGGGAAAGCGACTCTCATCTGAGAGACCTTCCCTTCCGGGAACTTCTCATGTCTCTCACGCCCGTACACCACAGTGGATTGAACCTTCGAACGGAACAAAATAACCAACCTATGTTATGAGGGAAAGGCTCGTGGTCTCTAAAATCATATCGACCGGCAACATTGACAAGCCAGCAAGGTTTCTGCCGCTCACAGCGGCGCCCCCGAGTTTCTGTCGCACCATAACCCCCGTGGGAACCGGTGTCCATCTAGACTGACCCTGGCCACTCCCTATGCGCTGTCTCGCATTCTGCCTGAGTTCCGTAGTATCTCTGACCTGTTCGGACATGGAGCAATGACTTCGTTATCTGCGCATGTGTGATGCCAACTGCTCGAAGTTCGGGATCCTCTGAGTGCCCATTCTAAGATCTCACCGACTGGTGGCACAAATTCCTGTGATGAACACCACCTAATCATCATCTTACATCGTGTTTACTGGCTTGTTGCTTCGGCATGAGCTCCAAACGGATTATTAACTGATGAATGTGGTTTGGCGAGCAGGTGTTCACTACTATCACAACACTGACAAGTGTTAAGTTAGTCTCAACCGTACGATGCAAAATCTAATCTAGTGCATGAATCAACTTGATTTTCTGCTGAGTGGGGGGATACCTGTGGTGTGCGTTCCATTTGCAGCTACATACATGAAGCTTTGGCGACTTGGGCATTGGGACAGTGTGTGCAACGGTACGATCAGTGAGCCAGCGAAGGTGACCACAGTGAAAGCGTGGGGACAGTCACTCCAAGCACACAGCCGTAAAGGCAAGGACATAATGGAACTCCGGAACGAAGTAAACAAGAACACATCAGGGGTTGGACAAAGGCGTTGATGGTGTTGTAGGCTGGAATGTGTTGTCCACCCCTCCTCAAATTTCCACAACTGTTACTTAGGAACTCAGCACCAAGATGCCGCTGCAATACGTCGAGAAGTGGTCACAATTGGATCTCCACAAAGACTCCATTGACTCGCTTTCGTTCAGCCGTGATGGTTATTTCCTTGCTAGCGGAAGCATGGATGGAAATATGGCGATATCCAGAGGAGAAGATGGCACGTTACTGCACCTCATACGCTGTCGAACACCTGTCCTCTCCCTCAAATGGGTGCACGGAAGAACCCATGAGCTCTGGAGTGGTCTTGGTAACGGGAAGGTACTTTGCATCATTATCACAAAGGCAAGTCCACAGGTGACCGCATTACTGTAATTTTACTAACGGACCGTGATTCTCTGATTCCTCAGGAAAAATTGGAGGTTTCGTGCTTTACCATCCATGAATATCCCATCGAGCACTTGGCCTTCGACTGCACAGGCACCTACCTAGCGACCGGTGCTCATGCTGAGCTCAAGGTTTTCCGCCACATTGCATCTGGTGCATCCATACGTCAGAGCGATGTCCTCTGGGAAGGAGTAGTGAGCCATATCTTGCAGATCGATTGCAATTTCTCAGCACTATTCCACCACCGCGAACAGTGACAATTGCTCCCAACCAATCCACTATTATCACTTCCGTCCATTGGTTGCATAAAGGAAGAGATGCAAACTGTCTTGTCGTTACGTATTTGCATCATGGCATTATGTGAGTTTGGCAGCCAGTCGTCATGAGGGTTGACGCTCATTGCTGCAGCTGCTGGGATCCGTTTAGTGCAACGTACCGCTGGATGATGCCGCTGGGCACATTAATGTGAGTATCTCTTGCTCCTCTGCTTCTTGATGCATCCATTTATGCTTTGGCTTAAGTGGTCATGCCGACCTCCATCCTGACGAAACCCGCATAGTGGTAATGAACCAGCACAATGGTGTCGATGTCTGGCAGGTTCCTGCTGCAATCTTGGATTGCTCACTTCCTCTCCCCGCCAGGAAAGGCATTCTGCTTCCTGTTCTTTGGATCGACAATGGAGTTCGAATCCTCACCGGTAGTGACGTTGGTGAAGTTCGAGTATGGAACCCGACGACGGGAAAGAGCCTTCACCCCCTTCCTCATCGTAAGCGCGGAAGCTACTCACTTGCACACGATTCTTATTTTGTTAGCTGTTGAAATTGTTCGCGCAGTGACCGTGAGCCATCTTTGTGTAGCACTTGTTCCAAGAGTTGACTCTCCTTTAGGCCCACTATGATACCCAGAACCACACCTTCCGCATAGCGACAGGTAATGCAGAAACAGTGGAGAAGGCTGCTGTTCGTGTTTTCGAAACAAGGGAGTTGCGTGCGTGAACTCTATATTTCAGTGCAGCTTGTTTTTAAATGGCCTCGTTAGGCAAAGACGTTCTACGAGCGAAAGATCGTCACCACAGCAGGTTACCTTGGTGTTTCTGTGGAGTCTTCTTCGCGTTCCTTGCCGCTGGTGCCATGACTTTTCTTGATGGTGTGAATTCCAGCATCCAAGTTCCAAGCATTGTTGGCCATATAATTCAAACTTTTGAAGGCACAAAGTTGCACAGTTGATCCCAGGATTCCTGCATTCCATGTATAACGACTTCTAAAGTTCCATAAATATATACACATCTCTTGGATCACACTCGAATAGTGCATGAGGTTTCTGTAATACGGGATGCAGGTTTCACACGTCGTAAGTGTGGCGTCGAGACGAGCTTTCCGCTGTGCGTCGTTAATGTCCCTGGAGATGTGACTCACGAGGAGCTTTGGTGATTCCTTTAACGTCCCCGGTCCGCAGAGCTCGGAAAGAAGGAAGCCTTAAAAGGTCACAGGCGATGGAGTGACGTCCATCCTTCTCATTTCTCGTTCAAACTGCACGTTCGTGAACTTTGACACAGAGGGAAGTCTGCGGTGTGTGCCATAGCCAAGCTTAGTGGACATCAGTTGCGCCCTCAAGACAGAAGAGGTCCTCGCTTACTACATAGTGCATGTCGAAGGGAAGACGACTTGCGTGCTGGTGATGAAGGACAGTGTGGGATAGGTGTGCACGCGGAGTACGCCAGGAAGCTGCATCAAAAAGAGTGCGAGAAAGGTAAAAGGACCACTGTCGTCTTCGATGGATGATGATAAGTCGTTCGCACCTGATGTGAGTGGGATATCCATCCAATCGCAGGTGTCACCCATGCCGAGTGATGACGACACAGCAAATGAGCAATCATCCACAGTCAATCCCAGTAAAAACTGTGTCGGATCGGGTGGGTTGTGAGCTGTTCAGGTCGGATTTCATCAGATTTTGTCTGTTGCAGTCGGTCGTGATAGGATCCGTGGGAAAGTCTTTCGTGAATCGCATTACATTACATCGCCTATTGGAAATTGTAACGCCCTATGCAATGCGTGTTGCATCGTAAATTGTAATGCATCGTATACACTTCGCATTCCATCGCACATCGCACGAGTCTACATTACATCGTTTTCGTCGACGAGTTCATCCTGGCTACATTACATAATCCAAAGGTGCGTCCAAAATCTGCGAAGTCTCGTGCTTACTAACGGGCTCACGGTCACGGTCACATGGGTGACAACCTTATCGCCCGCCCGCCCTCCATCCGCTCTTTGCTTCCCCCCCACCTCCTTCCTCGACCCGCCGCTTGCAACAAGCACGCAGCTGCCATTCTCTGTATCTCAGAACCACTTTGGGACTGTACTCCATGTATTTGACATGCCGAAGAGCTCCATACCAATGGAAACAGGTCGGGATGTGAGTTTGTTGATCAAGCCCCTTTCTTGCCAGATAAGCTGCTCTCTCGGGCATCTCGTGTTCATCTGAAGGTCATGTCGTGCTTTTATTAGCAGGGGATAAACAATACTCTCATGTGGGGTCCCTATATGCGTCGCCCTGCCCTGGGGTTTGGTTCGTCGAGGGCGGGTTCGAGTTGGAGACCATAAAGGTGAGAATGCCACTTGCTTAGTGTACGCCTATTAATTACCATACTCTGAGCCCCTGCTCACGGGGCAGGCTACGGATAACGGAAGAGAGTCATGGAGTGGGGACCAGCCAGGTCGCACACTGATGGCAACGCGAAAATATTGCCACGAGGTGAGTTTTCAATGTGCCTGTAAGTGATAACTGTTCCAGAAGTGCCCGACATTCCCTCATCCCTCTGCTGCATGTATCGCCCGTTCGAGCCACTCGTTATTCCCACCTTCGACACTCTGCATTCCTGTGCCTCTCTGCTATGTCCTTCGCTACCCCACGCTCTTCATGCCCTGCATTTCCTGGTCCTACCGGTCCTATTTCACCCGCTACCCACCTGAACGAGAGGTATTCGAGTCGCACGTTGTTCCCGCATTCGATGCCCTGGATTCCCTCGCGTTCTTGCTACGTATTGCCTGCTACTCGCCTGAACGAGAGGTATTTCGACCGGCACGCCATTCCTGCAATCGACGCCCCGCATTTCGTGGTCGTACCAGTGCTATTTCGTCTACCGGGCCTGCTACTGCCCGCCGCCCGTGCCAGGAGCGTGTGTATCCCGCTGTATCCCGTGTAGGATAGTAATTCTTGTAAATACGACTGTATCTGATTTGAACAGAATTCAATCTGTTCTGAACGGTTAATATTCGGTCTGAATAAGGCGAGACCAGATCACAGAAATGAAATCCTATGTGATCAGATGAGGCCGGATGTCACTATATTCTACCTACAGTCGAAGGATCTGTTGAGTTCGGACGAGATCTGATTACATGTACAAAAATCCGATGTCATCCTCTGATGACCTGCCTCCTCATGTAAAGAATCTGATGTGGCCGGGTCTTGTCTGCTCACATCGGAGATTCTCAGGGTACCCCATCTCGTCCGATCTCGTCCGACTACAACCCACCTCATCCGACACAGTTTTCACTGGGAGTCAATGCTAGAGTGGTCAGCTCGTGCACATCGACGAATTCGAATTTCTTGGCTCGCCGTGTTCCCATGCGAGTTTTCATACTGAAGTCTCTGACTCGGGTGCGTATGGCGTTGATGGGTTGCCTCGGATGAGTACGAGATCGATTGGAGTTTTACAGTCTGGAATTGAGTGCAGAACGGGGGCTGTGGGCAACGCAGAAGCATAGCAAAGTCGTCTTGGGTCAGTGAGCTGGGAAAGGGTGTGCTCAGTGAAATGGCCTTACTGATGCAACCTACACTTTCGAGGAGCAGGGAAAATACGTATGATGGCGGGTGAGCACCTGCTCAATGAAGCGAGCGACAGATGTCAGCTAACAACTTCACCAGCGGGTCTGGTGGGTGGGAGAGTGACCACCAACTCGACGAAGCGAGCGACAGATGTCAGCTAACAACTTCACGAGCGGGTCTGATGGGTGGTCAGAGAGTGACCACCAACTCGATGAAGCGAGCGACAGATGTCAGCTAACAACTTCATGAGTGGAACCAAGGTAAGCACAAGCTGAGTGAAACGAGCGACAGATGTCAGCTAACGCTTTCACAAACAAGTGCAGACTCATCAACGACGTTGTAAAAAGTTTTGAAACGCGCGGGTGCTACAAGTTCCATATGTACTTGTTTGTTCTTTGAGTTTGCACCAATCACCTATCTATAATGCAGACAGCATGTGCGCATCAGGCGGTCTCGGCGCCAGGCCGAACCATCGAGATACTTTCTTTTTAAGGGGGGGAGTGATCAGTTCGCTAAGAGGAAAAAGATGTGCGACGGGGATGCGAAGTTAACGGACTTGCGGCCACAGCGCAATGTATAGGACTCTGAAGTCACGTGTGTCCAGATCACTTGGTATGACTTCTGAAATAATAAAAAGAATGTACCCGTACAATGTGAATAGCTACGTATCGCAGTAGCAAAGCTGTATATACGGAAACGCTTCACACCTCCATTACTTTAGAGATGCATGTCTGCAAACTACATGAGGTTCAATTTAATGAGGATGTGCCGATTACCATGCCGAGCCTTTACAAAGCTCTACGAGGTGTGTCCATGCCCCAGGATGCTGTCGGAACATGTCAGTTGGTTGGCCGGCCTATGGATAACGGCTTACTTGTATTCCAAATCATCGATTATTGTATTTGCAATTCTCACAAGTGTTTCGACGTGGCCCACTTGAATCGGATGGCATAGTTTCTGCAGAAGAATGCTGAGTAAATTTCAACAAGAGTGGAATAACAACGTACCAATTCATTGTCAGAAACGGACTGTCCAGCGTCAAAGGCCAGTATGCTACCATTGCACCGTATCAGTAGTTGATCACTGTGGTAAAGCGAAGAGCCTCACGTGCGCCGCTGTTCACCAAGCACAGCTTGAGCCGTTTCTGCACAATTGCGAGCTAAGCCAAGCAGAGTGGAGTGACACAAAATATCCTGTGGGGACTGGTTCCAATGGGAAGTCGTGGAAACAAGGAAAGCACAAACCAAGGGTACACCAGCCAGTACCGCTTGGCGTGCGGCGTCATATACAGACTCGCCAGTGGGAGTCCGTAAGCCACCAGCATCACCATCAGTGGAAGAGCTGCGAGGGCGGGTAGGGGACCCCGAGGGTGTCGGAAGGCACTCGAATGTCTGGCGGGAACCACGGGATCGTAGGTTATACGGAGAATAATGCCTGATGCCTTTGCGAGACATGGACCGCGTCATAGGCCTGAAAGGGGACATCGTGTAAAGGAAAGCAACGGGGAGAAAATTGAGTACTGTACCACGTCCCAGACGGACACCCCTTTTTATAACTCCTGAGCATAAAGGAATACCGGTTGCGGTACTGCACAAAGGTGCAGTCACAACGAGGTGACTGTTGATCACGATGCGTCACGTGGTCACCTTTTCATCGGGTGTCAATCCGAGCGATCGATCAAAACCAGATTCTCTGGGAATATGGACAAAGGTCTCGATGACGACCTGCGCTGAACGTTGCGTACAGCATACGTACCAGAGACAGCCTCCCAAGTTCCAATGGGATTGCGCTTGCAATTATGTCGAGTATCGAGTTCCGCTTCAGACGTAGGTCAAGTGAGTGACATCCTGTGGATGGATTCGACGCAATGGATCCCTTCGCGTATGGATGGATCATAAGCCTATGTACCTGGGTACACGGGCTCAGAATTCGCCCAAGTCCTATGGACAGCGGAATTCCCACATAAATTATGTAAGCAAGACCACGCGGACTGGTGTCCGGATTGGTGTCTGGACTGGTCTGATTAGCCTTCAGGCCTTCAGGCCCTGGGCATGGCACTGGCAAGACGCTCCCTCTGTTGCCGTCAAGGGGTCTGATGAGTTTTGTTTCCCTTCTTAGGCACGGACACTCTGTCTTTGTCTTCAAGCTTCTTTGAGGCAGAGGTATGGATATTGATCCGTTCTTTCAAGGAGTCTTACAGTAATCTGAAAGGACTTTTTTCTTGCTGTTTTCTTCTCAGACGCAGATCGGGACGCAAACCTTGCTCTGCCCAGATGAGTCTTTATTGGTCTGGCTGGTCCCTGTCCCTGTTCCGAAGAGCTTGTTCTTTCGGAGAAAGCATGACCGACGTGACTTGTTGAAACGTTCTTTCAGGCATATTACCGTCGTCTGTGTCTTTGTGCCACTGCTACTGGTATATTCAATGTGCGTTTTGTTACGCTGAGCCAAGGCTTAAACCTTCTAACCACCCTCGGTCAGCGGCAGGTTTAAAGCTGGTCCACCCTGTGCGATTTCAGTCTTGAGCCTATTTTTTGCTACGCCGACATGGACGACTGCATGCAAGATGATGACTTTGTCCTAGTACCCAAGCCGCTCCCAAACACGCTGCAGTCAGAGCCCGAGAATATATCACTCGAGGGACCACTGGTCAGTATTTTCTCCAGTGTCTGCTGTCCATTCTGAAAGTGCAGTGATCACAGATGGATGCAAATGCGATGCTACGTTCAGAGCTTAAAACTTTAAACTGCATTCGAGACTCTGTTGAAAAGGTCAGGATCGTCTACTTCACCGTCAATTATGCTGGTAACGTGTTGTAAAAAGTTACTTGCTTCGGCGGCGGCTAGCTTGTCTTGTGGGATATGCCATGAGGTGCTCCGTAATCCGTCCACATGCGTTGCACTTTCCCAGTCAGCATTGGCTTTGTTAATATAGTTGCTGCAGGCTTCGGGGATGCGGTGTAGGGAGTCCATACTCCCTAGGGCTGAATATCATAATCCTATACCAGCTTTCCTATCGCCCTAGCCAGTCCCCGCAGGTCCACCGTCCCTCGGAAAGGTCGCCGCCGCTCCACCCTCGGCTATCTCGGCTTCTACGAGCGCTTCCTTCGCTTACCAACGCCGCCGCCGCCTATTCAGGAAGTAACCCCTATCACCGACACTCTTCACCGCTACAAGTCACCGCTAGCCCCTGTCCTCGACCCCTAATCGTCGTCTGCCCCCTATCTGCGTCGGCCTTCGGCCCTTCGTGCGCCTATCAAGTGTCTACCGACCATCGGCAGTTCACTCCGTCACTTGTGACGTCGGTTACTCGGTACCTATAGGTCCTATTCGAGACACCGACACAAGCCGCCGCCAGTAGTACCGCCGCCCCACACCAGACCGCCCCAAAGAGTCGCCGCAGCGTCGGTCAGAAGCACAGACGCTCTAGGCATGTTCTCCTCGCCGCTTTGCCCTTTCTTTCCGCTTTTCTTTGCCTTCTTTTACCTATCTTTCATACCTACAACCTGTAGTGCCTTACATCGGCGCTTTTTCCTTCAAAATTTTTCTGACATATGACATCTCCGAATTTCGCTGAAATATTCCTTTGTGACAGCCGCCTCTACGATACAAAACACCGCTGTACTTAGGAAAAATATACCCACTTTTCTGGCGTCACCATCTGTGTGTCTGAGAGTCCCCTTGAGTCCCCAGAGTCGATTTCTTGTGTATCTTCGAGTCTTTTGAGCCCCTCTTGCGTCCACAGAGTCCCCCACTGAGTTCTACCACCATATTCGTGACCGCTTCGAGTTATAAAAATTATCTGCTGCCTTCAGAGTCATCCCTTCGAGTCTACGCGTTCCCCAATAGCCCACACGAGTCCCACATCGCTGCCTTTCGAGTTCTAAGCCCCCCCCCGACGATCTGACCTACGAATCTAATCCTCCTGCCTTTCTGCGGCGGCCGCTCGAGTTCTACCCTGCCAGCACCCTTCCGATGCAGGGAAACCTTCCCTTTCGCCGCCTAGTCACTCCCTCCACTTCCTTTCCGACTCACGACCCCTTGGGACGAGCCTAGGCATAGCCTACAGCTTTCCCCCCCCCTTTCCCTTTGCGCTCTCACAAAAAGAGTTGCCCACATCGTTTTGGAGCCCACTGCGAGGGGTCTTCAGATCTGGAAAGGAGATCTCTCCGACCTACTCGTCAAAGAACTGAACTCGAAGAGCTCCTAGAGCCCTTCCGCCGCCTTTCTATTTCGTCTTCTGATCTATTCGTGCTGACTACTGATACCAGAGAAATTTCAGAGCTCCATTCATCAGATACCGAGTTACCCCTTGAAGAATCCCTTCCCGTTCCAGATCCGCCATCTCCATCGTTCCTCGACATCCCAGGCAGCTTTGAAATCGACGAACCATTCGTTCCGTCGCCAGACCGCCAAGAGTTATCTCCCCTCACAGAGCTCTCGTCTACACCGTCCCCTTCAGCCTCAGCATTCGCCGCCGAACAGCTTCTGATACCAACAGAGTCCACCTCCATATCCCGCACCGCTTCACCGCCGCTTATTCGAATCCTGCCGCGAATACCGACTCCATCACTGATTCCAGCCCAAAATCCCACTCTACCCCAATCTTCCACGATACCACCGACCATGTCCGCCCCTGCCCACTGAGAGATGCCGCTTCGGGGTTCTAACAAAGCCCCCAAGTTCTCAGGCAAAACTGAAGATATCTGCGCTTACTTCGAGGACGTCGACCAAATCTGCACCGACGCAGGAATTACTGACGAGAGGTTAAAAATTAAATGGGCAATCCGCTATGCCGACCGCAATGAGTCGGAACTGTGGTCTTCCCTTAGCTCAGTAGCTACCGACGACTGGGACACCTTCGTGAAAGAGGTACTGAGCTTTTATCCAGGTGCCGACGTAAAGGGCCGCCAATATACCAAAGTCGACCTCGAAACCCTTCTCCACCACCAAGTGCAGAAGCCCATGTCTTCCCTTGATGACCTCGGCCAATACGTCCGAGAGTTTCGCCGCACCGTCGCCCTGATCAACAAAAAGAAGAAACTCGCCACCGACTTCATCGACGAAAAGTTCCTAGAAGGATTCCCGCCCAGATTCTGCAACTCTCTAGCCACCCGCCTCCAACTCAAAGATCTCGACCACGACGTCGACGAGCCCTGGCCCTTCGACGAGATCTACAAACAAGCGACCTATCTTCTGAGCGGCGCTCGTAGGAACGTAGCCCAAGTCGACAGTTCAGCCCTATTCCCAGAGTCTTATTCCCAGCCCTCCGCCCCGCCGACAATCCTTAAACGAGAGTACGTGCAGACTGCCGACCAGCCACCAGCGGCCCATCAGACGCAGCCCCAGGACCCACAATATCGCCGCCCCTTCGACCCACGGTGTTTCTTCTGCGGCGGCACCGATGGTCACAGGACCGCCGAGTGCAAACTGTGCCAGGAGTACATCCGCCAAGGGAAATGCGTGTTGATAGGCGGAAAAGTGTTTATGAAGGACGGCTCTGACATTCCTAGGTCGGCCGCAGGCAGGAACTTCAAGGAAAAGATCGACAACTTCTTAGCTCTCAGGGAGTCTATCATGGCGTCAGCTAACCTAGTCTCCATTCAGTCCCCTGCTGCCGCCTCGTCATCTAGAGGTCGTGACACGCCGCCTCACCTCGTCAACACCATGTTCTTCGGCTCTGGCGACTCCGCCGAGTTCCAAGTTGAAGTCCACCCCTCGTCCTACCTAGTAGACCAGGAGATAGAAGACAACGCCGACGAAGAAGACAAGAGAGCCCTTGCTAGAGCTTATGCTCAAGTCGAGGAAGTCAAGAACGCCATCAAGAGGAAGAAACCGGCCCGCTTCGATGGAGTAGAGATTCCAGTCCGCTGCCCCCGCAATGCCGCCGCATCTAACCCTGCCCCTGTCAACAACCAACCATCGGCTTCGACTCTTAAGAACCAGCCCCCACACACCAACAACAGCGCTTCGTCCATCCCACAGCCTAGAAACAATGCCGCCGAAGCTTCTAACCAGAAGCCGCAGACTAACACCACTCCCCAGTTTCGTTACCAGAGCGGCTTTGATGAGGCCGCCGCCACCAAGCGGCTCGTGTCCCAAGTCTTAGGGGCCAAGATTGAAGTCTCTACTCAGGATCTCCTCGCTGTCAGCCCCGAAATTAGAAAGCAAATCAAGGAGATGGCTATGACGAAGAAGATCGCTATAGGTAGCCTCGAGACCACGTCCGATACCTCGTCATCATCGACGTGGGCGTCTTATGAACAGTACCTCATCAGGGACACCGAAGGCAAATGCGTCGGCTTAGCCACCGCTCCCCTCAGGGCGGTCGATGGGATACTCATGGACAAGCTTCGAGTCGAGTGTATCCTTGATAGCAGCTGCCAGGTAGTAGCCCTTAGGCGCGAGTTGTGGGAGGCCCTGGGCGCTCCCCTATGTTCCGACATGCGTATGACCTTAGAGGCGGCTAACCAGTCTAAAGAGAGTACCCTAGGTGTCATCGAGAATGCTTCCCTCCACATCGGTCCTGTAGAGGTGCACCTCCAGATCCAAGTCGTCGACAGAGCTCCCTTCGACCTCCTTCTAGGCCGCCCATTCTTCTGTCTACTCAGTAGTATCCTCCGAGACTTCCCAGATGGTGAACAATCCCTCGAAATTCGTGACCCCAATACCGGGCAGCAACTGCTAATACCGACTCGACCTCGTCACCGCCTGCATCACCAGCCTCGCTTTGTCAACTCTGAAGACGAAGCCGAGTACTTTTCCCGCCAAGAGTACCGTCGCCACTTAGAAGGAGCCGACCAGGGTTTTTAATGACGGTCAAGGACTCGCCAAGAGGGCGAGGAGACCAGGAAGAAGTAGTATCCGTGTGTTCCCTTTATGTTTCAGACCCCCCTTCTTCGCCGCCAGATTTTACCTTGCCTTGTTCCACAGACTCTAAAGACAGCGCTGCGGCCGCATATCTTCTCGACTATTCCACTTCTAGTACGCCTTCCCTTGATCCTTTCGACGCTAGCTTCGTTTCTCCCAAAGACCCATTCTTGTTTTCTACTGGTACCACCCTTTCGCCACTGACACTTTCTGCACTTCGATCTACCTTCGAATTTGACCCAGTTTACCACGTTTTAAAATACAAGCCTGTAGCAAGGTTCGGCCTGTCCCGACCGCGATGCCCGTCGAGTTTCGGGTTGACCGCCGGGAGGTCGGCGACCCTCTCGCAGATCTACCTGTATTACCATACCACCCCCCTCCATTCGTTCCAGGCTCTAGGTTCACGGCGGCGAGAGCAGAAGAGCTCGACCTCGACCCCGCCAAGTTCCTCTGGCCGGCAGAACTCGACCTCGTTCGATGGCTAGTTCATACCCATGAGGCCGCCTTCGCCTGGGAGACCGCCGAGCAGGGAACCTTCCGCGAAGACATGTTCCCGCCGCTGAAGATCCCAACCCTGCCCCACAAACCTTGGGTCGAACGAAATATCCCTATCCCGCCAGCTATCTTTCGAGATGTCGTCCAGATTATCAAAGAGAAAATCGCCGCCAGTGTCTACGAGCCTTCGACCTCTTCATACCGCTCCAAGTGGTTCTGCGTCGTCAAGAAGGACGGGAAATCATTGCGCCTCGTACATGACCTGCAGCCACTAAATGCCGTCTCCATTCAGGATTCAGCGGTCCCCCCTTTCGTCGACTCAATTGCCGAAGCCTTTGCCTGCCACTCTGTGTATGGAATCCTAGATCTAATGGTCGGCTACGATCACCGCACTATCCACGATGACTACCGCGACCTGACCACCTTCCAAACCCCTATCGGCACCCTCCGCCTCACGAAACTTCCTATGGGGTATACTAATGCCGTCCAGATCTTCCATGGAGATGTCTGCTGGATCCTTAAAGACGAGATACCTGAAGTTACCATCCCCTTCATCGATGACTGCCCTATTAAGGGGCCAAAATCACGTTATCTACTCGCCGACGGCACATACAAAACGATCCCGCAGAATGGCGGCATCCGTCGGTTCATCTGGGAGCACTTACAGAACACCAACCGCGTCCTCCACCGCCTCCGACATGCAGGTGCCACCGTCTCCGCCAAGAAATGTGTCATCGCCGCCCCATCTATAGTGGTCGTCGGCCACAAGGTTTCGTATGAGGGAAGGATCCCCGACGAGACTAAAGTACAGAAAATTAAAGATTGGCCCTACTGCACTAACGTCACTGAAGTCAGGGGCTTCTTAGGTCTATGCTCATATTGCCACATTTTCATCAAAGACTTCGCTAAGCACGCCTGCCCGCTCGTAGAACTAACCAAGAAAGACGTCCCCTTCGAGTTCACCGACGAGCACCGTGCGGCAATGGAGTATCTCAAGACCGCCATCGTTTCGTCCCCCGCCCTTCGGTCCATCGACTACAATTCAGACTTTCCTGTCATCCTCGCCGTCGACACTTTGAATATCGCTGTCGGCTACATCCTTATGCAAGAAGACGAGGGTGGCAAACGATTTCCCGCTCGATTCGGCTCCATTCCTCAACGACCGAGAGCGGTGGTACAGTCAAGCTAAACTAGAACTATTCGGTCTCTTTCGAGCTCTACACGACATGCGGCTATACATTTTCGGCGTACGAAACCTAGTTGTCAAAGTGGATGCCAGGTATATTAAGGGTATGATAAACAATCCTGATCTTCAGCCTAATGCGACCATCAATCGGTGGATCGCCGGTATCCTTCTCTTCGACTTCAAACTCGTCCACGTACCCGCCGCCAAGCATGCCGCCCCTGATGGGCTGTCTAGGAGACCGAAGGCCGAAGAAGACCCGGAAGTAGACGAAGAAGAGTACGAGGATTGGGTAGATGAGTGTGGAGCCTTTGCCGTCGATCTCGTGAATCATCGGGAACCGAAAACTCACCTGCTACGTCCCCCAGATATACCGCCGACCGAATACTACTCATACGCCGACGTACCCCAAGACGTAGCCGTCTTCACCACCGCTGAGACACCGCCCGACACCGCTGACACCGAAATACCACGAACCGACAAGGCAAGGCTGAGAGATGAGAGGTTAGAAGTGGTCAGAGAGTTTTTGGAGACGAAGAAGCCGCCAGATGGATTAGAAGAGAAGGAGATAGAAAGCCTGGTGCAGCTCGCTTCCCGATACTTTGTAAAGGGAGGAGAGTTGTGGAGGAAGGAACCCCAAGGCTGCCACCAGCTAGTGGTCCGCCGCCACAAGCGGCTTAACATCATCCGCCAGGCCCACGATGAGCTGGGCCATAAGGGTATCTTCTCCACTCGTATGCGCCTACTGACACGATTCTGGTGGCCTATGCTAGAGCAGGATGTTCGCTGGTACATCAGGACGTGCCACGAATGCCAGATCCGCCGCCTCGATCGAGTCCACATTCCTCCTGTCGTCGCCATACCCGAACCATTATTCTACAAAGCCTATGTCGACACCTTCATCATGCCGAAGTCGAACAGGTACCGCTACGTCACTCAAGCCCGCTGCTCTCTCACCAGCTACCCCGAGTGGGCCATGCTCCGCTCCGAAACCGGCAAGTCGGTCGGCAAATTCTTATTCGAGCAGATCCTATGCCGATGGGGGGCGGTGGGCGAAATTGTCACCGACAACGGCGCCTCCTATGTGTTGGCACTCGACTGGCTATCGAAAACTTATGGCATCCGACATATTCGCATCTCCCCCTATAACTCACAAGCAAATGGTATTGTCGAGCGGCGGCACTTCGATGTCAGAGAAGCGATGGTCAAGAGTTGTGAGGGAGAGGCATCTAAGTGGTCGGATGTAGCGCCGACGGTGTTCTGGGCAGAAAGGGTCACCGTTCACAAAGCTACGGGTCTCTCCCCATACTATATGGCTCACGGTGTCCACCCTAGACTTCCCTTTGACCTCGCCGAAGCCACCTTCCTAGCCCCTTTTGAGGCCGACTCTTATTCTACGACCGACCTTATAGCCAACCGAGCCCGACAACTACAGAAGTGGCCCGACAACCTCGCCGCCATACATGACCGAGTCCTCAAAGCCCATTTTGCATCGGCCAAAGACTTCGCGGCCCGCTTCGAAAAGACTATACATGACTTCGACTTCGAGCCAGGAGCTCTCGTACTCGTCCGCAACTCCCGCATCGAGAAGGAACTCGACCGCAAGACCAAGCCGCGCTACCTAGGTCCTATGGTAGTAGTGCATCGGACCAAGGGCGGCTCGTATCTCCTAGCAGAGCTTGATGGAGCTATCTCAAAATTTCGCTTCGCCACCTTCCGATTATTCCCCTATTTCCCCCACAACAAGTCTCGCATCGAGGTCACCCAATTGGTGGGCCTCGACAGCGCCGCCATCGACCGACTCGAAGACAACTCCCTTCCCGACCCAGACCTCACTGGCGTCCTTAGGGACGAGTCAGATGAGTGACAAACCCTCTCGTTTCGTTTCCTTTTTTTTTTCTGTTTCTTTTATCTCTTGAATACCCGTTACAGACTCTCCGTACATACGAAAAACTCCAAAAGCAAACCTACAACTCGAAAAGACCATAAAACTGAAAACCACCACTTAGTTTCCTTTCTCTGCCTTCGTACCTATACTCACCATTCCGCTTACTTACACAAAAAGACCCGCCGCCGACACAGAATACCGAAAAGAAAAATTAAAGAAAAGTTTCTCCCTTGGTTCCTTTCTCTCTTACCTTGCTTCGTTCGATCTTAAGGACTCACCGCCGCAATTCTTAGACTCTGTACTTACCCGCCCCCACCATCTTCATTACCTTAGCCTTACCTTACTCTTGACCGCCCCTCCTCGACAGAACACAGACTCAGACTACTGCATTCGACCCCCACAGATACAAGAGACTACGAGACGCCTACAAAAGATCTAAAAGTTACCGCCGCGCCCCGAAGTTGTCCCGCCGCCACTCCTCGAGCCTCCGAATGTCCCTCTTAGCCCGCTGATGGACAACGTTCAGCTGCCCGAGGCCCGCGTGAAGGTCGGCTATGATAGCCCCAGACCATTCGACCGTACCTTTAAGGGCCGCCGACCGCGCGTCATACTGGGCCAGTGCTTCCTGGGGACCGCTGTAAGGGGTCCACCGAGCGTCTTGAGGACTAGCGGGCCGGCCAAATTCCACTTCCTCGTTCTGGTCGTCTTCCCATGGACCCTCGACATCGCCCGAGTCTTCAGGACCAGCACCTTCTGTCTTCTTCGGGACTTCGACCGCCACGCCGCCTGTACTAGCACCGACCACCTCAGGCTCACCTGCAGGGCATTCTTCGACTCGAGGAGTGTCGGGAGTAGGAGTGTTACGTGTGCTCGAGGGGAGGAAGAGAGGCAGGTTGGATACCGATGGAGTACGAGGAGGGGGACCAGGAGCCTTATGAGGGGCCGACTGACCTACCGCTTGAGGCTTGATGCGGATCATAGGCTTTGGGAGTGCCGACGAAGAGGGAGCATCTGGAAGGGCCGCCAAGGTCTTCGCCTTCTTGCTGACCGAGGCCGACGAGGCGGCGACGTCGGTGTTCTTCCGCTACGTCCCCTGGTTACCCCTGCGCACTTTAAAAGCCTCGACGACTCACCTTCTTGCTAGCCTTGCTCGCCTTGTCACACCTCTTCTTCCCTGAGTGGCAGGCAGCACAGGCTGCCCCAGGAGCGCCGTCTTTCCACACACACCGAATTCCCCGCGACACACACCGACCACATGCTCCAGAGTCGACTTGAACAGTCGAGGCGGCCACCTCTGGAGGTTCACCTGATCTCTGCGTAGCCCCACCAACGGTCTCCAGCTGAGATGGGGGCGGTGCAGCGACTTCTGCCTCACCTGTAGCGTCTAGATCGATGACGCCGCTGTCCCCACCTACAGGATGCTCCTAAGCCACGAAGGGCCGTCAAAGAGTGTAGGGAAAACAAAAAGATGAGAGACACGCACCTGCTTACCCTCGTTCCCCTTGGCAGCTGCCTTCTCTAACTGCCGCCGAGACCGCCTGGTCTCACCGCCTACCTGCGAGCTACTGGCTTCCGTCCGAGCGGTCCGAGCCTTCGACTTTCTAGCGCGTGGGGGAAACCGGTCCCGAAGAGGCACCAGTGCCAGGAACACCCCAGTGAGCGCCTGTTCGGTTTCTTCTGGGTACTTAGGCGCCTCGGTACTGTGGTCATACGCGAACTGGCGCAGGCTCTCGATGTTTTCCTGTGCGCCCCAACGTGACCGAGGACCAGAGAATGCATGAAGGGAACTTACCGAAACCTCGTAGTATCTGTCCATCCACTCCCGCACCTCATCGTCAGTGGCCGCCTCGTCCGGCATCTCGCTCATCAGTGCAGCCAACTTAGCCATGTGGGCGGCCCACATTTTGGGGACGAGCTCGCGAGAGGCGTCAGGCGAGAGGTCCCTCGGTTGCTGGACCTCAGAATTCCTAAGGGTAGGGAGCTGAGACGTCGATGGGGACATGTTTCGTTTGAAGTTGCGGCGAGTAGCGGTGATGAAGGGACTTAGAGAAAGAAAAGATGAAGTGGCGGCGACTTGTTTGGTATGTTTGGCAACCCTTTGTTGACGCGGAAGCATTTTTGCCACAGCACGTGACCAAGGTCCCCATCCCGCTTGCCATTGTTCCGAGCACAGCCACCTGTCAACGGAATCTCGTCACCGATCCATGTCACCGAGCACCCCTGACCGAGGACGGTCAGTATTCGAAGACCCCGGGAGGTGTAGGGAGTCCATACTCCCTAGGGCTGAATATCATAATCCTATACCAGCTTTCCTATCGCCCTAGCCAGTCCCCGCAGGTCCACTGTCCCTCGGAAAGGTCGCCGCCGCTCCACCCTCGGCTATCTCGGCTTCTACGAGCGCTTCCTTCGCTTACCAACGCCGCCGCCGCCTATTCAGGAAGTAACCCCTATCACCGACACTCTTCACCGCTACAAGTCACCGCTAGCCCCTGTCCTCGACCCCTAATCGTCGTCTGCCCCCTATCTGCGTCGGCCTTCGGCCCTTCGTGCGCCTATCAAGTGTCTACCGACCATCGGCAGTTCACTCCGTCACTTGTGACGTCGGTTACTCGGTACCTATAGGTCCTATTCGAGACACCGACACAAGCCGCCGCCAGTAGTACCGCCGCCCCACACCAGACCGCCCCAAAGAGTCGCCGCAGCGTCGGTCAGAAGCACAGACGCTCTAGGCATGTTCTCCTCGCCGCTTTGCCCTTTCTTTCCGCTTTTCTTTGCCTTCTTTTACCTATCTTTCATACCTACAACCTGTAGTGCCTTACATCGGCGCTTTTTCCTTCAAAATTTTTCTGACATATGACATCTCCGAATTTCGCTGAAATATTCCTTTGTGACAGCCGCCTCTACGATACAAAACACCGCTGTACTTAGGAAAAATATACCCACTTTTCTGGCGTCACCATCTGTGTGTCTGAGAGTCCCCTTGAGTCCCCAGAGTCGATTTCTTGCGTATCTCTGAGTCTTTTGAGCCCCTCTTGTGTCCACAGAGTCCCCACTGAGTTCTACCGCCATATTCGTGACCGCTTCGAGTTATAAAAATTATCTGCTGCCTTCAGAGTCATCCCTTCGAGTCTACGCGTTCCCCAATAGCCCACACGAGTCCCACATCGCTGCCTTTCGAGTTCTAAGCCCCCCCCGACGATCCGACCTACGAATCTAATCCTCCTGCCTTTCTGCGGCGGCCGCTCGAGTTCTACCCCGCCAGCACCCTTCCGACGCAGGGAAACCTTCCCTTTCGCTGCCTAGTCACTCCCTCCACTTCCTTTCCGACTCACGACCCCTTGGGACGAGCCTAGGCATAGCCTACAGCTTTCCCCCCCCTTTCCCTTTGCGCTCTCACAAGAAGAGTTGCCCACAGCGGGCACACGTATTGTAGCGCTTGCTCAGAGAGTCTCTTTGCACACACGTTGGAGAGTCACCCATTTAGATGCCCGGCCTGTCGTGACATGATTACGGTGGCTCCCATACCAGCTTTTGTTCTCAATGGCCTGCTGAGTGACATTGATGCCTTTGCCGGGGAAATACGGGAGATGGTTACAACAAATGAAGTGCCAAGCATGGGTTGGTTTCTGCATGATAACGGTCCTAGATGTGCAGGGGATAGGCCGGACTGGGAATTATATTTCTGAGTGTATACCTGCAGGCTTGGTGCTGTTAGTACAGGAACTACTGGACTCGCTACCCAACGTAACTATGTAGCACGACCAATAAAAGTTGAAGGTGGTTCTATCGGACGGTCTCATGATGTACGTATCAGACAGACCAGCCCAATCCTTATTAAGCAAATCACGCGGATCGGTATCCGGATTGGCAGATTGGCGTCCGGATTGGCGTCCGGATTGGTGCATTCTTACAAGGGAGTGTTCAAATCCTCAGCCTCGGAAACCAGCGAGTATCTGTGGATGGACGGATCCAATTCCATGGATAGATCACAAGTATGCAAGTATGCACCAACAGCTCATTCGCATTATACTGCGGGCACTACGGAGGAAGATGGCGAAATGCTCATTGGAATTACATAAGCAGTGGGTGATTATTGATGACTTACAACGAAGAGCATCGAGTCCTCAAGGGCCCAGGTAGAATCCAAGTTTCGCACAGCCCGGATCCGCATGATGCTATTGACAGCAAATAGGGCAAGACTACGCGGGCTGGGGTCTGGACTGCGCCTTACGCCGTGAACCATCGAGTGCACAGCCGAAGTCTGAGGCCAGAGGACGGCGTCAGACACCCTATCTTCAAGGACGCGAACATTGCTCTATCCAGACTTCTTCTTTGTCGGAGTCCTGTTCAAGCACGTTCTTTCAGGTATGGTCGATTTGCTTAAGCCTGCTTGGATATTGATCCATTCTTTCGAGGACGCCAGCATTGTTCGCTACGCGTAGCTTTGCCATTGCTACTGGTCCGTGTACCCCCTAATTCCGCATGCGCCGTTCTTTCTCATCTGCACACATATTGTAGTCTTTGCCTAGAGAGTTTCTCTGCACGTGCGCTGGATAGTCATCTGCTTGCACCATTCAGATGCTCGGTGTGATTGTTGACTTACGGTTTCTCCCTCTGCAGATCTACCCGACTACGCTACATGACCACGGAATAGCCCTGGTACAAACATACGTAAGTACCTGGTCGGTTCAGTGAATCTCAGTCAGAGTCTTCAGATAGAGGGCGTCGACTGCGAATGCTAGTTTTCTCGGAAATGGGAAGGACTCCCCCACATTCCCCGCATATGAGCCATTGAAGCGGGGAAGTCCGAAGACTTGCAAGATGCGATTCTTACATCAAACATGAGGAAAGGAAGGGAGAGGCAAGACCGTGAAGGCGCCGATCGGTAAGGGTTTCCTTTTCTCTGCCCTTCCCTTGTTGATGCCTATGACTGGTAACGAGGTCGACCTGGCCAGAAGCGATACGCTATCAGAAAGAACAAATTCAGGACATGTATGGCTTGAGCACACCGGCTCGTGCTGCTCCTCATCCTGGTTAGTTCACACCTCAGCAAGCATTCGGCGCTGCCCGATTTTTACTCCCGATGGGGTTCCGGCTCACCGGAACACCACGTATTTACATGCTATTCAGGTGCTATCCACCTCGATTGCTAGCTAGCGTCCATAGAGCCTCTGCACAGTCAGTGCCGTGTGGAGTGCTGAGTCCCAGAATGCTGTAGAAATATACGCCTGTCAACGACCTGGCCCTGCCAATAGGTAGGAACCTACCAGCGTTCTGAATCATCCACCATTGCATCCGCACATGCATAAGTTCTTTGACCTACTGAACTTGGACAGAATGGAATAGTTTCTGTTGAGGAATCATCATCGGGTCTGCATGATGAAACGGATTAAAATGAAGTAATGACACACTAGTTTATTGTTGGAAACCGACTTTCCAGTGTTCAAAGCCAGTATGCTACCACTGTCCTGTATCGGTACTTGAACACTGCAGTATAGTGAAGAAACTCACACGCGCTGCTATTCGTCAGCCACAACCTTGGCCATGTCCTACGCCATGATCGGGGGCAGAGCTGCGAGGGCGGGTATGAGATGACGATGGCGCTGGAAGGCATTCGAACATCTGACGGCGGGAGGACGCCCTTGTGCAGTCCATGGCTGTTTGCCTCGTGTCGTGTGGCCGACCTCCGCTAGACAATGATCGGACTTCAAACAGAGGCCGAGCAATCGGTCTTGTCCTGGCATACGGCCTTGAAAAAAGGCCTGAAGAGGTGACGAGTACGATGTACTGGCAACCAAGATAATGCAACGTTGCAGTCGCAATTACGTAAGAGGACACCTGTCCGGTCAGGCTTTTGAACAAGCTTCAAGCACAAAGCAAAGATGCCTCGAGGAGGCTTCGACGCGACGGATCCAACATCTTGCACGTGGATGGATCACAAGTACGTACCAGACTCTGAGCCCACCTGTATACGGTATACGTACCTGGGTACCACTAGTAAGTTACCACACAGGATCCAGCTTGCAATTATGTAAGCAAGCATTCGCAGACAAGTGTCCAGACATGTGCACTAGTGCGAACTGCGTCACTACTAGTAACTACATAAAGCATCGAGTCCTTTCTCTTCCTGTTTCTTCTCTGATGCAGACTTTTTCCAACACAGAGGTATGGACTCATCTAATATTTCTTTTCTTTGTTCTTATCAGATGTGGGCCTCTCTATTGGAGCCTTGTATGGGGTTCGTTCTTTCAGAGCAGGTATGTGATCGACTTGACTGATCAGATATTGATCCGTTCTTTCAAGGTGCCTACCTTCCTGTGCCACTGTTACCCAGGCTACTGGAACGTGTGCGAGGTGCCGTATAATCACATTTATAATCACATCCATGTGCGTTACCCTTGTTGCTACACATAATCGAGTGGCACAAAGCTAAGGTTCTGCAGGCGAGGCCCAAGTTTTCTGTCGAATATTAATATCAATGAACGCTGGGATACCTTAATAGATTGAAACGAAGTGACCGGAGCGACATTTTTTCATCCCAACATCCCCTCACTCTCATGATACCTGGTTTCACGCGTCTTATCCAGTACACCCCTTGGCGTAGACGGGGAGGGTTCGACCCATACAAAAATGCACGTGAGGCGCAAAAGGAAACGATAGCAAAACGTTATGACCTGCTGGCATCTAACATACCATCGCCTACCGATCGCGAGCCACTTCCTAGCGAGGTAAGCTTGACCGCCACCGATGACTAGTTTTCCTTAACACAATTTTACTGCAGAAAAGCGCGTGCGAAGCTCGTGAGAAGTCGGGTGTAGAGTCTAATGTACGTTCGACCACGGTCGCTGAGCCACAATCCAGCGAGGTATGCATGACCACCACCAACGACGGGTTTTTTCTTGATACAATTTTTGTTACAGCAGGTACCCGTGCATGCACCTCTATCCGTAGGCCAGAAGAGGCCCCGATCTCCTACCTTGACCGACGATACTCCACAGAAGAAGATCAAGGAAGACGTTTTTTTGGACAACCTGAAGAATCGTGTCGTGTCTGTTGTACAGACAAGTGGCTCTGGCCGGGTAGGTCGTACTTCAATTATGTCACTTACTGCGTAACCGTGCACTCTATCCAGAGGACTTCGACCCAACCCAACGAGAGTTGCGATGAGCTGCCAAGGGATCTGGATGCTAACCTTGGAAACAGGCGCTGCATTAGAACCACAGAACTACGCCCTTGGGCAGATTGTAGCGCATCTACACGGCTTTTCCCCTTCAAGGATCTCCCTCTTCCCCAGTTTTCTGCCGTCGATGGTAGTAGTGAAATTAATGTCCCCAGTGCCGAACACCCCTCTATGGTGTTACCCCCGGAGAGGACGACGACTTCATTCTCATCTCCACTCGATTGCGTTCACGTGTGCAAGTCACTCCCTGACACACCGCCCATGCTTATTGGGTCTCGACCTCGTTATGGAGAACTAAATGACGACAGCGTCTACGGGGATGGTGATCACCTCAACATTGGGCGTGGGGACTGCAACAATACTTGCCAAGTCCCTCGCGATTTGCCCGACCTTTGCATTGGCGGCGACAGTGGCGATATTAACTCACCTACCACGCTTCCGAACGGCGATAGTCGCGATACCCGCCCGGTCTGTCCGGATACGCCTGACCTTTGCATCGGTAACGATGATGTCGATGTCGACTTGCCCGTTGTGCTTCTGAATGGCAACAACATCCACGGGCAGGGCGACAATCAGCTCAACATCGCAAATGGTGACAGTCACGATACCAGCCAAGTCCCTCTGGATTCACCTAATCTTTGCGTAGGTAGCGATGGTGACGATGTCGACTCTCCTGCCCTGCTTCCGGTATTTCAAGCTCACAGTGCAGGGCTACGTGGCGGCAGCATCTACGGGCAGGATGGCAGCCACCTCGACATTGAGAATGGGGACAGCAATGATGCTTCCCAAGTCCCTCACGATTCCCCCGACCTTTGCATCGGTGACGACGGTGACGATATCAGCTCGCCTGCTGCACTTCCGGCGTCCCAAGTTCACGGTGCAGCTAACAACGATGTCCATGGGCAGGATGGTGACTATTTTGACATTGAGAATGGCGACAGTCACGACACCAGCCCAGTCCGTCGGGATTCGCCTGTCCTCTGCCCTGGTAGCGGCGATGATGATACCGACTTACTTGCTATGCTTCCGAGTAGCGACAATGTCTACGGCCAGGACAACGATCACCAAGTCCCTCCTGACCACGATATCAGCATGCCTGCTGTGGCTCCTGTATCTCAAATTTGCAGTGCAGAAGTAAATGACGACAGCAATGATACCAGCCAAGTCCATTGCGATTTGCGAGACCCATGCACCGGTGTCGGTGGCAACGGTATGGATATTGAAAGCGGCAATGAAGGGAATGTTGAGGGTCGTGACGATGTCAATGGCAACAACAGAAATGGCAGGCACGTCAATAACGATATCAACGGCAGTGACGACGACAGGGAGAGCATTCATATTTTGGACACCGATGATGAGTACATGGATGAAGATTACCAAGCCGACTACGATGGAGAAGGTGAGGTGTGTCATGACGGCGAAAATGTTTTGAGGACATACCCGGAAACGCCACAAGGAAGACAGGCAAGGTAAGATGGAAGTTTACTACCTGGGGAATATTTGTCTGACCAATGTCCCTGTAGCAAGCAACCAAAAAATTGTGGTCGCACTGCTCGCGGTGGAAAGCAGGAGAATTGCCACGGTGGAGCATCTAGTTCGCAGGCTTGGTCGGGCATGGTACGGTGTTCGTCGTTGACTCTGTAATTGCACTGGAGCAGTCTTCCTTAGGACAAGGACATCGCTCTCGGGCAGCTGCTGAATGGTGATCAAGTAGGTACAAGTGCTATGCTATGCCTTCTCTGTTAACAGCCCGTAGAACCAATCTGCAACAAAAGGGGACGTCGTCATACTCACCTCGGCAATCCTGGACTTGCAAGATGCCATTATGCAGCGTGGGACACGGGATTCAATCCCTACAGGGTCTGAGCCGTTACCAGCTACTCAACCTACGCCCACTTTTCCTGAGCCCATGGGAAGTTCCGACAATCCAATGCCAGATTACAGGCGGAAACCCCGCAACAAACCAAAGCTCGGTCTACAGGTAGGCGCTAATTACTGACACTTGCTGACGCTATAAGTATAATTTTGGTGTTAGGAGAATGTCCGGCGACATGCAGTCTACCTGCTCAAAAGGAAGAACAGGACGCAGCCCTTTCCGAAGATTGTGTCTCCTAATGAAACAGCATTATATACTGCGATGGGCCAGGGAGGTCCCACAGCTGACAACTTTTGTTTAGACTTCCATGGGCCACTTGCCTCCGCATGGAACAAACGTGCAGCCAAGGTCTTTGCATCGCATTTTTTTGATTGTGGATGGTATGGTTCCCCAAAGAAGGACGACATCAAGAGAGTATTCGAGACACACCTCCGCACTTTGCGCGCACAGTATGCAAAACTGAACGCTGATAACCCGTCAGATGACGAACAGTCTCAAATCAAACGCAACGAAGAAAAGGAAAAGGCAAGAGCGCAGAGGCGCCGATCGGTAGGATTTGTTCTCTGCCCAGGTGCTCTACTCACTGGCTTCTCTTAGCTCCAACATCGCAGGGCTAACACATGCTCAGCACACTTAGATCTTGCACGTTTTAGCTCTCTTTTGGCAACGCTCCCCCCTGATGCTATGAGTGGTGACGAGACCAACCACCAACCTTGCCAAAAATGGTATGCTATCACAAAGCTTACTTGGCGGTCTCAAGCTGCGACCGAGTGGCTCCGTATATTTGATCTCGTTCATCTCTCCACACGGTTCAATTGCAATGGTCGTGCCAAGCGTGGCGCCTTTCTGCACACCCGCATTCCTTCTCGCCGAGTGGAGATGTCAAGTCAACCAGTTCCACGACTGCCAAGCAATTTTTATGATGCTGCATGGCTCTTGACATTGGACGATGATGCTAAGACACAATTAAAGATGCTTCCGGAAGTCGACTTGACGCATACAACTGCCATCTTGGCGTGAGTCGTCAGTGCCATCGTTACTCGCTCTTATTGACGACTCTGTTTTTAGCGTTGCAGAGAAGTACAAACATGTGAAGGGGAGAAAGTTCCAGTGTTCACAAGCATGACTTCAAGGCTAGAGATTTGTAATCCTAGTCCAATACATGTATTTCGAACTTCCATAGTCTAAACATTCCAGTTTTCGTGGCAACGGCATTCGACGCATTTCTTATGAGCGACACACACGAGCTCGTAAAAGTGTAGCCATGCACATGCGTTACGAGTGCCATAAAATATTTGAATTACAAAAACCGATAGTCTATGGACGGTTGTCCCCATAGCCAGAAATATTCCACGACCGTTCCCATAGCGTACGCCCAGTGACGGAGTGTATAGCAAGACCCGGCGTCGACCATCGCATCCACATCAAGAAGAACGCTGTGATGACTCCAACCGAAATGCTGAAGAAGCACTGCCCCAATAGTTGTGCCCAGCTACAGGTAGAGTAGAGATGAATCCACTATCCAACACAGCGGCTAGAGGCACCTACAGTACAAGACTGCACCTGCCAGGTAAGAAAACTCCTCTTGGTTGGGCAGCCACAGACTGCGGCCCTGTTGCCTGTGTACCGCTGCAATCTGTAGTCTCATCAGAGGGTACCACATGCTATCAGCGTCATATCCACCCACCTCCTACTACAGCCACTGCTGACATCAAGTGCATGCAGTACTTTTAAAAGAACGATATCCCGTATTCTGGCCTTTCGGCAGTGTATTGGTGCCACTTGAAGGTTGCAATGCAACGAAAGTAGAGTTTGAAGCACTTGTAGTGGCGCATCTGAGCCCTGCATTCATATCCGTATGACTCCTTTGTCTGTCGAACACATATAAAGTCAGTTAAGTTTGTGTGATTTCAGCGATCACCAAAACCATGCTTTACCGCAGAAGTGGCGTCGCACCAAAAAATCATCCCCACTCTCTGGCTGGCACGGTGACAGAACGCTTGCGAAACCAGTCGTTCCTTGAAGAGGGTGCAACGTGGCCGTCTCCCATTGGTGATACTGATTCAGAGTGTTAGCAGTTTACTTTATGTAATTGCTGACGTGCACTCTAGCAGAAGTAGCAGAAGAGGACGACCACGGAGAAGCACCGAGGGAACCAAGAAGGGAACTGGGTCACTATGAAAACTCAGGGTGAGTTGTGCGTTCCCACAACCCCGAACAATATTAGACTCTATTTAATTCTTGCTCCTTTAGCATCCCAGTGGCCACTCAGTGTTGTGTTCATAACCACTCGTTATCGGGGTTTTGGATACTACAAGTCCTACAAGGTCTTGCGTTTGGCTTGGCGGTTATTTCCCTTGCTTGGAACAGGTTGACTTACAGCACGAATCAAGAGATCCTTTATCGTATACTTACTCTCCACGATATTCTCCCATCGCATTCCAATACGTCTTTGGCTGGTGTTGCAAGTTTTCGTGATGGCGGCTCCACAGATAGTGTTGCCTCTTTCGACTTTGCATCGTTGGATGCAGGAGCATACCACCTACCGCCCATCACCTCAGGCAGAGGATCCGCTCGCCATGGCTCGCCAGACCAAGCTCTCACTCTGACCCTGGATGAAGGAGACTGTTGGCTACTACCCCAGCCCACTGGCCATCTCGGCATCAGGTTGGCCAGCCCGATTGCCATTACACATTTCAGTATTGAACACGCAGTGATGCTGACGATGAACTACCAGAGAGACGCGCCGCGCAGTATGATTCTATGGGGCTTCCTAGAAGGTGTCTCAAATATTGGACGATTTCGTGCCTCACCCCAGCTCCGTGGGCTTTCCTACTCTCAACCTGCAACGGAGGTCACAGAGGCATGTAAGAAAGTTAACCCAGATGGGTTTTTCGTGGAGCTCGCTCATGTCAGCTATGGACCTTTCGATGAGAATAATAACCGGCAGACATTTCCTGTATACCCCGACGTACATGCAGCGGGATTGGATTTCGGCATAGTAGTGCTGGAGATTAGGAGTAATTGGGGTGCTAATAGTACTTGTTTATATGGTTTTCGTGTTCATGGGGTCAGAGTAGAGTTGTAATGTAGATAGCAACCACTCACTATTCACTATATAATAGTGTCATGTCGCATCTAAGCTGATTAGCATGCTGTGCACGTGTAAGTTGACGAAGTTCCACGCACCAATGGCCTTACTGATGCAACCCACACTTTTGAGGAGCAGGGAAAATACGTATGATGACGGGTGAGCACCTGCTCAGTGAAGCGAGCAACAGACGTCAGCTAACAACTTCACCAGCGGGTCTGGTGGGTGGGAGAGTGACCACAAACTCGACGAAGCGAGCGACAGATGTCAGCTAACAACTTCACCAGCGGGTCTGGTGGGTGGGAGAGTGACCACCAACTCGACGAAGCGAGCGACAGATGTCAGCTAACAACTTCACGAGCGGGTCTGATGGGTGGTCGGAGAGTGACCACCAACTCGATGAAGCGAGCGACAGATGTCAGCTAACAACTTCATGAGTGGAACCAAGGTAAGCACAAGCTGAGTGAAACGAGCGACAGATGTCAGCTAACGCTTTCACGAACAAGTGCAGACTCATCAACGACGTTGTAAAAAGTTTTGAAACGTGCGGGTGCTACAAGTTCCATATGTACTTGTTTGTTCTTTGAGCTCGATCCATCAAATACTCAATCGCGACTTTGCTCTACTACCAGACTCGGTTTTCATGGCTCGAACGAAACAAACGGCGAAGAGAACCACATGTGCCACCGCCCCTCGCATAGAGTTCTTCCACCCAACCCATACCGCATTCACCAGAGCATTATCCCTGGCCGCGGAATCGACTTCCACGCTGAGTTCACTTACGACCGTTCCGTCGTCTCGGGCACCGAGTCCGGATACTACTGGGGAAACTGCACTTGGGCAGTGGGATACCAACAGAGTACATCAAGTATCTTTTTCACATCGTCCGCAGTACCCCCTGACACCGGCAGTATTGTTACCTTTGCCATGACGGTGGCAAATTCCTATTTGCCTGCAATACCTGTCCGTGCGTGGTGTGTGAGCGCTGTTTAGGATTACGAGAGGACCTGATGAAGAAGGTTTGTGCTGTGGACGCTAACTTCCACTGCCCCGGCTGCCATGAACTCCAGGACGGCACCTCGAAGCGCAATCTAACGCCTTATTTCGTGAGTCTTCCGTCTTTGGTGTCTGAAGTAATCTAATGTCGATCCAAGGCATTTACTCGTAATGTGCATGGGAAGACCATCCATGTCCTCGATCAACCTGTCATTATGTCGAGCATCTGTGAAAGGGCATCGAAGTCACAGGTTTGTGCAGAGTCAATGCTTATCCTCCACTTGCTCTGCACAGGAATGGAGACTCAAGGTTCCTTGCCCCTCCTCCTGAAGACGACCCTCGACGAGTATCACACCAAGGCTTCCCTGGAGTACGCCGAAGTCACCTTTGACTTTGGCACGCAGAGAAAGTTTGACCGGTGGAGGGCGAAGGCCAAGAAACTCGGTGCAAAATTTGGTGCATCTGACTTCAAACGCAAGATCATCTTCATTACTGTTCACAGTGAGGTGACACGCGGTGATCTGTTTGCAGGGAAGGACGAGAAAGGTGGTGATGTGGCGATGAGGGTTGAAGAGGTACGTATCGCAAGGCCGTGTTTTGTTTCATTCTCACTTCTCGTGCAGTTCATGAGTTGCCTATTCTCCCCACCCCTTGAGGAGGTAGTGTATGCTTCCACGCTCTTCATGCTTACTTGTGGTCCTCTGGTCTCGTTCCAAGAGTCATTCATGTCCATGCAGCAATCGATAAAACAGTAAGGCACGTTTTATTATTTGTGAAGAGTTGCTCTGACCCTTGGAAAGCCTCCGGCCTGAGTACACTATTGCATTCACTGCCCCAAATTTTATCAACACTGTCCTCAAATCTTTTCTCATATCGTACGGTGTCCAAGTCTTGATTGAAGGACATGCCTTAGGAGATGTTCTACAAGACCTCCTTAACGTTTCACTTGGATTGCGGATGCATACCGATGTTATCCTTTTTCATATCGCAGGCTTAGTTTGCCCAAAGGCACCATTTCTGTTGAGGCGCGTCTCTCTCACTACCACCCCTCTCATTACAGGGTATAGATACTCTTGGTATCATAGCCATCGGCGTCCGTGGGGAAATTCTCTGCCTATAGGGTGCACGAAGTGTGCCGCGATTCGTCCATGGGCACGATCGAAGCTTGACCCCCAACCCGCTCAGCCGAAAGCTCGAGTAACCAAATGCCAGTCGAAGAGCTGCGACTTCGAAGTGCATACCGAACCTCTACCATATGAATATCAAGTGCTCCGTGGCGATGAGACATCTGGGTGGCTCAAATATGTGATCTGTCCCGCAGAGCCTCTATGATTTTGGTCGTAAAGTAGTCATTTACATGGTTTATTTGTGCCGTCATCTTCCACGCAGTTCAAGCTCCCAAACTTGTAATAGCCGTGATACCAAGGTTCTCGCATCGTCCCCCGGAGCAATCGCTATCTTACTCCTTATGTTCACTTTCTTTAGCTGGATCAGGGCCCTGGAGCGCAGCTGGACCAGGCTCTATAAGCAGATTTAAACTTTGCTTTTTATTGCAGCTGTATTTGCAGGAGTTCTCGGATACTTTCTTATCGTCCGTCTCACCTACAGAGAGAGGTTGGAATTGCCTCTTGGACAGGTCATTTCAACTCCTTCCAACCCTCATGCTTAACAGGAGGACATCCCTATCATAGCCTCTGTCTCTGCGCAGGTGCTGTGATGTTATCGCCAAAATTGTGAACGCCCGTGGTCTACTTCTAGCTACTTGTGTTTTTACTGTTCACCATGAAATGAACTGATTATTTACAGCTCACGTTGCTACCATCGGAGCCATGTCCCGGGATGTTCTGTCCATCCACACAAGCTAACGGCTGGCCCAGATCTACGAACCATGCGCCATGTCCTCCCAAGAGCGCTCTGCACGAGAATGTCCGAGAACTCGACTGTCAAAGTCGTGCAGGGTGTTTCAGGCGACGTGCGGGACAAGGGCAGCGATAAAGTTTTTGTGCCGTACTTGTACGCAGGGCCACAGCACAGTCTTCGGGATATCAGCGTGAAGAGTATCAAGGATCTCCAGAAAGGTGTTCGGGATGGTTCAATCCGGTTCAAACTTCGCACTGCGAGCGCTCAGGTGGAGGGTGGAGTGCATGGGCTACACTCGTAAGTTTGGTTCCTCATTGTGTTTGGTAGCTATTCACCTGTCAGAGCCCTGTCCTCGCTTGAGGAGGTTGCCTATCCAAGTCTACGCAAGCATGATGTGGATCGCGTGCTCTTTATCTTCGGTGGTTTTGTAGGCTACTCGGGCGACGACATACGAAGCTGATTGCAAGGCGGAAAGCTATCGACGTTCGAGCTCCACGGTAGTGTTTCTACGTCATGTTGGTGCTTTGCCCTTGGTGATTGCTGGAGGAGTCCTTTCTTCGTGGCTGCCGGGAAATCCAGTCAAAAGGCTCAGGTATCACAATACCTTCAGCACGAACAAGTCCTCAGTCTCAAAACGTCTTAGTTTCCACCTTTCTCCGGATGTGTCATGCCAATCCCACCTTGGCAAGTATCACCCATCTATCCACAGTACACAGAAAACCGGTGCTGGCTGTCCTCACGCTGTGTGGGGTGTGACGCCTGTATGACGTCGGCCTGCTCTCACTCTCGACCCTCAGCAGCATGTATTACCACCGGCTTCCTCTATGTCGTCGCTGGCAATTATTATATTCAGCAGAGACACCGGTGGCAAGGTTAAATGTGGGAATTGCATCAGTGTAGATCAAAGCAACGAATCGATCGTTGGACGCACCCAGCGCTGGCTGCCTGGACTTTGGCTCGATAAATACAAATACATCTGAAAGTTCAGTCTTGTAGGTATGGAGAACAATTGAGAAGTAAAACAGATAGGATACATACTCTGGGCTCGCAGGTGCAGCCAACTGTTTGCAGTGTTGCGATCCTAGGATCAGCGTTGGTCAAGTTAATCACGAAACAGAGAAGAAGTTCAATGAGGTCCAGCCATCGAACATGCGGGAGCTCTAAGGGAGGCGATGGCAGCGACGAATTGAGGGAGAAGCCACTGTTGTCAGGTACAGTCCACACACATTATCTGAGTGGGCCAGCCCACATTATGAGTTGGGTACGGAATGTTGCTGTTCTGGGCGTACCTGTGATTTGCTACACGGATCCATTGCATCGGGATGTATGAGTAGTGCAGACACGACGCTCACCGTCGTAGTGCAGTCTGGACTCGTCCTCGTGCTTCCGCTTACATAATCGAAGTATCCGGATCCGGCCTGTCCAGTTGGCCACCATGCGACACATTATAGCACAAATATCGGGGCGGACATACCTTGTGTGACTTGCAAAAACGATCCACCGCATCGAAGCCGTCCACAAGATGTCGCGGGTTTGTTATCAAAATCCTCAAGCTAGGACTGACGACTTGATGCTCGCCTTTGTAAGTGCCCGGACTCCCCGTTCACGCATTCATAACCAACGTATCTGGATCCGGGCCACTCTCATCCATTGGGCCTTTGTCAAGCTAATCCGCAATCTGGTCTTGATCGGTAGCTCGCACTGAAAGGTTGGCCATGCGTCAGACGATAATGCAAGTTTCGGCAAACGGCTATCTAGCTAGCTGTACAAAGGTGTAGTACTGCAACCGTCATTCCTTTATGCTGAGGAACTATTTGAAGAGGTTTCGAGCTGGAACGTCCTTCAGCAGCACTCGATTTTACTTCGCTACTTTTCCCCATACGATGTCCCATTTCAGGCCTATGACACGCTCCATGTCTCGCAAAGGAATCAGGTACTGTTCTGCATACAATCTACGATCTCGTGGTTCCCGCCAGACGTTCGAGTGCCTTCCAACACCGTCTGGGTCCCCTACTCGCCCCTGTAGCTCCACCACCATTCAAGGTTTAGATGGCTTATGGTTGCCCGCTGGAAGGTCTACGTATGATACCACGCGCCAAGCAATACTCGATGGCGTACCCGTGGTGTGTAATCTCCCTTTTTGCGTGACTTCTCACCGAAACTCGTTCCCGCAGGATGTTCTGTGCCACCTCGTCTTACTTGAATTTGTGCATATATGCGCTGACATGGCCGAGGCTGTGTATGACGAACAACAGCGCATCGTGCACGCATTACAAACTGGGGCATCAATTTCCGACAACGAATCAGTGCGTCGCTACCTTGTTCTTTTCTTTTCTTTTCTTTTTTTTGGAGACCCGCTGACGATTTTTTGCACAGAAATTATTCCATCCGATTCATATGCAGCATGTCAAGGAACTTTTGGAGATCGCAGATGCAGCGATCCATAATCTGGAACACCGGTAGGCTGTCACTTACTTGGTTGGCCAAGCTACTGACAGACGTGATATTCCCACAGCATTCTGGGACTCGGGACTCGGGACTAGCATGGAGGTGGGGCCGGGGGGTACTGACTGGAGGCGTGGAATAATCCTTGTGCAGCCTGGGGGGCTGTAGGTGGACCGCCATCTCCTAATGCATATTGCTTGCATGTTGTCGCTCCAAAGTAGTCTAGAATTCACTTCTATGGACGGTCACGTCTTTTGCTACGGAATTTGACACATGACCATGGGCACAGTGAATTAGCACTGGACTGCAGGGGACACACTAGTCTATTACTCAGATACACCCGCACCTGTACAAGACACAGTGAGACCCACCCGTTCAGTCGTGCAACGCCAATTTTCCCCCCTCCATCCTTGCTTCATCCAATCCTTTATCCAGCGTCGTGCCATCAGTCATTTAGTAGTACTGATGTCAGAGGAAGTGTCCTGCTCGATAGCAATGACGCGTCCTGAAAACCTACCTTCCCACCGACTTCTCTAGTCATGCCATCTCGTCCCGCGAACACCTACGACACGCCACATACCCCACCATACCAACCTGTCCTTACCGCCATCTGTCCGTCCACTCTTGGCAGTAGGCACAGCATCGATTAGTGGCGATTTACTGACATACGTGGAAGCATTGTACGTGGCGACACAAGACAGAAAGGAAAAGCGTTTGTATCCGGAGGCCGCATGCGCGTTTGGAGGTAACTATTCAGCGGGCGGAAGTGGCGACGGGGTTAGGTCCATGCCTGTATACTTCACGGCGGATTTATCTTTGATACCCCGTGAAACCACTCGATGTCACCTCAAGAAGAAGACGAACTGTCAGAGACAGATGTCCAAGATAGCTTTCACAGCTATCTCAAATCATCATTGACGCAAGCAAAGATCAAGCACCTCCTGGAACCCGAGATCCTTGCTAGTGCCGAGGCCAATCTCATGATCACAGGTAAGCTAATTCGTCGATAGAGTCCGTTGTCGATCGCTGAAGCGTCTGGGCATCCACTGTACATAAGATATAAGGACTGGACCCAAGTCTTCAGCATGACCTAGCCCGTATCATCTGTGGCTTCAATCCGCTAATTGAGCCTTCCGACCTGCCTCTCTCAAGGATAGCCGCAGACCTCCGTGCTGTCGCAATAGAGATCTTGCAAAGGCACACATTCCAAGACCGCTACGTTTCCGATTTACAGGCTGCGCTCGACGCTGGCAGAAGGGGGTCGAATCTTCAGGTGAAAGCTTCCCTGGCCTCGCTCGATCATGACCCTCATATGAACACATACACGGTGGAGGAAGAAGATGACGACGAGAGCGATGCAGGGGACCTCTTCGCCTTCCTCCCACCCTCCACCGCAGATCAGCAGCGAACCATGCATGACGAGCGAACACAGGACAGCTTCAATCACTCCTCAGACTATGGACACCTCTTCCCGAATGCGGTACCCCCGGATCCATACCCTGTCGCTTATCCCACACCGACCTTCGATCCGTACGCTCGTTTTCCTGCGAATGCCACTGGTCCTTCCAGTCATTTCACCCTCCCCGTGTCCAATCAACCATTAGAGAGCCCCCCCTCAACCGCTTCTCAGCAAGGCGCGCATGACCCATACCGCATGCGAAGACTCAACAACCCTCGTGCAGGTACCGCCGATACCAGACCCAGCATCACCTCCTCACGCGGAATTCACGTCAACCTTCCACCTAGTCCACGAAAAAAGTCCCCCGAAGTCGAAAACTCGGATATATATCACCCCAAATGACATATGTCCTCCACAATCGGACCAGACACCACAACCCTCAGCCTAACTCCGAGCATGTTGGAACAGGATAGCAGAGACGGTTCGATAAAGTGAGTGCCACACTCATATTCAAATCCCCCTCTCATCCATTCTCTTAGGATGGAGTTTGACTTTGACGGCATCAACGAAGAGGACAGTCCATTTCCCGAAGTCCGTGCTTCCATCTCCAATATCGATGACCCAGAAATGCCCGTCATGACTCTCCGCATGTGGATCATCGGTCTCCTTCTCTGTACGGTCGGCGGGTAAGCTTCTTTCTACTTAAATTCCTACCTTGTCCCCATCCATCTCCGTGTTTTCCAGGTCCATGAATCTCTTCTTCAATTTCCGACAACCGGCACCAAACATCTCACCTCTCGCCGTCGTCATTATCAGTTTCCCGCTCGGGAAGTTGTTCGCCTTTGCTCTCCCCATCTCGACATACCATGTCCCGCGTTGGTTGGGCGGTTTTGAATTTTCTCTCAACCCAGGACCTTGGAATATCAAGGAACACGTATTGGTTTACATCATGGCAAACGTGGCCATAGGAACTCCATACACCATAAATGCTAACCTCGTCGTGCAGATTAACTACGGCTTCAAGGTCGACTACTGGTTCAGCGCACTATTGGTCGTCGCTACCCAACTCACGGGCTTCGGTCTCGCTGGTATATGTAGACGTTTTCTCGTTCAACCACCTAGCATGGTTTGGCCTCAGAATCTCGTCACATGCACACTACTCAACACTCTCCACGCGGAAGAGGAGGAATGGGGCGGTGTAAAGTCTGATAAAGGAAAGTGGGGGGAGTTACCTGAGAGGTCTCCCGTTGGAAAGAGGTAGGTCAGTTCGACCCAAGGGAGCTAGAGTGCCTGGTAGGGTGGTCAGAGAGTGGAGAAAACAGCCAAAACGCGCCCAGTAAGTCCAAAAGAAGGTCGAGAATCGTCTAAAGAGCGTCTGGGGGTGGAGAAATATTATTCCGAGCCCTCGGTCTCGGAATTCCATCTGTCTTTTCTCTGGTAAAGCGTCTATTATTGTTCTAAGTATGTACAGCACATCTCTAAGTGCAAGTCCTAGCTTATGTAAGCCAAAATGCGGACAAATAAGACAAATACTAAGTAAAAGAAAGTAGTAAGGTAAAGAGAAAAACAAAAACACAAGTAGAAAGGATGAAATATAACAAATACCCTAGTAGGGAGGATACTCTCCCTACAGCGGGAACACACGTTACCGCTATTTCCTCTTTGCCTTGTCAGGCGCCTTCTTTTACTGGTTCATTCCCGGATATCTCTTCCAAGCACTCTCAGTATTCTCGTGGATTTGTTGGATAGTGCTGAACAATGTCCCAGTCAACCAGCTTTTTGGTGTCAGCTCTGGATTGGGTATGAGCATACTCACATTTGACTGGGCACAAATCGTGTGGATAGGCAGTCCCCTCATGTTCCCGTGGTGGGTGGAAGTCCACATGTTTATCGGATTTGTGCTCTTCTTCTGGATTGTCATGCCTATCATGTATTACACCAACGTGCGTCTCCTAGCCTCATGTACGTTCCTCTTGACTAATAGTCATTTCTTGCACAGACGTGGAATCTTGCCTACTTCCCGTTGAACCCGTCTGGACAGCCAAGGTCGGTTCAACCAGACAGCGTACGATAACTACTTGCCCCTCTACCTCCCGGCGACCTTCGCGATGGCATACCTCCTTGCGTTTGCACTGTCGACATGGCGTGAAAAGGATACGAGTGGAGCAGGGCGATATACACGCCAAACCCATGAGGAACTATCCAGATGTTCCGGACTGGTGGTACTTGATATCACTCGTCTTGTTCTTTCTCATGATGGTCGTAGTGGTCGAGGTGAGCCAACTGACGGTTGAACGAGTATCGTTGGCTGACCGCTTCCCCACCTCAGGTATGGCATACGTCGGTACCTGTTTGGGCACTTTTACTCTCCATCCCTCTACCGTGTGTTTACATACTTCCATCCGGGTTCATATATGCCATGACTGGTCAGGGAGTACAATTTTTCTTTTCCTGCCACCCTTCGATCTACGCTGACCGAACCCCTTCCAGGTGTCATTAAACTTGCTTGCTCAGATCATTCCGGGCACTCTCATAGCTGGAAATCATTGTCTCCATCGAAGAAATCTGCGATATGGCGGTCCCATCCACTGACACTGTTGAGCCCGGAGTCGCTGGCAGGAGCGTTTGTGGACAGTGTGTCAGTGGGATGGGGAAGCTGCTGCACCTCGGTACGGAATACATTGATGTCGAACTGACCAGGTCTCCTACAGCTATCGGTCTTTCCACGACCGGACAACATCAATCTTACTCTCCAAGCTCTCACGTCTGGCTCTTTATGATAAGATGGGGTCTTACTTGAAGCAAGCCCTTTTTGGGGTATGTGCTTGGTTTTCGGGTGAATGTCAGTGAAGTGATCTGCTGACCTAGCTTACTGTGATGGGCAACCATGGGTGACGTCATATCGCAGACTTTGTTATACCTTCGTGTACTCTGCCTTCGTGCACAGCAGTGGAGAGGTCATACTTCATGCTATTCTGCCCTATACTTTCTTCCACAGTTTTGTTGTGCACAATCCCATTTCAAATAAGTTTTGAATATTTCATGCTTCATTATGCAGATTTTATTTTGAAACTACATTTCAATAATGTCAAAATAATGTATGTGCCATTACTTGAAAAATATTGTAAAAGTGCATTACAATATTGCATGAATATTTTTCAAGTGTTGCCACTTGCAAATACAAAGGAGTTATACTAAATGATAGCTTGAACTTATGCAAACATTATTGTAATGAACATATTCAATAATGTAAGCATAATGGTGACTGAAATTGGCTTACATTATTTGAGACACTTTTATCATAATTACTACATCTTACCAGCAGCAATATTTTGACATTATTGTTTACAGATTTATAATAATGTTCATCATAATGTCATGGAATATGGTAAACATTATTTTATCATGCACCTTGTGCAAGTATCAGATTGACTGTGCACTTTAGGATGATGGCAGGTAAGAGGTTTATTTCTATGAGGAAGTGACAGCCGACTATGTGACAGGCGGAGCGCCAGGGTAAGGAATCACCATTTTCTCTGCGACCATACTCAATTTCCAGAAGTCATCAAAATATGTGGCATTCATTCACACAAACGACTAGACCGTATTTAGCCTTGGCTCAGCGAGCCCCTGAATGGACGCGGTAAAGTGTATCAGGAAAGGTAAGTTCGCATGCATAGGCGCTACTTGCGTGCCGACCAAGTCGACGAGGCTATACGACCTCTGCCTTGGCACTTCAGGTAACCCTTTTCTGTAAGCATTTAGGCTGAATAGTTTCTCCAAACCCTCCAGGCTAAATGCCTCTCAGGCCAAGGTCATCCCAGGGACATCCACCCATTTCCCAGGGAAAGGCATGGTTCTAGTGCCCTGGGATGGACCATCTGTCATGGGATTTCCCACTTCCCTTGCCCTGGTGTATGCATTTAAATAAAATGATTTGGGACATCCCATGATTGCCTCAAGTGTCTGGGGTCTCTGGCTCAAAAAGTACTGCTATAAATTAGCTTTGGGATTCTTTGTTCAGAGGATAATCCAATTATCATGATCAGGCCATATTACCCCCTGATATACATGTGGGCATCCTGCAAAAGGTGGCAATAAATGCCTTTGTTTTATATCTGACCTTCAGTGCATTAGGATATGTCATGCTTAACCAATGTGATAGCATGCTAGACCAGGTTGGTGGATGCCATGCTGACAGAGCATAGGTTCCATGTGGACAAATAGACAAACAACCAGTTGTACTGGAATGCAGAAGAGTAGCATGTGTATCACAAATCCCATAGTCACCCACCATAGCTGCAAATGCCTGTGGTGGAACTGGGAATTGATTCCACTACTAGAAATGACTGACATCTCAAATCTCATCCTTCTTGATCATCAACCCTCATAGGGCATGATATGTAACTGTTTTTCAGTGCCAGACTGAACAGTAATCTTCTCAACATGATTAGAAGTCTCCATGCAATGATGGGACACTCCCCACCCATGCCTGTGAAAGTGAATTAGATGCTACAAGAAAACCCAAGATACTATACAGGGACACCCCACTGGCACATCTAGACTGGCCTTGACAGGTAATAGGGATGTCCCATGACAGCCTCATAGGCTATGGAGGGATATCCCAGTGTCACATCTGGAGGCAACAGGGATGTCCCATGACAGCCTCATAGGCTATGGAGGGACATCCCAGTGTCACATCTGGAGGCAACAGGGATGTCCCATGACAGCCCCATAGGCTATGGAGGGACATCCCAGTGTCACATCTGGAGGCAACAGGGATGTCCCATGACAGCCTCATAGGCTATGGAGGGACATCCCATGGCACATCTGGAGGCAACAGGGATGTCCCATGACAGCCTCATAGGCTATGGAGGGACATCCCACCAGCACCTTGCGAGGCAGCAGGGATGTCCCATGACAGCCCCATAGGCTATGGAGGGACATCCCAGTGTCACATCTGGAGGCAACAGGGATGTCCCATGACAGCCTCTCAAGCTATGGAGGGACATCCCACTGTCCCCTCTGGAGGTAGCAGGGATGACCAATGATGGCCCCATAGGCTCTGGAGGATCCCACTGTCCAATGTGAATGCAGGACATCTCATGCCTTGTCCATGGCTATTTCAGCTGTATGACTCAGAGATACCATACCACACATTCTTACTTCAAATACATCAGATTGGCCACAGTTTATTACATATGATACTGTCATCTACAGACTCTTTTACTTGGAGATGATGGTGGATCCATATCCAATAGATTATTGTCCCATTCATCTCCCCAAGAGAATTCTCCCATTGGTCCATCACTCTGCTGATGATACTCATCTGCCAGGGCAAATTCTTCAACAACATATAACAACTCATCATCCAGCACTCTATCATCCTCCACTTCCCCCTCTGATTCAATGCCATCCAATCTCTCTCCTGCATCTCCATCAACACACATGAAATGTGGCACCTGAACTATGCTATGCAGTTCCTGATCACTTGGACCCCACTCCTCATCTGGAGTCCATGGGTAGTCCCTAAGTTGCTTCTGCCACATGAGGCATAGACCTGCTAATGTTGATGCTCTGCAGTCAAGCTCATATGCAAGATCATCATCTACACTTGGTGTTAGCTGTGATGTTCTCCATGACAAGTATTGCTCACCTGCCCCCCCCCTAATCCTCTGTATGGATCTCCACTCTTCAGAAAACCACAGTACCAGGTTTTTCTTTTCCTGCAACAAACGCCTTTCCTCCTCCTCACAGCGCCTCAACTCAAGGAGTGACCTGATCCCTGAGCGAACCCTTTCATCAGCTAACCATGGGGGTAACAAACCATCTGAATCATCCCCAAGACCAACATCCTGCCAGATATCATCATCCACATCCAGTTTGAATAAAGAATCTCTTGGAATCAGGAGTGGTGCTATGGACCCTCTAGGTGCTTTTCCCTTGTGGATGAGGCCTATCATTTGCAGACACAGGTTATTGTAGCTGCTTGCAAGCTTGACTATTCCTGGTTCTCGTCGTTTAACAGATGCTTCTGTGTGGTATTGCAGTCTTTGTTCTTCAACAAGTGTCAAATGCAACATTATTTATTAATAGGGATTTCTTACCACTGACTGTGTGCCGATATGAACGCTCCAATCTCTCCAGCTCAAACTTTCGTTGACGCAAACGATCTCGGATGCGTCTCTTGATTGACACTGCATGCATTCGAAGCTAAGAAAAGGGAACCATTCAGATTAACTTTTGATGTGGAAGACAAGATTGCACCAACTTGAAGGTAAGCACTGTTCTGAATTTTAGCAAGGTTTGCATATCCATTCATCCCAAGAACAGTCTTCTGTCTCTGCAATGCTTGCTTGAAACACATAATCTTTTTATGACACTCTGCTATTTGTATATTTAGGTCTGTCATGTCAGCAACCCCATGGAGAAGATCCTTTTCCAGCACTTCTAGTCTTGCCTCATAATTTTCTAATGATTTCTGAGTTTCCATTATCTGCAGTATCACATTCTCAGCAGCTTTTGAGCTGTGACCTATTTTATGGTGAGAAAGGAATATTATTGGTCATTATCAATACAAGTAACTTACGAGGGACTGGCTTTGTTTGTGCAGAAACTTGGGCATCCCATTCAGTTTGAAGAGTTGGGATGTCAACTCCACACCTCCTTAGACCTTTGCTTGCAGTAGCCTTCTTTTCTTGACAATGACTCCAGCGACGCAGAAGCCATTGGCCAAGACCAGTGAGGCTCTTCATGTCAAGATGACGCACTTGGAAGTCAATGACAAAGAGGCGCTGATGATACTAAATATAATTTTAGCCTCACATGTATGGAGCAAACTGTACACATACCCCAGAAACACGAAGAGATGGGATCAGTGCTTTGATTGAACTCCAAAAACGCTCACAACCCTCCCCATCAGAGAGCCCAAATCCTTCTTGTTTTCGGGGGTGATAGATAAGCTGGCAAGGCCATTGATGTCCAAAGGCATGGAATACTGAGATGGCAAAGGAAATACGTGGTAAAAATGGTTTCAGGAAGCCCCACTTTCTGCAGCTCTGTTCCAGTTGACAACCTATGTCATATAACAACCCAATATGAAAATTGCTTGGGAGGTGGCCAAAAAGTGCCTTGATGAGGGCAAGTGCATAATGCTGCTTCTCCCCAGCTGAAGTCATGTTGGCAAGGTGAATAACACGATCATGGCGACAGAGTAGGGCCATGACACCAGTATCTGAAAAAAACTGGGTACTTGCCTGCATGGCCATCAGGACAATCAAGTCAGCATAAGTAATAAAGCCTCACTTTCTGACGCCTTTCATCAGCTGCAGTGAAGGACTCATTGCATCCCTTCAGAACTGATGCTGTTATCTTCATTCCTTCCTCAATCACATCACCCTCATCCCCATGATTTCTTCTTGAACCTTGGTCCCTCCTCCTGTTAATTGAAGACTTTGACTTTCGCAGTCCATCAACCTCAGATTCCATGGCATGAATGTCTTCTGGTGAAAGAAAAACTGTAGCTGTAGGGTTTACAGGATCATCTAGCTGTCCACTTCTGCGTTTCTGAGTAAAACAAGCATCAATGCAAACAATTGCATCAACATCTGCAGAACTAGAACAAAGGAATTTTAGCAATTGTTCAAGTTGTATCCATAAAGCAGCATGCCTTTGTTGATTATTGCTCTCCCTACCATGACCACCAAAGCATAAAGGACAACGTTGTTGTAGGTATTCTGATGGCCTCATCTGTGAGCTGTCTGGGGAACAATGGGATGGTGGTGGATCTGCAAGAGGGATATCTAGTGGTGGGCTTGCAGATTTTTGCAGCTGTTGCTGGACATGTTCATCAAGGGATATTTCTAGTATACAATACCAGTGGTATGCATTACTAAATCTCCTGCGTATACCTTCCTGCAAGTGTCATCAGCAATCATCATTGGCAGAAAAGAATAATGCAAGCATGTATTGATCCAAGGCAGCAAGTTCCAATAAACATATCACATCACACATGCAAGAAATGCATGAACTCCAGTCATTCATTGAATATACTACCCTGCACAGAACTGCCATCTACACTACAGTCACTAAGGGCTGTACTATGTGATACATGTCCACAAGCAAGAAATGCGGGGATGGCAACATGAAACTCAGGAGACCCATACCTTTGTGTCCACCCTATAACCCATGCCTGCAAGGTATGCTTCAAAGGACTCACACCATGCTGAGGTGGTTGGAGGCATCCGCATGAAGAGTTGCCTGACAAGACTTAGAAGCTGTAGACTAACAGCAAGGGATGGCCCCAGTGGGGCACAGGGGAAGTAACCCATCCAAAGAAGCTGAAGGGCTGCAGGTACACATGGACAAACCACAAGATCCACATGCCGCAAACCTACCATAAACAGTGCGCCTAAGCAGACAGGAAAATGACATTCAACAAGTCTTACCATTGAAATGAATACAGATAACTTTCAGCCTTCGAGATAGCTGACAATTACACGTCGGCGGCTCGTAGTTCACAGGATTTCGGAAGTGGTTAGACAGTCGCCGATATGACAGGTACGGCTGAACAAGGGAAGGGATCACATCGCGCGACCACCGCTGCCACTGCCTCATTTTCTTGCCGGCGCTCCTAGACGGTGGTGAGAACGGGTCTTGACTAACGTGCAGCCCATCCGTTAGGCAATCAAAAGCGGAGTCACTGGAGGGCTCAGGTTCACCACGCATAGAAGCACCTAGCGGGAGAGTGGTGCTTGAAGGAGAGCTGCAGCGGATGCGCGGGTCAGAGGTGACATGGGAATGCTGCGTGAAAGAGCGACGACCAGGCAAAGTGAGCAGGCGCTCAACGGGGAGGTAAAGGCTTGCAGTTCCAGGAACACGGCGTGGAGGTTCGACAGTTCGACAGTCAATAAGAGCCGAAGGATCATCCGAGGAAAGCGCATCTGGATTCTGGCTCGTCTGGCGCGTAACTGGTACAGAGCGTCTCGCAGTCTGTTTCGGTCGACGAAAAGACATCTGAGGAATTCGGTCAGAGGACCTAAATTACCTAGGCAGCGAGTGGTAGACGACAGTCCTACAACACCAAGTCACAGGACAGTGAAGAGGACTCCAAGTCCTAGTCCGCTGGAAGCAACGCCAAGATGCCACAGCACGCCTCCAATTGTTAGCCACTAGTGTAGAATAACAAGCTGACCTTTGCACAGGATGAGTGGGGACTACGCAGGAAAGGGACGGCAAAAGAATATTGTTGGTGTGCAAGCACAACTCACAGGACGACGACGGACAAAAAGATATGATTGAGGCGTGCTACAAAATCAACTCGCGCAGAACTAGCGGCCATAAGCCGACGGAACCGGTATGAGACGGGGAAGAATGGGCGGACGACCGAAATTATCAAAGAACGATTGTACGTAAAATAATGCCAGCTTCCTTTCCAATGCCCAGACACGTGCCAACGACGCCGATGATGGGAGGGGCTCCATCAAGTCCGAGGGGAACCCCGGCCATGGTGAGAGTAGAACCCGAAGCTTCTCTACATACTCGAGTTTCAGTTTGGGATCGGATGAGGCGAGGCCTTGGTTTTCACTCGGGAATGGCTCAGCGCACATGGTCAGTTCCGAATCACCAGGGAAAACCTGCATAGAAAATCTGGTAAGCGTACTCAAAGTGAGGCAAGCTAATAACGTACCTGACGGACGCGATCGAGCCACTCTGACTCCCGATCCAACGTCATGTCCGGCATCAATACACGGGCCAGAGCAACGAACTCGAACCGGAAGTTGTGCTCGTATAGATCCCATAATACCTTACTTTTCGTCCACTGAGTCATTCTACCGATGTCCGCAAGGAAAATCGAAGTATCACGGAATTGTACGTGGCTGGGTACGTCGTGCTGGACCCTGACGAGCTCGGGACCAAAGAGGTTAGCCGCTTCACGTAGTTGGTTGCCGGAAAATGTACTTGAAATTCGCTCAGGGATCGTGTTGAGGAAGGCCCGCCAGGTACGAGGAGTAACTGGAGTTACATCTGAAACCGATAGACGAGTAATCCAACCCGCTCTAGACACCAACCAGTTCCTCAAATATCTATGCCTGCGATCAGAAGACTCGCCCCTCACAAATAGGGCTGGGTGAGGGAAAAAGTAAGCTATCTTCGGGGCATTGGGACGAACCCTCTTGGCGTCTTTGTTTACGCCCTGGAGAGCAGCGTGCCAAGCGGAGATGGCAGGGGGGATGGTAGGATCATTAAGATCTTCCCACAGTTCGGCATTCGGAGTGACCGATGGCTTAGCTCTCGGCCTTGATTCCGTAGAAGGATCTGAGCACAAGTTAACCACGCTCAGATAGTATGGATCGAGTACCTACATGGTTGTGAACGTTTTCCGGGCCTGCCTGACCTGACAGCTCCCGTACTGGAATTCGCACCGCTCGAACTTGCAGCACTAGAGGATGCGGTGTGCATGCTCTTGAGGGTCGAGGCCGTAGTGGCACTGCTACTTTGTGCACCCGGTTCCGGCCAGGGTCGTGCAAATTGCTCCAGCCCAATCACTGGGCCCGTTCGAGTATGCTTGTGGCGTGGCTCACCGGGGTAGCACCAGCCGCCAGTCCATTTCAGTACTTGCCCGACCTCAAAATCCTCAGGGTCCGTGATTATGTCGCTCGGGTATGTAACCTCGACCTCCTTCAAAACTTTCATATCCGGCGGGACACTATGCGGCTTCCAGATCAACCAAACGGGTACACGGGTCTCAAAGTGCTGCTGGCAAACTTCAGGGTCCGTTGTGAAGGCCCCCATCCAGCGGTCGAACGCTTCAACGATGGCGCCAGTAGCGGGTGGGAGTACCGTCTCCAGATACTCCAGCATGCCGAAGACGTCCAGGCAAATGCGTTGGAAAAAAGCGACAAGGATAACCGTGTCCCGGAACGTGAACGGGAGTTGCTAGAGGAAAAATTAATCACTAAAACCTGAACCCAAAAAAGCCTCACCTTCAGACGTAGGAGACATCGTCGACACGACCGCAACCAGTTCTCTACCTTCAGAGGGCCATCGTATCGAGGGTACTTCAGCATCCACTCCTGCGCGCGTCCATCCAGCCGGTTAAACACTGTTTCCAGCTGTTTCCATTTATCGACATGAATCCTGCCAACCTTGAATGCCGACCCCCTCTCCAAGGTGAAATCATCCGGCGACTGGGTAATGTTCCACCACATCCACTTCCAAGTCGGGTCATCCTGATACACCGCCTTCCGAGGGATACACGCGCTCCATATATAAAGTTCTGCATGCAATTGCGGCCATTGGAAGCAGTCAATATGGCCCATCCGTCCATCTCGTAAAGGCTCGACTCTGGCTCCTTCGAAGATGAAGGGCTCTGGGACGTAATCGGCGTTGGGCGAAGTGATCCAGTGGTCGTTATACTTAGCGAGGACGCAAGCATCGAATGCACCATGTCTCCCTGGAAGCAGTAATGATGGGTCTTAAGTTAAACTACGAAATGCAGAGAACATACCATCGCCAGGACGATCACGCAGCAATAACTCGTAGGCTCGTACAAGAGACATGTTGATCCTAAATAGTGAAAGAAGGCGGTTTAGTACTTGCTTGTATTTGAGAGGAATGTACACAAGTGGTAGAAAGTACGGGGAGGGGAAACTATGGATAAGATGTGTGCAGTAGAGTGAAATTGCGACAAAGGAACACCCCTAATGAGTTCTGGATAGCGTAACAGATTTGAAAGTACCAACGTTATTTTCGGTAGGCTCCAAGCCTACCAAAAGGTCGCGGGGCACCAAACCCAGCCTGGGCGGGCAAACGCTCCGAACGTTTGGCTCCGTGACCATAAGACGAAGTTGAAGGATGTCGAAAATAGTAAAGGTGAAAGAAAACGGAAGGCTTACCTTCAGAAAGACGTCTCTTCGGTGAGGCGGGAGTGAAGATCAGTACGAATTGTGACACAATACGCGAAAAGAGTCAACGCCGAGAATGCGATAAAAAAACGCCCGAGACTGATCCGCGCCGCCCATCATCACCAGGGTAACTCCTCGATAGGCCCCAAGCCCATCGAGAGCTCGCAGGGCGCCAAACCCCCGAGACCCGGTGCACGAACGCTCCAAACGTCCGTGGCGACAGATGACCAGCTCGTCTAGAAAAAAGAATAATAGTGAAAAAAGACGAAGAAAACGACTTACATTTTCAGTGATGCGGTAGAGCAACGGTGTGAGAACGATAATTAATATAGACTGTGTAGGTGGGAAGTCACTGGTCAAGTAACGAGACGGCGTGCGAGGCACCAGCACGTGACCTGGCCCGTTAATGAATGTAATGCGCCGCGGCCAACACCTATGCTCGGAAAGTTTGGCATGTTGCAGCTAAAGTTCCTAACGATCGGGCATGTATCTTATGTTCTATATCACATCATACGATAAGTCGGAAAATTTGGATGTAAATTACCCCACAGATAACCTGTGATCTGGGACCCAATTTTCGGGATGGCCAGTTCAAGTTTCACATGACTCGCTAATGAGTATTCAGGTCCTTAAGTAACTACGACTCCTAACGAAAGAAACTGTCAACGACTAAGTAGATATGCGCGTCGTTATGTCACAAAATGAACATCGCAAATATTTGCACCAGCTGACCGACACTAATACTAGGTTCTCTCCCGTATCTTCAACGTCGAAACCAACCGTCCGCATAATGCAAGAATGTTTGGTGCGTTCTTCTCATGTGTCAGGGGCTCGGTGCCTCTGACACTTGACAACCCTCCAGAGGCTCGGAGCCTTTGGAGATGGTCTTAGTGTGGATCCAGTCGTCGACCGTTCGGACGAACGTGAAGATCGCTCCCTCGTCGTTCAGTCCTGCAGATTCGTATCAACGCTCCTCAAAGGCTTGTCGTGGTCGAGGTCAGCCAACCGCTCCGCCCGTCATCTTACTATAGGCTCCCTTCGCGCATCCTTCTGTCTTATCGTATGCAAGATGTAATCGTGGTGAGTCGCAGATCAATCTCTTCGTATCGGCATCGTCACTTCCCTAGGTAACAATTTCAGGACGCTTAGATTATTGTGCAACATGGGTCGTACTTGGAGGCGGGTTACATGCACACCCACCGACATTCAGTGAGGCTGAGGCTACGGTATGGATATATTTTATGGGTAGATGCTTTTCTCACCGGTCCTTCTCCTGCACCTTGTCCATACGCACTACCCGCACGTTAAGAGAACGTTCGGTGCGTTCGTCCTTTGTGTCAGGGGCTCGGCGCCCTTGACACTTAACATTTGAAGGCTCGGAGCCTTCGAGGGTGGTCTTGGTGTGGATCCCATGGTCGGTCGTGCGGATGACCGTGAAGATTCCTCCCTCGTCTTTCAGTCCCGAGAACAATCATTGACTTCGCTCAAAGGCTCGGCACGAGGAGCGATGTAAGTCAATCAACATTCCCGCTTCTCGCCCTCCCATATGCTCTGTTTGTTCATGCCTCCCCTTGGCATTGACTTCGCTCAAAGGCTCGGCACGAGGAGCGATGTAAGTCAATCAACATTCCCGCTTCTCGCCCTCCCATATGCTCTGTTTGTTCATGCCTCCCCTTGGCATTGACTTCGCTCAAAGGCTCGGCACGAGGAGCGATGTAAGTCAATCAACATTCCCGCTTCTCGCCCTCCCATACGCTCTGTTTGTTCATGCCTCCCCTTGGCATTGACTTCGCTCAAAGGCTCGGCACGAGGAGCGATGTAAGTCAATCAACATTCCCGCTTCTCGCCCTCCCATACGCTCTGTTTGTTCATGCCTCCCCTTGGTATTGTATGCAAACCGGCACCGTTACTATTATGGCGAGTCACATATAAATGCCCAACCTCCACGCATTTTTGCCATATGGTATAGTTGGTACGTTCCCTACAGTGTCGTGGCAGCAGTCCTGGAGTGAATCCGATTGTCCATCCCAAGTTCTCTCGTCCGTACGATTTATCTCGAGCTTGCCTCAGGTGAGCCATTAAGAGTTCTAACATGGGTACCTGTGTCGCTTTTTGGTGTACCTTTACTGATTGTTCCTGATAATACCTCTAGGTCTTACAAGAGCAGAGTCATGTGACGGCCGGGTGCGCAATTCGCCATGATCGAATTTGGCCTTCTGCTGGAGATCCGCCGCCGTACTTAGAATTCTCTGCGTCGTCAGTCGTGACCGCGTTATTTATCCAGCTTTCCCTCCCATTTCCCGTCCCACCATGGTCGGACAAGCGACACCCCATACTGGATCAGACATCAGCGCTACTAACCTCAGTGCGTGTTCTCCTGACTAACATTTGACGACTAACGCATGTTGGTCAAGGCGCTCTAATTAGCCTTATTACAAATCTCGAACTGAACGCGGCAGACGCTGAAACCCTGGCCAATATATTATTTTTAAGATCTCGGTGTGAAGGTGAGTAAAATTTTTCTGCGATGCTAGTTGAGTGGTCAACAATTGCCGCTTACTTGACCTCGCCAGACTCACAGCCCACGCACCCTGGGGCAGCATCGTATCCGTCGAGTACAGCTGCGTCGAGATTTCCATCCCGCGAAGAATATCCACCTGCCGTCTCACCCCATCCCTCTACCCCCGCTCTGCCAGTTTCGATACATCTAACGCCAGATGACTCATCCCACCCTTCTTCCCCCGTTCCGCCAGTATCGATACGTCTAACGCCGGACGACTCATCTGATCCCGTCACTATTCTCGTCCGCGGAAACGTGGAATATGAAGCAAGGGTTCCGTCTTTAGCTGATGATTGTGTATATACTCCCACCGCGGTTTTTTTCACGATGTCGATGTAAAATCAACGTTCGTTATGTTCGCTATTGATGACTGATCTGCTAATCACTATAATTCATTGCATTCCTCCAGCTTGGCAAGTATAAAATATAGCGCGACTACGTTGTACCCGCAAAGCGCCCTCTTGGCAGGGAATATAGAAGGTGACATGACGTTTTTCTTTTCCTCGTCTTCCTTCTCCCTCTATTAACGTACCTCACCATTTCCACTATCTCTTTACATAGTTTACGTATTATACTTTGTTTTTCTTGCGGACTGACGAGGTATTTGCATACAACCAATTCGGATACGATGTACTGTACGTTATATTTGTGATTTCTACGATTCCGCGTAACAGGCATATATTACAGTAATATCTGCGATTGCAGATAATCTATAAGTTTAATGCCCTACCAATGAGCAAACCACCGGCGGCATTTACCGAGTGGTTGTATCTGAGATCTGGGGTATGTACATTTGCAGCGCATTAGTCAGTCCATCCATGTGGTCGAAAATGCTTAGCAACGTGGGAACCTAAGACTCGTTCACAGTGCTGGTTTACAGATGCCGTAGCCTTCCAATCTTTTACCAACAGGACGCTTGGAGCGTCTCTATACCAAACATACGGGCTTGGTGCCCTTTGCCGCTCTTGAAGGTTCGGAGCCTTCAGGGGTGGCCTTGGTGTAGATTCAATGGCCAATCACGCGGACGCAGGTGTAGGTCGACCCTCGTGTTTCCATCTCGAAGTTTCGTTCTGCCGTTCCGCTGTTCCGTCTATTCATTATTCGCTCGATCACGCAGACGGCACTCCAACTACCGAACTCTATCATGGGAATCCAACCCGATACGTAGCGACAATTACTGGTTCACGTCCTACTTTACTGACGAACTTCTAGTCTATCTTTCGTTACTAGCGGAACGCTTGGAGCGTCCCCGCACCAAATTTCGTGGGCTTGGTGTCCTTGATAGCCCCTGAAGGCTTGGAGCTTTCCGGGTGGCCTTGGTGCAGACTCGATAATCAATCATGCGGACAACAGTGTTTCCGCCTCGAAGGTTCTTTCTGTCGTTCCTTCTGTTCGGTATTCGCACGATCGCGCAGACGGGATCCCGACTACCGGGACTTCTTCCATTATGCATCCAACCCGGCTCCATCGGGCGTCCGTGAAGATAGAGCGGTCAAAGTCCTGACCGATCGTTCCACCACTCTGTCGTTCCATCCGTAGTTATTACCTCGATCTGCATGTCCAGTGCGCAAAGTGGAGTCTTTCTTCCCGATCTGTCATGCGCATTCAATCCAGCACGTACTCCACCGTAGTCTTCGTGTTATACATATGGCACTCTGTGTGCCGCTCCTTATAATTTCGTTTTATTTTATTTTATTTCGTGGAAATGCAGTGACCGCTCGGCCTGCCAACAGAACGATTTATTTTCTGTCTGCTAGGGCTGTTCGATATAGATCCTTCTGAGTCGTCCTCGCTATGCATTACGGCCGACTTCTCTACTACATTCTCTTCCTTCCCCCTTGTCCCCCTTCGTATCTTTTATTTTGGTTTTACATATTCCTTGTCTACTCATACCAAGAACTCACCCTTTTTCCATAGCGACACCATCAGTTCTAGGTGGATAGATTTCCTATCTGATCTGGCTTGGCTAAATTCGTCTCGACCTTATATACATCCCCGCGACACTTCTCGCATCATCACCCAATTTCTCTGCACGTTCGTACATCCATGCCCCGAGCTACTAGGATCTCTGAGCCCGACCATGCCGCCGATTTACATACTCGCGTTCTTCGCAACCGCAGGATCCCTTCCTCTCAACGTGCCCCGGCTTCTACACGGGCAAACGAATGTGGTGACGGCGGATCTGCTGACTTACAGGTAAGTGACTTATATATTTTTCTCGTCGATGACTCTGACACTAGTTTCGATTCATAGCAATCAACTTCGGGAGGTACGACTAAGAGACCGAAACCGCGACGCTCGGTCGAGCCTCCCGAAGGCTGGGAAGAGCACATGTTCGGCCTGAGGGATAGAAGACGTTCCTTAACACCTCTCGCCTCCAGTACCAGAACCCCGCACCTCCCCACCCCCTCCGCTCGTCAGCAAGACCAAATCCACGACGAAAACCCTGAGGTGGAGGGACTGCAGGGGCCGACTGACAATGAGGATGGGCCGAAGTCCAGTAGTGAGGAAGGCAGCAAAGGCTCCGATTACTGTGGAAGTGAGGAGAATTCGAGTGACCGCGAGGAGACTTCGAGTGACCGCGACGGTAAGTTTTCCACCTTCGCATCCCTCGTTCTCACCCTCCTTCCAGATTTTTCTCTTTCATTCTGATTCCGGGGTTTGGTGCCCTTCTTCAGGGGATGGTGCGCTTGGTGTGCACCTTCGAAGCTCGGTGCTTTGAATATTTTCCCCCCTCATTTCTTTGTTTATTACATAGATAGTGCATTTTGTCGTCCTTGTTGTCAGGATCTATGTATGCATGTCTTGACGTTGAATTCTTAGAAGGTGTTAATACTCGTGCTCCTGGCGTTCAAAATGTTTCTGGTGTCCAGTCGCCGCTTCCCCCGTCCTCACCTCCGGCAGACCAGTCTGATGATTCTGGCCTCGATGTGGAGGAAACCATTCCCTCCCCTCGTCAAAGCCGTCAGAAGTACCGGGCACTTCAAAAAAGGAAAGGTAAAGGTAGGGCTGGCGAAACCGAGGATGTTGATGTTGCAGACCACAGTGAGCGCGAAATCCGACCCCCGTACTTCAAGAAACCGGGAAACCTTTCCAAGGAAGCGCTAGAAGAAATCCGGGCTTTTGCAAAGGACGTCAAGATGACCGCACAAGAACTTGGACAACGGCACGGGCGGTCCACACGCGACATACTCGTCGCTGCAGGTTTTGGCGTTAAGCCCTCTCACACCAAGGTCAACGAGGCGAACCTCTTCCGTTCGTGGTACTGGGCCACGCAACCCAAACCAGATGGTGGTAAGGCTCTCCTCTCTTACGCATTTACTAATCTAACGTTCCTTCCAGTTGATAGAGATGCTATCAACAGTTTGATCACCAGGGAGTACAACTCTCTTATGCAAGACGTCCCAAAGGAAGACCTTTCCGCAAGGCGAGAAAAGTTACAAGCTGTCTACGAGTGGAGTGAGAGCTCCTCTGCAGTACCAACTAATCGATCTGTCAAATCTATTGCCGCCAGGGTGGAAAATGCGAAGACGCAATTCTCTGGATTGGTATGTGGTTGCAAGTGAGGCGAAGTCGAATCTTACCTTTCAGCAGGCTGAGGCATGGTCTAATCTCGAGGACATCGAGATAATTGGAACGGTGATGTACGTCGGACAGGACCCTGCGGGACGTCAAACTTCTGGAATATTTGGAGGCTCTGAGGTGATAAGAAATTTCATTAATGAAAACGGTATCGATGTTCGGGCACTCTTGGATAAGTACACTGCCATTTTCAAGTAAGTTAAATATATCATGCGTGTTTCGCTCCACCTCACTCTAGCTTATAGGTGTCTCAGGAATGGGGATGGTATAGAAGCTGGCTTGATCCACACTGGTTCTACTGGTGATTTGGGTACGGCGCTGGATCTACGTTGTCGCTTAAAGGAGACAGTGAGGGACCGCAATCGCAGAGTTTTCGGAAGTATGATGAAAGAGAAGCTATTAGCCGCCCTAAGGGAATTACGCTGTAAGTAATTCCAGTGCTGTGCATGAGCCTAATTCAAATCATGTTGCTTAGTGACACATGGCATCGAAGTGAGCGATCCCCAGAAAGTCGCTTGGCACCGGCTCCTGGAGTTGATGCGGAAGTACCGCATCACTGTGGTCAACTGGCCCCATGGCGTATCTCCTCCTGGTCCTGGTTTCGACCATAAGAAACTCAAAGCTGGTCCTCTTCGTCAACTTGTGGTGCCCTACCTTCGGAGAAAGCTGGGCCTTTTGTATGATGGACAGACTGACGACGAGGAAGAGCAGGACAGTCTGGATGATGCACCGGAAATTGAGATCAGATGCTGGAACCAAGGTACTCTTTAGTATACTTATCTAACCGCATGCTCAGCTTCTGTGCAGACGTCATCAACATTTCAGATGAAAACCCTTTGAAGGGCGAGGTTCCGCTTGTCAAGGCTGCCGATGGGACTATTCTACGGAAGATTTCTGACGATCCCGAGTGGCAGAAATCTCGCCAAGAAAGGGATTGTCGTCAGCAGGATACCGAGGTCCGTCGGCAGCGCCAACTCCCGTTTCCCTCTCGCAAGCGACCCCGCCTGGAGGTGTCGAACGATGATAACAATGATACTGCTCCTCAGGTAACTGCTACTCAACTCGTAATTTCTGGCATCCATTCACGTCTACAAGCCTGCACAGTCTGGCCACCGAGGGCCACCACGTGATGAAGGCCTCGATACAGGCCCTATTATGCAGGATTCGCGCCGTGACCCTTCCATAGTCCCCAGTGGTGTGCGCACTCGGGAACTGGGCCCATCCGATCTTCCTGCCCCGGCTCCACGGTACCGGGTATGCCTTTGTTTCTACGCATCTGATGATAAGGCTAATGGGCATGCTGTGTAGGGTCCCCATCGTAATATGCTCCCAAGTCGTGCGCACACTCGAGAGCCTGGCCCATCCCAGCAGCCTCTTCCTAGGCGACCCGAAGTGAGTGTCCGGTTCTCTTCTCTCCGGTTACAAGGGTTGATAAGAGTGCTGTAGGATTCACGGACTGTTCGAGCAAACTATCGCGATCCCGGCCCGTCTAATATCCCGTACAATGCAAGTAGAGTTGATTATAAAAAATCATTATTTCCTTTTTGACGCAGTTTTTCTATAGGAACTACCACCTGCCCACCACAACCGCTTCCTACCATCTCGTCAGGATTATCGCATGCCATCTCGCACCGACAATCGTGCCCGCTATGATGGTCAGTATATCAACGACTACTACCCCTCAGCTGAGCCCACTGCACCGCATTGGGTTAACAGGGGTGGTACTACACAACAATATGAGGACGACCTTCCTGGGGACTATGTAGAAGACTACTACTAGATTTTCCCCTCCAATATATTTTTTGCTATGGTCATATATTAGTGTTTTAAGTGAATCCCTGGCTAGTGTTGCCGTCGAACCGAGCCCAACTCGAAGTAAGTTCACTTCGATTCGAATTCTATGTCAGTTCGGTCAGTTCGACAGTGTGAAGTACAACGAAGTATATATCGAGCTGTACTGAAGTGGCAGGTCATACCATAATGGGCTAAGATATGGCAACAATGTGATTGGATGAACTGCTTGAGTGACTTCATTCGAGTTCAGTTTGTTACACTTTGGTGAGTCGAAGTGTGGCAGAACTACCACTTCAATTCGACTTGGTCTGGTTCACAGCAACACTATCCCTGGCTGTCAGTATTGGGGGCTGTTTACAGGTTCTGTTGTGATTGTCCAGTGCTCATAGCCATTCTGGAACACTTGGGAAGTCATCTCAATGCTGTAACCCCTATCATAGCAGCAATAAAAGTAGTGTTGTATCTGGCCTGGCCTCGAGCCCTGAGCCGAGCTGAGCTGTGGGGATGGCCAGTTGGGGCTCACAGCTTGGCCCAGCTTTTTGTTAAGTCCTGAGCTGTGGCTTTGTGGCTGTGATGTGTGTAAGCCTTTGCACTGAGATGAAGTTGGAAAATTGTTTATCCACTGTTGAGATATCTTAGACATTGTATCTTGCACTCCAGTGACTTATTTTCAGCTGAATTCATGTTTCCTGGGCCATGTTTGCTTGGCTCCCTGTCCCTCCTCCCCCCTGTGTATTTGCCACAATCCTCCTCTGTTTCTCAGCAGAACCTCTTGTAAATTTGGAGCTGACTACTACTCACTGAGAGCTTTTATTTGTGCATCTTACATCATAGTTATCCCTGCCTCTGTTCTAACAGGCACCATACTCATGCTCTTGTTCAAGGAGTCCACCTGCCTGTAGAACACCCCACCTGCTTCCCGTCTTCTGGAGTCACAAATACAATGATTGTTCTTTCACCATTCCCCTTGCTGCTCTGCAGGAGTGTACCACTTAATGAGCATTTTCAGATGATGGATGTCATGTCCATGTTGCTATAGCTGTCAGAGAGGCATTGCATTTTTTGTGGGTGGGTATGCTGGAGGACTTTTATGCAACCGGCCTTGTGCATATACAGCTATCCCTCTTGCTTTCTGGCCCTACATTCCCCTCATGGAACACTCCACAGAGATGTCCCTTTTGTATGACTCTGTGCAGCAGATGCAGAGTCCCCTCAGTTTTCACATTTGTATGAGGTGGTGTGGTCAGTAACTTGGGATTGGATTCTGATATCAATGTGGTTCTGTTTCCACTATGTATGACCATGGGTCTACTATTGTCACTGATAGTCAAGGTTCTTGTCCGTATTTCAAGTAGTTACTACTTAAGGGGTCTGGCTGTAGTCCCTACCTCACTATCACAGCAAGTCACACATACTGTATTTCCAGTATCTGGTGGCCAACCCTTCCACTGTTCCCAGGTATTGTACTACTATAAAAAGGCTTGTGAACAACATCCTTGAAGCTTCATGGTTGTATTGTTCCCCTCATTTTGGACTTATTTGCCATTTGTTGGACAGGGGGATATATCTTCAGACTGGTACAGGGTTGTATTGTCGGCATCTTCTCTGCAATACCCTAGACCACTGCTGGAGATATAAGGCAGATCATGCACCTGTCCATCAGCACAGTATCCTCATCATACTAAACTCTTGCCTCATCAGCACACCTGAGGACAGTTGAATTCTTTAGATGTCCCTCCATTTAGGCTATGTGGCTCTCATGGGACATCCCTCTTGCCTCCAGATGTGCCATGGGATGTCCCTCCATAGCCTTATGAGGCTACAATGGGGCATCCCCATTGCCTCCAGATGCACCACTGGGATGTCCCTCCATCGCCTATGAGGCTGTCATGGGACATCCCTGTTGCCTCTGGATGTGCCTTGGGATGTCCCTTCATAGCCTATGAGGCTGTCATGGGACATCCCTGTTGCCTCCAGATGTGACACTGGGATGTCCCTTCATAGCCTATGAGGCTGTCATGGGACGTCCCTGTTGCCTCCAGATGTGCCATGGGATGTCCCTTCATAGCCTATGAGGCTGTCATGGGACGTCCCTGTTGCCTCCAGATGTGACACTGGGATGTCCCTTCATAGCCTATGAGGCTGTCATGGGACATCCCTGTTGCCTCCAGATGTGACACTGGGATGTCCCTCCATAGCCTATGAGGCTGTCATGGGACATCCCTGTTGCCTCCAGATGTGACACTGGGATGTCCCTCCATAGCCTATGAGGCTGTCATGGGACATCCCCATTGCCTCCAGATGTGCCATGGGATGTCCCTTCATAGCCTATGAGGCTGTCATGGGACGTCCCTGTTGCCTCCAGATGTGACACTGGGATGTCCCTCCATAGCCTATGAGGCTACCATGGGACATCCCTGTTGCCTCCAGATGTGCCATGGGATGTCCCTCCATAGCCTATGAGGCTGTCATGGGACATCCCTGTTGCCTCCAGATGTGACACTGGGATGTCCCTCCATAGCCTATGAGGCTACCATGGGACATCCCTGTTGCCTCCAGATGTGCCATGGGATGTCCCTCCATAGCCTATGAGGCTGTCATGGGACATCCCTGTTGCCTCCAGATGTGACACTGGGATGTCCCTCCATAGCCTATGGGGCTGTCATGGGACATCCCCATTGCCTCCACATGTGCAATGGGATGTCCCTTCATAGCCTATGAGGCTGTCATGGGACATCCCTATTTCCTCCAGATGTGACACTGGGATATCCCTCCATAGCCTATGAGGCTGTCATGGGACATCCCTATTACCTGTCAAGGCCAGTCTAGATGTGCCAGTGGGGTGTCCCTGTATAGTATCTTGGGTTTTCTTGTAGCATCTAATTCACTTTCACAGGCATGGGTGGGGAGTGTCCCATCATTGCATGGAGACTTCTAATCATGTTGAGAAGATTACTGTTCAGTCTGGCACTGAAAAACAGTTACATATCATGCCCTATGAGGGTTGATGATCAAGAAGGATGAGATTTGAGATGTCAGTCATTTCTAGTAGTGGAATCAATTCCCAGTTCCACCACAGGCATTTGCAGCTATGGTGGGTGACTATGGGATTTGTGATACACATGCTACTCTTCTGCATTCCAGTACAACTGGTTGTTTGTCTATTTGTCCACATGGAACCTATGCTCTGTCAGCATGGCATCCACCAACCTGGTCTAGCATGCTATCACATTGGTTAAGCATGACATATCCTAATGCACTGAAGGTCAGATATAAAACAAAGGCATTTATTGCCACCTTTTGCAGGATGCTCACATGTATATCAGGGGGTAATATGGCCTGATCATGATAATTGGATTATCCTCTGAACAAAGAATCCCAAAGCTAATTTATAGCAGTACTTTTTGAGCCAGAGACCCCAGACACTTGAGGCAATCATGGGATGTCCCAAATCATTTTATTTAAATGCATACACCAGGGCAGGGGAAGTGGGAAATCCCATGACAGATGGTCCATCCCAGGGCACTAGAACCATGCCTTTCCCTGGGAAATGGGTGGATGTCCCTGGGATGACCTTGGCCTGAGAGGCATTTAGCCTGGAGGGTTTGGAGAAACTATTCAGCCTAAATGCTTACAGAAAAGGGTTACCTGAAGTGGCCTTGGAAGTGTCCGGGTGCATTCAAATGGCTGTAACCTTGTTTTTGTTTTTCTGTTCCGCTGTCGATCATATTGCACCTGTTCTATAATTATCAGCAGTGATTAAGGATTTTCCGTTCCATTTTTACTCGCAAGGCCGTGCGATGCCTTGCCATTATATTATTAGAATCAACAAAACGCACGCACGAACCTTAGGAAGAGGGTAGCCGTAGTCCAACTGAGTCGCTCGACTGTGTGCAGGTGTATGTGAGCTACGTGACTGTTGTTGGCGAGGTGACAGTGGACGACGGCAGGGAGTTCGTTGTTGAAGACGTGGACGAAACAAGGTTCCCGATCACAAGTACACTTGCCAGAGGGAATGACGGGAGTCACCCGCTCTTCGGGACGAGGAATGTGAGTATGGCGATGAAACTGAGACTGATCGCCACGAGGGCAACGGCAAGCGTGAGTATGAGTATGGGGGATATGTAGGGAAGTCCATGCATGATTGTATACGCGATCCCCCGGTTTGCTGATGGCGATCGTCATGGATATCGCGGTGGAACTTTTCATTTTCGTATATGTCTTTGATCGCATTGAGAACGCGGTCAGGGTCGAGTCGTGCACGTCCCCGCCACATTGCGAAGTTCCGCCAATATCTCATTTCGTCCGTGTGCGATTTCATCGCGTCTACGTCCGTCTGGTGTGCAGAGAGATGGAAGGTAGAAGGGGGAGACGAAAGGAGCCACTTAACGAAATTGCCACCATGATTCGTCCTTAAATACAACTCCCCGTCGGACAAGCAGTGCAGTCAAAGCGTATACTCTAAGGGGGCAAGCACCCCACGCCGAATCTGCACCCACAGCCAGTGTGCAGAGTCAGGATGACTGTAACCCCTCCGCCGCTTTGATCTCTCGAAGAGTGAAGAAAATACAAGACCGAAACGCGGGTGGCGGTGGTCCAGACCTATCTCTAAAAATGCTGGTGTTGAACGAACGACGTTGGCACGCCAAAGGCCGACAGAATGAAAGTACACGCGTCCATGAGGCTCCCCATCGTACAGGCCAGTACTGCTGACTTTGGGAAAAGAGAGCGACGTGACCAGATTTATGCATCCTCGGGGATCAAAGCGAGCACGTCAATTTTTTCCAATGGAGGTCGCCCAAAAGGATACTGCGGCTTGTATATTTGATACCTGCGAACAAACAACAGACGTGGCGGGGTGGCCGGGAAGAACAACAACATCTGCGTCTCGATGAGAGACTCACAGCCACTGACCTACCTCAGCCACAACGCAAGCTGTAAGTTTCTTTTTCTGTGGGAATGAAAAGATCGTTAATATTCTGACACCCACACACGCGTGCAAATGCGCAATACAAGAGATACCAGTCACAGATGCAGACGCGTTGCATCTTGCTTTGTCCCTCCGGAATCGGCCGGAAACGGAACAAAAATTGCTTCCATTTAGAGAGCACAGCCACTTTTTCCCAGTATGGCAATTTCCGGTGAGATGCCTCCGGGGTACAGAAAGATAAGATAAGTCGGGTGTTCGACGCAGAAATCATCAGACATACTCTGTGAACCACTCTCAGCTGATCTATTCACTGTGTCCCTTGGCTCGCCAAATGGTTTCAACATCCGGCTTCCCGTGCCACTGCGGTACCGTCTCCATACCCCGTCACCATTGCACAGGATGCAATGGAACGCCGGAAAGGTGATGCCAAGTACAGTACGCCTACGCATCCTGTAAGGGAAGACTACACCATTGAAAGAATGGCGCGTGGTATACACGCGATCCTACACAGCCCTATGTATCTCTATCTGATGTCATTAACCTTCACCCCCTCCTGTCCGATCGGAGCCCTCTGAAACACTCCCGATCAATATATGTTGTATCGTCTCCATGTCCCATCTCATTACGCGTGATCGCACAGGATGCGATGGAACGTCAAACAGCCGATGTGAGTACGGAGTACAGCACGTCTACACATTTTGCAAGAGCAGACTACCCCATTAAAAAATGACACATGGTATACAGCTCTATATTTATCTGATGTCATTAATCTTCTCCACTCTCTAAGATACTCTCAATCTTCTCCTTCTCCCGATCCCAAACGGGTCTAGCCAACCTAAACACATCGCCGACCCTCCCATACGAAATATCCCCCAACCGCGCAATCGGCTTGTACTTCGTGATATCGACGAGGCCGCGCTCGTTGAGCACGTCGTTGCGGACGTGGATGTACTTGACGTGTGCGAGGATCATCGTCGTCGTGATTTGGCCGCTCACGGGGTGGGTGATATCGATCGCTTGGAAGAGCTTTTTTTCGTGTGTGTGGATTAATTAGAGCGTGAGGAAGGGAAATACCACGGATAGCTTACCTCGCATTCCATGCTGAACGCACTCTCCTTGACACGCGGAGCCTTGACGTGAATCTACGAAAGTAATTTTTGAGAAAAGATCTAACCAAGATGACCATACCCACGCTCGGCGCCTTCGTCAACCCACTGATAGTCCATTCGTCAAACTCAGGGGGAGCATCGATGGACGCCACGTTCGCATTCTCGACGAACGGCTCGCTGATGATGTTGACGGTAAACCCGAGACCGTTCCTCACGTTGGCGGGAGTATCTTTGACTCGTGGATCGTTGCGGCAGCAGAACGAAACGAGTGGCGGGTTGTTGGTTACCTTGACGGCGTATACAATATATTATATCGTCATTATAATTATAAGTAATCGAACACAAACACATACCATGTTGAACCAGCTTTTCATTTGATAAAAGTTGCTGTTTTGAACCAGGACACATCACTCACGGGACTGACAACATCATACCTGAAAGGCGCGAGATTCTCCACCCCAGTCGTAGAGACTGAAGACACGAACGCTATGGGCCTGGGAACGATCGCACTGGTCATAAGCGGGTATAGTCGCCTGATGGCCGAATGCTGTCGTTGGGCTTAGATGGCAAGACGAAAAATCGCAGAAACATACGCGGTATCTTCCTCGTCGGTATTGATCACCTTCCACCCTCGTTCTTCCCCTTCTAACCATTTCCGCCCGGACTCGGTGTTTTCGATCTTTTGAGCGAACGTCCATGATGGGTTAGGTGGTTCTGTGAACTTGACGTGCGCGCCATGGTCGAAGGGAGGTAGGGACATGGTGGTGGTGGATGGTCGATACTGTCGGCAACTAGCGGCCAACTTCGAAGTAGTGCACGCCATTAGACGGCTGCATAATCGCATTGGTCACTCCTCGTCGTCTCGGGTGTGAATGGCAACGCAGGATAAGGCAACTTGCTTGTCAACCGGTCTGTCAGCCCATCCGACTTTTCACCACACACCTCTCATCCACAACTGCTGTGAGAAGACTCACAGTCGTAGCAAACTACCCTCCAAAGTGGATGAGCATTGATTGAAACACGAGAAAAAGACAGATCATCGATCACCGTACAAAGCCCTTTCTGCGTAGCTCCTCTGAAACTCGCCGGTGTTTCTAGCGGGACGTCGGGTCCGACGTAGTGTCAAGTGAACGTGTCAGAAGGGCCATGTTACCAGGTTGATCATAGGTCGTCATCAGATGAATCCAGGAACCTACCAGCCGCTCAGTCTCTCTGCGTGAGGTATACCTGATATTTCGATAATGGCAGTAATCTGACATACGTCGCGACCGTGCACACAACACAACACGTCCCCATAATACACATCTCCGCGACGAACTTCAACGCAGCACAGGTCATATATCAACATTCTGATACGCAGGGTTCGCCAGTCCCAAATTCAACCCCCATGGCATCCCATCCAGATCATCACCATCAATCAATATTGTCGTTACGATAAGGATAAGTCACCGACGCGCCTCACTACTACCACCCTCCCCAAGGCAGTCCATCCTCCTCATTCCCTCCTTCCACTCCCAATCCCTCAATGTCCCCAGCTCTCTCTCCGTCGTCCACTGTCTACATTCGTCCACAAGTGACCGGTAATTGTCTTCTCCGAGAGCAGAGATGCGCTCCGCTTCTGCATGCGTGAGGTGCGTCTGGAAGAATGCGTATATGCCTGCGAGGAAGGTCACGAACGTTGACACTTCTCCCACCCGGTCGTTCGATGACGAAATTTGATCACACGATACGACAATCCTACCGGACGCAGGAAGTGCCACCGACTCGTGGTCTATTCTCATGCCAGGACTCCATTGCGGGATGCTACTGTAGGAATGGAGGCTACCAAGGATAACATATCCCATAGAATGGCCAACACCCACCCGATGAATAGGTTGCTGTTGCCGATTCCGCTGCATACAGGTCATGAGGCAGCGGTGTAGGCGCAGGCAGGTGGCAGAGCACGTCTTTGCTGCCGCCCTGACCCAGATTCTTGTCCAAATTCAGCATTCGCTGTCCGCCCAGCAGCAGCAGCCGGCGCATAGGGGCGTTGTTGTGGAGAGCACGGGTCAGGAGTCCATACCAGTGGACGAGTAGGAAGGCGGAATGCATATTTTTCGGGCGTGGGTGGTGGTCTTGAATTAGGGTGGCCAGGCGGCGGAATTTGCGAGGTTTCATGGACAAACGGTGACGAACGTCCATATCGTGGATGCATATGGTAGATAGGTATTATCGGTTCTGTAACGATAATAATCCAATACCTTCGTTTCAGCGTGTATGTGGAGGCAAGTGGGGATTAGGCAGAGGGTAGCCGCGGTCCAACTCAGTCGCTCGACTGTATGTGTGTGGGTGTGTGCGGCTGTTGTGGGCGAGGCGACAGTGGACGACGACGGTAGGGTTTGCTGTTGGAGAGGTGGTTGAGATGAAGTTCCAGATAGGGGACAACGTCCGTTCAATGGACTAGGCAAAGTGAACGCACGAGCACGGGAGTGCCGCGTATGCGATCGAGGCCCGGTTTGCCGATGACGCAGATGGTCGTTGTGGACATTGCCGTGAAGTCGGGGTCGAGTCGTTCCCGTCCCCGCCGCGTCGCGAAGTTGCGCCAACATCCCCTTCCCCCCCACCTCTCCAGGCCCTTCCCCACCAAATGATCATGGTCCATTTCATCAGTGTGCGAGTTCCTTCCTGATAGGGAACAACGACCGTTCACACCTAAAACCAGCCAGCCGTACTGGAGAGGGTGGACTGGCAAAGCACTTTTGCTGGTCCTGAGCAGGTGCCAATTGGGCACGCCTTACGGATGAATGTGAATTACCTCGTCGTTGAAATCATAATTGTAAAGAGCCGAGGAATCTGCCATGGTTTGAGCGCAAGTGTAGGACGGGTAGACAGAGTCCTGCGATCCTGTCGCACGCAGGATATGTCACGGGCTCGTTGTCCATCCTCGGGCCCATGCTCCCACCACCCCCACTCCCATGAAGCCCAACGCAGTCCATCCATGCCCATCTGTAAGTTTTGTCGATAAGCTGTTCGCGTATCAGCTAGTGACCTGGATTCAAAGATTCATCGACATACATTGCCTCGCCAAGATCCCATGATTCTAGGATAGAGTGAAACCGTGAATGACAAATAACGTTCATAGAGAGAAACAGAAAACATGCAACACAATTGCGGGTTGGGAACCATTCTGTGCGTGTGGAAGGGTCTTCAGCGGGGACGGATTTATATCATCCTGGAGAAATGGACACGTGTGTGCACTGGTCTGCATGTCGTCAGGAATGTTCAAATCCATGCCCTCAGATACCGCCGCCTGTCCGGCACTTAGTGGTGTTGTGGTAGTCGCTACCTACCAAACGTGTTGTAGTGCGTCCATGATGGACACGCTAAGGACGAGTCGTGTGATGTGTCTTTTGTTCTCCTGATCTGAGTTAGGACGTACTACGGTCCAGCTGTCTTGCACATACCTTCAGTCAATTAAGGAGAGATGGCTTGTTCTATCGCTTCCCTCGCCAGAAAACTGCCAACAAGTATTGAAGACAAGGCGGGCAGCCACCGTGGCACGCCTGGACCAGCATGTGGAGGGTTGTGTGCAACGTGCCGAATGCGGTGCAGCACAAAGTCGGTCTTGCATCTGTTTGCGGACTCCCACCACAGCTAACACAGAAGTAGCCTGGGTCGCTCCCTTACTAGTGTAAGCGGCTTGCGTCTGCCGTATCCTTGGTTGTGGCGTTTAGGTCCTGTGCCCACCCGGTGCTCGTCGTGGAAACGAGAGCCGCACTATTTCTGACAAGTCGACGAGTGACTAGCGCAAATTTACCGGGCTAACTCGAACGACCTACATACTGGCTTTGCACCCTGAACAAGCTCGCTCATCTTGGACAAATCATACTTAATCGAGACGTGCATTGGTTTGATGAAATGGAGCGGACGGTCAGGCCTCAGGCTTCACGCTTCAGGGTCAAGTCCATTCCTCCTACCGTTTTGTATGTTTCATCTGGACAGACACTGCGCGGTACTCGTGTCCCCCAGCGAGCAAGGGCTGAGGTCGAATCCGCACAGTTGTCGTGACATGGATTCCCGAGTTCACATTGAACGCCGGTAGGCTTGGACAATAAGCAACATGCAGTAAGCTTTCCTTCTTACAGTAAGGTCCAACTAGCTGCTGCCTTAGTATACTAATTCAGAAGCCACCTACCACGCAGTCACTGTACATTGCTGTTCGTCCAATCAGTAAGTGCTCAGGCTGCGGGGCATCGACTGACCAACTCCTAATGTCTGGTACTTTTGACACTGGTATCCATGCTACTCCAGACACCCGGAAACTTCGTTGACGTTCTTATTATTGGAGTTGATCCTGTTGGACTCATGTACCCCACTGTCCTCCCGTCCGCAGGTGCATTCGGCGTCCTCCTGGGTACCTCACGTCTCCTTCTCAGGTGAAGCATCTTTTTGCGCACTCCATCGGAAGTAAGAGTCGCGTTCTCTTGTAACACGTGCGATCGACGAAGTCGATTGGGAGTCTTCTTCGTCCAGAGTCGTCAACGGCGCTCCAAGTACTTCGGGGAACACGACTCACTGCAAGGCATGCGAGAATGATCGTTGCACACCACCGCCAAGGAGTAGATGGAACCTTGACACTTTGCTGGACAGCCTTTGTTTATACCCCAACGCCCCTCGAGATGACACCGCTGTCGGTTTCGATGACGAAGCGGTCGGGCAAATTTCGTCCTCGATATCGCCAGTCAATGAAGTTGCGATTAGCCAAGACGATATCGTCATCGCATGCCTCGGTGTATCTCACTCATAGTTCCCAGACCTTAGTAGTGGATGGTAGTCTCATGGGCCCTGGGACGCCCTGGGAGAAAGGTTCGGAAATTCGTCTCCACGTGCCAGTCAACACAAAGCTTGCGGCTCCGCGCCGCGCACTCATTGAATCATCACCCACCGTCATTGGCAAGCCCAAAGAGCTCCCGTCAACTGGCCATCCGTGGGCTCTTATCCGCGCTGCGACTCGCACCAAAACAGAAAGTAAATACTAACTGCTTCGCATCTGTGCCCCGTCCTAACTATGATTCCGGTTACGAACGACTGTAATCAGGCGGAAGCGATAAAGCGGCGACGAACCAAAGAAAAGGAAGATAACGGATAACGGGAAGATTGGAGACGATTTTCTGTAGGTGTCGACAAGGCTTCTAGCCGTGGTGAGATCAATCGAAGGAGTGCATAAGGCAGATCGTCGAAGACGCACCTACGCGGGACTGTCTCACCGTTTCTCGTCGCATGGAATTTAGCTGGCAATCATAGGCTTAGGGATGCTTTGTGGATGGCTCTCTTCCTCTTCAAAAGCCATACCGCCGTTCCTTGCCATACGATGCGCCAAATCTACTGTACGTCCATGCATTGGCGTTCTACTGAGCTCAGACCGAACATACCTATCAACAACACTGCGCCGTATGCTCTAGTCACACACATCTTCCTTTAAGAAGGGAACGAAAACCTGGTATCGTACAGTTGCAGTATAGAAATCATCACAACAGTCCACTATCGTTCGAACATCGCAAACCGCCCGCCGCTCCCAAACAACGACAGGAACCTCGACCCGTCCAACAGCAGCACCACCGCTCGTCCTGATCTTCCACCTCCTAAAATCACCAAATGTGTTCGGTCTGAGCACCCTCACCACGGGCACGTCGATCTTCCCAGATAGACTGTCTCGGAGGTAGTTCTCGTTGAGATCGTGGAGCGAGGCGTGGAATGGGGATGGTGCTGTGACGGTGCTTGCTCCTGCGTAAAGAAAGATTTGAGCTCTCGGTCTATGCGCGTACCAACATGGTTTATGGAGGAGAACGAGGAACTCGCCGAGATTTCCTTGTAGTTCGACCACGAACGCATACCGACCGACGCTCTCGTGATAATCAGGGCAAACGCAGAAATCAGATACTCCTCCTAACTGGTCCGACATCGCATCGACCACACTACGCAGTTGTGTTTCTGTCGTCACTTCGTTCGCAATTCGGATATGCATGCTAAACGAAGAATCATTGAGCCGTCTTAGTGTGTACACCAGAACTTATTTCCGGCGCTACGAACACGAAGAAAGGATTAGAAAAATCAAGGTATAAGTAACGGACCGAACGGAAGAGCGTTGAATATACTTCGAACCCAAATTCAACCTCATGGCATCCCATCCAAATTATCACCATCAATATCGTCATTATGATAAGGATAAGTCACCCACACACCCCACCACCACCTCCCCTGCCCAAGACAGTCCACCCTCCTCATTCCCTCCCTCCACTTCCAATCCCTCAATGTCCCCAACTCTCTCTCCGTCGTCCTTTGTCTATATCCACAAGTGACCGGTAATTGTCTTGTCCGAGAGCAGAGATGTGCTCCGCTTTTGCAGGCGTGAGGTGGGTCTGGAAAAACGCGTAGATACCTCGCCAGCTCGTTGTCTATTCTCGTGCCCGTGCTCCCACCCCCTCTTCCTCCAGCCGAGTCTAGAGGTATGGTGACGTGTGCCCCCATGACACGTCGAGCCGTCGAGGGATGCTTGCTCACGTCCCATTTTAGCTGCGGTACGTAGGGATTGACCGGGTTAGGAACGAACCACATGGGGCTAGTCGTACGCGTATGTTCGTGGGCCAGGCATCGGTGGCCAGGTACCAGGACTCCATTGCGGGATGCTACCCGCACCGGGTGTAGGGAACGGAGTCCAAGGACAAAATATCATGTAGAACGGCCAACACCCGCCCAACGGATGGGCTGCTGCTGCGTACGCGCCATGAGACGGTAGTCGAGGCGCAGGTGGGTGCTGCCGCCCTGACCCGGATTCTTGTCCAAACCCAGCATTCTCTGTCCGTCCAGCAGCAGCCGCTGGCTCATAGGGGCGTTGTTGTGGAGAGCACGGGACAGGAGTCCGGACCAGTGGACGAGTGGGAAAACGGAATGCATATTTTTCGGGCGTGGGTGGTGATCTTGAATTAGGGTGGCCAGGCTGCGGAATTTGCGAGGTTTCACGGACAAAGGGTGACGGATGTCCATATTGTGGATGTATGTGTTAGATCGGTATTATTGGTTCCGTAACGATAATAATCCATAAGTACGAAGAGCAAAAACACACGCATACGTGAATCGATTCGAATACCTTCGTTTAAGCGTGTATGTGGAGGCAAGCGGGAATTAGGCAGATGGCAGATGGGGTCTAACTCAGTCGCTCGACTGTATGTGTATGTGTGAGAGCTGTGTGGCTGTTGTCGGTGGGGCGACAGCGGACGGTGGAGGGGAGTTCGTCGTTTAAGAGGCGCACGAGACGAGATTCCTGACAAGGGGCATGTACAACCGTTCGATGGACCAGGCTACCGATCACGAGTCCGACCAGCGTGCAGGCACACGAGCACCCCATGTAGACACGGAAACCTCACCATACAACTGCGGATAGGTCACCCACTCTCAGAGGGGTATGACCGGTTTCGGTACGTGAGCACGAGGGATATGACTGCATGATCGTGGAGCACATGCACCATATGCGATCGAGCTGTGGTTCGCCGGTGATCATCGTCGCGGATATCGCCGTAGAGAAGTCCGTTCTCTGTGGCATACACGATCGATCGGGCCCACTGAGTTGGCCGATGTGACTTCCGCACGCGTGATGTGCATCTGGAAGAATGGTGAAGATGACAGGCAGGGAGTCACGAGCCGCAACATTTCCACCTCCCGGTCGTTCAACGACATGAAGCCCAAAACAGACTTGATCATGCGTCATCCATGCCCATCTGCAAGTTTGTAGACAAGCAGTTCGCATATCAGCTAGTGATCTGGATTCGAAGATTCATTGACATACATTGCCTCGCCAAGATCCAATGTATTCCATGATTCTAAGATAGAGTGAAGCTGTGAACGACAAATAACGTTCATAGAGAGAAACAGAAAACGTGCAACACAATTGCGGGTTGGGAATCTGTGCGTGTGGAAAGGTATTCAGCGACGGCGGATTTATATCATCCAGGAGAAATGGACACTGGTCTGCCCTCCGACAACGCCCCCTGTCCGGCACTTAGTGTCGTTGTGGTAGTCACTACCTACTACGAAACGTGTTATAGTGCGTCCATCATGGACACACTAAGGATCAGTCGTGTGACGTGTCTTTCGTTCTACTGATCTGAATTAGACGTACTACGGTCCAGCCGTCTCGCACATACCTTCAGTCAATAAAGGAGAGATGGCTTGTTCTATCGCTTCCTTCGCCAAAAAACTGCCAAGAAGTGTTGAAGACGAGGCGGGCAGCCACCGTGTGACCGTGGCACGCCTGGACCAGCATGTGGAGGTTTGTGTGCAACGTGCGGAATGCTGTGCAGCACAAAGTCAGTCTGAGAAATAGCCTGGCTCTTGTAAGTGGCGTGCTGCCATATCCTTGGTTCCGTGGCGTTTAGGTCCTATGCTCACACCTAGGGAAACGAGAGGCGCACGATTCCCGGACAAGTCCACAAGTGACTAGTGCAAACTAGCTCGAACGACCCGGTGGCTTTGCGTCCTGACCATGCTCGCTCATCTTGGACAAGTCATACTTCATCGAGACGTGCATTGCGATGAAATGGAGGGGACGAACCCATTCCTCTTACCGTTTTAACGATATGCTGTTTCATTCATTCAGACACTCGTGTGCCCTAGCGAGCAGACACTGAAGTCGAATCCGCGCAGTCGTCGTGACATATATTCCCAAGTTCACATTGAACGCCGGTAGGCTTGGACAATAAGCAATGTGCACTAAGCTTTCCTCCTTACAGTAAGTCCAACTAGATTCTGCCTTAGTATACACTAGCAGCCACCTACTACGCAGTCGCTGTACATTTCTATTCGTCCAATCGGTAAGTACTAAGGCTGCCGGGTTTGCATACATTGACTGACCAACTCCAGATGTCTGGTACTTTTGACACTGGTGCCCGTGCCACTTCAGACACTCGAAACCTTCGTCGACATTCTTATTAGTGGGGTTGATCCTGTTGGACCCACGCACGCCGCCGCGCTCCCTCCTGGGTTCTTCGTATCTCTGTTCCAGGTAAAGCATCTGTTCGCGCACTCCAGTGGGAGTAGGGGTCGCTCCCTGCCGCATTCTTCGATAACTCGTGCGATTGATGAAGTCGATGGGGAGCCTTCGCCACCTGGGGCCGTCAGCAGCGCTTCAAGTACTTTGGGCAATACGACTGACTGCGAGGCATACGAGAATGATCGTCGCACACCACCGCGAAGAAGTAGATGGAACCTCAACACCTTGCTGGACAGGCTTCGTTTATACCCGAGGAGTAGTCGTCAGCGTTTGCATGAACAGTAGATTTCGACAGTGACCCGCTCTGAGTACCAACCGCGCTCCGTGAGTATACAAATTCTGAGAGGAAAATTCGGAACTTCGTCTCCACGTGCTAGGCTGCGGCTCCGCGCACTCATTCAATCTTCCACTGTCATTAGCAAGCCCAAAGATCCCCCGTCAACCGGCCATCCGTGGGTACTTATCTGCACTGCGACTCGCGCCATAACAGAAAGAAAGTACTAACGGTTTAGCATCTGTACCCCTTCCTGGCTATGATTCTGGTTACGAACGACTGTAACTGGGCGGAAGCGATAAAGCGGCGACGAACCAAAGAAAAGGAAGATAACGGATAACGGGAAGACTGCTGACGATTCCCAGTAGGTGTCGACAAGGCTTCTAGCCGTGATGAGATCAACCGAAGGAGTGCAGAAGGAAGACACACCCACGCGGGACCGTCACATAGTTTCTCATCGCATGGAACTAGCTGGAAATCATAGGCTTAGGGATGCTTTCTGGACGGCTCTCTTTCTCTTCGAAAGCAGTACCGCCGTTCCTTGCCATACGACGCGCCAAATCTACTGTATTTCCATGCATCGACATTCTGCGGACCTCAGACCGAACATACCTATCAACAACAGTGCGCCGTGTGCTCTACTCACACACGTCTCTGTTCAGGAACGGAACGAAAACCTGGTATCGTACAGTTGCAGTATAAAAATCGTCGCAGCAGTCCACCATCGTTCAAATATCAGGTATCAAGCATCACAAATCATCCGTTCCTGCAACCACATCCGATAACCCTCATCCCAAACAACGACAGGAACCTTGACCTGGCCAACAGCAGCGCCACCACTCGTCCTGATCTTCCATTTCCTAAAAATCACCAAACGTGTCCGGTCTGAGCACTCTCACCACGGACACGTCGATCTTCCCAGATAGACTGTCTCGGAGGTAGTTCTTGTATGCGCGTACCAACATGGTTTGTGAAGTAATCGGTCGTGCTGTCCCCAAGAACGGAGATGCGTTCCACTTCTGCGCGCGTGAGGTGCGTCCGGAAAAAAATGCGTAGATACCTGCAAGAAGGTCATGAATCGTAATACTTCTTCCTCCCGGTCGATCGGGCCCCATAGTTGGTCGATAATGCCAATCTGATCACACAGTACGACGATCCTATCAGACGCAGGAAACGTCAGGGGTTTGTTGTCTATTCTCGTGCCGATGCTCCCACCCCCTCTTCCTCCTGCCGAGCCTAGAGGTACATGTGCACCCGTGACACGTCGAGCCATCGACGGATGCGTATTCGCGTCCCATTCTAGCTGCAGTACATACGGATTGACGAGATTGGGAATGAGCCATGGGGCTAGTTATATGGACACGTCCGCGGGCCACGGCATCGGTGGCCAAGAACAGGACTCCATTATGTACGGGGTGCTACCTGCACGGGGAGTAGGAAATGGAGGCCACCAAGGATAACTTATCCTATAAAACGGCCAACTCCCACCCGACGAATAGGCCGACGCTGCTACGTACGGGTCATGAGGTGGTGGTATAGGCGCAGGCGGGTGCTGCTGATGAGGCTGTGCCGAAGAAGCCGGTGGCCGAGTAGGTCTTTGCTGCCGCCCGGACCCAGATTCTTGTCCAAATTCAGCATTTCCTATCCGCCCAGCGGCAGCCGGTGGCACATAGGGGCGTTGTTGTGGAGAGCACGGGTTAGGAGTTCAGACCAGCGGATGAGTGGGCAAACGGAATGCATATGGTTCGCGCGTAGGCGGTGATCTCGAATTAGGGCGGCCAGGCGGCGGAATTTGCGAGGTTTCATGGACAAAGGGTGACGGATGTCCGTGTTGTGGATGGATATGGTAGATAGGTATTATTGGTTCTGTTGCGATAATAATCCGTAAGTACTAAGAACAAACACACACATGTGAATTGATTCGAATACCTTCATTTGAGCGGGGATTAGGAAGGGGGCAGCGATGGTCCAACCCAGTTGCTCGACTGTATGTGTGTGTATGCGAGCTGTGTGGCTGTTGTCGGTGGGGCGACAGCGGATGGTGGGAGGGGAGGAGGGGAGTTCGTTGTTGAAGAGGCGGACGAGACGAGATTCCTGATAAGGGACATATACATCCGCTCGATGGACCAGACCCCCGATCACGAGTCGTACCAGGACGCAGGCACACGAGCACCGCATATAGAAACGGAAACCTCACCATAGGTATGACCGGTCTCGGAACGTGAGCACGACGGATATCACTGCATGATCGTGGAGCACATGCACCATATGCGATCACGCTGTGGTTTGCCGTGATGATCGACGCGGATACCGCCGTGGAGAAGTCCGTTCTCTGTGGCATACACGATCGATTAGGCTCAGTTGGCCGATGTGACTTCCGCACGCGTGATGTGCATCTGGAAGAACGTGAAGATGACAAGCAGGGAGTCACGAGCAGCAACGTTTCCTCCTCCCGGTCGTTCAACGACACGAAGCCCAAAACAGGCATATCAGATCGTGCGTCATCCATGCCCATCTGCAAGTTGGTAGATAAGCTGTTCGCGTGTCAGGTAGTGTCCTGGAATCGAAGACTCATTGACATACATTGCCTCGCCAAGATCCCATGTATTCCACGATTCTAGGATAGAGTGAAGCTGTGAACGACAGATAACGTTCATAGATAGAAACAGAAAACATGCAATAGAATTGCGGGTTGGGAATCTGTGCGTGTGGAATGGTCTTCAGCGGGGACGGATTTATATCATCCTGGAGAAATGGACACTGGTCTGCATGTCGTCAGGAATGTTCAAACGCACGCCCTCCGACAACGCCACCTGTCTGGCACTTAGTGTCGTTGTGGTAGTCACTACCTACGAAGCGTGTTGTAGTGCGTCCGTCATGGACACGCTAAGGATCAGGCGTGTGATGTGTCTTTGGTTTTCCTGATCTGAATTAGACGTACTACGGTCCCGCCGTCTTGCACATATCTTCAGTCAATTGAGAAGAGATAGCTTGTTCTATTGCTTCCCTCGCCAGAAAACTGCCAAGAAGTATTGAAGACTAGGCGGGCAGCCACCGTGGCACACGTGCGAAATGCTGTGCAAGACAAAGTCGGTCTTGCATCTGTTTGCGCACTCTCACTCACCTAAACAGAGAATTAGCCTGGCCCTTTTACTAGCGTAAGTGGCGTGCATGTGCCATAATATCCTTGGTTCCGTGGCGTTTAGGTCCTGCGCTCACCTGGTGCTAGTGCAAATTTACCAGGCTAGCTCGAACGACCCGGTGACTTTGCGTCCTGAACACGCTCGCTCATCTTGGACGAGTCATACTTAATCGAGACGTGCATTGCGTCGATGAAATGGAGGGGACGAACCCATTCCTCTTACCGTTTTAACGATATGCTGTTTCATTCATTCAGACACTCGTGTCCCCCAGCGAGCAAGCACTCATGAAGTCGAATCCGCGCAGTTGCCGTGACATGTATTCCCGGCCCCAAGTTCACATTGAACGCCGTAGGCTTGGACAATAAGCAATGTGCACTAAGCTTTCCTCCTTACAGTAAGGTCTAACTAGACACTGCCTTAGTATACTAAATCAGAAGGCACCTACCACACAGTCATTGTCCATTCCTGTACGTCCAATCGGTAAGTACTAAAACCGCCGGGTTTGCACACATTGACTGACCAACCTTAAATGTCTGGTACTTTGACACTGGTGCCCATGCCACTTCAGAGACCCGAAACCTTCGTTGATGTTCTTATTATTGGGGTTGGTCCTCCGCCCGCAGGTGTGTTCAACATCCTCCTGGGTTCCTCATGTCTCCTTCCCAGGTAAAGCATCTGTTGGCGCACTCAAGTGGGAGTAAGGGTCACTCCCTACTGCGTTCTCTTGTAACGCGTGCGACCGACGAAGTCGGTGGGGAGTCCTCTTCGTTCAGAGTCGTCACTGGCGCTTCAAGTACCTTCGGCAGCACGACTGACTGCGAGGCATACGAGAATGATCATCGCACACCACCGCCAAGAAGTAGATGGAACCTCAACACCTTGCTGGACAGGCTTCGTTTATCCCCGAGGAGTAATTGTCAGCGTTTGCATGAAGAGTGGATTCCGAGAGTGACCCGCTCTGAGTACTGACCGCGTTCTGTGAGTATGCAAATTCTGATAGGAAGGTTCGGAACTTCGTCTCCACGTGCCAGTCAACGCAAGTCTGCGGCTCCGCACACTCAATTAATCACTCTCTCGCCGTCATTAGCAAACCCCAAGAGCTCCCGTCAAGCGGCCATCCGTGGGTCCTTGTCACTGCTCTGCGGCTCGCGCCGCAACAGAAAGGAATCACTAACAGTTCAGCATCCGCGCCCCTTCCTGCCTATGATTCTGGTTACATGAACGACTGTGTTTGAGCGGAAGCAATAAAGCCGCAATGAAACAAAGAAGTGGAAGAAAACCGATAACGGGAAGATTGCTGACGATCCTCAGTAGGTGTCGACAAGGCTTCTAGCCGTGGTGAGATCAACCGAAGGAGTGCATAAGGCAGATCGTCGAAGGCTCACCCATGCGGGACCGCCTCATTGCATGGAATTCAGTTGACAATCGTACGCTTATTTATGGATGCCTTCGGGACCGCTCTCTTTCTCTTCGAAAGCAGTACCGCTGTTCCCTGCCATACGATTTGCCAGGACTACTGTACGTCCTCAAGGCCGGACATACCTGTCAACGGCACTACGCGCCGTATGCTCTACTCGCGCATGTCTTCTTCAAGAAAGGAGCCAAAAACTTGATATCGTAAGATTGCCGTATAAAAATCATCACAACCGTTCACCGTCGTCCAAACTTCAAGCTTCAAGTATCAAACATCGCCAACTATCCGTCCCTCCAACCACATCCGACACCTCTCATCCCAAACGACGACAGGAACCTTCACTGTTCCAACGGCAGCGCTGCCCCTCGTCCACTTCCTAAACTCTTCAAACGCGCCCGCTCTGAGCGCCCTGACCGCGGGCACGCCGATCTTCCCGGATAGACTGTCACGGAGATAGTTTTCGTTGACATTCTGGAGCGAGGCATGGAGTGAGGACGGTGCAGTGACCGCGTTTGTCCCTGTGTGTAGAAAGAAACATTTGAGCTTAGAGCTCTTTGATCCACGTCCAACCCGTGTGCCATGCGGTTTACATATAAAGGGAAACGAAGAACCCACCGAGATTTCCTTGTAGTTCGACCGGGAATGCATACCAACCGACGCTCTTGCGATCATCATGCCAAGCACAGAACTCAGATACTCCCCCTAAGAAGTTCGACGACGCTACGCGGTTGCGTTTTTGCGCTATCGACTCGCAAATGGTAAAGCGATGCCATCTGCATTGGTACGGAAACCCTGAACAGAAGTCGACTCATGATCTCTAAATTTTATCACATCCCTCCTAGCAATGGTTTGATCATAGGTTGTCATGAAATGAATCCACGTGAGGCATACCCGATATTTTGATGATGGCAATCACCTGGAATATGTCGCGACGGTGCGCTCAACACAACACATCTCCATACACATCTCCGTGAACTCATACTTAGCACAGGTTATACTGTATATTAAATGTGAATAACATTCCGATGCCCAGAATCCACCAGTCCCAAACTCAACCTCCATCGAGGCCCATCCAAATTACTATCGCCATCATTATGATGCGGATAAGTCATCCACGCGCCCCACCACCACCTCCCCTCCCCAAGACAATCTACCCTCCTCACCCCCTCCCTCCATTCCCAATCCCTCAATGCACCCAACTCCCTCCGCGTCGTCCGCCGTCTATACGCATCTACCATCGATTGGTAATTTTCTTCCCCGAGGGCGGAGATGCGTTCCACTTCTGCACGCGTGACGCGCGTCTGAAGGAATGCATATATTCCCGCCAGAAGGTCACCAATCGTGACCCTTCTCCCACCCAGTCGTTCGATGACGATTGGGCCCCATAATTGGCCAATAATGCCAATTTGGTCACAGGATATGATGATTCTGTCGGATTCAGGGTATGTCACCGGCGCGTTGGCTATTCCCGTTCCTGCGCTCCCGGCACCCCCTCCTCCTTCAGCCGAGTCTAGAGGTACTGTGACATGTGCACCTGTGACACGTCGAGCCGTCGACGGATGCCTGCTCACATCCCATTCTAGCTGCGGTACATAGGGATTGACAGGGTTGGGCATGAGCCATGGAGCCAGTCGTACAGGCATCTCTATCGGCCGTGGCATCGGTGGCCGAGTGCCGGGATTCCGTTGCGGGATGCTACCTGTACCGGGCGTAGGGAGTGGAGTCCGCCTAGAATGGGCTGCTGCGGCGGTGGTGTACGGGTCATGAGGCGGCGGTGGCGGCGGACGTCCCGGGACCGACGACGCAGGTGGCGGGGTGGGTGGATGCTGCTGCACCGGTGCGGGCGCCGAAGAAGCCGGCGGCGGTGCAGATCTTTGCGGCTGCCCCGACCCCGGCTCTCCTCCAGATTCGGTGTTTCCTGTCCTTCCAGGGGCAGCTGCTGGCACGGAGGGACTTTGTTGTGCAGAGCGTGAATCAGGGGCCCCAATCAGTGGACGAGTGGGAAAACTGGATGCATGTCGTTCGGGGGTGGTGGGTGGACTAGGATCAGGACTGCCAGGTGGCAGAATTCGCAAGGTGTTATTGACATACGGTGGCGGATGCGAATATTGTGGATGGATATGGTGAGTGGGCGTCACCGGCTCTGTAATAATAATGATCCATAAGTACCAAGAACATGTGGCATCAGAAACACACACATACCTGGATTAATTCGAATGCCTTCGTTTGAGTATATATGTAAAGGAGACAGGCGAGGACTGGGTAGACGGTAGGCGGGATCCAACTGAGTTGCTCGACCGGATGCGTGTGTATCCGAACTATGTGGCTGTTGTTGGTGAGGTGACAGCGGACGACGGGGGGACGTTTGTCGTTGAAGAGGCGGACGTGAAGAGATTCCGGATAGGGGGCAACCACCGTTCGATGGACGTTGAGGCTCCTGAGCACGAGTCGTACCAGCGGGAGTGACAGCGGTCACCTGCTCTGCAGGGGGTACCAGTCTCGGAACATGAGCATGGTTCGGTATCGGGGTACGGGGATGATGAGACTGGGACTGGGGTTGATTTCCACGAGGGCGATGGGACATTGAGGTGTGAGCACGAGGGATATGTGACAGAGTGACTGCACGATCGTGGAGGGGATCCTGCGGGGTATGTATACCCGACCGAGGTCCAGTTTGCCGATGACGCTCGTTGCGGATATCACTGTGTAGAAGATCGTTCTCGTATATATCCTTTATGGCACTGAGAATACGGTCGGGGTCGAGTTCTTCATGTCCCCGCCGCATCGCGAAGTTACGCCAATATCTCATATCGTCGGTGTGTGAGTTCATCTTGTCGACGCTCGTTTCGTGAGCAGAGAGATAGAAAGGAGAAAGGGAGGAGAAAGGATACCACTTAACGAAATCGCAACCACGATTCATCCTTAAATACAGCTCCCTCTCGGACACTGGACAGGCAGTGCTGTCAAGGCGTATACTCTAAGGATGGTTGCACCCCCCACCTCTTTGTCCTCTCGAAAATGAAAAAGTACAAGACCGAAACACGGGTGGCGGGGGGCCAGATGTATCCCTCAAAGGCTGATGTTGAACGAATGGCGTCGGCACAGCAAAGGCCGATGGAATGAAAATACGTGCGCCCCGTCGTACGGGCCACTGTTGACTTTGGGAGAAGAGCAGAATGACCAGATTTATGCATCCTCAGGGATCAAAGCGTGATGGAAGTCACCCACAAGGATACCACGGCTTGTGTATTTGACACCTGCGAACAAACAGCAGAGGTAGCGGAGTGGGCAGGAAGAACAACAACATCTGCGTCTCGATGATAGACTCACAGCCTCGTATAATGACCTGGCCACCTAGGCATCGAAACTAACGTGAAACTGAGCCTGTACCGCACAGGCTGTGATTTTTTTTATCTGTCGGAGTGAAAACATCGTTAATATTCTGGCAACTACACACACGCGTGCAAATGTGATATACAAGAGATACCTCTCACAGAGGATGTGTGGGTCCACCATCAGACGTGTTGCATCTTGCTTCGGCATCGGCCGGAAAAGGACAGCTGATTGCTTCCATTTAGAGAGCACAGCCACTTGCTCCGAATATGGTACTTGCGGAACCGGCGGCAGAAGCCCCAAAAATGCGGAGCGCCACCGCCGTCAGCTGAACATACATGGCAATTTCCAGTAGGGTACATGGGGGGTTGAAATGTGTTCAAGATAGCGAGTACCGAGCGCTTTCAAAAGGCAGAACTCCAAGTTACTGACTCAGAAATCATCGGGAAGCCTCTGAGAACCACTCGCTGATCTATTCACTGTCTCCCTTGACTCGCAGAAATGGTTTCAATCTTTCATTTGCCATATTACGTGTGATCGCACAGGATGCAACGGAATGTCGAATAGGTGCTGTCGAGTACAGCACGTCTACATGTTCTGTAACAGCAGACTATGTGGCTCGGGCCGGATCTGTCGGAGCCATCCTGCGTTTCGACAGCCTTTCCGATCCTGCGCAGTTCCATCGGAGTTGGGTTGAAGGAAACGCTGTGGGGGAGGGGGGTTCGAGGGCTTTAGCATCGTGATTAATATTTGTACGAGTTCTAGCTGACGAATCTGAAAATTGTCCTTCACCTGGTCAATCCCTTTGAGGTCTGATATCACACCAGTTTCGATGCAGCGAATGAAGTCGTTCCACTGGTCATGTATAGCACGACACACGTCCCTGCACGTCGAAGTGAACAAGGTGTTGATAGTCTCGAGCTTGGGTACCACCAAAGCGAAGAGGGCGCGCGTGAACGGGAATGACTTGTAGTTCTGGATGAAGGAGACGGCAAGGGGCGACGAGCAATTGGGAAATACATACACGGAATGGTTAACCACTCAGGTGTTAGTTTAGTGGCGAAAATCTATGTGCTTCACCTTGTATGGTAGAGTATATAGCATGTCTTTCAGCCACCTGTAAAACACCCGCTCAGAGCTTCAAAAACGAAACCACAGAACGAGTTCTGACCATATCATTGTCCACCCGCATAACGCCGCTCGTCATCATACAAACGGGAATCCGCCCCTTCACATCTCCGCCCTCTTCGACGGAGCGACCACCTATGAGTATCCCAACGAATACATGATACAGTTCCTCCCTCCGCCGTTGCTCGTCGGTGGGTTTGACTTTCTCATCGTCTCCAAGGACAGCGACATGTGGTCTGGGTGGCGGTATTCCGCGAAGTGTTTCGTCGCGCCTCCCAACGTACCCGACGAGTGTGCGATGAAACGGGGAGGCCTGAAGCCATGAGGTTTTCTACCGATGATTTCAGAGAGCGGGGAGGACATGGATGAGACTTACTGTATGACACACTCTAGCAGCACAAATATTCGCTCATATTCTTTCTTGACGGATTTCGGATATGATTCTGTCACCGATTCGCAGGTATCATAGATGGCAAACGTCACGATGACCTGGATCGTCGTCGAGGAGCCCGGACGTTTACCGTCGCGTTACTGATCGATTTCTCCGAAGTCACGTTTCGTTTTCGCACCGTGAACTCTTCCTCGCAACGGCGTATTCGTTACACGAACTACACTTATGATGGAATTGTTTATTGCACGCACCGTAACAATTCGAGTCCTCGTTTACATTGTACGTAGAAGGGCGATGAACTTGCTGCTAGAGCCTTCGCTGATGTAATCGAGTCGCCTGAATTTGGACAATACCGTCGACTCAAAAAGGCAACAGCAGCAAATGGAAACTCCGATGGTCCGTGCGCAGGCAGAAACGTATATAAACCCCAGCTGAACGATCTAAATCCTTACCACTCTGGCCTTTTGGCTTAGATCAAGTGTAGTATCTGTTCTTTACAGCATAACCGCTGTAACGGGGGCACCGCCCCCTTTAGTTGGTTAGCAAATTTTTGCCGCCCTTGTCCCCGCGAGCTCTGCTTGCAACTCCGGGGACGCGATGACCTTGCTATTGCAGTACCGGCTTGTGTCGTCAGGGGTTCTTTCTTTTGCTTTCTTTTTGTTGTGCTACTACTTCTCTGCCATTCGGTAGGGCATGGGGCTCAGCAAATGGAATGCAAGGGTTTCTTCCCCGATTTTTTTTTTTTGTATTTTGCAGGTACTCTGCTCCAACTCTCATCTCACATGTACAAAAGCTGATCACTGCATTTTGTTCAGAACGTCTTGATGTCTTCAGGTGATTGAGACGGGTTTCAGAGGATTTGCATAGAGATAGGGTTCTGTAGGATAACCTATTCTATTCTCGTGTTTCAAACAATGCTCATACACTTTGGAGGGTAATCAGCTACAACTGTCAGTCTTCTCACTGCTCTAAGTCCTGCTGGTTTGGATGAGAGGTCGGATGTGGACAGACCAGTTCACAAGCAACTTGCCTTAACCTGCTTTGCTGTTCACATGCACACCTGAAACGACGACGGTGACCAATGCGATTATGCAGCCGTCTAATGGTGTGCTGCCAGCTGATCGGTTCTCATATCAATACAGCTTTGAAATCGGTCAGTCGGCACTATCGACCATCCACCATGTCTCTACCTCCCTTTGACTACGACAGCCACACCAAGTTCACAGAACCGCCCAACCCTCCGAGGACGTTTGCACAGAAGATCGAAAACACTGAGTCTGGGCTGAAATGGTTAGAAGGGGAAGAACGAGGATAGAAGGTGATCAATACCGAAGAGGAGGATACTGCGTAAGTTTTCGTCGTCATCTTTGTTGGTTCTGAGCATCGCCGACGAGTCTGACCGACGAGAGACGTCGTTTCGTAATTTTTTTAGATGACCATACCCGCTCATGATCAGTGCGATCGTCTCTCGACCCATAGCGTTCGCATCTTCGGTCTCCACGACTGGAGTGGAGAATCTCGCACCTTTCAGGTATGATTTTTCAATCCGGTACATGATACGTCCTTGTCCAAAATAGCGATTCATATCAAACGAAAAGCTGGTTCAACATGGTATGTGTGTTACTGTAACGTCTTCGACTTCCCATGCACGGACTCACAACACTGGCAAATGCACGCCGTCAAGGTAACCAACAGCCCGCCACTCGTTTCGTTCTGCTGCACGAACGTTCCGCAAGTCAAAGATGCCCCCCGGAATGTGAGGAACGGTCTCGGGTTTACCGTCAACATCATAGCGAGCCATTTCGTCGAGAACGCGAATGTGGCGTCCATCAATGCTCCTCCCGATTTTGACGAGTAGACTATCAGTGGGTTGACGAAGGCGCCGAGCGTGGGTACGGTCATCTTGGTTAGACCTTTTCTAAAAAATTACTTTCTTAGATTCACGTCAAGGCTCCTCGTGTCAAGGAGAGCGCGTTCAGCATGGAATGCGAGGTGGGCCATCCCGGCGTATTTTCTCGTGATACATTCCTTCCTCACGCTCTAACGATGCACACGAAAAAAAGCCCTTCCAAGTTATCGATATCACCCACCCCGTGAGCGGCTGAATCACAACGACGATGATTCTTGCACACGTCAAGTACATCCACGTCCGCAATGACATGCTCAACGAGCGTGGCGTCGTCGATATTACCAAGTACAAGCCGATTGCGCGGTTGGGGGATATTTCGTATGGGAGGGTCGTTGACGTGTTTAGGTTGGCTAGGCCTGTTCGGGATCGAAAGAAGGAGAGGATCGAGAGTGTTTTATAGAATGGATAAGATTAATGATGTGAGATTAATGACAGAGATAGAGCTATGTAGGATTGCGTGTATACCATGTGTCTTTTTTTATGGTGTAATCTGCCCTTACAAAACGTGTAGAGGTGCTGTACTCACGTCGCCTGTTTGACGCTCCATTGCACCCTGTGTGATTCCACGTGTTGGGATTAGTATGGTGACGACACAACATATATTGATCGGGAGTGTTTCAGAGGGCTCGGACAGGAGGGGGGGAAGATAGAGATACATAGAGCTGTGCAGTATCGCGTGTACACCATGTGTCATTTTTTAATGGCGTAGCGTACCCTTACAGGATGTGTAGACGTGCTGTACTCGACATCACCTATTCGACATTCCATTTCATCCTGTACTATTGCACATGGGACATGGCGGGGAATGGAGACGATACCGCAGTGACACGGAGAATCGGACATCGAAACCATTTGGCGAGCTAAGGGACACAGTGATCAGCGACTGGTTCACAATGGCTGTCTATTTCTGAGTCAGTGACTTGGAGTTCTGTCTTGAACACATTTACTTATCTTATCTTTCTGCATCCCCGAGGCATCTCGCCGGATATTGCCAGATATATGCCGACGGCGGCGGCGCTCTAATACTGGAGTTGCTGTCCCCGGTTCGCGAGTACCATATTGGGCATGAGTGGCTGTGCTCTCTAGATGGAAGCAATCAGCGTTCCGTTTCCGGCTGATTCCGGAGGGACAAAGCAAGATGGCAACACGTCTGATGTTGGACCCACACATCCTCTGTGACTGGTATCTCTTGTATATCGCATTTGCACGCGTGTGTGTAGGTGCCAGAATATTAACGACGTTTTCATCCCCACTGAAAAAGCAATTCACAGCTTGTGTTGTGGCTCAGGTAGGTCATTTACGAGGCTGTGAGTCTATCGTCGAGCCGCAGATGTTGTTGTTCTTCCCAGCCACCCGACCATGTCTGTTGTTTGTTCGCAGGTATCAAATATGCCAGCCGCAGTATCCCTGTGGGCGTCTTCCATTGGAAAGAATTGACGTGCTCGCTTTGATCTCCGAGGATGCATAAATGTGGTCACGCCGCCCTTTTTTTCCAAAGTCAGCAGTACTGTCCCATACGACGGGGAGCCTCATGTACACGCGCATATTCATCCTGTCGCCCTTTGGTGTGCCGGCCTCGTTCGTTCAACATCGGCAGTTTTAGAGATAGGCCTGGCCCACCGCCACCTGCGTTTCGGTCTTGTACTTTTTTCATTCTTCGAGAGGTCAAAGCGGAGGGGAGCTATAGTCATCCTGACTCCGTGCACTAGCTGTGGATGCAGATTCGGCATGGGGTGCGTGCCCCCTTAGAGTATACGCTTTGACAGTACTCCTTGTCCGAGAGGGAGCTGTATTTAAGGACGAATCATGGTGGCAAGTGGCTCCTTTCATCTCCCCTTTCTCCTTTCTATCTCTCTGCTCACCAGACGGACGTGGACGCGATGAGCTCGCAGACGGATGAAATGAGATATTGGCGGAACTTCGCAATGCAGCGGGGACATGCACGACTCGACCCCGACCACATTCTGAATGCAATCACAGACATATACGAGAATGAAATTCTCCATGGCGATATCCACGATGATGGCCATCAGCAAATGGGGGGGTCGGGTATACGTACGCCGCAGGATCCCACACACAATCGTGCATGTACTCCACCACATATCCCTCGTGCTCATACTCACGTTTTCCATTACCCTCGTGGCGATCAGTCCCAGTTTCATCCCCATACCCCGACGTCGAACCGTGCTCACAACCCGAGACCCGTCATACCCCCTCAAGAGCGGGTGACGTCCTTCATTCCCTCTGGTACGTGTACTCGTGACTGGGAGCCTCGTCCCTTGAACAGTTGTTCTTTATCAGGAACCTCGTTTCGTCCACTTCAACAACGAACTCCCGGCCATCGTCCACTGTCGCCTCGCCAACAAGAGTCATATAGCTCGCATACACATGCACATAGTCGAGCAACTCAGTTGGACCATGGCTACCCCCTTCCTAATCCCCGCTTAAATGAAGGTATTCGAATCGATTCACTCGTGTGTTTTTGTTCTTGGTACTTACGGATTAACCTTATTACAGAACCCATGATCCCTGTCCACCATATGCACGCACGAAACGGACAACCGTCACCATTCGTCCATGAAACCTCACGAATTCCACCACCTGGCCGTCCAAATTCAAGATCACCACCCACACCCGGACTATATGCATCCCACTTTCGCACTCGCCCACTGGTCTGGACCCCTGACCCGTGCTCTCCCCAACAGTGCCCCCATGCACCACCTGCTGCTGCTTCTGGACACACAGGAAATGCTGAATTTGGACAAGAGTCCGGTTCAGGGCGGCAGCGAAGACCTGCTCCGCCACCAGCGCCGGTGCAGCATCCCGCACCGCCACCGCCACCGGCATTGTCGGTGCCGGGACGTCCCGCGCCGCTGCCGCGGAGCCGGCCATGCTACGGGACTTTGCCACCTCCGTTTCCTACACCCGGTGCGGGTGGCATCCCACAGTGGAGTCCTGCTACTTGGCCACCGATGCCGTGGCCCACGGATGCACCTGTACGACTGGCGCCATGTCTCATTCCTAACACTGTCAACCCCTACGTACCGCAGCTGAAATGGGACGTGAGCAGCCATCCCTCAACAGCTCGACGTGTCACCGGTGCACACGTCACTTTACCTCTGGACTTCGCAGCGGGAGGAGGAGGTGGGGGTGGGGGTAGGGATGATGGGACCACGGGCCTGAGAGTAGACGAGCCCGTGACGTACCCCGCGTCCGACAGGATCATTGTATCCTGTGACCAAATTGGCATTATTGGCCAATTATGGGGGCCGATCGTCATTGAACGATCGGGAGGCAGAAGTGTCACGATTCGTGACCTTCTTGCAGGGATCTACGCATTCTTCCAGACACGCGTCACGCGTGCGGAAGTGGAACGGATCTCATCTCTCGGGGAAGATAATTACCAATCGATGGTAGATGCATATAGGCGGCGGACGACCCAGAGCGACTTGGGTGCATCGAGGGATTGGGAGTGGAGGGAGGGGGTGAGGAGGGTGGACTGTCTCGGGGAGGGGAGGTGGTGGTGGGGTGCATGGCTAACTTATCCGTATTATAATGATGGCGATGATAACTTGGAGGGGATTCTGTGGAGGCTGCATTTGGGACTGATGGACTCTGCACATCGGAATGTTATTCACATATAATATAATATAACCTGTGTTAAAAGTATGAGTTTGCAGAAATGTGTGTGGGGATGTGTTGTGTTGAGTGCACCGTCGCGACATCTTCCAGGTCACTGTCATCACCAAACTATCAGGTGTGAATCACGCGGAGAGGCTTACCGCGGATTCATTTGATGACAACCTATGATTAACCCGTGGAGTAGTATTGCTAGGAGGTATGTGATAAAATTTACAGATGATGAGTCGACTTCTGTTCAATGTTTCCCTACCAGATGCGCCGCTTTTCGTTGCGCGAGGTGATCAACCGGTAATCGTTCAAATTACAGCCAAAAGGTTGTAGAGTCTCGTGTTCTTGTCACTGTCCTCGTGTACTGACATTGTATATTTCATACCTCCTGTTCGTCGCGGAAGCGGAACGTGGTTTACTGGTCGGCAGCCACGTCCGAGGTTCGTTCTGGCGTGGTCACCGCTCCCTCTGTTGATTCTAATAATATAACAGCAAGGCACCCTGCGAGTAAAAATAGAACGGAAAATCGTGAATAACTGCTGATAATTATAGAGCGAGTGCGATCATCGAGACTGACCTCAGTTGCAGCAGAACAAAAAAAACGAAAAAGAGCTTACAGCCATTTGAATGCAACCGGACACTTCCACGGATGAGGTCGCGTAGCCTCGTCGACTGGTATAGAAGATTTGCTCGTGAACCAGGCGTGGACCCGAACAAAAAAAATCCCTTCCTACTTCATTCAGCAATTCGCTCATCCACCCGACACTTTTTTCTGCTTCCTGGATGGACAGCCTACCACCCGCACCAACGATCACCTCTCTCACACCCGAGCTTGCAGAGCAGCTCCATGCGTCGCGCGCTGGACGTCCTGGTGTACCTCGTCGAAACCAACTTTGCCACTACCCACTCTTACACGATTCGTCCCGGAGATAGCGGTGTCGATCGTTTGTTGCAGCAGCAGGATGCGGATGACACGACTAGTTGCTCTGTCCAGCAGTTGTTCGAGGTAACGTTGGACTGAGCGTTTATGAGGACTACCTTCCCTTCGTCTCGCGAATCTTCGACGAGCCATGCCGAAAATCGTCGGTAGAGAACCTCATGGCTCCAGGCCTCCCGTGCTTCACCGCACACTCGTCGGGTACATCAGGAGGCGCAACGAAGCATTTCCCAAAGTACCGTCACCCAGATCACATGTCACTGTCCACCTCGGACGCGATGAAAAACCCCAACCCACCGACGAGCAATGGCGGAGGGAAGAACTGTATCACGTATTGCGGAGATGGTCGGCGGATGGCTTGGGATAGGGTGGGAATGACCCTGGGCACTCTTTTCAGGTGGGTGAACGCGTTCTGACTTCGTAACAAGGGTGGACGTCGCGGGAAGTGGGACGACTGCAACAGAAATGTCCTTGCCAATCGGCGACGCGGACAACATGCCATCGAAGAACAGTCTTTCCGTGCATGACCGAGCCTCCGACGAAACGAACCGGCCATAATCTGCTTGTTTGTGTAAATAGGGGACACTTGCGACAGTGGTGTATTCGTACGTCTAGGGCCGAGTCTGAGTCAAACTAGGTGCTGGCTTAGTCGGTGAATCCATCTCTTTACCCTGTTCATCATATCATAGGCCAGTCATGAAAACCGCCCTCGCCGAATCTAAAGAAGCTAATATTCCCCGAATCAACAGCAGCGATAACGACCGATTTCTTCCCAGCTTTGAGGTGCACGAACGGGTTGGGTTTCAGAGTTGCTGGGTTGCGAGACCCATAGAGCGGTGCTGCGTGGGACTTGAATTGAAGATAGGAAAGTAGGCGCTGAATCCATGTCTGTGGTGGCGGTATAGGGAGGCTTAGCGGTCTGGGCGATGCGTTGGTGACTGCAGCATCATTCGCATTTTTGGCATCAGGTTGAGTTCTCCGTTTCCGTGGGGGTGGAAGCGGCATCTCCGGGAGACCCTCAAAGAGGGCCGTAAGTTCGTGCAGGCTGGGTGTGGCGGTGGTGCGTGCACTGTCCCAGCGAGGTCCAATCAGCAGTGATTATACCAATAAAAAACGGATGACCGACTTTACAATTACCAAGTAAAAATCTGGCGGCGGCGGGGAAGTTTTGCGGAACGGAGTAGAGGGTTTATACACATGGAAGAAGACGCTATAAGGAGAGGCCGAAGATGCGACCGTCGAATGAGTTGGTGATACTGGTGTGGCTCCCCGATACTTGTACAAGGCGGCACTGTTACCACACCGAATAATGCGTAGAGCCTTGAAGATGTCACCTGATATGATAGTCGGCTGATAAAGTAACGGTGTAGAAAAGAGTAACGAACCATTCGACTTGATGCTACGAAACCGAAGGGGTCTCCATGGACTTGGGTGAAACGCCCAGCCGACGACATTCAAAACCTTCGAGAAGAGATATGAGAATGATTTCAGGATCCTTTGCCAAACGTTCGAAGCCCATGCCGCAAGAAGACACGGGAAACCCGACAGCACAACATGCGAAGCTGAAGTAGGTGGTTTTGCGCGCCTCAGAACAAAGCCGAGACGCCTCAGGTAGGCGTACACCTGGCGGGGATCAGTGCACAATCAGAAAATATGAAATCAAAATCTTCGCGAGAACGCCAGCATCGCTACACACCTGATAGCACTCCAATGACATATCTTCATGGCCGATCATCTCGGCGTATGCTTGCTGAATCGTCATTGGTGCGCCTGGGCTTGTCTCCTCGACATTTTCTAGATTTATTCGAGATGGATTACCCGGTATGCTCTTGTAGCAGAACAAGGCGCCGCGCTCAATCAGGTATACGGCTTCTTCTGGGAGAAGTTCGAGGCGTGGTTCAGTCTTGTTGTTCTTCCCAGAGTCGGGCTCCGTGTTCCCAAAATTTCCAGATGCGCAAGAAACCGAGTGACCCATACTTGCAAAGTGCACGCCGCGTGATGTCACGACGTGTACTCGCGCGACGGGAGGATACCAGATACCATAACTTGCCGATCTGCTGCAAGGGCCGCAACAGACACATTCTTGGTTGTTGACTCATACAGAAAGTGTGAGGCCTTACCTCGAGACGCCTCGTTCCGCCCGAAGAGTTTCAAACATGGCAACGCGCGCCCGGTCGAGTACGTGCAGCTGCAAGTCAGAGCCGCGTCCATGTGATGGTTCGAAATCCTTTTCGCCTCTTTTCGGAATGACAGGACGTGTCAAGACGTGTTTCCTGGGCAGATCATCGTTTGAAACACACGATACTTTGAGACCGCTGAACTCACGTAAGTTTTGTCCAGTCCAATGCGCCGTCCTCGTCGCCCGATGATTGTTCTTCATATTCGGATGTCTTGGAGGGTAACAGAGGTAGATCGAGTACGTCGTCCATTCGGTTCGGAGGAGTAACGGCGTGCCATTTATATTAGGCTTTTGGCACGATGCCGAGGGTGTGTGGTATAAAGAAATGCAGGAGGTTGAAATGCAGGGGGTGCGTAGCGCAGTGGTAGCGCGTATGCTTTGCATTCATAATCTTGTATAAGGTCCAGGGTTCAATCCCCTGCGCATCCATATTTTTATTTTTCTCTGACAGAACGACTACCCACTTCAATCTATCGAACTCGTCACTGCATCGCCAATGGTTGTCAGTAACCTAGACAATGTTTTTCGTCGTCCTTAACTCGCTCTTGAGCTTGCAGGCCCGCTCATCGGTCATCTGTACTCTTGTCACCGCGGACATCAGAGCGGTACCAGCGCATCCTGAATCCTGCTCCCTCTAGTCGTGCTCCAGACGAACGCGGTATCAAAGTTCAGCAGACTGCTCTGACCAGGGTATAGACCCCACTCCACTGGTGTAACACCGTTTCCGTGAATTTTCATTTGACGGTACGGTTTTCACGCGTACGACTCGGGAATCCAAGAGCAGACGGTCAGGTACGTCGTACGTTCTCGCCCCCCGCCCTGTATAAAGATACCTATGAATGGTATTATGCCACGACCTATGAACGTTTCTATCCTCATCTATCTACCCTACCTCTCGAATACCATGGCCACAACGGAGACAAGTTCGGTCACCGAACGGTCCAGCGAGATCAACTACAAGTTCTGCATGTCCTCGTTCTGCGATGCATTGCTCACCCACTATAGCCACGCAGACACTGATTCACTAGAGGATCATGTGGGGCATCAGTGTGTCCCAGACCATTCGACGCAGACGGTGTATGTGTGGTTTCACGCGTTGTTGGCATACCTCAGTGGAATCGGATACCCAGAGACAGGGAATACATGGCCACTGGATGTTCAAGTGTTTGTGTCTGTTCTGTTGTCTTCTGACACATTTGATTTACCCGCCCACGTGTTGCGACTAAGTGGACTACATGGGGGTAGATGCATTCGGAGTCCATATCTGCTGCTCAAGCTCGCTCAAGTTCCGCGCCCAGCAACGCACTTAAATAGTTATCCAAATTCACTACGGTACAAGGGCTCTCTCCGTCAAACCGTCGTTCATGCACCATGCATCGCGGCTATTTCAGTACGTGGCATTCATCGCATCCGCCCTTCCTTTGGAGGATTGCAGTATAGTGCGTCCCAGCATTGTTTACCTGATTTCCAAATGCAAGGGATGGAAAGTATAAGTAGCAACGCAAGAGATGGGCTAACAGAGCCAAGTGGCACTATACGGGGTATGTCGAACATGAGATTTCCCAAAAACGATCGAATTGTAAGGTTGCACCAGAGGCGCAACAAAGCATTTCCCAAAGTACCGTCACCCGGATCACATGTTGCTGTCCGCCTCGGAGGCGATGAGAAAGTCGAATCCACCGACGAGCAGCAGCGGAGGGAAGAACTGTATCACGTATTCGTTGGGATACAGGCAGGTGGTGGCTCCGTTGAACGAAGATGGGGATGTGGAACGGCGGATACCTGTTTGTTTGATGACGAGCGGTTGTCATTCGGGTGAGCAACGATATGGTAAGAAGCCGTTTTATGGTTCTCGTTTTTGAAGCTCTGAGCTGATGAGGTGTTTTACAGGTGGTCGAGAGAGACGCTATCTACTCAACCATAAAAGGTGGGTTACATATGGAAATTTTCACACAAACGCCTAAGTGATTTACCTTTGTGCGTATTACTCGTCCCCCCTGGCCGTCTCCTTCATCCAGAACTACAAGTCGTTCCTGTTCATGCACGTCCTCTTTGCTTTGGTGGAACCCAAGCTCGAGACTATCAATACCTTGTCCACCATCACGTGCAGGGACCTGTGTCGTGCCATACATGACCAGTGGAACGACTTCGTTCGCTGTATCGAAACCGATGCGATACCAGACCTCGAAGGGATCGACAAAGTGAAGGAAAACCCTCAGGTCCATTGGGTAGGTAGCACGTATATGTAACGTTGATCGCGACGCTAAAGCCCTCGAACCCCCACAGCGTTTCCTTCAACCCAACCCCAATCGTGCAGAGGAACTGCGCAGGATCGGAAAGGCGACCGAAACGTCGGGATGGTTCAAACGGCTCTGGCCCGAGCTACGTGTTATCCTAGCTACAGCCGGCGGTCCATTTTCCACCGTCATCCCCGGGGTATGTATCATCACTCACCTCGTTCTTGGTATGTTGAATATGCCGACACGCCAAACTCCTCCTCCCACTGCGGAGTCTAAAGGTATGGTGATATGTGCACCTGTGACCCGTCGAGCCGGATGCTTGCTCACGCGCTCACGTCCCACTTTAGCTGCGATACATAGGATTGACAGGGTTAGGAATGAGCCATAGGGCTAGTCATACGGGTATGTTCGTGGGTCATGGCATCGGTAGCCGGGTACCAGGACTCCATTGCGGGATGCTACCTGCACCGGGTGTAGAGAACGGAGACCACCATGGAAAACATATTCCATAGAACGGCCAAAACCCACCCTACGGATGGGCTGCGGCGGCGGCGTACGGGGCATCTGAGGTCGTCGGAGAAGTCGGTGGCAGTGCAGGAGAGGAGTCCATACCACTGGACGAATGGGAAAATGATTTGAGCGTGGGTGGTTGTCTTGAACCAGGATGGTCAGGTGGTGATTCCTCCCCTCTCCAAGACAATCCACCCTCTCTCATCTCCTCCCTCCACTCCGAATCTCTCAACGCCCCCAACTCTCTCCGCGTCGTCCGCCGTCTATATGCGTCCAGCAGCGATCCGTCATGGTCTTCTTTGAGAGCGGAGGTGCGCTCCGCTTCCGCACGCGTGAAGTGCGTCTGGAAGAACGCATAAATACTGGCGAGAAGGTCACGTATCGTGACACTTCTGCCTCCGAGTCGTCCGGGCCGCATAATTGGCGGACAATACCAAGTTTGTCACGGGACACGATGATCCTGTCGGATGGGGGATATGTCACGGGCTCGTAGTCTATCCTCGGGCCCATGCTTCCACTTCCATGAAGCCCAACACGGTCTGGATCGTGCATCGTCCATGCGCATGGATGACGCACGATCGAGACCGCCATTACCTGGACGGAAGTGTTTGAGGTGCTGCGCTGAAACTCCAGTCGCCCGCTGTTGGCTAGTGAAGCAGTGCCGGAGACATTAGAGAGGTAAGCAATTGTCAAGGAAGACCGATGATACCACGAACACATCGACTCTATAGCCTCTTGAAGCTCCGCACTGCTGTCTCTATTGACTAGCCTCTCTGAGATGTCATAATTTGGTACGTATCCACTCACTTCCTCCTTAACCAGTCAGCGATCGCGCGGAATACTTGGATGGCTGATCGCGATGCCTTTGCGCCTTCAGGTTCTGCAAGTTTGTCGATAAACTGTTCGCATATCATCAGCTAGTGACCTGGATTCGAAGATTAGTTGACATACATTGCTTCGCCCAGATCCCGTGGATCCCATGATTCTAGGATAGAGCGAAGCTGCGAATGACGAATAACGGTCATAGAGAGAAACAGAAAACATGCAACACAGTTGCGGGTTGGGAACCATTCTGTGTGTGTGGAAGGGTCTTCAGCGGGGACGGATTTATATCATCCTGGAAAAATGGACACGTGTGGGCACTGGTCTGCATGTCGTCAGGAATGTTCAAACCTATGCCCTCCGATAACGCCACCTGTCTGGCACTTAGTGTTGTTGTGGCAGTCACTACCAACGAAACGCATTGTAGTGCGTCCATGATGGACACACCGAGGGCCTCGTGTGATGTTCTTTTGTACTTCTCCTGATCTGAATTAGAAGTCCTGCACATACCCTCAGTTCATTAAGGAGAGACGGCCCGTTCAATCGCTCTCCTCGCCAGAAAACTGCCAAGAAGTATTGACGACGAGGTGGGCAGCCACCGTGGCACGCCAACATGTGGAGAATTGTGTACTGTGACAACGTGCCGAATGCTGTGCAGCACAATGTTGGCGCACTCTCACTCAGCTAACTCGTGCAAGTGGCGGGCGTGTGCCATATCCTTGGTTCCGTGGCGTTTAGGTCCTACGCTCACGCTGGTTAGTGCAAACTCACCAAGCTAGCTCGAACGACCTGGTAGGCGTAGCTTTGCATCCTGAACGCGCTCGCTCATCTTGGACGAGTCATACTTCATCGAGGCGTGCTTTGCGTCGATGAAATGGGACGGACGGACCTACACGTCCTACCTTTTTGTGTATGCCTAACGATATGCTGTTACATTCAGACAGACACTCGTGTTCCCCAGCGAGCAGGCGCTGAAGTCGAATCCGCCCAGTGGTCGTGACACTGACGTGTATTCCCGAGTTCATATTGAACGCCGGTAGGCTTGGACAATAAGCAACTTGCACCAAGTCCGACGCTCGCCTGGTGCTCATCGTGGAAATGAGAGCCGCACGATTTTTGACAAGTCAACAAGTGACTAGCGCAAATTTACCAATCTAGCTCGAAAAGCCTAGTGGCTTTGCACCCTGAACATGCTCGCTCATCTTGGACAAGTCATACTTCATCGAGACGTGCATTGCGTTGATGAAATGGAACGGACGGTCAAGGTCAAATCCATTCCTTTGTGTATGCCTAACGATACGCTGGTTCATTTGGACAGACACTGCAGGTACTCGTGTCCCTCAGCGAGCAGGCGCTGAGGTTGAATCCGCGCAGTTGTCGTGACACTGACATGTATTCCCAAGTTTACATTGAACGCCGGTACGCTTGGACAATAAGCAACGTGCACTAAGCTTTCCTCCTTACAGCAAGGTCCAACTAGATGCTGCCTCAGTATACTAAATCAGAAACCACCTACCACGCAGTCACCGTACATCCCTCTTCGTCAAATCGGTAAGTACTAAGACCGCCGGGTTTGCATGCGTTGACTGATCAACTCCAAATGCCAGGTATTTTTGACACTGGTGCCCATACCACTTCAGACACCCGAGACGAACCTTCGTTGACGTTCTGATTATTGGAGTTGATCCTGTTGGACTCACGTACGCCAGGGCCCTCCCCGCCGCAAGTGTATTCAGCATCCTCCTGGGTTCCTCATGTCTCTGTCCCAAGTAAAGCATCTGTTTGCGCACTCCAGTAAGAGTCACTCCCTACCGCGTTCGACCAAGCCGATGGGGGGTCTTCCTCGTCAAGAGGCGGATAGATCTTCAACACCTTGCTGGACAGGCCGCGTTTACAACCCAACGCCCGTCGAGATGACACCGCTGTCGGTTTTGATGACGAAGCGATTCGGAAATTTTCGCCCTCGACACCGCCAGTCGACGAAGTTGCGACTAGCCAAGGCGGTATCGTCATGCGTGCGTCAGTGTAGCTCACCTACTAGATTCCAGATCTTAGTGGTCAACGGTAGTCTCATTGGTCCTGGGAGGGTCAGAAATTCGTCTCCACGTGCTAGCCAACACAAAGTTGCGGCTCCGCGCACCTCATTCAATCTCCCACTGTCATTAGCAAGCCCAAAGAGCCCCCGTCAACCGGCCATCCGTGGTTCTTGTCTGCGCTGCGACGACTCGCGCCGTAACAGAAAGAAAGTACTCACGTTTTAGCGTCTGTGCCCCTTGCTGGCTATGATTCTGGTTACGAACGACTGTAACTGGGCGGAAGCGATAAAGCGGCGGCGAACCAAAGAAAGGAAGGTAACGGATAACGGGAAGATTGCTGACGATCCTGAAGTAGGTGTCGACAAGGCTTCTAGCCGTGATGAGATCAACGGAAGGAGTGCATAAGACCGTCGAACGGTCGAAGACACCCACGCGGGACCGTCGCACAGTTGTTCTCATCGCATGGAATTTAGCTGGCAATCATAGGCTTAGGAATGCTTTCTGGACGGCTCTCTTTCTCTTCGAAAGCAATACCGCCGTTCCTTGCCATACGATGCGCCACATCTACTGTATTTCCATGCATCGACATTCTACCGACCTCAGACCGAACATACCTATCAACAACACTGCGCCGTATGCTCTACTCATACACATCTTCCTTCAAGAAGGGAACAAAAACCTGGTATCGTACAGTTGCAGTATAAAAATCATCACAGCAGTCCGCCATCGTTCAAAGATCAGGTATCAAGCATCACAAACCGCCCGTCCCTCCAACCACATCCCACAACCCTCATCCCAAACAACGACAGGAATCTTGACCTGTCCAACAGCAGCACCACCGCTCGTCCTGATCTTTCACTCTCTAAAATCTCCAAATGTACCCGGTTTGAGCACCCTCACCGCGGGCACGTCGATCTTCCCAGATAGACTGTCTCGGAGGTAGTCCTCGTGGAGATGGTGGAGAGAGACTCGGAATGCGGATGGTGCTGTGATGGTGTTTGCTCCTGCGTAAAGAAAGAATTGGGGTCTCGATCTATGTGCGTACTAACATGGTTTATGGAAGTAGCCGTCCCCAAGAACGGAGATGCGTTCCACTTCTGCACGCGTGAGGTGCGTCTGGGAAAAAAATGCGTAGATACCTGCGAGAAGGTCGTGAATCGTAATACTCCTTCCTCCCGGTCATTCGACGACGATCGGGCCCCATAGTTGGTCGATAATGCCAATCTGATCTCACGGTACGACGATCCTATCAGACGCAGGAAACGTCACGGGCTCGCTGTCTATTCTCATGCCCATGTTCCCATCCCCTCTTCCTCCTGCCGGGCCTACAGGTACGTGTGCACCCGTGACACGTCGAGCCATCGACGGATGCTTACTCACGTCCCATTCTAGCTGCGGTACATATGGATTGACGAGATTGGGAATGAGCCATGGGGCTAGTCATATGGGCACGTACAAGGGCCGCGGCATCGATGGCCAAGAACAGGACTCCATTGCGGGATGCTACTTGCATGGGTGTAGGAAACGGAGGCCACCAAGGATAACTTATCATAAAATGGCCAACTCCCACCTGATGAATAGGCTGCTGCTGCTGCTGCGTACGGGTCATGAGGCGGAAGTGTAGGCGCAGACGGGTGCTGCTGATGAGGCTGCGCTGGCGCTGAAGATGCTGGTGGCAGAGCACGTCTTTGCTGCCGCCCTGGCCCAGATTCTTGTCCAAATTCAGCATTTCCTGTCCGTGCAGCAGCAGCCGTTGGCACATAGGGGTGTTGTTGTGGAGAGCACTGATCAGGAGTTCAGACCAGTTGAACGAGTGGGAAAATGGAATGCATATGGTTCGGATGTGGGTGGCGATCTTGAATTAGGGTGGCCAGGCTGCGGAATTTGCGAGGTTTCATGGACAAAGGATGGCGGATGTCCGTATTGTAGATGTATATGGTAGATAAGTATTATCGGATCTGTAACGATAATAATCCATAAGTACGAAGAACAAAAACATGCGCACGTGAATCGATTCGAATACCTTCGTTTAAGTGTGTATGTGGAGGCAAGTGGGGATTAGGCAGAGGGTAGCCACGGTCCAAGTCGGTCACTCGACTGTATGCGAGCGGCTTGTATGTGAGCTGTTTGCTGTTGTCGATGGGGCGACAGCGGACGGTGGGGGACGTGTTGTTGTTGAAGAGGCGGACGAGACGAGATTCCTAATAGGGGTCATGTACAACCGTTTGATGGATGAGGCCTGAGGGCTGGGCAAAGTGAATGCATCATCTGCGGAGCACATGTGGCATACGCGATCGAGGCCCGGTTTGCCGACAGTTTGTTCTAATGTCTCTTATGGAATTGAGAACACGGTCGGGGTCGAGTCGTTCCTGTCCCCGCTGCGTCGTGAAGTTACGCCAGTATCTCATTTCGTCATTGTGCGACTTCATCGTGTCCACGTTTGTCTGGATATACGATCGCGCTCGCATGCATGATCGTCATGGATATCACCGTGGAGAAGGCCGTTCTCTGCGGCATACACGATCAATCGGGTCCAGTTGTCCGATGACTACCGCACGCGTGACCTGCGTCTGGAAGGGCGCGTACATGCCTGCGAAAGGGTCGCCAATACATGTGACACTTCGTCCTCCCGGTCGTCCGATGACGATCGGGCCCATGGCATATTTGGCCGACAATGCCGATTCAGTCATAGGACACGATGGTCCAGACCCGGGATATGTCACGGGCTCCTTGTCTATCCTCGGGCCCATGCTTCCGCCAACCCCGCTGCCGTGAAGCCCAACGCGGTCTTGATCGTACGTCGTCCATGCCCATGGATGACACACGATCGAGACCGGCACTACCTGGACACAAGTGTTTGAGGTGCCACACCGGAACTTCAGACGCCCGCTGTTGGCTAGTGAAGCGGTATTGGAGACATCAGAGAAGTAAGCCATTGTCAGGGAAGAAAGATGATACCACGAACACATCGACCTTATAGCCTCTTGAATTAGCCTCTCTGAGATGTCATAATTTGGTACGTATCCACTCACTTCCCCTAACCAGTCAGCCATCGTGTGGGGTGCTTGGATGGCTGGTGTCGGTGCCTTTGCGCCTTCAGGTTCTGCAGATTTGTCGATAGACTGTTCACATATCAGTTAGTGACCTAAATTCAGAATTCGTTGACATACATTGCTTCGCCCAGATCCTGTGGATCCCATGATTCTAGGATGGAGCGAAGCTGCCAAAGATGAAAAACGTTCATAGAGAGAAACAGAAAACATGCAACACAATTGTGGGTTGGCAACCATTCTGTGCGCCTGGAAGAGTCTTCACCGGGGACGGATTTATATCATCCTGGAGAAATGGACACGTGTGGGCACTGGTCTGCATGTCGTCAGGAATGTTCAAACCCAGGCCCTCCGACAACGCCACCTGTCTGGCACTTAGTGTTGTGGTGGTAGACGCTACCTACCAAACGCGTTTCAGTGCGTCCGTGATGGACACACCAAGGACCTCATGTGATGTGTCTGTTGTTCTTCTGATCTGAGTTAGACGCAGATTTAGTCGTCTTACACATACCTTCAGTCAATTTAAGGAGAGATGGCCTGTTTTACTGCTTTATTCGCCGGAAAACGTAGCACACTGCCAAGAAATACTGAAGACAAGGCAGCCAGCCACTGTGGCACACTAGCATGTGGAGAATGGTGTGCAACGTGCCGCATGAGGAACCCAGAAGGACACTGCGGCTGCGAGGACGGTGGCATAATGAGTCCAGCAGGATCAACCCCAATAATAAGAACGTCAACGAAGGTTTCGGGTCTCTGAAGTGGCATGGGCGCCAGTGTCAAAAGTACCAGGCATTTGGGGTTGGTTAGTCAATGTACGCAAACCCGGCAGTCTTAGTACATATGTACTTACCGATTTGACGAACAGGAATGTACAGTGACTGTGTGGTAGGTGGCTTCCGGTGTACATATACTAAGGCAGCATCTAGTTGGATCTTACTGTAAGGAGGAAAGCTTAGTGAACGTTGCTTATTGTCCAAGCCTACCGGCGTTCAATATGAACTTGGGAATACATGTCACGACCACTGCACGGATTTGACTTCAGCGCCTGGGGGACGAGTGTCTGTCTGAATGAAACAGCATATCGTTAGGCATACACAAAACGGTCGGACGCGTGGGTCCGTCCGTTCCATTTCATCGACGCAATGCACGTCTCGATGAAGTATGATTTGTCCAAGATGAGCGAGCATGTTCAGGATTCGAAGCCACTAAGTCGTTCGAGCTAGCTTGGTAAATTTGCACTATTCGCTTCTCGAGTATGTCAGAAACCGCGCGGCTCTCATTTCCACGACGAGCACCAGGTGAGCGTACTACGGACCTAAACGCCATGCCACGGAACCAAGGATATGGCACACGCCCGCCACTTGCACTAGTTAGCTGAGTGAGAGTGCGCCAACATTGTGCTGCACAGCATTCGGCACGTTGTACACGATCATTCTCCACATGCTGGCGTGCCACGGTGGCTGCCCACCTCGCCGTCAGTACTTCTTGGCAGTTTTCTGGCGAGGAGAGCGATTGAACAAGCCGCCTCTCCATAATGAACTGAGGGTATGTGCAGGACTAGATCTAATTCGGATGAGGAGAACAAAAGACGCATCACACGAGGCCCTCGGTGTGTCCATCATGGACGCACTACAATGCGTTTCGTTGGTAGTGACTACCACAACAACACTAAGTGCCAGACAGGTGGCGTTATCGGAGGGCATGGGTTTGAACATTCCTGACGACATGCAGACCACTGCATGCACGTGTCCATTTCTCCAGGATGATATAAATCCGTCCCTGCTGAAGACCCTTCCACACACACAGAATGGTTCCCAACCCGCAATCGTGTTGCATGTTTTCTGTTTCTCTCTATGAACGTTATTTGCCGTTCACAGCTTCACTCTATCCTAGAATCATGGGATGCGTGGGATCTTGGCGAGGCAATGTATGTCGATGAATCATTGAATCTAGGTCACTAGCAGATACGCGAACAGCTTATCGACAAAACTTACAGATGGGCATGGACGGACTGTGTTGGGCTTCATGGGAGCGGGGGTGGGAGCATGGATTCGAGGATGGACAACGAGCCCGTGACATATCCCGCATCCGACAGGATCATCGTATCCTGTGACCAAATTGACATTGTCGGTCAACTATGGGGCCCGATCGTCATCGGACGATTGAGAGGAAGAGATATCACTGTTCGTGACCTTCTCGCGGGAATATTCGCATTCTACCAGTCGCAGGTCACGCATGCGGAAGTCATCGCAAACCGGACCTCGATCGTGTATGCCGCACTGATCCGTGCTCACGTGCCGAGTCCGGTCGTATCCCCTGAAGAGTGGAGGCGATCCTCCACATCTCACCCCCCTGTGATGGCTGGACATTGTGCAAGAATGTTTGCCGCTGTAAGGAAGCAATAGATGACAGATCAAAGGCCAATATGTGCTCATCAGACGAATCCCACAGGGCCGCCGTGATTCCTGCAGCGGGTTTCTGTATCCCTTTTTTGAGGGACCGGAGACGACATCTCCGGCGCAGGAACTAATGCAAGACTTGAAGAAGAAGACGAAGAGCATCTGGGGGGGCGATGATGTAGTCAGCGGTAAACCCAGAAAGAATAAAGAATAAACTCCTTGGAAGATGAATTGATGAATGCGGAACTCGTTGACAGCGGGGCACGACGATGACACGAATTGACGTGGACGGACACCTTCACCTACACCAAGCTAAGCTAAGCTAAGCTCTTATAATCTGAAATAACGTATTACCCTGACGTGATACGGGACGGTACCCTTGGTACTATCTTCAAGAGGAAAAGTAACTTTGGTATAGGCATTAATGGCCACCTCTCGTCCTACCCCTATTTTGGCTCAACCTCCCTCGTATCGTCCACCTCCTCCGCCGGCTTGCCCAACGATTAACTATGGAAACCGTGATAGGTTCTCTCCATCTCTACCTGACGAGCACGTGCCGAGTCCGGTCGTATCCCCTGAAGAAGAGTGGGTGACCCCGGTCATTCTCTCTGGCACGACTCATGATCGGGAGTCTCGTTCTTCGGACGGTCGTTGTTCCTTATCAGGAGGGAACTCACACACCGACGAAATGAGATGTTGGCGTAAGGAGTCGATTGGTCATACCCAATCTACGTGCAAACTTGGCTTGTCGAGACTTCCGTCTCAACAAACACTTCGGGCAGTGCACGCTCCCCGTCGGGGCAATGGCCACCAAGCGTTCATCCGAACCCGCACAAAAGGCTCGCACATGGTAGTACTCGAACACCGCTCATCTCCTTTCTTCATGTGATAATCAGTCCTTCTAATCGACCGCTATGTCAGTTCGCACGGCACCCATGAATGTCCACTACTATCCCAATCTTGGGGTGCATCGTCATCAAGATCAGGAGTGGCCCTCTCCTGGCTCTATCCCGCTTCCCACTTCTCCCCGGTGGACCTGTGTTGGCTTGCCACCCGAAGACGCTCCCCGTCCGGGCTGTGCATTGGACAGTGTGGACCGTCAACTGGGGTTTGGGACACCCGCACACGGACAACCTACGTTCTCCGAGCTCTGTAGACCTCCTGGTTCAAGGCAAGCTTGTCACGGCGCAAAAGATGGTTCAACTTCGGCGGCCCCATTGTCACCCCTCGACGTCCCTGGACAACGATACCGACGTAGCCATCCAAATCAAGTTGTACGGATTACTCACGTTTGCGTTTCAACCTCTCGTCTCCGAGTAGCCGTAACGTAAGCTCGTTGCTGCCGCAAGCATCCCAGGTCTGACTCCTGCTGGACCCCACATCACCACTATGCCTTGTTCTGATCAGTGGGCCTTGCCCACCACTCATACGATCCACGTGACTGGGGCGTCCCACGTGTCAAAAATGTCCGTGTCATTCGCTACTCGCCAGGCCATCGACCAATCTTCAACCAGGATCAGGGGCCTGACAGAAATTATACTGCCGGCAGCGTCCTACTTCAAGTTCAATCTCCTACAGCGGGTGTGCGTAAAGTGCACGGTATGCCGTGTAGCTATGATGCTGGCCCCACTACTCGCATCCAACGAGTTGATCGTTCTTCACATCCGGTTACCTCTTCCTTGCGGTGCAGTGAAAGGGTGCCAGTTCCAGTGCAGATGTTCCTTCCGCGAAGGGCCGCGACTGAGACCATACCAATGCTAAACAATGGCTGGGTAACCACGCAGTGATCATTGAGCGAGCCATGAGGTGTGTTTTGCTGCTTTACTCCTGATCTACAGTCGTCCTTCACTAACTCGCGCGGGATCGACGGGCTTACATATCAAGGACTTAGTGTCCATTAACTTCATCCGAGGTATACAAAGATGTGGACGATGCGAAATAGGTCTCCCAAGGATACCAAAGCGTAGGAATCTGGTCTCGTCCGCCTCTTCAACGACAAACTCCCCCACCGTCCCCTGTTGCCCCACCGACAACAGCCACACAGCTCGCATACGCACACATACAGTCGAGCAACTGCGTTGGACCACGGCTACTGTCTTCCTAATCCCCGCTTAAATGAAGGTATTCGAATCGATTCACACGTGTGTTTTATTCTTAGTACTTACCCATCATTATCGCTACAGAACCGATAATACCTATCTACCGTGTACATCCGCAATATGGGCATCCCTCACCGTTTTTCCATGAAACCTCGCAAATTCCGCCGCCTGGCCACCCTAATTCAAGATCACTCATGCATACCCGAACCATATGCATTCCGTTTTCCCACTCGTCGACTCGTCTGGACTCCTGATCCGTGCTCTCCACAACAACGCCTCTATGCGCCCGCGGCTTCTTTGGTGCCAGCGCCAGTGCAGCTTCAGCATTAGCAGCATCCGCCTGCGCCTGCACCGCCACCTACATCGTCGGTGCCGGGACATCCGCCGCCGCCGCAGCAGGAGCGGCCCATTCATCAGGTGGGTGTTGGCCGTTCTATGGGATATATTATTCCTGGTGGCCTCTGTTTCCTACACCCGGTGCAGGTAGCATCCCACCATGGAGTCCTGGTACCTGGCCATCAATGCCGTGACCCACGGACATACCAGTACGACTAGCCCCATGGCTCATTCCTATCCCTATCGATCCATATGTACCGGCTGGAATGGACGTGAGCGAGCATCCGACGACAGCTCGACGTGTTACCGGTGCACACGTTACCGTACCTCTAGACTCGGCAGGAGGAGGAGGGGGTGGAGCACGGGCACGAGAATAGACAACGAGCCGGTGACGTTTCCTCCGTCCGACAGGATGGTCGTACTGAGTGATTAAATTGACATTATCAGCCAACCGTGGGGCCCGATCGTCATCGAACGACCGGGAGGACGAAGTATCACCGATTGTGACCTTCACGCAGGTATCTACGTATTCTTCCGGACGTGCGTCACGCATCACTGGTGGACACGTGTAGATGGAGGACGACGCAGAGAGAGTTGGGGGTGTCGAGCGATTGGGAGCGGAGGGAGGGAATGAGGGTGGATTGTCTTGCGGAGGGGGGGGCCTGTGGATAGAAGATAACGTTCTTGCAATTATCTTTTCCACACAGTTCCTTGACATCCTTTCTCCGATGACGTGGTCTGGAATCGGATGAAAATAAAGCGTGCCGTTCAATTTGATGTTCTTTTCGTAGCTAAAATGTTGTCAGAATTGAGATCTCCTGAAAGCCAAGCGGGCTACTTACACGCCAGCCAACCACAATGCATTTTCCCCAAGAACATGGAAATCTGTCTTCTAACCATTACATCCTGGGGTATCAACCAAAATGATGCTGCGAACACCATCAGCCAGTAGGGCCCATGACACTACCATCGACTACTAAGATCTAGGAACTACGAGTGAGCTACATACACTGACGCACGCGATGACGATATCTTCTTGGCTAATCAGAACTTCGTCGACTGGCGATGTCAAGGGCGAAATTTACCCAATCGCTTCAACGTCGAAACCGACCGCGGTGTCATCTCGATGGGCGTTGGGGTGTAAACGAAGCCTACCCAGCAAAGTGTTGAAGTTCCATTTACTTTTTGGTGGTGGTGTGTGACGGTCATTCCCGTATGCCTCGCAGTCAGTCGGGCCGCCCAAAGTACTTGAAGCGCCGTTGACGACTCTGAACGAAGAAGACTCCCATCGGCTTCGTCGATCGCACGTGTTACAAGAGAACGCGGTAGGGAGGGACTCTTACTTCCGATGGAGTGCGCAAACAAATGCTTTACCTGGGAAGGAGGCATGAGGAACCCAAATACACCTGCGGTGAGGAGGACGGGGAGGTACATAAGTCCAACAGGATCAACCCCAATAATAAGAACGTCAACGAAGGTTTCGGGCGTTTGAAGTGGCATGGGCACCAGTGTCAAAAGTATCAGATATTTGGAGTTGGTCAGTCAATGTATTCAAACCCGGCAGTCTTGGTACTTACCGATTTGATGAACAGGACTGTACAGTGACTGCGTGGCAGGTGGTTTCTAGTGTATACCAAGGCAGCATCTAGTTAGACCTTGCCGTAAGGAGGAAAGCTTAGTGCACGTTGCTTATTGTCCAAGCCTACCGGCGTTCAATGTAAACTTGGGAATACATGTCAGTGTCACGACAACTGCGCGGATTCAACCTCAGCGCCTGCTCGCCGAGGAACACGAGTACCTGCAGTGTCTGTCCAAATGAACCAGCGTATCGTTAGGCATACACAAAGGAATGGATTTGACCTTGACCGTCCGTTCCATTTCATCAACGCAATGCATTATGCACGTCTCGATAAAGTATGACTTGTCCAAGATGAGCGAGCATGTTCAGGATTCGAAGCCACTAGGCCTTTCGAGCTAGATTGGTAAATTTGCGCTAGTCACTTGTTGACTTGTCAGAAATCGTGCGGCTCTCATTTCCAAGTAGGACCTAAGCGCCACGGAACCAAGGTTAGTTTTCTATGTAAGCTGAGCCCCGAAGCGTCGCATAGAATTTAGTCCATGAGTGAGTAAGCGGAGGGTAGCGCGCCTCTTGCCTCCGCACCTCCGCTACCGTTCGAGTCTGCCCCTCCAGATCTCGAACACCGTTCCATTCTCCTTTTGCCCCACCCTCCACTCCCTCTCTCAGGTCAAGTCACGCCCGCAGGCAGGCCACTGTCACCTAGTGTCTTCGAAGAGTAGACCTGTTCGGCACCCATCCCGCCCACACAGCTCACTCTTCGCCCCAGGTACAGGACCTCCTCTGGGCCGGGAAACCCTCCGGGTTTTCACCCATATCTCACCCTCTTCACTAGTACAGTCCGCGTCCGTTCCCTTTTCATATAAACCTCTCTCCCTTTCGTACATAGTCCTTCCCTTGCTCACTTCAATACTACCCAAAACACGGAGCGTTGATACGCATGGAGGGAGTGCGATGCAACTAGACTGACTTTGTGCTGCACAGCATTTCGCACGTCCCACGCAGTTCTCCACATGCTAGCGTGCCACGGTGGCTGCCCGCCTTGTCTTCAATACTTCTTGGCAGCTTTCTGGCGATGGAAGTGATAGAACAAGCCGTCTCTCTTTATTTAACTGAGGGTATGTGCAGGACGTCTAACTCAAATCAGGAGAACAAAAGAACATCACACGAGATCCTTAGTCTGTCCATCATGGACGCACTACAACAAGTTCGGTAGGTAGTGACTACCACAACAACACTAAGTGCCGGACAGGTGGCGTTATCGGAGGGCATGGGTTTGAACATTCCTGACGACATGCAGACCAGTGCCCACACGTGTCCATTTCTCCAAGATGATATAAATCCGTCCCCGCTGAAGACCTCTCCACACACACACACAGCATGGTACCCAACCCACCCTCGTGTTGCATGTTTTCTGTTTCTCTCTATGAACACTATTCGTCGTTCACAGCTTCACTCTATCCTAGAATCATGGGATCCGTGGGGTCTGGGCGAAGCGGGGTATGTCAAGTTGTCAACGAATCTTCGAATCCAGGCCACTAGCTGATATGCGAACAGTTTATCGACAAACTTGCAGAACCTGAAGGTGCAAAGGTACCGCATGGCGTTGGGTCCTGTATACGGGACATCGCGGTAAAGCGATATGGCCACTGTGAATATGTGTGGCAGCAAAGACCTGCTTCGCCGCCTGCATCGTCGGTGCCAGGACGTCCCATGCCGCCTCCCCGTAGCCGGCCATTTCACGCGGTTTATTATGGCGCTGCATATGGGACAGTTACCAGTAGGGATGGCACCTGGCTATGTGCTGTCTGGCAGTGCAACAGGAGAGGAACACAGGAGACGGATTGATCGATGTGCCTCCTTTCAGGTACGGTCTGGCAACATGAAAACACATGATGAGGAAGCTCATAGGGTCCATTTTAGCATCCAGATGAAGTTGAGCTCCAACAATGGTACATTAACAGGGGCCAATTTGATTTTGTCATTGCTGATGGCATGATGGTCAATGAACTGACGAGGGGAAGTGATATTTGGGCAAGAGTTCAGGCAGGGGCCAAGAATGACACATCTCGTCTTTCCGGCGAGACAACTACTGATCCATGGTGGATGCATATAGACGGCGGACGACGCGGAGAGACTCGGGTGCGTTGAGGGATTGGGAGTGGAGGATGGGGATGAGGAAGGTGGACTGTCTCGGGGAGAGGAGGAGGAGGTGGGGCGTGTGGGCAACCTATCCTTATCATAATGATGATATTAAGTATTCTCAATGGTGACCAGCTGCTTTCCATATCACGGTGTCGCGACGATGTCTTCGACGATCTTCCTTCCTCATGCACTCCTTCTGAAAGTTGTTCTCATCATGGTTAGGTGCGCCCTGTCGACGTCTGTTGAGGATCGTCGGCGATCTTCCTGTTGTCCTTTTTCTACCATTTATTTGGTTCATCCGCACTTATTGCTTCCGCCCGATTACAGTCGTTCGTAACCAGAATCATAGCCAGGAAGGGGCACAGGTGCTAAACCGTTACGATTTAGCAGCAAATGCGCGCTCATTTTTCTAACTTTTCATCACCCTTCTAGGTACAACGCGCAAACGAGGATTCGGAACTGTTACGGTGCGTGCGATAAACAAGTCAATCATAAATATAGTTCGTATAGCGAATGCGCCGTTACAACGAAGAAGAGTTCACAGTACAAAAACGAAACATGAGAAATCGATCGGTAAGGTGGCGGTAAACATCCAGACTCGTCGCGATCGACGATCCAGGTCAATCATGACGTTCTCCATCTATGATACCGACCAATCGGCGATAGAATCATATCCGAAATCCGTCCAAGGAGAATATCGAGCGATTCTCTATATCTGAAAAGAGGAATCGAACGACCGGCACTTCTAGGCTTTCCATTAGCGACAGGCTTCCGCGCAACCACCGAGAGACGAGCATCCTCCCCGTGCGTTCTCGAGGGCGCAGGAGGATCGATGACGTGTGCAGCTATGGGAAGGTTGCGACCACCAGGTCGAATGCGCTTGCTGACCCAGCGTCGGAAGACGTCGTCCGTCCGGAAGTAGTATTCGGTGCCATCGAAACAGCTACCGCTAAACGCTACGTGGAATCCGAGCTTCGAAAGGACTTTGGACGTGAACCGCTGTAGAGTGATGTCCTCCGGAACGCGGACTTTCCACGTGTCGTCCGTGGCTGGGACGAATACCTTGATGATGATCATCCCGTTGACAGGGGCCCATCTTGAGGGAGAATCATCATGACGTCTTTCATCGGCGGTTTTACTTGTAGAATAATTTTCGGAAGGCCGTTGTCCACCGACGAATTCTTCCACGCGTTTCACATGAAAAGCTTGGGTCCGGCGGTGAGTGGGGACGAGTATCGTTACGTTTACCAGTGTACCTGGCGGAGGTTCGACTTCCTCGTTCTCGTCTTCGATCGATGCTAAAGGTATAGAGACAGTGTCCGTGACTTGAAAGTCGGAACCGGCCTGTTTTTCTTCGCTCGGACCTGCCAACGAATCACAATTCCCCGACGTTGCGGAGCGTGACGAGAGGGATAATCTACTTTCATGAAGGGAACTATCGTCGCCCTTGGCACACTCTTCAGAAGGGAAAGTCGATGAACCGTGACCAAGTTCCCACAAAACAATCTCCAACTCGATATCGGCATTTTTGCTTGGGCTTTCGGAGTCGTAGCTCTCGCCTGTCTGTTCCTCCTCAGAAATCGTAGTCACAGTCGCGTTAATATCGGCGCCGACATCCGGGTGGTCGCATGTATGCTCAGCGCTATCATCTGGATGCATCACCGTGTCGTCTTCGAGATTGTCGGCCATCTCGGGGATCCCAACCAGTCGCTGCAGTTGGAACTCTTCGGCTTTAGTCGTAATCGTATTATCGTTGCTGACATCCGGGAGGCCGCGCGTATGCTCAACGCCATCTGGATGCATCACCGCGTCGTCTTCGAGATTGTCGGCCATCTCGAGGATCCCAGCCAGTCGGAACTCTTCGGCTTTGGTCGTGGTCGTATTATCGTTGCTGGCATTCGGGAGGTCGCGCATATGCTCAGCATCATCATCTGGATGCATCACAGTATCGTCGTCGAGACTGTCGGCCATCTCGGGGATCCCAGCCAGTCGCTGCGGTTGGAATTGTTCGGCTGAAGTCGTGGTCGTGGAATCGTTGCCGACATTCGGGAGGCCGCGCGTATGCTCAGCGTCATCATCTGGATGCATCACCGTGTCGTCTTCGAGATTGTCGGCCATCTCGGGAATTCCAGCCAGTCGCAGCAGTTGATACTCCACTTCGGCTTCGGCTTCAGCAACAGCGTCGAGCGGTTCTTGACAAATCGATTCCGTAACCGATGCGCAGACAGTATCAGGGAGTGCACCAACGTCCAGGCTGGGTTCGTCGGCGATCGGTGGTTGTGTGTCCTGGTCGTCCGCACATTCTTGATCCAACGAGGAGATTTCACACGGTAGCCGCATCGGACTTGCAGGACGAGAACAAGGAAGTTGAACCTTAACTGGGGGGGAAAACGTAACTGCGGGAGGGAACCACGCGGGTGATGGAATACCAAGGTAAGAGCCGGGGCGGTGTGACGAACCGACGAGTTCAAGAGAGAAGTCGTAGCTTCTGTTGACCGCGTCCTCGTCGTCTTCCTCTTGAAAGCAATACAAGTCAGTAAGGTCACCGAGCGACATGGGAGGACTGATTTGGGGCTCGTTAACCTCAGGAACCGCAGATCGGCCTTGTTCTGCGCTGCGAGAGGATTCCCCAGAATCGCTGTGCGACTGGTCTTCGTCATCGCTATCGTCGTCGTCATCGTCGCTGTCTTCTTTATAGTCGGGGTCGCTATCATCGTCATCTGAAAAAGAAGAATGAAGAGACACGACCGCGCTACCACTATGCTTGTCTCTGCTGGCCTCGTTGGGCTGAAGGACGTCAGAACCGTAGGTGTTCAGCCTCACATACTCACGTTGCTAGCTGCCAGGTGTGTCTCGTCCGTTCCCGTTCGTCGCGTGCTCCTTCTTGACAAGGATGGGGGAAGCTAAACGACAAGTGGCGTATGTCAGGTGCACAGCAAAGCAAACAAGAAGAGAAAATTTACAATGTCTCCGGCTGTATCACGTTCCTTGTCAACTTCATGCCCTATTTGCGCTTCCCGCGACGTTCCGATGCTCGCCTACGAGAAGGTTAAGCACGTCCGTCAGAAGGGTAGTCCAAAGAACTCCTACCGCACGCGCTAGCGCCGGTGTGGAGGGGGTGCTCTGTGACTCTGACTCTAGTGGTCGTGGTGTCTCGGGTGTCTGGTCAACCGAATGAGAGAGAGTAGTGCAATTGCCACGCGGCGCAAAAAACGCGAACACTAACCCGAACGTCGTCCTCGCCGACACCCTTCGTCGCGTTTATCTCCGGAGATGGTCTTACATATTGCGCCTGGGCACTCTGCCGAACCTGTGAGCGTCGCGTCCCGTTCGAAGGACGACGAGGTTGTCGGTGCGAAGGAAGGTTGCCGAGGGGGTTTGTCTTAGAATCGCTGCGCGCCTGCGCGCGTTGATCAGCACCGCGACGTCGATGCGGTCTGAGATCACCGTAACAATTCTCGCAGACATGCGGCGATCCATAAGAGCGAGGCGGGTGACACTGGGGATAGGCTGGACGGTACACGAGCCACGGACGAGTTGAAGTTCTGGGCGGCGTGGAGGCGGCGAGGCGCGGATCGGGGTGGTTGATGGTTGGAGTACGGCGTCGTCCGTTCAGGTTTCGAAAAAGATTTAAATTTTGAGGCGAGGGCCGCCAAAACGTAGCTCGACGACGACGATTCGGTCCAGGGGAGGATGGCGAGGAGTAGCGGCGCGCTCGGTAGATGCGACGGGCGATTAAGATGAGAATCCAGATGAAAACAATGAGGCAGATGACCACCAGAACGATGACGGCGGCATTCGTGCTCTTATGTGCACGCTTGGCGTGACGAATGATATTTGAGTGAGTGGCGGCGGATGTAGATCTGGAGGGGGGGACAGGGGACATGGTGAACGAACAGAAGGATTAGGTAGGCGGCGGAGAGCTGGGGGGGAAACGTTTATATACTATCCCTGTCAGCCTCCACAGAGAAAATATATATGGTGCGTCCAAGGTCAGCCACCCGTGCGAGCTAATGTAAGGGGAAGGGGGGGGAGCATACGCGGATGCTCGCTGCATGATTACACTCTCCCACTATGCGCAGACATGGAGGAAAGAGTCTTTGGGACTTCGCCGGTACCGATCCTGGACATCTATAGGGTTCGAGACTAATAAGTAGTGGACAACGATAACAGTGATTGTCATGAAGAACCCTCCACGGGTAAAACGCACCTGGAACAGCCCAACCTGAAAACTTTCGTATATGGAAAATAAAACATACGTACGCAGAGCTTCGACGTTTGCGTCCAGTTATCGTTTCGCAATTGTTGGTAAGAGTTGGTACTGGGTGAGTGCGGGCCGGCCGTCGTCACTTCTCACGTACCTCAACCGCCGTCCGACTTAGTTCACGTTCGAAGAGGTTAGAAAATCTGAAGCTGAAGTTGAACCCAGCGACTGAATTGTCGAAGTCATGATCGACCTACGACAGACGGATCCCGAGTCGACGAGTGGTATTATGTAATCACGTCCAGCAAAGTATTCAAGCTGCACACATCTGGAAAAATAGCGGCCGGTACCATACAGATGCACTCAGACGTTAGCATTAAGGCCCACGAGCGCATTCACAGGATTAAGTTGTAGGGTATGTTAGAGCAATACTGCACGCGTAGACCAAAAATAACATTATAAGAACGATTACCACGTTTCACTGACCACCGAAGCATCATAGATCAATCATCAGAATGGCTTGCACAGTCAGATATGGGATGCTGGGTCGCGACGTCGGGCGCATTCGGTTTTTCCTCTTCTTCCGCTCCCTTCACCGGCAACAAGTGCTGTTTCGTCTCCATGGCCCATTCCTTGAAACCGGAGCGACCACTAGACCGTACAAGCAGAGCGAATCGAGTCGCCGAATACACGGAGAGGAAGAACACCGTTGCCAATACCGCAACGACGACGAGCGAGCACATCGCGCATATCGCGATCGAAACTTTCAGAGTGGCAGGTTAAAAGAGGAAAAAAAAAACCGTCGAAGAGCTAGGTTCAGCATGAACATACCGATGATCGACTCAGTCACGAGGCAAGCCATGACTGCAGACACAGCCGCAAGGAATATGATAGACGAAATGATAAAGAGGGATATCCCACTGAAATTTTCTTGTCAGCCTCGATACGAAGTACGAAAGCGTACGCACACGAACGACAATATCGGAAGAACAGATAGAATGCAAAGAATGGCAATGAATGTCTGCAGGCATTCAGCGTCGCACCGATGACGGTAGTGACAATGTGAACGAACGAACCATCGTTATAGGCTTCTCTTTGAAGTTTTTAATCCAGAGAGCCAATGCAGGGCGAGCATAACGCTGCTCGATCCTGGAAAAGACCCCGTTGGTCACAGTGGGCAAAGATGGTGTAACGAGCATGAGATGGTGCTTACACATCTGCATACTGCCGCACTAGCTCTGCGCATTTTCCGAAATAAGTGGTCAGACCCTCTTGAAAGTCTTCGGGTTCTTCCCGTCTAGCCATTTTGTGGTGGTAGTGGTCAGGCCAGGGTTGGTGCAACGACGAACGGTCGAATTAGCAGGGGACTCGACTTCATAACTGTCACGTGATTATTTACTCGCTACCGAGTCTCGGACTGATCACACTAACTAACAGCAAAATGAGCAACCGAAAGCTCAGTGCAGACGAGCTCAAGCTCCACCAAGCTGCTCTTTCTGCAAATGATAAGGTCAGATATCCCTCGAATGACCTTCTTCACAATTTGTGTCATGACGATTCCTTCGTTAAAGATACTCCCAGTGAATGAAACTGTCAAGCTCATTCCAGATGCAGCGGCTCGCACGGCCGCCATCAACTTTTTGCTCGGGGCGGTAAGTAGTTCTAATCACCGAGAGTGTACATCCGGTTCCCTCCCTAATCGGACAGTGCAGGGGATGTTCAAGGTTTTGGCAAATGCCGGAGGAGTAACCGCGTTTCGAGCCGTAGCGAAGAATGAGATAGAGATGTGCGTAGTTTCTCCACTACCCACCTCATTCTCTTATCTCCACTCAGAAAAAAGGACATGACTCCCGAGGAAGCTATGGTCCTCAGTCATGTCCAAGCGTCTGGAAACGAAGGTGCGGCAGATCGAAAGTCAATTACCCTCTTATGCAATTTGGTCATTGTTTCAGGGATATGGACGAAACATCTAAAGGCCAAAACCGAACTACACCAAACGGTCATCGACCGGTGCCTGAAATCGCTAGTCCAAAAGCAACTTGTCAAATCCATCAAAGCCGTCCGAGTATGTACATGTTTCTGGCTCCGAAAACAGCATACATGATACTGATTGTGCTTTCGTATCCCAGCATCCAACACGCAAGATTTACATGCTCGCTCACCTGGAACCATCGGTAGAACTCACGGGCGGTCCCTGGTACACTGACAACGAACTCGACGTGGAATTCATCAAACTTTTATCTTCCGCGTGCCTCCATTATATCCGAGATCGCGTGAGCTTTATTTCCATATCTCTATGCCTCAGAAGAGATTCACATATTCATGGTTTTCAACCAGTCATTCCCGAAACAGAGCAGCAAACGCGTTGCACAGAACCAGATTCGTCTATATGCGATAGGCGCGGCTCCGTCTTACCCATCAGCCCAACAAATACAACACTTCCTGAGTAAAAGTAAGATTACGGAGACGGAATTGGGAGTCGAGCACGTAGAGATGCTCTTACGAGTATTGGAGCTCGATGGCGAGATCGAAAAGGTGGCATCTCATTCTGTCTCACCGTTTTCACGTTGACTGACAATGTCATCGCAGATTCCGGCATTCAGCGCTAACACTGGGAGTCCTCCAACGGATTCTGAAGAAGATGATAGTTCCGACTCGGAATCTGACTCGAGCGATGACGAGCGTTCCCGCTCGAAGAAGCGTAAACGCGGCTCTAGCAAGATGAAAGAGTCAAGAAAGCTCAAATGGCGGAAGACGAAAGATAACTCTGAGAGCGATTCGGATGATCGGTCAAAGGCGAAGAAACGAAAGAAAAACTCCAAGAGGGAAGAGGATAGCGACGACGACAGTTCTGCCAAGTCGTCGAGGAAGAGGAAGCGTAGGAGTAAGCATAGCGACTCGTCTTCCGAGGACAAATTGGAAGAAGACAGAAAGAAGAAGCACAAGCGCAAGGCAAAGAAACGCCAGGATACATCGTCCGACGAGGGCTCTGAATCCAGTGAGGAAGACCGTGACCGAAAGTCGACTTCTAGGTCAAAATCATCCAAGTCGAAGAAATCTTCCACCAAAAAATCCTCTACTGTTAAACGACAACGGTCTCCTCCCCCAGACCTGCGTGACGAGTTTTCGGGTGGTGCATTCGTATATCGAGCTATCAGGCAAGAGCGCATCGTGCTTGGCTGGTCGCAGGCTCCTTGCGGCCGATGTCCCGTTTTTGACTTTTGTCGGGACAAGGGACCCACGAATCCACAGCAATGTGTGTACTACGAAGATTGGTTCGCTTTGGGTGCGAATTCTCAGAAGGACACCGCGACAGCCGCTGTGAAGGTGGAAGTGCAATAGAGGAAAATCGGGGTGGATCTTCCCGTCGAACGAGGACCAGTCGTTTGTCTCGGTATCGCCAGCTTGCTTCTCAGACGTCGCTGGTATCTCTGGAAATCATGCCCTTGTAGTCGTCCTCATTGATCTCCTCCGCCTACGCGGTATACGGTCTCCCACATGCGTTGCTCGCTGCCCCCCAAAGTTTACCCAGCCATCTCACTCCTAGGCAACCTAAAGACGTCAGTGATCTATCTGAGATACCTCCTGTTCATGCCAGGCCAGCACTCGAGCAACATCTATAGCACTCTATTCGTTTGACTACTGTTAGAATCACGCGAGGCTATCCTATTTGTACCACATAGTGAAGCAACCACTGCGTCAGCCCCTACGTAGTCTCATTCGAATATCTGTGACCCGAGTAAGTCTCAGCGGACACGAAAAGGTCTCCGACCGGGCGTCAATCAGCTTGTACACATGTCCCCCGTAAGAGCCGCATCAGCTGCCTATCAGTGATTCAGATCCAATCACACCCTTAAACCTTCTAACTGGACCAAGACGATGTCCGACTTCAAGCTGCCCTCCGCCACTCAATGGGGGATACCTTCCTCCACTAAACGAGCTCTGCTGGTACACGGCATGGGTTGTTCATCCCTCACTTGGGAACGTGTTGCGGAATCGCTGGCACGAGAAGGTTCGGTCGCTATCCCTTGCTCAACGAGGACAATAGTGTGATCTTGCGCAGGTTACTTCGTGGTGGCTCCTAACCTGATCGGCCACGGTTTCAGGAAGGGCACCGACTTCCGCATGGCAACGGTAGCGAAAGACCTGCACCAGACCTACTTGACTCACACTGACTACGATGTCATCATCGCGCATTCTTGGGGATCGGCCGTCGTCGCTACTCTCCTATCATCCTTGCCACGATCCAGGCCTACTTCGGTCGTTCTAGTCGACCCTTCTCTCGAGTTTTCACCTGAATTCGTGAAAGCGATCAAGGAGGAGTGGGCAAACAGGGTTGCGAATGTAAAGTCCGTGGAGGAATTTATGGCACAATTTCCCAAATGGACACGTCTGGATGCAGTCACTCGTGTGGCCGGGCTTCAGGCGTGTGCTTCTCCAGATGTCATTCGGGAGATCTTGACGGTGAGTTCTGAAGTATCTTTCTGGTGGCGGTGTATTCGACGGGAACCTACCTCTTGAATTAGCAAAATGATCCGTGGGCATTTGGTCACTTGTTGTCTGATTGCCCTCCGAACATCACCATCACTGTTCTCATTGCAGACCCTAAAGTGGAGAAGCACATACCAAAGCACCCGCAGATCACATGCTCGATCATACCTGGAGTGACGCATTGGGTTCAGTATGAAGCACCTGAACGGATCGTCAATGCCGCTCTGCAATCTGTAGCTGAAGGTCAGAAAGCATAGACAGGTGATTGTACAAGGGGATTGGCTTCGTGGATGGTTGCACTATGGTCTCGAGTTACATTTGTCCTTCGCTGCAAAACCGACAACCTAACCATCTACCTCAATCAACAGAAGTAGTGACGCAAATTGTAGAATGTTGCTTGTGAACGATCTCAGCAAGAGGATTCTTGGTAGCGCAGTCCAGATTGATCCCGTCACACGGGTGTTGTACCGCCGCAGAGTACCACCGTGTGCAATTGGTGGTCCATAAGAGTCGTATCAGACTTTCTACATGGTGGGCGTGTGGAAGGTAAGTTGCTGAGATCACGTGCTGATGTCCCCCTGTGAATAACGAAGGCGCGTATCGACTCGCAATTCTTTCAGTTCATTACATGTGCGGTACCTGTACTCAGTACACAGATCAGTTACTCAGTCATAGCCTACACTCGTCCAAAATAAATCAAAAAGGTGGAGATTGTTTCACTTGCTTCGAGACGTCTGCAGCATCCACAAAGAACAGTTGTGGAATCCGCGGAGAAATTTGCCGGGTGAGGTAACGATTATTCCTGTGTACCAGGTGTACGAGGTCTTTGATAGCGGCTCCGCTGTCTAACGCCAGAATTGTCTCGAGATACTGTCGGCGCAGACTGGCAAGCTGCCTGTAAATGACAAAGACTCGGCAACTTGGTATGAGGACATCAAATGGTGAACGGCATACCGTAGGTCCTGCAGAGATAGATTCCGCTTATCTCTCACTTCCGGCGGTGGCAGCAACAAAATCTCTGCAATCGCCTTGCAGAGGCCCATATCGCGCACATTGTACCCCACTGGAAAAGGTACATAATGTCAGCGGAAATCTCGGAATGGATTCTTGCGGACATACAGATGCAGAGCATGCGGCACCTAGTTGGACGGGTCAGTTTGTTGAACATCATACGGGTTAACTGATAAGCGCACATTCGAACTAAGGCGATGTCCACGAAGGACTCCCGATGTTTAGGCAAGGCAAATTTCGCTGAACGCATCGAGTTAAACAGAATTGAGTTAACAGGTCAAAGGACGTACTAGATACCCTTCCCGAACGAAGGACGTTCATTAGGAGCCGCAAACAGAATAGGAAACTCTGAATTATGTCCCTGCCGACCGCGGGTTTGTCTGGATTCATCATCCACCTTCTTGGAACCACAAGGTCGTGAAGCGGGCACAAATCTCCGGGGGGATGTAATGATGAAACAAGTGTACTGCAGATTTCCTCCGCAAAGTCGCATACGACCCCTAGATCCATACCGACACCGTTCTGCAGTAGGAAGCTGCAAGGCAATAAGTTCACCCGTGTGGAAAGGGAACCAATGATTCTGAACTTACCGAAGAGCCGGCACGCCAGCGATTGGATCAAGCTCGACAATGGATGCAACTATATCTGCTGAAACGTTATCATCCTCCACTGAGAGGTGTTCACCGTAAGACACGCGACAGCTTTCACGCGAGACATATTCCTGCAGCACGCACTCGCCACCGAGCGCTGTATGAAGACAGGTAACACGGATGACGTTCATCAAGTATTTGATATTGTCCGTCGGATCGCTAGTAGGCTCCAAGTATTCGGTCGTCTCCCGAATCCATTTCCGAGCAGCGTCGACACATCTCGCGGCATTAGGAAAGGCATTCCAGTTGAGATCAGGGACGGCGCCTTCAATGTAAATGAGGCAGTATATAGCTGAGTACAAGCGGTTCAACCAGGATGTCATCCTGGGTGAGGTGGTATTAATGACGACGGTTGACCAAGGTCGTTACAGTCATATTTACCTTGCGTGCCGGTCTTCATATTTTCCTACGACGGAAAAGAACAAGTCTAGAATGCGTATTTGCTGTAGATGCAGGTTGACCTTCATGTTGTACATCGTCGCATTCAACGACGTCCTCTTCCAGTGTTGATGACCACAGTCTTTCTGGGGGCAACGATGATCGTGCACAACTAAGTATGGGCATTGAGTAGAAAAAGCTCGGGCGACAGAGATCATATTGTCTTCTTTTAGAACTTTTTGGCGAAGACGTGCTTTCAGTTGGGCATTCAACAAGAGGTCAATGTCCGCAGACAAGTGTCGATTATGCGCGAACCTCCTGTGTAGAAAAGCTCCCTCCGTAATTGTATAGTGGTTATCGGTAGATGGAACGATACCAAAGACTTTCCGCACATGGGGATCAGTGGGCGGCAGGGGTGTTTCGTCAGAGACAATAGAAACCAACAGGGAAACATATCTTTCAAAGCGCTTCAGAAAATTATCAATTTGAGCGGCGTGTGCGGAGTAGAGGGCTGGCAATTGCGAGAAGCAAACATCGAATGCCATGAGTGCCAAGGCGTCTTCGCCCCAATCAGAAAATTCCTCTCCTAATCGGTAAACCGTCTCAGTATGTGGGGACCGCTCGACTGCAAGGAAAAAGCGAATCTGGGAAACGCCGTCAGCAAGTTTGCCCATTGATGCATTTTACTAACACACTTGTCTGCTATCTGAGGCGTTCAAGCGCCCAGGGGGAATATCTTTTATAAGGTTCAAAACTTTGTGAGCATCAGAGTCCTTGTTGCACAGGATATCGTGGACCGGCATATCGAAGGAACACGCCCGCCATACAGCATCCAGTGCGATGTCCACGGCGCGCTGCACTGCATCGAGACTTCCTCGAAGTTCGACTCGGAGCAGGGTTTGGATGGCATCACACGGTCGTCCAAGGCTAAGCTGGACCTCGGCCACCTCACGGAACCTCCCGTGCAACTCTAGGAGACCGATGCGCGCCTTATGTAGGCCTTTATCCTCCAGATATTTCAGCTCTGCCTTAGTTGAGGGGAACAGGGGATATGGTGGCCTAAACAACCTTCGTCACTCAGTGCTGCAGAAGAGCAGTCACGAGACCTACCTCAGATTATCGCGAGAATAATGCACGACACACATATACAGAAGCTCCTGCTTGAGGCTTTCAGTCAGTTTTCTGGGATGGTAGGCGAGAATTTGGACTATTCTGTCAAAGCGGCCAGCTTTGCGATACTGCGCAGCGGCTCCGGCATAGTCATCGGCAACAATGTAGAATTTCGCTGCGTCGAGGTGATGGTCAGCCGACGCATAGCATTTGGCTGCATCACCGTAGAAGCCAGTTTTTTGGGTGCCAGTGGTCTCATCCGCACACCGAACAAACGCTTCCGCTGCCGCAAGGAACGCCCCCTGGCGTCCGCTAGCTCGAACGGTCGACGTCGCAACCTGACGTAATTGGTATGCTTTCGCTATGCGAACCTGTCTAGGGAGGTCTGCGCGTTCAAAGCAGCGAATTGCCTCTTGGAATTGCCCGGCATTAAATAGTTTATAGCCGGACGCAGCCCATTGTTTCGGGCTCGATTTGCCGATGTATCGGCAAATATCTGTCGGGGGCGCAACCTCGATAAGACCTTCACTCGACCAAAGTTCCTACATTGCATTAGTAAAGGCGGTAGGGATCTGGGTCATGCGCGTACCCTCATTGGTTCACTCTTTTGTGATTGATCCAGGATATACAACTTCTTCTGTGCCCGTGTAATGCCGACGTAGAGATTTTTCAGCTACCCCATATTTTCAGCATTTATGTCAACGAAGATAGGGGAGCATACACACTTCGGTGCACAACACGGAATGGGGACTCCCGCTCACACCAAGTGATGAAGCGGTTTCGCGATTGTTGAATGCGGTCGAGAGAACACGCCATTGGGACAACGGGGCTGCGGAATCTTCGAAGAAGTTATAGAGGAACACCTAGAACCAAGTCAGGCTTCCGGCCAGGTAGGAACTTGTGGAGAGATACTGACATCCTCAAACTCCAATCCCTTGCTTTCTTGCAAAGTCCTAGACGTTGTTTGTTACCATAGGCTTCTAGAGTTCGTAGCAAATCGTACAGTATCACAGCTATATCCCCAAATCTTTCCCTGATCTTTCGACGCACAACACTATCCCTTACGATGATGCCTGAGATATAACATCAATGGGGAACCGGATGACCACAGAGGAAACCTGCTGACATTGTTCTGCACCGAGCTCTCGACTGCCCCTATAACATGTTTGAAATCTCAGCGTCAATAAGAGAGCTCATCTCCTACCACACGTACCCAAGGCCCGAAAAGAATGGCTCATAGAGGAGACTTTCATCCTCTGATTCTGCGAAAAAAACAGGTTTGGGTCCACCCAGCATGGCTTGTTCAGTTTCCAAGATGTCGATCGACTCCGGCCAAAAGTCAGTTATGAGTTCCACGACTGACTGCGCGCAATTGACGATGCCACCATGGGAGCGGTAATTGATGGCAAGCTCAAATAACTCGGGTTTCTTGCAACACCCCTTCACCCCCAGACTTCCTTCCGCCTGAAGCGACGGGTTATGATTCGTATCTGACCTTCAAAGAAAGAACGTATGACCATACCTCGATACGAAAGATGAACGACTTTAGGTCTGCGAATCGAAAACTAGACCCAGCTGATATCGTCTGTGCCGTGTCGCCAGCCCAGAACAGCCCGTCTGGATTGTTACAGAGGATTCTCAATACTGTGGAAAGAGAGCATCAACTTTGGACCATTGAATGCATGGAGTGGTAGACGTACGCATGATATCGATGATCAGATTATCCTGTACTTCATCAACGTACCTGCTTCGCTTAGTCAAGGAAGAGTGACATTAAAGTAACACGTACAAACGATCCACAGGTAGTCCTTTCAACGGATTGCGCGACAGCGCCTTCAAAATTGCATACGTCCTGATCAGCGGAGTGAGAAAAAGCGCGCATTTACAAAGAATCCAACTAGTGACCTGTCTGCCATGTCGTACCCGCCGTGCTCACGCTTAAGTTTGGAATACGATTCAAAGGCACTGTACAGCGAATGCCTATCTTCTGCGAATACAGGGAAAGTGCGAGCCGAGAGATTCGTGTATGTTTGTCGGTCTAGGATTCCGCTTGGGCTACGGAAAGCTTGCTCGGATCCTTTGATAACGCCTGACACTGGGTTCAGCGAGATAGGAAGCACCCAGTGTGGTGTATGCGTACGTACCCATGAATTCACTGAAAACAAGCCATGGCCCTATGGAAGACTCAACGCGATGTCAGTTTGAAAAGTGTTTGCTTACTGACCATAGTATTGCGCCAATGCGCTGCGCAGCCGGGGCCAGTAGTTTGCCATGAAGATATCGTATGTTATGAATGATGACTCGTCGTTTATCACCTTGCCAAGTATGAAATTGTGACGGTCATAACAGTTTGGGTCGTCGATATGACTATCCGCCGCAATCATACGTGCAAGCTATAGAAAGCCACCTATTAGTAATCGGACCATACGCACAGTGGAACATTCACCTGATCAAATGTGATAAAAAGCGGGAAATCATGGTCACTGAGGTCGCTATATTTCTGTGGTGTCCCGACGCGGTAATTGAGAGCGTTCAGGGGATCCATCATTTGTGGCTCTTTATTTTCGGCATGTCTATTTTGCGACCTTAGGTCCCTCAGTTCATCCTGGGTACGTCCCGCCAACGCCAAAGATTCCACCAGACCAGTGAAGAACTCTTCGACTTTGGCGGCAAGTACTGGGAATCTCGTAACGAAAAGTTGGCGTGGCTTTCTGGAATCCGAGAGTTGTTCCCAAGTGCGTTGGATACCCAACATCTTGTAGATCATGGCGGTCGTTTTTCTGATTGAGGAGTATCGTGAACCAAAACTTTACTCGAAGACTGATGACATACCCGGTACCACTCCTTCCAATGACATAGCAAGAAGTTGGGCATTGTACGATCTGCCATTCTTTTGCCCTGTACTAGCATTCAGTAAGGGAGACAGACAGACGAAATTACGACAAACGTCAGTTGGAGAGGTAATTCGAGTTTCTGTTCAGCAATCAATCCTGCAACCCATATCAGACGTAAACTCCGAACAACGCGGCGAAAAGTACCATTTAAATAAGCCTAACGTGGAGCAGGATCAGTATGGTCTATTTGCATATACAAGAAAGAACAGCAGACCGTCGACAATTTGAAATATTTGTTGGACCTGTTACGAACTATGCACATCAGACCTACCGGCAAGGAATGCTCACTTACATCAAACAGCTAAAATCCTGAGAGGGACATCTGAGTGGCAAGCATAAATAGCAATGTTTTACAAACCTCATGTGATCCGTCCTCATGGGCAGAAATGGGAGATTCGTCCGTGGTGAACTCTTCAGGTGTTGGAGGAAGAACGGCGGAGTTGTAAACCGCACTGCCAGATCCAGCGAGTGTACACCTAGGCAAGACGAGAATCATCGACGTGCGCGACCACTGGTAAAGTATACGAGCTTACCTTTGTCGATAGGCTTCACCGCGCCCATTCAGAAGCTTGCTGAGCCAGGGCCAAATGTGGCCCAGCTGCTCGTGCGAATATATTCCATATACTTTGACGGCTTGCCGGATATTGAGTGCAAAACTAGAAAATGTTGCGATGCCTTACCCTCACGTTCCGCCTGTAACAAAGTAAGACGGGAATCTCAGAGAGTGCACGAGAGTGTTTACCTGGCCATCGTCGTCAAGCGTACGGTCGATTTGATACTTGAGATGTTAACGTCAGCTTTGCCTCGGAATATCTCTCAGGACAAGACATACGACTAGTCTCAAGTTACTCAAAACTTCAGCTTGATAAATCGGGATACTATGAGAGGGCCCATGAAGCATTTTGCAGTTGTTCCCTGAGAATTGACCCCTTGAAAGTTGTCTGTGAATGCCAAAGGGTTACATGTTTCTCTCTATGAAACGCGGAGAAACCTGCCTGAGTTTTTTGAGTATACACTCGGCAATTTTCGCATCATCTCGTCTCCAATTGAAAAGATGCTTGGTTGCGCTAGTGGACATCAGGATCGGCCACTCGCCGAATCGATTTATATCTGATGCAGCCAGGGTCGCTCCAAGGTAAGGAACTTGCGTGTCCGCTGGTGGCAACCCGTCCGCTGCTTCCACATCGCCTTCGTCATCCTGCTCGCCACTGCGATCGAAGTAACCCTGCTCGCAATGGCCCACAAACCGCGGGTCAGATAATAAACCAAGGTAAAACTGCCCCGAAATGAAAAATCGCGTCTGGGTGAGGAAATAAGCCTGCCAACGCACTCTCAAAATCCGGAGCAACGTGGCCATTACATTGCCCAAGGACTCCATGGCAATATCAGAATCGAGAGATGACTGGATGTTCAGCTTGTGAAGAATGGCAGCGTCGTGATTGAGAACGACCGTCTTCTTCTCCTTATGGTTGGTGTTTCGGGAAAGCTTGGTTCCGGCTGCGACGGATGATAAGATGCCTACTGCGGGCCACACATCCGTGATATATCGTTTGTATTTCCCAACGGTCCTTGATTCATCGCGTTGGAATGCATGAGAAGGTAGGCTGAAGAAAAACGCAGAGGTTTTGGAGAGGAGAGGCGAAATGAAAGACTGCTGGAGCGTTAGAGGATCAGTAGGGAAGGCGTCAAGGATCTTCGTGCGCATAGACGTGGCGTTTGGGAAGACTATGGGAATACTGGTTAGGTTTCACCCGAAGCGCTGTACGGAGCACACACCAGAAAGTATGTATACCAAAAGGCCTGGCTTCGAGAGGAGGTCGCGTACCACGTCTTCAATGTGACTGACAGCCAACGCATCGTTCAAATGCTCGAATGCGTCATGCTTTCCTTCCTCAGTTTGAAGTTTAGGGACAGTGAATCTGTCCAGGTCCAGTATTGCAACCATTCCTGCCAGTTGGATATGGCGAGCACAGCGTTGGCACTAGGGAAGAAGTGGGGCGACTTCTGAAGGGTTCAAGGAGTCATCCAAGGGTTTATGGGGATGAACTGATAACAACTGCGCCCTTGCAACCCATCAAGGGTCCCTACCTGTTCCGGGATAACCATCCCATAAGAGAACAGCGAAGATCCAAACCACGAGGCCTGTGGTTCTGTGAAAAGGTAATCACTTTTTGTCAGGTTTGACCCGAATTGCCAGAATCTCGGCTCCCGACGATGTGCATGATGAGAGCGAGCACTAAGTTGAGGTCAAGTGGAGCGTTCAACGTTAAGCATGGGATGTCGAGTTGTAAGTGTGTACGACTCGAAATGCACTTTCTTTGTTACGTCCACCCTCCATGAGTATGGCGAGTACACAACCTCAAGCCATGCTCGTACGCAAGACCCAAAGTTTGACAACGGGGAAGTAAGGATGATACAGGTGATCTCAAGTCCGTAGCGAGCACTTCATTCTTTCTCAAGAACCGCTGACTCCACTGCCGCAGCCCTCGTTGCTGCTGCGTCACGATTACGGGGGGAAAAAAAGACGATCAAACCATACATCTCAACATGGGGACGATCTGGATAGTGATATTGCGGGAAGTCTTGGTTGTTGGGCAATTACCCTAAAATCTCATGGCTTCCTCTACCTCATGCACCACTCTGGATACACGAATGCCTCGAGCATCAAAGCGTTGCTAGTATTAAGTCACAGCCAGTATGAATTCGTACGTCCCACCCACTTTTCTTCCTTGTGTCCTAACTTCACTTCCTTCAACTCGAGTCGCACGACCCAGCATTCTCTTCACGTCCGAGTGGTTTCCATGCCAGGTTGTCTGTCGACTCGAGGCCTCTCAACGAACAACGTCACCGACAGCGTCGGTGGGTGTACATCCAGATTGCTTCGGGCGAAGCACATATCCCCATCGGAATTGCCCGAGAAACTTCGAAATTGCTACCAGACGTCCATCCACTGCGTATTGGAAGGACTGATGCCATTGATGTGAGGCAGAGTACGGAATAGAGGGACAGACGTGTGAAGTGGCAAAGGCCCTTGGTAATGCGAGGTCAGAACCGGAGGGTCGTAACAACGCTCCATGGCCTCACGATGGAACGCAACAGGATTTGGGTGAAGCCACGTAACATGGCCACACTTGGCTAGAACCATTGAGCGACCAACACTGGAGAATTGAGCAGCGCTGGTCAACTGGCTGCACAAACTTGTCTAGCCACCCTCAACAATGGGCAGCAAGTTATTCCGTTGGGTTACCGGAAAACGACGATTTGATTCAGGTTATCCTGAAATGCGTGTCACCGTGACGAACAGGCTTAGATTTGGTCCCGTTTCTAGCAGTACACAAAGTCATGTCCCCAGTCCTCCGATCTTGCATGCGAGGGTCACCGCGCGGTGACAATCGAATGCGCACAGGTGAATGTGAGCGTCAGCGCTCACCGCCTCCACGGTTATTCCGACGATTACCTCGATACGGTCACGCATCTTACGGCTACTTTTCGTTGAATGAATCACCTCGAACCCGGAGGGCGACGAAATTGGCATGACTACGAAAGATATGGGACTTCATTCTCGCAGATGACTCGACCGCTTTCGCCACCCGTTTCCCACTAAATTGACCATGGAGAAGCCAAAAGTAAACCTTTACACGACCGCATCCATCGAATCAAAATCCTCAGCTTCGGTGACAGGGAAGTAAGAACGACGCAAAGTATTCATGCACGTCCTGCAGGGCATCGGCCGGAGCTACCATCCCAATGTACCCATCCGGTCGTACAATCACGAGGGTGACTGATTCCAAACTGATGCCAAATCTCTTGTAGCCATCACCACCCTTGTTCCCCGCCACATCAGTATCATCGAGTAAGACTCTGGGCATGCAAACGCGTAAGCCTCCACGTTCCGGTGAGATTATTTATCGAAACTCACTTAGACCAATGAGATCGAAAGACCAGAGGCACGCTCAGGTAGTTAAAATTCTCCTTACGACCCGCCACGATAGTTATGAGATCAAACATGGACGAAGAAGCCTGACTGTTGGTGGAATACTTCCGCAAGAACCCAGTGGGCGAACTCAGCTGGTCAGCTAGCGCATTGATACCCACGAGTCGGGATTCCTCGTCTATGGACCCAAGAAAAATAAGAATCTTGAACCGGGTATCGGCGGGTAACAAATCCTGAATTTCCACTGGTCGCGCATCTGCTGCGCGTACGAAGACTTGAGGGAGCATGCGCTGCCCGACGACCAGAGCCTCCGCACAGCACTGATGCTTGGCATTGACGATCACGGAAGGACTATAATGTATGTTCATGCCACTCGTGAAACCGCCGGCGGTCCTGTGCGCCCTATAAACGGTCGTGGAACGTCGTCGGTTTGCCCCACAGTGAGACCAATATACGCACTTGAAGAATTCTTCGTGGGATATACCATCTTGATCGGCTGAAGTCCTAGGCTTGCCCGAAAACAATGCTGCAAATCGTTTATCAAAGTCAATCAAGTCTTGGGCGTACTTCCTCCTCTCTGATTCGTACTGCAAAGTTACGGTGAGTTGGAGACCCATGTATGTGGAACAACTAATATGCCTACAGTCCTTAGAATTGACGGATTTGCCCACCCCTTGAGGACCTGGGTAATTTTCCATGCTGCACGATGATATATCAGAGCTGATTTTCGCAGAGATGTCCTGCGAACACACCAAGATTGTGCGTATCATTCATACTTGCGTTCATCCCCTGGCCTGTAAGCATGTAAGTAACTAACAAGGCTGCCTTACAAACTCCTACTCAAACCTGCTTTAGGCGAGTGTGTGTGGCACGCATCCCCGGCAATGAACACACGGTCTTCAACGGAAAATTTGGAAGCAACTCGCTGTCCGACTACCCCGCAAGTATCGTAAGATACCGACTTTTCGATAGTGAGTGTCAGACAACGTACTCATGTATATCGTCCACCATTCTATGTCTGACAGTGGAGATATATGAAAGGGATGAAGTGTCTTCCTTGCAACCTTGACCATACTCAAAATTCGACATGTAATAGGCGGGGCAACGCCTTATCCTCACCTCGAGAATGCTCTCGGGTCTCGATTTGCTTTTGCTGACCCTTCCGGTTGTCGCATCCACGATGTCTTTCTCCGACATTTGAACGTACAGTCGCACCTTTTCGCTCTCACGAGGGATGATCATGAGCGAACCGTTCATGGAGTGTATGGCTGCTTTGTTCCGTATATCCGGGAAGTTAGTATCCGGAACCATGTCAACGACACCCCAGACATAATCTATGCAAATCTTTTTAAAACTTTGATAGTGGATGCGAAAAAGAAACAAGCAATTACTTGTTTGATCTCCATCCATGGTGATCCCGAAAGCCTTACGGACCCACGAATGTGCCCCTTCGAAAGAGATATTGTCTCCGCACACATGTACGGTAAAGTATCCACGAGTGTTGCTTACCATCTGCACCAACGACGTACTTAGCGTAGACAACTTCCAACTTGTCTGCATCGGTCGCCGCGTCCAAATGTGCGAGCGTTACCTGCAGTTTTATGAGTGTGAACGTAGTGAGTACATCCCAAGCCCCAACCAACCTTGATTGGGTACGAGGATAGACTACGAAGCTCTTCTTGATCCCGTGAAAGTTCAATGGCCAACGGTTTAATAGGCCGATCCACTTTCAAATTGTGCTGTGCCATTGAGTCGAGGAATGCATCTTCGATGGCACCTTGGTGAAGTGCAATCTACAGTCGCAGGTGTTTTTCTAGATGCATCGACATTCCACACGCTGGGAATAGTAGCGTACCTTGAAAGGGTAGCGCGCAGTTGGTATGCTCACGTCCGGAACACGAGTGGTGAACTGAGAGGACATGTAAGTTTTTGGGGAACCTGTAGTTGTAGCTTGCTGTACCTCAATCCCACCGCTTTGACTCGGGTTGTAGTATGCCTATATGCAAGAGCCTAGATACCATGGGGACGTTCAGAATCAAAACTGCCAGACGTACACACATGTACATATGGTTTCCCTCATACAGCAGCCGTTCGGCAAGGCCGTAGCTCTAAGAGCATCTTTAGGAATATCTATAGATAGACCGCTACCGCGTGGGCTCACTTGCAGAACCTCGATCGTCCTCGGTTGCAGCCCGTCCGCATGACCAATAGAAATCTTAGAAGGCCTAGGCAATGATCGAACGCATGTCAATATTGCCGGCAAACTCTGACCCCGGAGGTACCTGCCTTTGGTCAATGATCTTAACCTCAATGCCACGGGCAATGGCAAGGGCATTACCGCACATGAGTCCAGCGGGACCAGCTCCAATAATAAGAACATCGACGAAGCTCACAGGCGTCTGAAGTGGCATGGTCATGGGAGCACAAAGACAGGAGTTGGATAGCCTCCAGCCCGGTTCGTCCCATATGCGTACAGACCCGGCGGTGTTATTATTTACCGATTGGTAAGTAACCGGAAACCGCAGCGGATGCGTGGTTACTGGGCTTCGACGCGTAGTGAGGTGGTACCTAGCAAAACCTTACCTGGAAAGAGGCGTTGTTGAATGCAGTTTGCGTACCATCCAAGCTGGTCGGTGTTCCGATACTATGAGCTTGGTTCCGCATCACGTTTTGATTAGTGCACCCATTCAGGCTCTGCACCCGACGGCGTATGATGTCCGTTCAATCGAGGCGACTACTAGGAAAGTTGAGGCCGAGGGTTCATTCAACGAGTTTTCGTCCGTGTATGCGGTGCGTGCAATCGAGATGAATGTAAGTTGTTGAGTTAGGGACTGCGGTGCGCGTCATGGAACCAGATCACGTGTCCGAAAACGTCTTCCGGTCGTACAATTCAAATTTCGCGGATGCACAACAAGGACCCGGCCTACACTACAAAACCCAGAGATCGACGACGCCGAATACATGACGGGCACGCGATACTAATAATACACCCAGTTCAGAGGAAACAAGGATTAGATCTACAAATGCGAGCTGACTCCAAGTCCGGTTTAAAATTCCTCCATGATGTAGCACGACCTCAACATGGCGTCGGTCGACGGTTATCGCGAGAAAATCATGATATTCCAGGAGCAGCTCATGTGAAACAGAAAAGGGCAAGCTGGCCTCACTACGGTTGCGGAAGAAAAGTGACAATGCCATACGGAACATGATGTACCCGTTCAACGATGACCGGTCAGCTGGTTCGAGTACTGAAGTACTCATGGTTGAACAGCGGCATGCCATGAACCCGAAAAAATTGATGATCGACTTGATGAGAGGGGAAGTTTAACAAAGAAAGGTAGCTGAACTGGAACTGATACCACTCGACGTCATCTAGGTTAGTTGTCGAGGTGAGATCATGTGTCGATGTCTTCCAAGTGAGCCTGTGTTAACGAAGGTCGTGCAACTTGCGATCATCTCAGTGCATGTTACAGCACATATTGCATAGAGCAGTATCCGTACTCCGTACAGACATCTCGTATCCTACAAGAGAACGCACATCCAGATGCAACATACTTCTGACCTGAAAGTCAATCACCTCCACCGCAGCCTATACTTATCCGCCACCAATCACAACGCTGGAGCTCGGTTCATTTTTCGAGCGATATCTGCGACATCCTCAAAAACAAGCTGCGGAATCCTTGAGGAAATGGGTAAAGCGGGATAACAGCCGTTCTTGTGCACGAGGTGTACGAGGTCTTGGATGGCAGAGTCGTCGTCTAACGCCAGAATTGTCTCCAAACATTGTCGGCCCAGATCAACGAGCCACCTGCAAATGGAAAATAATTCAGTAGATCGGTATGAGGACATTGAACGATGAGCGCCGTACCACAGAGTCTGTACCGATAGAATGTCCGGGTCGTCCACTTCTAGCGTTGGCAGCAACAGAATCTCTGCAATCGTCTTGCTGAGTTCTACGTCACGCACGTTGTATCCGACTGGAGAACGCAATGTCAGCGGAAATCTCGAAATTGATGGTGTAGACACACGAATGCAGAGCATACGGCACCTAATTGGACGGGTCAGTTTGCTGAACGGCGTCATACAAACTAAGTAGCATACATTCGAGCTAACATGATGTCCACCAACGGCTCGTCATGTTGTTGTAAGTGAAATCTCGCTGAACGCATCGAGTCAAAGGAAGTTAGGCTGACAGCTTGCAGATGAGCGACGCACTGTGGGCCCTTCCAGACCGAAGGATATTCACCAGGCGCGACAGACAACGCAGGAAATCCTGAATTGTATCCCTGTCGACCAGGGGTTTGTTTGGATTCATTATCCATCCTCTTGGGACTAGGAGACCGTGAAGCGGGGAAGAATTTCCAGACGGACGAAGTGATGAGACAAGTGTACTGCATACTTCCTCTGCAAAGTTGCATACTACCAGTAGGTCCATGCGGCCACCGTTTTGCAGCAGAAAGCTGCAATGTACCGTGAATGATTTCAGCGATGCACAATGGCGATTAATGGGACAGAGCCTACCGAAGAGCTGGCAATCCACGGATCGCATTTGACCCGGTAAGGCACGCAACTATATCCGCTGAAACATTATCACCTGCCACTGTGAATGGTTGTCCACCGTAGGTCACGCGACGACCTGGAAGTGACGCATATTCCTGCAGCGGACACACTCCACCAAACACTGTATGGAGAGAGGTAACGCGGATGACACTCATCAGATAGTTGGTATAATTCGGTGGTTGACCCGTAGGTCTCAGGTATTCAATTGTCTTTTTAATCCACTCCCGGACGACACGGATGCATTCCGCAGCGTTGCGGATGGAGTTCCAGTCGAGATCTGCAATGGAACCTTGGACGAAAATGGGGCAATATATTGCTTCGTACAGGTGGTCTAACGCGGCCGTCATTCTGGGTGCAGCAGATTAGAAATGTCATTCAAAAATCTGAGGGTGTGAATGGATACCTTGCAAGCCGGTCACCGTGACTTCCCACCACAGAGAACGACAAGTCTGATATGCGTATTTGTTGAAGATGTACGTTGATTATCATATTGTATGATGCTCCATTCGGGTACAGCGCCCGTTCGTGCTGCTGGTTACACTGTTGCCTGCCACAGTGACGGTCGTGCATAATGGAATAGGGACAATGAATGGAAAAAGCCCGTGAGATACGGGGCGCATCGATTTCTTCTAAGAATTTTTTCCGTAGGTGTGCCTGTAGCTGGTCCTTTAAGAGGTTGTTAATCTCTGTAGGCAGATATCGATTTTGCTTGAACTCCCTATGCAGAAATGTTTCCGGTATGACTGAATAGCTGTGGTGGGGCGATGAAACGATTCCGAAGACCTTCATCACCTTGGGGTCGGTGGCCCGGAGTGGTATCTCATCGGACACAATAGAGATCAGTAGGTGAACATATCTTTCGAAGCGTCTCAGGAAATTGTCAAATGCTGCCGCATCGGCGGAGTGAAGGGCGGCCAGTTGTGACGAGAGGACGTTGAATGCCATGAGTGCCATGGCCTCTGCACCTCGATTGCAGAACTCCTCCCCTAGTTGATAAACCTCCTCAGCAAAGGGAGATTGCTGCACTACGCGGAAGAAGCGGATCTGAATAACACTATCAGCCTGTGCACTCCGATACATTGTCCCGACGCACTTGTCTTCTATCTGAGATCTCTAAGCGTTCAAGCGGGATGCCTTGTATATAATTCAACACCTTGTAAGCATCGGATCTCTTGTCTTGCAGGATGGCCTGGACAGGTTGGTCAAACGAACATTCACGCCATAGGCTATCCAAGGCAAGGCAAACGGCGCGCTGCAATGCATCGGAGTTCTGTTGATGTTTGAGAAGGAACTTGATCGCATCACACCGTTGTCCGATTTCGAGACGAACCTCTGCAGCCTCCAACAACCTCCCGAGAGATTCCAAAAGATCAATGCGTGCCTCGTTTAGACCTTCGCTTTTCAGATATGCTAGTTCACTATCCACTGAAGGGAACAGTGGGATCGGCGGTCTAATGGACAGCTTTCATCACACGGGTTTTTAGACACAACATCACGAAACCCACCTCAGACCGCTGCGAAAGTAGTACACAACGCATTCATAAAACAGCTTGTTCCTATACCTTTTGGCAATTTCCTCGGGATGGCGATCGAGAATTTGAACTATCTCGTCAAAGCAACCAGCTTTGTGGTACTGTTCGGCGGCTCGGGTATAATCACCGGCAGCGATGTAGAATTCTGCTGCCATTTTGGCTTTGTCAGCCGACGCATAGCACTCGGCGGCCTCTCTAAAAAGTCCCTTCTTTTCCATGCCAAGTGTCTCACCCGCACACTGAATGAATACCTCCGCTGCATCAAGGAAAGCCCTTTGACGTTCACCGGTCTGGACGGTCGACTTCGCGGCTTCGTACAGTCCGTATGCCTGTGCTATTCGCCGTTGTTTCGGCAGATCCGCACGCTCAAAGGAACGAATAGCTTCTTGAAATTGACAAGCATTAAATAGTTTGTGGCCAGCAGCGGCCCACTGTTGCCGAGTTGACTTGGCGGCATAGTGGCAGATGTTGGTGCCCGGAGGTGCAACATCAATGAGACCCATCTTTGACCATAGCTCCTGCACCGTTTCAGTAGAGATAGAGACAAAAGAAGTGGACCAAGTGCGTACTCTCATTGGTCCACTTTTTTGGGAATGATCCAAGAGGTAAAGCTTCTTACGAGCTCGGGTGACACCGACATAAAGATTCTTCAACTACCCTGTCTGTTAGCGCTGATACTGGTTGTGCAACGAGAGTACGCATACTTCGGTACACAACACGGAACGTGGACTCCTGCCTATTTCGCGTAACAGGGCTATGTCCCTGTCACTATGAGCCTTCAAGACGGTGTGCCATTGGGGAAACGTAGCAGCGGAATCCTCGAAGAAATTATACAGGAATACCTGAAATCGAGTCACGTCATCGGCCGGCGGAATCCTGTGGAGATACTGACATCATCAAACTCCAATCCCTTGCTCGCTTCGAGAGTCCTGTACACTATTAGTTGACATATGTTCAAATAAGTCGGCGCCAATCGCACAAAATCACGGCTATATCTCCAAATCGTTTTCTGACTTGCTCCCGTACCGCGTTGTCTCTTACGAGGATGCCTAGGTATCGGAGATCAGCTGGGGGGGAAGGGTACAAAAAAAGACGACGCCAACATTGTTCTGCACCAAGCTCCCGAGTAGCCCTGCGACATGTTAGAATATAAGCATCAGCGAAAAGTCATTATGTAGCACGCGCACCCAAGGCCGGAAAAGAATGACTCATATGGGAGGGTTTCATCCGGCCCCACGAAAAGCACTGGTTTGGGACCACCGAGCATGGCGCGTTCGGGCTGCAGCGTGTCGATCGAATCCGGCCAGAAGTCAGTTATGAGCTTCACAACTAGCTGTGCACAGTTCACGATGCCACTATGCGAGCGATAGTTGACAGGAAGCTCAAATACTTGAGGTTTTGTGCGGGACTTCCGAATCTTCATACACCCTGCCGCCTGAGGAAATGGACCATGAATCTGTCTTAAGCGCTGATGACCAATAAACGAACGTACCTCAGCACGATGAATGGTTGCTTTTAGGTCTGCAAATCGAAAACTGGATCCGGCTGATATCGTCTGAGCCGTGTCGCCGGCCCAGAACAGCCCATCTGCATTTCTGCAGAGGATTCTCAGTACTGCGAGAGTATTAACGTTGGACCAGAGAAAGGAGTAGTAGGCGTACGGATAGTGTCGATAATCAAGTTGTCCTGCACTTCGTCCACGTACCTGCTCCAGTTAGGAATGGGAAAAGGAATAACGAGATAACACATACAAATAGTCCACCCGTTGTAATTGCAGTGGATTAGATGATAGCACTTTCAAAATTGCATACGTCCTGATCGTTGGATTCAGAGAATGACTGATTACAAGGAACCCGACCAAAATGACCTATCCGCCATGTCGTAAGCGTATTTCTCGCGCTTCAACTTCGAGTACGACTCGAAGGCATTGTACAGCGAATCCCTGTCCCCCGCAAACACGGGGTAAGTGCGCGTGGAGAGGTTCACATAAGTATGTCGATCGAGGATTCCATTGGGGCTGTGGAAAGCTGTGTCGGATCCTTTGATGACACCTGTTCGCGGGCTCAGTGATGGAGGAAGCACGCAGTATGATGTGTATGCCTACCCATGAATTCACTAAAAACAAGCCATGGTCCTAAGGGAGAGTCAGCATGGTTGTGATTCGAGAGAAGTATCCCACTGCCGACCAAAATTGCGTGCCAGTGGACTCCGGGTTGTGTCGCATAGCCGGGGCCAATAATGTGTCCTAAAAACTGAATACGTTACGAACGAAGACTCGTCATTTACTACCCTGTCCAGTATGAACTTCAGACGAGGGAGTTCTTTGGGGTCTACGGGAGGGTCATATTCTTTGGAGTCATCGAGGATGTCTGCCGCAACCATCCGGGCCAGCTAAAGAAACCTATTCAGTGATAATCATTATCCTGCACTAGTGAAGCACCTACTTGATCAAAAGTAATAAACAACGGGAAATCATAGTCAGTCAGTTCATTATATTTCTGAGGAATCCCAGGGCGGTAGTTAAGAGTATTCATGGGATTCATCATTGTTGGTTCTTGATGCTCAGCGTTTCGGGCTTGAGACCTTAGTTCCCTTAATTCATCCACGGTACGTCCCGCCAATGCCAAGGATTCTACCAAACTCGTGAAGAACTCATTGACTTTGGCGGCAAGCACCGGGAATCTGGTGACAAAAAGCTGGCGTGGCTTCCTGACATCCGAGACTTGCTCCCAGGCACGGTGGATACCCAACATCTTGAAGATCATGGCAGTCGTTTTCCTGATTGAAGATTATCGTATAACTGAACTTTGCTCAAGAGCATATCACATACCCTGTGCCGCTCCTTCCGATGACATAGCATGACGTTGAACAATGCACGACTTGCCATTCTTTTCTCCTGCACTACTGTTCAGTAAAAGAGACAGAGTGAGAGAAGAAACTGCAACAAACGTCAGTTGGAATGGTAATTCCACTTCCTGTTCGGCGATCAATCCTGAAATTCGGTTGAATATAAATTCCGGTCAGAACAGTAATACGGACCATTGAGGTAGGCCTAATGGAAAATCGGATGATCGCGTTACACCGTGAAGTAAATACAGGGAAGATAGAAAGAAACTGCACCTTGGACAATGTTACACATTTGCTTGATCTGTTGTGGACTATTAACATCAGAATTAGCAGTAAAACTATTGACTCACATGAGCCAGCTATGGTCCTGGAACAGGGCATTTGAGTGGTACGCAAAAAGTAAAATAAACTCCACAGACCTCGTTCGTCCCATCTTCATGAACAAAAACAGGAGATTGGTCCATGGTAAATTCCTCATGACGTGGAGGAAAAATAGCTGGACGGTAAACCCCGCCGCCCTGCCTAGCGAATTCCCTGAGTGTACACCTAGGCAAGGCAAGCAATTAGAAGTGCACAAGTATCGCTAATGCATGCGAACTTACCTTTGCCGATACAACTTACCACGCCCACTCAGGAGCCGGCTGAGCCAAGGCCAAATGTGGTCCAGCTGTTTGTGTGAATAGATGCCATATATTTTGACGACTTCCGGCAATTGAGTACGGTCGCTGAGAAAATCGTCACTCCTTACCCTGGCGCTCCGCCTGTCACATAGTCAGCCAGTAACTCCACGTAGACGTAGATCTCTTACCTGACCATCATCGTCAAGTACACAGTCAATCTGATACTTGGTGACATCTTCGTTAGCTTTCCCTGGATTCTTTTACGGGAAAAAGACGTACAACAAGTCTCAGATTACTGAGAACTTCGGCCTGATAAATTGGGATACCATGCGACGGCCCGTGGAGCGGTCTGAAATTATTTCCTGAAAAGTTACCTCTCGAAAGTTGTCTGCACGTGCAAACTTTGAACGATCTTCCTGAAGAGGGTTCAGAGGTGCATACCTGATTCTCTTCAACACGCATTCAGCCATTTTTGCGTCACGGCGCCTCAATTGCAAAAGGTCCTTCGTCGCATTACTGGCCATTAAGATCGTCCACTCGCCGAAACGATCTATGTCAGAGGTAACCAGCGTAGCCCGAAGTCGAGGGGTTGGCAGCACATCCTCTGATTTTTCATCTTCGTCACCCTGTTCACCGCCGTGATCGAAGTAGACCTCCTTGCAATGGCCCGGAAACCTCGGGTCAGACAACAAACCAATGTAAAACTGCTCCAAAATGAAAAACCGCATTAGGTGAGGAAATAAGCATGCCAGCGCACTTTCAAAATCTGCAGTAAGATGGCCATTATATTTTCCAAGGTCTCAACAGCAGTATTAGAATCGGGAGGCGGCTGGATGTTCAACTTGCGGAGAATGGCGGCATCGTGATTCGGAACAACCACTTTCTTCCCCTTATAGTTGGTGTGCCCGGAAGGCTTGGTTCCAATAGCTATGGATGATAAGATGCCCACTGCGGGCCACACGTCCGCAACATATTGTTTGTACCTGCCAACAGTCCCCAGTTCATCACCTTGGAATGCGTGAGAAGGCAGGCCGAAGAAGAATGCGGAGGCTTCTGAGAGTAGTGATGGAATGACAGACTGCTGGAGCGTTAGAGGATCAGTAGGGAAGGCGCCAAGGATCTTCGTGTGCATAGATGTGGCGTTTGGGAAGACTATGGGAATGCTGGTTAGGTTTCACCCGAAGCGCTGTACGGAGCACACACCAGAAAGTATGTATACCAAAAGGCCTGGCTTCGAGAGGAGGTCGCGTACCACGTCTTCAATGTGACTGACAGCCAACGCATCGTTCAAATGCTCAAATGCGCCACGCTGTCCCTCCTCACTTTGGAGTTTAGGAACAGAGAATTTGTCCATGTCTAGCGTTACCACCATTCCTGCCAGTTGGATATCGCGAGCACTGTTGGCACTGGGGAAGAAGTGAGGCGACTTCTGAAGGGTTCAGGGAGTCATGCGAGGGTTTATAAACTGATGACAGCTGCGCCCTTGCAACGCGTCAAGGGTCCTTACCTGTTCCGGGGTAACCATCCCATAAGAGAACAGCGAAGATCCAGACCACGAGGCCACATGTGGTTCTGTGAAAAGCTAATCACTTTTTGTCAGGTTCGACCCGAGTTGCCAAAGTCTCGGGTCTCGACGATGTTGCGGACGATATCCTGTAACGCCAGAGAGCCAGCACTACGCTGCCCTCCCCTTGTTGAGGTCGAGTGGAGCGTTCAACGTCATGCATATCGAGTTGTACGGAATGCGCTTCTTTGTTATTGTCCACCGTCCACGAGTATGGGAAGCACACAACCTCGAGCAATGCTTGTGGGCAAGACCCGATCACGTCACGTGAGCACATCATGATTCTTTCTCAATAACCGCCGACTCCACTGCCGCAGTTTTCGCCGCAGCTCAGTGATGTCATCTTTGAGGCAGTGTGCAGAACAGAGGCCCTGTGCCCACAGACGTGTGAAATAGCAAGGGTTCTTGGCAATGCGAGGTCAGAATCGGAGGACCGTAATGAGGGTCCATGGCTTCACAGTATCTGGCTGAAGCCACACGGGATTGAGGGACCAGCACCGGAGAATAGAATAGCTCCGGTCAAGCGTGCAGACAACCTGTGTCTAACTACAGGCAGCAACTGGGTTACTGGAAAACGACGATTTGATTCAGGTTATCCTGAAATGCGTGACACCGTGACGAGCAGTACACAAAGTCATGTCCCCAGTCCTCCGATCTTGCATGCGAGGGTCACCGCGCGGTGACAATCGAATGCGCACAGGTGAATGTGAGCGTCAGCGCTCAGCGCCTCCATGGTTATTTCGATGTCATCACCTCGATACGGTCACGCATCTTAGGGCTACTTTTCGTTGAATCAATCACCTCGAACCCGGAGGGCGACGAAACTGGTATGACGACGAAGATATAGGACTTCATTCTCTCGGATGACTCGACCGGTTTCATTACCCGTTTCCCACCGAATTGGCTACGGAAAATCCAGAAGTAAACCTTTACAAGACCGCATCCATCGAATCAAAGTCCTCAGCTTCGGTGACAGGGAAGTAAGAACGACGCAAAGTATTCATGCACGTCCCCCAGAGCATCCGCCGGGGCTACCATCCCAATGTACCCATCCGGTCGTACAATCACGAGGGTGACTGATTCCGAACTGATGCCAAATCTCTTGTAGCCACCACCACCCTTGTTCCCTGTCACATCAGTATCATCGAGTAAGACTCTGCGCATGCAAATGTGTAAGTCTCCACGTCCCAGTGAGATTACTCATCGAAACTCACTTAGACCAATGAGGTCGAAAGATCTGTGGCACGGTCAAGTAGTTAAAATTCTCCTTACGACCCGCCACGATAGTTATGAGGTCAAACATAAACGAAGAAGCCTGACCGTCGGTGGAATACTTCCGCAAGAACCCAGTCGGCGAACTCAGCTGGTCGGCTAGCGCATTGATATCCACGAGTCGGGATTCCTCGTCCATGGACCCGAGAAAAATAAGAATCTTGAACCGGGTATCGGCGGGTAACAAATCGTGAATTTCCACAGGTCGCGCATCCGCTGCGCGTACGAAGACTTGAGGGAGCATGCGCTGCCCAACGACCAGAGTCTCCGCACAAGACTGATGCTTGGGGTTGACGATCACGGAAGGACTATAATGTATGTTCATGCCACTCGTGAAACCGCCGGCGGTCCTGTAAGCCCTACAAACGGTCGTGGAACGTCGTCGGTTTTCCCCACAGTGAGACCAATATACGCACTTGAAGAACTCTTCGTGGGATATACCGTCTTGGTCGGCTGAAGTCCTAGGCTTGCCCGAGAACAATGCTGCAAATCGTTTATCGAAGTCAATCAAGTCTTGGGCGAACTTCCTCCTCTCTGATTCGTACTGCAAAGTTACGGTGAGTTGGAGACCCATGTATGTGGAACAACTAATATGCCTACAGTCCTTAGAATTGACGGATTTGCCCACCCCCTGAGGACCTGAGTAATTTTCCATGCTGGGCGATGTCATATCAAAGAGTTGATCTTTGCATAGATAATATGTGAACGCACCAAGGTTGTGCGTATCATTCATACTTGCGTTCATCCCCTGGCCTGTAAGCCTGTGAGTGACTAACAAGGTTGCCTTACATACTCCTACGCAAACCTGCTTTAGGCGAGTGTGTGTGGCATGCATCTCCGGCGATGAATACACGGTCTCGACCGAAAAATTGGCAGCAACACGCTGTCCGACTATTCCGAAGTATCGTAAGATACGGAGTTATTGATAGCGAGTGCCAGAGAACGTACTCATGTATATCGTCCACCGTTCTATGTCTGACAGAGGAGATATATGGAAGGGATGAAGTGTTTTCCTTGCAACCTTCACAAGACACAAACGTCGACATGTAATGGACATGGAAAGGCTTTATCCTCACCTCGAGAATGTTCTCCGGGCTCGACTTACTTTTGCTAACCCTTCCGGTTGTCGCATCCACGATGTCTTTCTCCGACAATTGAACGTACAGTCGCACCTTTTCACTCTCACGAGGGATGATCATGAGTGAACCGTTCATGGAGTGTATGGCTGCCTTGTTTCGTATATCCGGGAAGTTAGTATCCGGAACCATGTCAACGACGCCCCAGACATAATCTATGCAAATCTTTTTAAACTTTGACAGTGGATGCGAAAAAGAAACAAGCAATTACTTGTTTGATCTCCATCCATGGTGATTCCGAACGCCTTGCGGACCCACGAATGTGCTCCTTCAAAAGGGATATCGTCTCTGCACTCTTGTACGTCAAAGAATCCACGAGTGTTGCTTACCATCTGCACCGACGACGTACTTAGCGTAGACAACTTCCAACTTGTCTGCATCCGTTGCTGCGTCCAAGTGTGCGAGCGTTACCTGCAGTTTTATGAGTGTGGGCGTAGTGAGTACATCCCAAGCCCCAACCAACCTTGATTGGGTACGAGGATAGACTACGAAGCTCTTCTTGATCCCGTGAAAGTTCAATTGCCAACGGCTTAACAGGCCGATCCACTTTCAAATTGTGTTGTGCCATTGAGTCGAGGAAGGCATCTTCGATGGCACCTTGGTGAAGTGCAATCTGCAGTCGCACGAGTTAATCCTAGATGCATGGACATGCCACGCGCTTCAAATAGTAGCGTACCTTGAAAGGGTAGCGCGCAGTTGGTATGCTCACGTCCGGAACACGAGTGGTGAACTGGAGAAAACACGTGAGTTTTTTGGGAATCTGTGGTTGTAGTAAGAGCAGGCTTGCTGTACCTCAATCCCACCGCTTTGACTCGGGTTGTAGTATGCCTATATGCAAGAGCCTGGATACCATGGGGACGTTTAGAGTTGAAGTTTCTTGACGTACACACATGTACATATGATTTCCCTCATACAGCAGCCGTTCGGCAAGGCCGTAGCTCTAAGAGCACCTTTAGGAATATCTATAGATAGACCGCTACCGCGTGGGCTCACTTGCAGAACCTCGATCGTCCTCGGTTGCAGCCCGTCCGCATGGCCAACAGAAGTCTTAGAAGGTCTAGGCAATGACCGAACGCATGTCAATATTGCCGGCAAACTCTGACCCCGGAGGTACCTACCTTTGGTCAATGATCTTAACCTCAATGCCACCGGCAATGGCAAGGGCATTACCGCACATGAGTCCAGCGGGACCAGCCCCAATAATAAGAACGTCGACGAAGCTCACAGGCGTCTGAAGTGGCATGGTCATGGGAGCACAAAGACAGGAGTTGGATAGCCTCCAGCCCGGTTCGTCCCATATGCGTACAGACCCGGCGGTGTTATTATTTACCGATTGGTAAGTAACCGGAAACCGCAGCGGATGCGTGGTTACTGGGCTTCGACGCGTAGTGAGGTGGTACCTAGCAAAACCTTACTGGGAAGAGGCGTTGTTGAATGCAGTTTGCGTACCATCCAAGCTGGTCGGTGTTCCGATACTATGAGCTTGGTTCCGCATCATATTTTGATTAGTGCACCCATTCAAGCTCTGAGCCCGACGGCGTATGATGTCCGTTCAGTCGAGACGACTACTAGGAAAGTTGAGGCCGACTCGGGGTTCATTCAACGAGTTTTCGTCGTGTATGCGGTGCGTGCAATCGAGATGAATGTAAGTTGTTGAGTTAGGGACTGCGGTGCGCGTCATGGAACCAGATCACGTGTCCGAAAACGTCTTCCGGTCGTACAATTCAAATTTCGCGGATGCACAACAAGGACCCGGCCTACACTACAAAACCCAGAGATCGACGACGCCGAATACATGACGGGCACGCGATACTAATAATACACCCAGTTCAGAGGAAACAAGGATTAGATCTACAAATGCGAGCTGACTCCAAGTCCGGTTTAAAATTCCTCCATGATGTAGCACGACCTCAACATGGCGTCGGTCGACGGTTATCGCGAGAAAATCATGATATTCCAGGAGAAGCTCATGTGAAACAGAAAAGGGCAAGCTGGCCTCACTACGGTTGCGGAAGAAAAGTGACAATGCCATACGGAACATGATGTACCCGTTCAACGATGACCGGTCAGCTGGTTCGAGTACTGAAGTACTCATGGTTGAACAGCGGCATGCCATGAACCCGAAAAAATTGATGATCGACTTGATGAGAGGGGAAGTTTAACAAAGAAAGGTAGCTGAACTGGAACTGATACCACTCGACGTCATCTAGGTTAGTTGTCGAGGTGAGATCATGTGTCGATGTTTTCCAAGTGAGCCTGTGTTAACGAAGGTCGTGCACGTCTCAGTGAATGTTACAGCACATATTGCATAGAGCAGTATCCGTACTCCGTACAGAGATCTCGTATCCTACAAGAGAATGCACATCCAGGTGCAACGTACTTCTCGCCTCAAAGTCAATTACCTCCACCGTAGCCTATACTTATCCGCCGCCGATCAAAACGGTGGAGCTCGTTTCATTTTTCGAGCGATATCTGCGACATTTTCAAAGACAAGCTGCGGAATCCTTGACGAAATCGGCGAAGCGGGATAACAGCCGTTCTTCTGCACAAGATGTACGAGGTCTTGGATAGCAGAATCGTCGTCTAACGCCAGAATTGTCTCCAAACATTGTCGGCGCAGATCAACGAGCCACCTGCAAACGGAAAATGATTCGGTGGATTGGTATGGGGACATTGAACGATGAGCGCCGTACCACAGAGTCTGTACCGATAGAATGTCCGGGTCGTCCTCTTCTAGCGGTGGCAGCAACAGAATCTCTGCAATTATCTTGCTGAGCCCTACGTCACGTACGTTGTATCCGACTGGAGAAAGCGATGTCAGCGGAAATCTCGTAAATTGATGGTGTAGACACACGAATGCAGAGCATACGGCACCTGATGGGACGGGTCAGTTTGTTGAACAGCGTCATACAAACTAAGTAGCATACATTCGAGCTAAGATGATGTCCACCAAGGGCTCGTCATGATGTTGTAAGTGAAATCTCGCTGAACGCATCGAGTCAACGGAAGTTAGGCTGCAGACGAGTGACGCACTGTGGGCCCTTCCAGACCGAAGGATATTCACTAGGCGCGACAGACAACACAGGAAACCCTGAATTGTATCCCTGGAGACCACGGGTTTGTTTGGATTCATTATCCATCCTTTTGGGACTAGGAGACCGTGGAGCGGGGAAGAATTTCCAGACGGATGAAGTGATGAGACAAGTGTACTGCATACTTCCTCTGCAAAATTGCATACGACCAGTAGGTCCATGCGAACACCATTTTGCAGCAGAAAGCTGCCATGTACAGTGATTTCAGCCATGCGCAAAGGCGATTAATGGGACGGAGCCTACCGAAGAGCCGGCACTCCACGGATTGCATCTGACCTGGTAAGGCACGCAACTATATCCGCTGAAACATTATCATCTGTCATCGTGAAGGGTTGTCCACCGTAGGACACGCGACGACCCGGAAGTGACACATATTCCTGCAGCGGATACACTCCACCAAACACTGTATGGAGAGGGGTAACGCGGATGACACTCATCAGATAGTTGGTATAATTCGGTGGTTGACCCGTAGGTCTCAGGTGAGAGATCGTCTTTTTAATCCACTCCCGAACGACACGGATGCATTCCGCAGCATTGCGGATGGAGTTCCAGTCGAGATCTGCAACGGAACCTTCCACAAAAATGGGGCAGTATATTGCTGCGTACAAGCGGTCCAACGTGGCCGTCATGCTGGGTGCAGTAGATCAGCGATGACATCCGCTCAATCTGAGGATGTGCATATATACCTTGAAAGCCGGTCACCGCGACCCTTTATCACAGAGAACATTAAGTCTGATATGCGTATTTGTTGTAGATGCACGTTGATTATCATGTTGTACGATGCTGCATTCGAGTACAGCCCCCGTTCATGCTGCTGGTTACACTGCTGCCTGCCGCAGTGACGGTCGTGCATAATGGAATAGGGACACTGGGTGGAAAAAGCATGCGAGATGCGGGACACATCATTTTCGTCGTTGAACTTTTTCCGTAGGTGTGCCCGCAGCCGGGTTTTCAAGAAGTCGTTAATCTCTGTAGGCAGATATCGATTTTGCTCGAACGGCTTATGCAGAAATGTCCCCGCCATGACTGAGTAGTTATGATGGGTCGATGGGATGATACCGAAGACCTTCATCACCTCGGGGTCGGTGGCCCGGAAGGGTATCTCATCAGTCACAATAGAGGTCAATAGGCGAACGTATCTTTCGAAGCGTCTCAGGAAATTGTCGAATGCTGCCGCATCGGCAGAGTGAAGGGTGGCCAGTTGTGACGAGAGGACGTTGAATGCCATGAGTGCCATGGCTTCTTCACCTCGATTGGAGAACTCCTCGCCTAGTTGATAAACCTCCTCAGCATAGGGAGATTGCTGCACTGCGCGGAAGAAGCGGATCTGGATAACACTGTCAACCATTGCACCCTAACGCATCGTACGGAACCTACTTGTCCTTTTTTCGAGATTTCTAAGCGGTCAAGCGGGATGGCTTGTACACAATTCAACACCTTGTAAGCCTCGGATCTCCTGTTCTTCAGGGTGGCCTGGACAGGCTGGTCGAAAGAACATTCCTGCCACAGACTTTCCAAGGCAAGGTCAACAGCGCGCTGCAGTGCACCGGGGTTCTGCTGATCTTTGAGAAGGGACTCGATAGCACAACACCGCTGTCCAACACCGAGATGAACCTCTGCGGCCTCCAAAAATCTCCCGAGAGATTCCAAAAGATCAACGCGTTCCTCGTTTAGACCTTGGCTTTCCAGAAATGCTAGTTCACTGTCCGTTGAAGAGAACAGCGGGATTGGGGGTCTAATGGACAGCCTTCGTCACACAGGTTTTTAGGCACCAAATATCACGAAACCCACCTCAAACCATTGCGAGAGTAATACACGACGCATATATAAAGCATCTTGTTTCTGTAGCTTCCGGTGATTTCCGTGGGATGGCGATCGAGAATTTGAACTATTTCGTCGAAGTGACCAGCTTTGCGGTACTGCTCGGCAGCTCCAGCAAAATCACCGGCAGCGATGTAGAGTTCTGCTGCCATAGTCGCATCGTCGGCCGACGCATAACACTCGGCGGCCTGTCTAAAGAATCCCTTCTTTTCCGTGCCAAGGGCCTCACCCGCGCACTGAACGAATGCCGCCGCTGCATCAAGGAACGTCCTTTGGCGTTCACTGGTCTCGACGGTCGAATTTGCGATCTCATATAATCCGTATGCCTGTGCTATTCGAAGTTGTTTCGGCAGATTCGCGCGCTCAAAGCAATGAACGGCTTCTTGAAATTGACAAGCATTAAATAATTTATGACCAGCCGCGGCCCATTGTTCCGGAGTTGACTTGTCGGCGTACTGGCAGATGTTGGTGCCCGGAGGCGCAACCTCAATGAGATCCTTCTTTGACCACAACTCCTGTATTGTTTCAGAAGAGGTAGGCACAAAAGATGCGAACCATCCACGTACTCTCATTGGTTCGCTTTTTTCAGAATGGTCCAAAAGGTATAGCTTCTTGCGGGCTCGGGTGATACCAACATACAGATTCTTCAACTACCCCGTCTGTCAGCACTGATACTGGTTTCATATGAAGAGTGTGCATACTTCGGTACATAATACGGTATGTGGACTCCTGCCCACGTCGCGCGACAGAAGTACGTCCCTGTCACCATGAGCCATCGAAACGATGTGCCATTGGAGAGACGTAGCGATGGAGTCCTCGAAGAAATTATACAGGAAAACCTGGAACGACGTCACGTCATTGGCAAGCAGGAATCTGTTGAGATACTGACATCGTCAAATTCCAGTCCTTTGCTCGCTTCCAGAGTCCTGTACACTGTTAGTCGACAAATGTTCAAATGAGTCAGCGCCAATCGCACAAAATCACGGCTACGTCTCCAAATCGTTTTCTGATTTGCTCCCGTACGGTGTTGTCTCTTACAAGGATGCCTAGATATCTGAAATCAATGTGAGAGTGGAAGGGTACAAAAAAGCCACCAACATTGTTCTGCACCGAGCTCTCGACTAGCCCTGCAACATGCTAGAATTTAAGCACTAAGGAGGAGTCATTACGCGGCACACGCACCTAAGGCCGGAAAAGAACGGCTCAAACGGGAAACTTTCATTCGGCCATCCAGCGAAAAAGACAGGTTTGGGACCACCGAATATAGCACGTTCGGGTTGCAGTGTGTCAATCGAATCCGGCCAAAAGTCAGTTACGAGCTTCACAACTAACTGCGCACAGTTCACGATGCCACGATGCGAGCGATAGTTGACAGGAAGATCAAACAATTCGGGTTTTCTGTGAGACTTCTGAATTGCCATACTCCCTGCTGCCTGAGGAAATGGACCGTATTTCTATCTAATGCGCTGATGACCAATACACGAACGTACCTCGGTACGATGAATGAATGCTTTTAGTTCTGCGAATCGAAAACTAGATCCGGCCGATATCGTCTGAGCTGTGTCGCCAGCCCAGAACAGCCCATCTGCATTTTGGCAGAGGATTCTCAGTACTGCAAGAGTATTAACGTTGAACCAGAGAAAAAAGTAGTAGGCATACGGATAGTGTCGATAATCAAGTTGTCCTGCACTTCGTCGACGTACCTGCTCCAGTTAGGAAAGGAAAACGGATTGAAAAGACAGCACATACAAATAGTCCACCGGTTGTCCTTTCAATGGATTACATGATAGCGCTTTCAAAATCGCATACGTCCTGATCGTTGGAGTTAGAAAATGGCTAATCACAAGGAATCCGACCAAAATAACCTATCTGCCATGTCGTAAGCGTATTTCTCGCGCTTCAACTTCGAGTATAACTCGAAGGCGCTATACAGCGAATGCCTGTCCCCCGCAAATACGGGGTAAGTGCGAGCGGAGAGGTTCACGTAAGTATGTCGATCGAGGATTCCGTTGGGGCTATGGAAAGCTGCCTCGGATCCTTTGATGACACCTGTTCGAGGGCTCAGTGAAAGAGGAAGTACGCGGGACGATGTGTGCACCTACCCATGAATTCACTAAAAACGAGCCATGGTCCTAAGGGTGGGTCAGTATGGTTGTGATTCGAGAGAAGTGTTCCACTGCTGACCGAAACTGCATGCCAGCGGACTCCGGGATGTGGCGCATAGCCGGGGCCAATAATGTGACCTAAAAGCTGAATACGTTACAAACGAAGACTCGTCGTTCACCACTCTATCCAGTATGAACTTCAGGCGAGCGCATTCTTTGGAGTCTATAGGGCAGTCATATTCTTTGAGGTCGTCAACCTGGATATCTGCGGCAACCATCCGCGCGAGCTGAAAAAAGTTATTCAGTCGTATCATTATCCTATACTAAAGAAACACCTACTTGATCAAACGTGATAAACAACGGGAAATCATGGTCAGTCAGTTCACTATATTTCTGGGGAGTCCCAGGGCGGTAGTTGAGAGCATTCATGGGATTCATCATGGGTGATTCTTGATGCTCAGCGTTTCGAACTTGAGACCTTAGCTGCCTTAATTCATCCCGGGTACGCCCCGCCAATGCCAAGGATTCTACCAAACTCGTGAAGAACTCATTGACTTTGGCGGCAAGCACCGGGAATCTGGTGACAAAAAGTTGACGCGGCTTCCGAACATCTGAGACTTGCTCCCAGGCACGGTGGATCCCCAACATTTTGAAGACCATGGCAGTCGTTTTGCTAATTGAAGACTTTCGTATAACCGAATTTTGCTCAAGAGTATATCACATACCCTGTGCCGCTCCTTCCAATGACATAGCATGACGTTGGGCATTGCACGATTTGCCATTCTTTTCTCCTGCGATAATGTTCAGTAGAGGGACATGGAGAGAGAAGAAGCTGCAACAAACGTCAGTTGGAACGGTAATTCCACTTCCTGTTCAGCGATTAATCCTGAAATTCGGTTATATATAAATTCCGGATGGCAAAAGTAATACGGACCATTGAGGTAGGCCTGATGGAAAATCGGATCAGCACGTTACACATTGAAGTGAGACGGAAAGAAACGGCACCCTGGACAATTTTACACATTTGCTTGATCTGTTGTGGATTATTAACATCAGAATTAGCGGTAAAACTATTGACTCACATGAGCCAGCTATGATCCTGGAACAGGGCATTTGAGTGGCACGTGAAAAGTACAATAGACTCCACAAACCTCATACGTCCCATCGTCGTGAACGAAAACGGGAGATTGGTCCGTGGTAAATTCCTCACGTCGTGGAGGAAAAGTAGCCGGGCGGTAAACCCCGCCGCCTACTTTAGCAAATTCCCTCAGCGTACACCTAGGCAAGGCAAGCATGATTGAAGTGTGCAGATATCGCTAACACGTGAGAACTTACCTTTGCTGATACACTTTACCACGCCCGCTCAGGAGACTGCTGAGCCAAGGCCAAATGTGGTCCAATTGTTTGTGTGAGTAGATGCCATATATTTTGACGACTTCTGGCAATTGAGTACGATCACAGAGAAAACCATCACTCCTTACCCTGGCGCTCCACCTGTCACATAGTCAGCCGACAATTCTACATAGAGATAGATATCTTACTTGGCCCTCATCGTCAAGCACACAGTCAATCTGATACTTGATGACATCTTCGTTAGCATTCCCTGGATTCTTTCACGGAAAAGGACGTACAACAAGTCTCAGATTACTGAGAACCTCGGCTTGATAAATTGGGATACCATGGGACGGCCCGTGAAGCGCTCTGGAATTATTTCCTGAAAAGTTGCCTCTTGAAAGTTGTCTGCAAATGCAAGCTTTGAACGATCTTCCTGAAGAGGGTTCAGAGGTGCATACCTGATTCTCTTCAACACGCATTCAGCCATTTTCGCGTCACGGCGCCTCAATTGCAAAAGGTCCTTCGTCGCATTACTGGCCATTAAGATCGTCCACTCGCCGAAACGATCTATGTCAGAGGCAGCCAACGTCGCTTCAAGGTGATGAGTTTGTGTGCAAGCTAGTGGCGGCACGTCTCCCGAATCTTCGTACGCATCCCGTTCTCCACTCGCACCGAAGTAAACGTCCGTGCATCGGTCCATAAACCGTGGATCGGCCGATAAAGCAAGATAAAACTATCCCTGAATGTAAACTATGTGGACGGGAGAATGAGCCTACCACGCACTTTCATCATCTGCAATACCACATCGACTACGTCTCCCAATGCCCTCATAGCGATACTAGAATCAGTAGGCGGTTGGATATTCAATTTGCGAAGTGCGGTAAAATCGTGAGCTGTTTTTCTTTCCTTGAAGCCGGCATTCCTTGATCTTCTGGGAGCCGCGGTTTCAAAGGCTATGGACGATAGGACGGCCATCGCAGGCCATACGTCCGCGTTGTATCGTTCGTACCTGCCGATGGTGCGTGATTCATCACCATGGAATGTGTCAGAAGGGAGGCTAAAGAAAAATGACGATATTGTCGAGAGGAGGGGAGGAACAAAAGACTGCTGGAGTACTTGAGGATCCGTAGGGAAGGCGCCAAGGATCTTCGTACGCATAAAAGCGGCGTCCGGGAAGACTGTGCGAATGACAGTTAGGTTTCACCCAAAGCACCATACGGAGAAACTCACCAGAAAGTATGTATACAAAGAGCCCCGGTTTTGAGAGAAGGTCGCATACCACGTCCTCAATGTGACTGACATCCAACACCTCGTTCAAATGCTCAAATGCATCGTGCTGTCCTTCGTCTGTTTGGAGGTTAGGAACAGAGAAGAGGTTCAAGTCCAACGTCACGGCCATTTCTTGCCAGGATAGTGTTGGTACTGGGGAAGAAGTGGGGAGACGGTCGAGCAGTCTTTTGCGGGGAGTTTGTGGGGGTCTTGATAACAGCTGCGCCCTCGCAACCTATCAGGGGTCCTTAAACGCGTGTCCCGAGAACATCTTCCATAAGAGAACAGCGACGATCCAACCGCCTAAGGCCGGTGGTTCTGTGAAAAGCTAATCACGTTGGTCAGTCCAGTCCGCCGATGTCACTGAGAATCAAGTCTCAACGATGCAAGTATGGGCCCAAACCCGCATTGCATTAAGAAAGCCAACACCAGCTTGTTTTCGTCCAGTGAATGGGGAAGAAGATTGAAGCCACGTGCGAAGCGTTGCGGACTTGCTGCGTTTACGTATGTAGCGTTGCAGTCTGCTCCACCTGCACTACAAGATCCAGGGTTTGGCGACGTTGAGTACTACATCGATCACAAGGCATACGATGTTACATCTAGTTCAGGAAAATGAAAACTACGACCATCATTATATCCCAACCGACCCCAAGTCCAGTCGACATTCATCCATGATATGACATCGACTCGCGGTCAACGCTCACCACACGAGCGTATTCCAGGAGCAACCTACGGGAAACGAGAAAAAAAAGAAACAACCGTCATTCGAAGGAGGCCACGGAAAAAGAAACTGCCAGACTGACCTGTACAGATACGCGCTCATATCTTCCTTTCTCCAGAACTTCTGGCTCCACTGCTTACCCGCACCTGCAATCTTCGCCGCCGCCTCGTCATGATTGCGGAAAAAAGCGATAACATCGTACAAGTCAGCGTAAGTGACCTGAATGGGAACATAATGCACCCATTCGGCGATGCGAGACGTATACCTGCCAGTTGGTTGTTGGTCAGTTGCCCTGAAAACTCGTGGTTTGCGTCTAACCGCACGCACCACTCCGGATATACGGACGCCTTGAGTATCAGAGCATTGCTAGTCACCAGTCTCTTGAAACGACCAGACCAACCGTTTCCGTCGACCTGAGCAGTTGCAAGGTCAGTGCGCATTTAACGGGCTATGTAGATGTTTGACGCTCACATCCAGTATGAACTTGTACCTCCCCTCCTCTTCTCTCCCTTGCACCCTCCGGAACTCGAACATCTCTTCCATCAGTTTGCAAGTCCCAGCATTCTCGTCACAAGCCATGGGTTTTCCTGTGAACCCTACATCCATCCATGCCGGGTTGACTCTCGCCATCCGCAATTGCACAGGATCTCCCACCGGACTTGATGCGTCCAAAGGTACACACAGGACGCTGATGTTCCCTTCGATCGTAGTCGTCATCGCCACCAACCTCTGCCGGTGTCCGTGCATCCAGAGTGTTTCGGGTGAAGCGTATATGCCCGTCGGACTTCCCCTCCAATCAAGTCGTTCATCAACCTTTTGAGACCATGGCACATCGCCGAGTGCTTCGGAGTCGTTACCAGACGTCCATCCATAGGGTATCGGAGGACGAATATCATGATGAATCCGGGTACCACAATGTGAAAACAAAGGGACAAGCGTGTGATGTGGCAAAGGCCCTTGGCGATGCGCGAGGAATTGTCCATGTGAGACCAGCATCTCGGGATGATAACAAGGATCCATTGCTGCGCGATGGGACACAATGAAAGATTTAGGTGATACCTCGTCGGATGGTCGCACAAGGTTGGAAACATCGGGGGATGGGAGCGCCGGAGGATCGACCCGCGCCGGTGAATTGGGTGGACAAGCCCGTAGCCAACCGCCTTCAGTTATAGGCGGCATGTTGCTCTGCTGGATTGCTGGAAAACGGTGGCGTATTGAGTTAGGTCACTCCGACGTGCGTGTCTCAGTGATGATTAGACTAAAAAACTGACTCACTGGTCCCCTGTCTAGCAGCACTTAGAGCCATGTGTTTAATTCTCCAGTCTGTATGCATGCGAGGGTCATCGCGCGGTGACATTTGAATGCGCATAGGTGGAAGGTCAGCGCCAAAGTCCTTGGTCAAATCAATGATTGCCTCGATACGGCCACGCAAAGCAGGATTACTTCCGGGAACAGTCGAGTTAACGATCTCGAGACCGGAATTTGAAGAGTTTTTCTCCACGGTGAAGATATCGTCCCATGTGCCTAGCTCTTCCACTGATCTTGCAAGGTCTGCCGGATCGAGTCCCCAATACGGCTCGAAGTCGTGATGAATCTCGTCGTACTCGTCCGGAAGTTGGATATCATGTCTGATGACATACTCCCACCTGCATACAAGACGGAAACGACTGTCAACCCGCCCAGCAGATGAGCACATACGTGTTCTCACCACTTATCAAATCCCAACGGAGGTGCACGCCTGTAGCGACGTCTATACTCGGTAACAGCCTCCTCCAGGGTCTTACTTGCGCGTGCAAGCTTATCATTCCATGCCTCCTCCGCATCCCGCATCAGTTCGAAGATGGGATGAGGGCCATTCGGGTTGACGATCAAGAGGCCGTCGTTCGTGTACGTGTGGTTCCCCAGAGCAACATACGGTCTCCCGTTCCGCGGAACAGAGAGCGCGTCGTGGTCTTTCAGTGGCGAGAAATCGATGACAGAGAGCACCTGCACGTATGAGTTTGGCCGTCCCAACAAGGTGGGGAACGTGAGCAGAACGACGACGGCACAGCAAACAACGACAGTTCCTGTATATCTGACCATACGACTTCTCGTCCTTCCGACCATAGGCGCTCGACAAGTTGATGAGTTGGTGGGCGGATACAAGGATGACAGTCCGGGTACCAGATCCCCAAGGCAAGTGGATCGAGCCCCTATCCTGTCTTATGAAATTCTTCTTGTGCCATGACGGGTAAGTCGGGAAGGGGTAGCATAGCATGACGCAACGAGATACTACTCTGTCCATCGAGTTACCTTGTCAGTCGACGGGGCTTGTTATCATCACTTGGCCGCCGGCAGTGAATCGGGAGTTGGTGTGGGTGACGTCGACACGGATCCCATCAACACAGCTCATCAAGGCAGAAGATGGTCAAAGCCCTTGTCACCACCTCGAACCAACCCCTGTAGTCCCTGTCCAAGTTACGGCGTTATCTCTTTTGGCGGTTCGTCCGGGAGGTCAAACCATCAACAGTGTCCAAAGCGGGGGCATACAGCGTCGACAATTCGCCAGCCCGGGAAGGAGACGCTGTAGGTGAGGCAGCGTACAGGGAAACTTTGTCATATAGAGCCCTGACAGGGGGGGAAACGGCCGTACGGCCTGGGGTGCCCTCAATTACGGGTTAGGGGCTCGGTATGGTAGACGCTGCGCCACGCAACTTCAGACTTTTCAAGTAATTCTAGACAACCACATCCCACCGTCGTCTACAAAAAATTTAAAAATACATTCATCACGACTCGATACCATCGAGTCAGAGGCTCGAACTGTAATGACGAGGGAGTAAAAACGACGCAAAGTATTCCTGCACATCTTGCAGGGCAGCGACCGGGGCTACCATCCCGATGTGTCCATCCGGTCGCACAATCACAAAGGTGACCGACTCGGAACTGATGCCAAACCTCTTGTAGCCATCGCCACCCACCCTCCCTGTGGCATCAGTATCATCGAGTAAGACTCTGCATGCCAGCATGTAAGCCTCACCTCCCGGTGAAATAATTATCGAAACTCACTTGGACCAGTAAGGTCGAAAGACAGGAGGTATGTTCAAGTAATTGAAATTCTCCTTATTACCCGCCACGATAGTTATGAGGTCAAACATGGGCGCAGAAGCCTGACCGTCCGCGGAATATATCTGAAAAAAACTCGTGGGCGAACTCAACTCATTGGCAAGGGCGTTGATTTCCGCAAGTCGGGATTCCTCGTCCACGGACCCGAGAAAAATAAGAATCTTGAACCGGGTATCGGCGGGTAATAAATCTTGAATTTCAACTGGTCGTGCATGACCCCATGTAGTCAGATTAGTCACAACATATGAGTAGCCCGCGCGCCAAACTGCCAACACATATGGACAGCCGGTGGCGGGCCCGTCGAATTAATTAATACATAACAAATAGGTGGGCCCGAGTACCCTGAGTAACAAAAACAAATGAGCGGGCCCTTTGAAGTGGTATGTGAGGAATGCCACTGCACATGCGCGGGCCCTTGACAGTTGGATAACGCAACATATGGACGGGCCCGAGAATAAGGATGCAGTGAATATGTATAACATATATGCTGGCCCGCGCACGAGAGCAGATAAGACTGCAGCACTCATGGGCTGGCCCGTCAATGACGTGAAGGGAATACCACGGAAGATAAGGACGGGCCCGTCCCCAGGTATCAGGCAGCAGCGCATAACCCATGGACGGGCCAGGCGGTGATATGAAGGTCACACCGCGCAACTCATGGACGGGCCCGTCCAAGGTATCAGGTGGGAGTACATAACCCATGGACGGGCCGGGCCGTGATAGGAAGGTCACACCGCGCAACTCATGGACCGGCCCGTCCAAGGTATCAGGTGGGAGTGCGCAACTCATGGACGGGCCAGGCCGTGATAGGAAGGTCATAGCGCGCAACTCATGGACCAGCCCATCCAAGGTATCAGGTGGGAGTACATAACCCATGGACGGGCCAGGCCGTGATAGGAAGGTCATAGCGCGCAACTCATGGACTGGCCCGTCCAAGGTATCAGGTGGGAGTGCGCAACTCATGGACGGGCCAGGCCGTGATAGGAAGGTCACACCGCGCAACTCATGGACGGGCCCGTCCAAGGTATCAGGTGGGAGTACATAACCCATGGACGGGCCGGGCCGTGATAGGAAGGTCACACCGCGCAACTCATGGACCAGCCCGTCCAAGGTATCAGGTGGGAGTGCGCAACTCATGGACGGGCCAGGCCGTGATAGGAAGGTCATAGCGCGCAACTCATGGACTGGCCCGTCCAAGGTATCAGGTGGGAGTGCGCAACTCATGGACTGGCCCGTCCAAGGTATCAGGTGGGAGTACATAACCCATGGACGGGCCAGGCCGTGATAGGAAGGTCACACCGCGCAACTCATGGTCGGGCCAGTCCAAGGTATCAGGTGGGAGTGCGCAACTCATGGACGGGCCAGGCCGTGATAGGAAGGTCATACCGCGCATCTCCTGGACTGGCCCGTCCATGGTATCAGGTGGGAGTGCATAACCCATGGACGGGCCAGGCCGTGATAGGAAGGTTATAGCGCGCATCTCATGGTCGGGCCCGTCCAAGGTATCAGGTGGAAATTCATAACCCCTGGACGGGGCCGGCCATGTGCACGGGTGAAACTCTGCAATTCACCCGAAGACTGGGCTCCAGCACTTGGCCGAGGGCCATATCAGTCTTGGGATGGCCAGAGGTGATATGAAGATCCCCGCGCAAAGGATGGATTAGTTCCACCGGGATATCAGCTGCGCGACATAACTTAAGCGCTCAGCGATATTTAATTTAACTATGATCGGCAGCACAAGCGCTCATTGGGGGACCCACCAGGGTATCGTTTTGGATGGCATAACGGACGTGCTTGCGATTCCGCGATTAGAAGTAGCGCGGAATGACAAATGGGGGCGTTTTAAAGGAGGCCAATATCTGGCGCAAATGACTGAAAGCAAATAGCTGACGACATCACATAACGTAACGCGGCAGACCATTGTAAAATTTTCAATCATCAACTCGGATCCCGCGATAGATTCACCGAAAGCGACAAATGTCTAAAGTACCTCACGGCTGGCGTATGCAGTTGACGGAAAGGGTGGCCGAATATATGCAAAGCCGATTTTGGGAGGAAGTGTTCACTGGACAGCGCACCATCCCCCATATATCGATTCCAGTACCGTTGGTTTGTCATGCAGATCGCATGATTCAGGTAATTGAACAGGCATATCGGCATCAACGTGAGTGCAGAAATCCCGGGAAGACACTCTGCTCATTACAGGCAAGTTACGGTCCAAGGAGCTCAGCGCCGAAAGACGCACGATATCGCGGCATCGTTGCAGTACGATGAAATCAGAGATCCAACGGCTCTATTAGATGGAGATGGAAATATCAAGCTCTGGTATCTCCCAGGAGCCATAGACCCCGCACATCAGGTGATTAACTCTGCGTATGGCAACATTTCCAGACGTTCATATATATCGCAGAAAAATGTATGGGATTCGCTTAATTTATTGAGAGGGCCATTGGAGGAAAGTGTCAGGAAATCGCGCAACCACGCGTGGAGAAATGATCGGCTGCTATTCCGCGAAAGCGCAGATCTCTTGGGAAGCATAGACATCTCGCCAGGATGGTACCAGCAGGGTCATGGGGTAAGTTATCATCCTGTTTGAAGATATATATGGCCGACTCGCAGGTAGCCCCCCAACTTCCACCCGGAAGTATCCAGACTGTTAAAGTCGGGTCGGGAACGCAATGGCGCGCGGGAATGGGTCCATCAAATGGGGGAATTTCATGCGCTTTTATCCGGTACGCTTGCTGTTATCCATCCACGGATGTATGCTACAGGGCGAGAGGCACTCATCCGCCTCGACACCGAGGCAAAACGACGGGAAGACACGGATATGTCTTCCATATTACCCAGCTGGAATTCCGTCTACAATAGCCTGTCGATTATGGTCAATCGCGCGACCCCTTATCACACAGATGTGAACGGACGGGAGTCGTGGCTGGACATGCTAGTCACGGTGGGGGACTATCCCCCCCTCGATTTCGTCATTCCAACATTGAACCTACGGTTACGCTATAATCCAGGCACCGTCATTGCTCTGTCGGGATCCGCATTAGAACACGGGGTTGGACATACTGAGGGTAATCGCGCATGCCTTGCATATTATATGCGGCAAAACGTGCATCAATCGGTTGGCGTTCCGTTATGCCCACCCTCCAACATCAGAGATTTACAGCCCCTGGTCATTGTTAATTCGTAGGTACTTACTGGAATATATGGACGGCAGCTCAACCTCGCCCGCGATACGCCGCCAAAGTGTGATAAATATCCTGCAAAATATACACGCCTTATCCTAGTATACGCCTATCTCTACACTACGTCCGGCATGCCAACGAGTCTAGACAGGGCGGCCCACCGCGCAAGCAGGTGTTTCACCTCCCCCTCCTTCCCCTCAATCTGCTCCGCGACTTCCCGCAAAGATTTCATGAACCTGTCGACTTTTGCCTCTATCCATCCGTCGATCTGGTCACCCATTGAAGGATGTCTAGCTGGCCATGCGCGCTAACGTACGGTGAGAAAATTTTACATTGAAAAAATTTGAGGTTACCTGGAAGTACTCGTAAGCAATTTCGAAAATCTTTCCGCCCCTCAATTTTTGGAAGTCCCGGGCATACTGGGAAGAACCCTGCAGCCACCATGGAAAGACGAACCCATCATACTTATTGGGCGTTCTTGGCGTCCAGTCTGGAATGTAACTGCCGAGTTGGTCCACCATTCGAAAGGCGCCCAGTGGAATACTTCCCATCTCCTCCTGAAATCTGTCCTTGTCCCCTTGGCAACGCAGGTATGCGTGGAAACACGCAGGAAGTGTAGGCGGATAGCTCTCCCGCGATACCGTCACTAGGACCAGGTGTTCAAGTTCTTTCTGTAGCGGCGTCGGTAAGCTTCAATTCTATGCGAGAGATTTAAGAGCCCACCAAATCCAGGCAGAGGTTGGAGAACCACTCGGCCAGCCAGTCTGATACTCGCGGCATGCCCAACAAATGAAACGCGGTGCACTCAATCCGTAACCCCCAGTATATGGTGGCCATCTCGATGACTGACTGTCTGGACGGGTAAGGTGGACCGCCAGTATATGCCTGTATGTCGAACCCCGCTTGGGGGTACCGCAATACCTCCAGCAAGTCAATCATGTCAATCGTATATTCCCCCAGCTGCATGTACTTCACCCAATGTCTGAGGAGCTCTCGAATGTCAGCTGCAATCCGCTGCATCGCCCGAACAATATGGACGTCGAGCTCCTGGTTATAAGGGTAATGCGCGGGTGGTGGGTTTTCAAGAAACCTCGATTTGAACTCTTGGAGCGCGTGTAAAACTAACGGCTAACATTAGAAACAAACAAGCGCGAATTGAAAATATGCGCCATAATCCTCTGTGTCCGCGGTGGCCAACCCTGACCGCACCAGCTCCTGACGCTCGTCATATGTAGGTGTAGGGCCTACGTGATCATTATTAGCCATATCCGTGAAATAAAATATGAGACCTCAAATACCCCTCATCCCAGTATCAAACCTTTCTCTTAGCCGTCCCCGTTCCGGATCTCCGAAGTCAATCCTACGGCCGCGGTCGGGTTCGTCTCCTTGATCTACCTGTAAGTCTGCCAGGTACAATAGCGCGCTTAGGATGGACTCTCATAGGATGGGGTTATTAACGCTAACCTCTAAATGGAGAGTGGGGCGCTGGACCATCCGCGCTTGGCAATGAAAGCTGCACGTCCACTTCAGCGACTTGAAATGAGGGGGGGACCCAATCACGGGGTGGAGATGGGGGCATCGGAACTTTGGCGTGCTTCATTGTCTCAAAAAGAGAGAGAGATGTCGGTGAGGTCGGCGATTGGACTGCTTTACTCCCTGAGCTTTCGGCCATTTCCATTTCCCGATCTTCTTCGGGCAGGGGGACCCATTCTTGGGGTGGAGACGGCGGCGCAGGAACTTGAGCGCGCCTCATTCTCTCGTACAGAGAGAGGTCAGGTATCGTCGATGGGGACCGCACGACAGTTTCTGCCGAACTCTCCCTCACATCCATCTCCGTGTCTTTTTGGGACGTGGGGACCCAATCGTGGGGTGGCGATGGGGGCTTGGGAACTTCGGCGCGCTTCATTCTCTCAAAAAGAGAGTGAGATCGTGACGAGGTTGGCGATTCGAGCGCTTTACTCCCTGAGCTTGCCAACTCCATTTCCCGATCTTCTTTTGGCGGGGGGACCCATTCTGGGGGGGGGGATGGTGGCACAGGAACTTGAGCGCGCCTCATTCTCTCGTACAAAGAGAGGTCAGGTATCAGAGATGGGGACTGCACCGCAATTTCTCCAGAAGTCTCCCTCGCATCCATCTCCATATCTTTTTGGGATGTAGGGACCCAATCATGGGGGGGCGATGGGGGCCTGGGAACTTCAGCGCCCTTCATTCTCTCAAAAAGAGAGAGATGAGGGGATGGGGATGGGGATGGGCATCGGACCGCGGTACTCATCTCGGCAGGTGGAGAGGGCGATTCATCCCCGTACAAGCTCAGAGCCTCAATGCTTGGACACTTTTTCGATGCCGTCCGACCTTGAGAACTGGCACTACGGATGTCCTCGGGTTGAACCGAGGAAGTCCTGGACGGGTGCCGAGGTGAGATGGGCACGATGTCCACTGTGAACAGGTTGGACATATCAAAAGGGTAAACGTAGATGGATCTCACCCTGGCGATAGAATCTAACTTTGCGCTGCTGCTGCTCTGACATGTTTGATTGAAATGAGAAAATTGATGGATTACTCCACAGGTTCGTTGATAATCCTGACCGTTGTAGGGAGGGCATCCTCCCTACCATGGTAAATACTATATTTCTTTGTTTTCATCTTAGTTTCTGTTTCTATTCTTTTACTTTACCTTTTTTTACTTAGTGTTTGGACGAGTTTGGCTTATGTAAGCCAGACTCGTACTTAGCATGTACTGTACTTACTTAGAATAATAACAGCTGCTTTAAAGACGAAGTAAGACGGAAATCCAAGGCCGGAGCCTTCGGATTATTGTTTTCCCCTTATCAGACATTCTCCAGACGAGTATCTCGACTATTTGGGACCTTTAGGGCGCGTTCCAAGTCTTTTCTCCTCTCTCTGACTCCCTACCAGGCAATCCAAGCCCCCTGGGTCGAACTAGGACCCGAAAATTCCAGAGGGAGACTCCTTGGACCTCTCCCCTCACCCTCTCTCATCCAACTTTACATCTGGAGCCCACCGCGAGGGGGCTGCTTTGCTTGGTAATCAACTTCTCCTCCTACCTCCGAGCTCGTACACGCGATTTCTCAAGACCTGACGCGCCCACCCTCTCGCTTTTCGAGAATCCAGTCCTACTCGACGAGAGCTCTCGAACGACGCCCTTTTCGTCGTGTTAGGTTCAGTGGTTCAGGAGATATCACGCATTTTGTGGAGAAAGGCACAGTAAGACGGTTTGGGGCATAACTCGGGATTGGGTGCGCCAATCCTCTCGTTTCTTTGATCTCCCTGCACCCCCAGACGTCTTCGACCACGTCCTGGAGTTTGGTGGCATTCCACCCAGTGGTTCCTCGTCAACACGCCACTGTTCCCCCCCCCCTGCCAGCTGCACACGCATTTTCTCGAGAACCGACGCGCCGCTCCTCTCGCAAACTTCAGGTATAGTAGAGCTCGTCGAGACCTCCCAGAAGATACCTTTTCCGTCGTGCCCGCGCCGCTACCTCTCGAGATATCACGCATTTCGTGCTAAAAGGTGGTATCGGACCGTTTCACGCATATCTCGGGATTGGGTCCACGGATTTTCGTAATTCCTCGTTCGCCCACTTTGTATAGGGCCCTACCACCATATCCCAAAGTTTTGTACCATTTCGCCCAGCGGTTCTCCTCCGACGAGCTGCCGTCCTCCCCCTCCTGCCACAGCCCAGCTCCCTGGCACTTCCCTTCGCGTTTTCGTGCTATTTTGAGCCATAGGAATCCCCTCCCCACCTGCCTAGAGTCAGTATACAGCCCTTCGAGACTTCCCCAGTCCCTTCGAGATCCCAGACGCTTCGAGACCCCCAGACGAACTTCGAGCCCTTTCAAGACGTTTTCGAGACATAGACGCTCCATTAGACACACCTGCATCCATTCTTAGACGTATCAAGACGAATATCATTGGTTTTTCTTGCGTGTTTTGCAGTCAAGTGAGGCTGCAGGTTAAGTCAAGGCTTCGAGTCGCACACGGCGACTAATTTCATTTTCTCTTCGTTTCGGTGGTCATAACCACTTGTGTCGTGTATACAAGAACCTCCCCTCTCATTTTGTGTACAGGATCCACCCCTCCACTTCCCCATAGACGTTCGAGGTCGCATCGAGGTGACCCCACCTGCCCTTCGTTTACCCCTTCGAGACCAGTCGCGGACTTTCGAAGGCTCGCACTACCCTCGTGTTAACAACTACGACGTGAAATATATTCATTTGAATCTCGTACATACTGCTCGTGATGGAAAGTGGATACCGAAAGTCTCGAGCCCCACTCGAGCCCCATCCGAAGTTCTCGGGCCAGGCACAGGACCTGCCTGCCTATTTCGAAGAAGTGGAGGAGTATGGTAAGGCCCAGGGAAGGTCAGGGGATTCGTCCCTGATGATGGTTGCGATCGAGGGAGCCCCGTCCCTCGATAGACTTCTCTGGGGCCACCTCGCTGCTAGTGTCCCAGTTGGTAGGCAATGGGACGATTTCAAGGCACTCGTAACCCTCCAGTACCCCGAGATCGAGCCAGTCGAGGACGACCTCAAGTACTTCGAGCAGTTCTACTCTCTCCTCGAGGGAGCTCGTTGCAGGGAGCTGAGCTCGGTTCAAGCCTTGGGGAAGTACCTCTGTGTATTCCGGCTCTTATTCTTGGCCATGGTAAAGGGAAACATACTCGAGATGAGCCACCAGCCCCAGCTGTTCCTTCGAGGCCTCCCACCCCAGGTCGAGCTCGAAGTCTCGAGGCGGCTCACATCCAGGTACCCCCTGCTCCAGTCAGGCCGGCTATGGCCTATCGAGATCATTGTTCGTGTTACGAAGGAGGTTATCGAGGATGGGGTAAGTCACGCATCTCCCCGCCTAGCTTCGAAGAAGTCCTCGTCGACTCTCGAGTCACCCCCTCATCACTCGTACTCGCCCTCAGTCAGCCACCAGTCGAGTTCCCCTGTGCAGGAGTGCTCTCGGTCTCATTCTAGAAGACACTCCCAGGGAAGCTCGAGCTCGAAGCTCCCCTCTCGTTCCCCCTTCGAGGCTGCCCCTCGAACTTCAAAGAACCCCCCTTGCTCACCTGAGCTCGCTTCGAGCAGCTCGTCTCCCCTCCGAGTCACTAATGCAGGCTCGAGGCACCCTGTGGCACATACAGCTAGGTGTGTCTCGCTTTGGCAGGCTGGTGACTCGGCTTCGAACCAGCTTCGCAGCTCGAGAGAAGGTCGACCCTCGCATCAGCAGTCATCTCGAGACCTCGGTTTGCCCTCGAAAGAGTACCTCCAACCTTGTGAGTCTTCGATTGCCCCCTCGAACCCCTGCTCTCGCCTCGAAGTACCCTCGAAGACCCCCTCGAGGTCTTCCCCTCTCCTCGAGACTCGTTCGAAGCCCCCCTCAGATCTCGAGTTACCTGAAGGTACTTCGTTTTTACTTCGAGAAGCCTCATCCTCGACTTCGAGGCTTGCCACCACCGGTTTCGAGTCGCGTTCAAGAGCGTCAAGAGGTTTGTCACCTCTTCGAGAGCCTGTGGCCTCGAGTGAGCCACCCCCTGCCTTTCGAGAGTCTTCGAGGCACCGAGCTCCCCCTCGAAGCATATCTTTTTGCTTCTTCTGTGGTCGCAAAGGGCACATTCGAGCGCAGTGTAAGGTCTGTGCTTCGTATCTAGCAGCTGGCAGGTGTAGATTGGTTCGAGGTCGAGTCATGCTGCCCACAGGTGAGGAGATCCCTCGAGAGGCTCTCGGACGCACTCTACAGGGTCGTTTGGATTTCTGGGTCCTCGCTCGAGGCCCAGGAAGCTTCGTTGAACAGGTAACACCCCCCCTCTTGAGTTCTAAGTCAATCCAGCCCCTCTCCTCCCCTCGAGTCGACCACGAGACTACCCTGGAGCACCCTTCGAGCTCGAGGGTGAGTCCGCCCCCTTCGAAAGCCCCTTCGAGCCACCCCCAAGCTACCCTTCGCCCTCGAACCACTTCGAACCACCTTCGAGCCCCCCTCGAGACCGCTTCGAACCCCCTCGAGACTGCTTCGAGCCACCCCCGAGCCACCTCCTCCCCTCGAAGACCTTTGATATACCTTCGAACTGCCTCCCCCATCAGCTGAGTAGTGATTTTTTGTTTCTTTTTCATGGTCTCTTTCGTTTTGAGTTCGCATTTTCGAGTTTCTACTTAGAGCTTCATTTCGAGGGTTGATACCCCACCTCGTCTTATGGTACAGCTAGGTATGAGATGACTGGGGACAGTCACTATCTCAAGCCACCCTCGGATGTAGGGAGGGCATCCTCCCTACCATGGTAAATACTATATTTCTTTGTTTTCATCTTAGTTTCTGTTTCTATTCTTTTACTTTACCTTTTTTTACTTAGTGTTTGGACGAGTTTGGCTTATGTAAGCCAGACTCGTACTTAGCATGTACTGTACTTACTTAGAATAATAACAGCTGCTTTAAAGACGAAGTAAGACGGAAATCCAAGGCCGGAGCCTTCGGATTATTGTTTTCCCCTTATCAGACATTCTCCAGACGAGTATCTCGACTATTTGGGACCTTTAGGGCGCGTTCCAAGTCTTTTCTCCTCTCTCTGACTCCCTACCAGGCAATCCAAGCCCCCTGGGTCGAACTAGGACCCGAAAATTCCAGAGGGAGACTCCTTGGACCTCTCCCCTCACCCTCTCTCATCCAACTTTACACCGTGAGAATAAATGCGGCAATCGGTTGTCGTGCCTCGAGGCACCCCCGGGATCACCCTAACAATTTGAAATGTAATCGCGGAGGCTTGGTTTCAACATTTTACAGGAAACGCATGGTATATACAATCGCGGTGTTAGGTATATTTACTGATCAGATGCGTCTTCTACTAGAATTTCCTGCCTTCCGTGGTTTCTTGCCTTTTGGAGAGGGCACGTTGGCGTCTGCCGGAGTAGGGGGGCGCCGGGCTCGTGGAGACTTTCGCAGGCCGCCTTAATTTTAAATGAATGGAAGGGGTCAGTTTACAAACGCCATAGTTCAGTTACAGTACCTTCTGCTGTAGGGAGACCTTGGTCATTGCCTGCCCCTGAACTTGCTCGCTTTTTCGGGGCGGGTTTCCTTGGCCGAGAAGCGCTAGTCGAAGAATCAACAATGTCCCTTTGACTTTCAGGCTGCACGGCGACGTTCCGCGCTTCAGATCTTGGAACCTGTTTGAGCGCAGATTTCAACTTCCCCTTCATTCGAGGTTGACCTGAGCCGCCAGGTTTCACGGTACGGGCATCTGTGAAAGGAATACTTTCAAACCCATCGCTATCCGGGTATTCGCTAGTATCATCCAGAAATGATGTGGCCGTCGATGCTAATGAAGGCCGAATTGTCAGTGCAAATAAGTGAATCGCGGTGGCGGACGACCTTTTTTGCGCATTGCAAGTAGGTTTCGTTTCGGTTTCGCCAGTACAGGCAGGTTGCCGTCATCGTCGTTACATACATCCTCCTCGTCGGTAGCGTTCTGGCCGTCTTCATCTGTCGCGTGACTGGATACCTTTCGCAGCATTGGAGTCTTCTTTTGCGGGCGGCACGTATCCCCAGAGGTCCTAGACTCACTGGAAAGAAGAGGCCTGGAGGAATTACCCTCGTACTCATTGTCTGGATCCTCATCTTCCTCAGACGTGCTTCCATCCGTTGAGCTTGTGGCTTCCCATGGTTGGCGTTTCCTTTTCCTGGCAACCTCCAGGGGCTTAGCACTTCCATCAGATAGTTCTCTTAGGTTTCCAGACTGATCCAGCCATTTTTGAAAGGAAAAGACGTCGTTGGGTTCAGTTATCTGTCGCTCCCGCCAGAAATTCAGCAACTCCATCGCAGCTGAGAGGCGCATGTGGCTTGGGTCGACTGTAAAGGTGAAATTCCGGGGGAGGTGGCGGGACGCAATCATATCTGCCTGGTACTGTCCCAATTTTTTGAATGGTACTGTAGCCGACCGCCTTCTACATGCGCGCCCTAATAAATCGCGGTAAGCCTGGGACGCGAGTATTGTCCTCACACTCACGGTAATGAGCAGTCATGAAACCCCGAACCATTTGAAGAATGGAATCGCGGCTAAGACCAGTCAGGTCCCCGATCCAAATTTCACCGTCATCATTGGTTACCAGCTCTGTGGGGTCGCATTTTTTGGCCCTTGGGCGGCATGCCACCATATTGGGAACTTCCTCTCCTCCACCCAAATCGGGATTCTCGTAGGCCGTCCCAAGATAGTCCCTCCAGGCGGCATCTAGGGTGTGAATATCGTTAAAGGTAGGTCCTTCCGCGATATCGCCGTTGAAGTCCATGCTTCCAACTGATGAGATGATTGCATCATTGACAGGACATGCTGACACATACCAACAGGCCTGTACGACCCCATCATCGTCTTTCCAACCCGTCAATGCAACCATCCTCATGCCGCAATATCTCCACATTTCCTCTGCGAAGTTTTTCATGAACTTGAGCGCGTACTTCTTCGCATTGCTGTTGGAAGAATGAGTAAATAATTGCCACTTGCGGCCGGATGAACTTACCGCGCTTGGACCTCGGGGGATGGACCCTCAGCTCCATTCCACTTTGCCGCAATTTCGTGGGCTGCCTGCAACTGCGCGTCGGTGAGGTCGTCCCGTATAAAAGCTGTCAATGCTTGCTGATACAAGTCGATGCGCTGGTTGTTTCCTCCAGATCCACCTTCATTCTTCATAGCCAGATGTTTCTGTTGTATCCGCTCGTGGTATAGTTCCCGAACCACGGACCGAACTGAATACTTATAGGCGGACCTAACTGTTATCCGAGGCTTCCTCGTCCGAAGGGGCTTTTTAAGCCATGCGGTTATTTGCTGGTAGGAAGTATTCATCAGCAGAATGATATATTGAACAACGCACAACATACCTCCTCCTTTTCCTGCTGCTCAGCCGCACTCAAATTGCGGTTGTTCTCCAATTTGGCAAACTGTTTATATATTCCCCGCAATATCATTGGTTTCTCCTTCTTCCTGGCTTGCATCCACTCCCTCCGACTGCGGGCGAGTATCTCCAGTTCTGCTAAGTTGAAGGGGCCGTCCAGCTGTTCTTCCCCCATAGCTGAGTCTGCCCCCTCTTCATCCATGGCACATTCTGCCTCTGCGTCACTTGCATGACCATAGTTTGCTTCAAAGTCGGAGTCCATGGGTAGTGGGAGGATGGTAAAAATTGGGAGTTTGCAGGCAACGAAGACTTTTCGGTCTAGCTTTTGCGACGCGTCACTCTAACCCGAAGTTCGATTCACCATCATTCCCACATGCTGCAAAATAAGGCCCAAAATAAGGCCCCGATTGGATCTTAGCAGGCCTGATTCTGTCTGCCGAAGCTGGTTCCGCTCATTGATTGCATCGGCCGACGCTAATCCCTCGCACCGATTGGGTCTGTTCGGAAGCTTTTCCCCTAGATATGATTCCCGATCGGATCCTGTGGCTGAGAACTCGTTTTCGGCCGTTTGGCTACTGCTATTTTGGATAGTTTTACCTTCATTTGGTTACGATTGACAGGTGACAATAAAGCGGGGTTATCATGTAGTACCCCTGGAAATGCAATCTACACGCTAAGTGATCACAGACGGTTCCAACAACCAACCTCAGTGATCCCCTCGAGATGGCCAAAGGAAATGCTAGGAAGGGGATGACGATGATCGGAGCCACCCCAGGTCATCGGGTTAAACAGCTGGAAGTGAGGACTCGAAAAGCCAGTGGTCGGAATAGATCCCGACTAGTAGAAGTTGCGATAAAGGAACCCATCGTGACAACCCCTGGGTACTCCAAGTCACTTCCGTCCTCATCCCCGTCCAAGTATTCAGGATCGCCCTCCAAATACCGCTTACAGGGTGAAGAGGGAGTTGAAAACTCCTATGATATGAATGATTCCCCGGTAAAACCCTTTCCAATACCCCGTAAGAAGGTATGTCGCTTCTTGATGGCCAAACATACGGGTTCATATCGCATATTCAGACGCAGAATGATTATATCCGCGAATGGCTACCTCAAAGGGACGACTTCCTCCAAATCCTGCTGGAGTTGGAAGCCCCCCCTATGCCACGGATATGCAAGATCTGCCAAAAGGATGGGGTGTACAGATGCCCGGATTGCCTACATCAGCCCCTTCTTTGCACAAATTGCTGCCGCGCAACGCACGAAGCCCACCCTTTCCATAGGATCCAGCAGTGGACTGGGGACTTCTTCGAGGACTCCGCCCTCCACATGGTGAGTGACGTTGGCATCAGAGATACAGATATATATGATGACCCGCAGACTGGGCTTCAACTACACCTTGGGCATGGCGGAGCGCCCTGCCCATCTGTACCCATCAATAAGCCAGCGCCATTGGGGGGGAAATCGCGGCATGCTACTGGAGGAAAGGAAAGAGATCCGGCCAACGATAATAACGAAGATCCGCCAGAGTTGGAAGATGGCGAATGGGAAGATGTGGACAACATTCCCCTTCATCTTCGGCCGCCAGTGGGTTCAAAATACCTCACAATCGTCGACGTCACGGGGGTGCATTTCGTATTAGTGCAAGGCTGCCAGTGTCCCAATGCAGCTAGCTATCATATGCAACTATTCCGCGCAAAGTTATGCCCGTCCACCTTTGAAAAGCCCAGCACAGCGTTCACATTTTCAGTCTTGGACGATTTCTTGAGAGACAATGTGGAATGTGGGACATCTGGCATGAATTATTACAGCAAGCTTCGCCGGGTTACTTCCAATGTTTTTCCCCACTTGGTTCCTGTAAGACTTCTGCCCCCTCGATTCAACCAATTTTGATTGAGACCAGCCATGTGACTAGGACAGATATCGGGAGCTTCTGCAGGTAGCGCGGCAATGGCGCCTCCTGAAGCTGCTCAAGTGGAGCGGCTTCCATGATAATAACAACTTCGGTAAGAAAGGGGATCTTGGAATATTTTGTGCGGCGTGTCCTCAGCCGGGAATCAACGTAACCAAAATTGCTAATTTGGATCAGTAAGTACCAAATTCAGCGGAATCCTACGGCCCCTAATGTTTAGAAGTTGGAAATACACGAGAACGGTAGTGATGGATGGAAATTTTAAGGCCGAACACATGCGGGAAAGGCGGCCTGATGATCAAGTGCGGTTGATGGACGGACGTGGGTTTATGGTCACTAATTCAACATATCAAGCATACTTAAAAGCCACTCCACATGTCACTGAGGTATGGATGATCCATAATGGGCGACTCAGAACTGGAACCGCGGATAGAAATCTACCTGCAACAATCACAAGGCCATCAATCAGGCAAATAGCAGCTGCGGTAAACTGAACTCTACAGGGGTGGGCGCGACGGCCTGTGCGCGGCATGGCTGCTTTTACCCGCATTCCGTTGTTGACTTCCAAAAGGGTGAAAGGTGAGCGCCATAAGCTCGAATTACATCTGCTCATTCCAGTTAAGGCAGCTAAACATGGATTATTCCCTGACCAATGCGCTAAGCTACAACATGACCGGCATAAATAATGTTCTCTGCTTTTATGACGTCAACTGCGCATACATGAAAAATCTACGGCGGCGCGTCGATAGCAGCGATTTCTTGCAAATTCCAACATCAATGAAAATCACGGCAGGAATCGGCATGTGGCATGTTCACGGCCACAAACAGGAGTGTTATGCGCGATACTCGCCGCTATTCATCAAAGGTTCAGGTTGGGTAGATGGTGAAATCATTGAGACGTTGTGGTCCACATTGAACATAGTATCGGCATCAACTCGCGGCATGACCTCCCCTCACCGCCAAGAACTATTGGATTTCCAGATGAACGACTCTAACTTCATGAAAATGATTCGGATGGGTATGGAAATTCAAGGTTGACGTTTGAGGGCGCGCTGACATGTTCTAAGCTGAGAGCTTAGCGCTGTAGGGAGAGTAAACTCCCTACTAGGTGATTTCCATTATTTCTTTGTTTCTACTTTAGTTTTTGTTCTTTTTATCTTTACTCTACTTGCTTTACTTAGTATTTGTGCGAGTTTTGGCTTATGTAAGCCAGACTCGCACCTAGAGCGTGTTGTACATACTTAGAATAATAGGAAGAGGAGTTACAGAGACGAAAAGACGGAATTCTGAGCCCGAGGGACTCGGAATATTGTTTTCCCCTTATCAGACCTTCCCCAGACGATTATCTCCACCTCATCTGGGTTTCAGGGCGCGTTTCTAGTCTCTTTTCCCTGCTCTTGACTCCCTACCAAGCACCTCAAGCCCCCTTGGGTCGAACTGACCCTCTCCTTCACCCAGAGAGACCACAGGTAAACCCCCCAGGTCTCCCATCTACAAACTTTACATCTGGAGCCCACCGCGAGGGGGCTGATCTGCTTGGTACCCTACTTCTCTCCCTACCCCCGAGCTCGCACACGCGATTTCTCGAGAACCAACGCGCCTTTCCTCTCGCTTTTCGGGACGCCCATTCTACTCGACGAGGGCTTTCGATCGACGCCCTTTTCGACGCGTTATCCCCAGCGGTTCCGGAGTTATCGCTATTTTTGTGGAGAAAGGCACTGTAGGACGATTTTGGGCATAACTCGGGATTGGGTGCGCCGCATCTTTCGTTTCTTTGATCTCCCTGCGCCCCTAGACGTCCTCTACCCCCACCCGAAGTTTCGTGGAATTCTGCCCAGCAGTTGTTCACCAACGCGCCACTGTCCTCCCACCCCTGCCACAGCTTTGCTCCCTGGCGCTTTCCCTCGCATTTTTGTGCCCTTCGGAGTTGTAGGAAAGTATTCCCTGTCCTTCTGAGTCAGTAGAGACCGCTTCGAGACCCTATCGAGACCCTGTCGAGACCCCATCCGAGACGCTTCAAGATCCCTACCAGACGCCTCGAGACTGCTTCGAGACTCTTTATAGACGCTTTGAGACTCCTACTAGACGCTTCGTAACCCTTACTAGACGCTTCAAGACGACTTTGGGAGCCCCCAAGACTCTTTCCAGTTGCCACCAGACGCTTTCGAGACTTTCGAGACCTTCGAGACACTTCATTAGACGTGCATCCTCGTTTATAGACGAATATCAGACATTTCCTGCGCATTTTTTTGGCAGTCAACTGAGGCTGCATAGTCGAGATCAGCTTCGAGTCACACTGGTGACTAGTATCAGTTTTGGTGGTCGAAACCACATCGAGACGCATCATACAAGTTCCCTGCACCCCTCTCTCCCCTTCGTGGCTCGTTTCCACTCCTCTCCACTTCCCTTAGACGTTTCAGGTCGCATCGAGGCGAAATCGAGACTCAGCAGTACCCTTCGAGACCTCCGGCAGACACTCGATTCGCTCGTTGGCCATTTCCTGTGCCTATTACCTCTAATAATTGGTGTCATTTGTGAAATATATTTTCATTCTATCCTCACAGCTACTACCTGCTATGGATAAGTATTCGAGAAGGTCTCGAGACCAGCTCGAGGATCGACCGGCATATGTAGGCTACATGCGAGTCTTGAGCAGCCCTCGGCCTCGCCTAGAGTCCCTCTCGAGAAGCTCGTCGTCTCGTGAGGTTTGGTATGAACCTTCTCCAGGCTTCGAGAGACTGTCTCGAACTTCGAAGGACCCTTCGAGAGGTCCCACTCATGATCGAGATGAGAGGTTACCCCAGCGCTCGCATTCACCCTTGGACAGAAACCTTCGAGATGCCCCTGTGGAGTGCTCTCGGTCTCATTCTAGAAGACACTCCCAGGGAAGCTCGAGCATGAAGCCTCTTCCTCGTTCCCCTTTCGAGGCATCCCCTCGAACTTCGAAGAACCCGCCTCCCACTCCTGAGCTCGCTTCGAGCGGCTCACACCCTCTCCGAGTCACTAATGCAGGCTTGTGGCACCCTGAGGCACAACCAGCTAGGTGTGACCACACTCAGCAGGCTGGTGGCTCGCCTTCGAACTCGCTTCGTGCCTCGAGAGAAGATCGATGGTCACATTCATACTCAGTGGATCGTTGGGATGGTATGGAGGATCGTTCCCCTCGTGCTCAGTTGTCTTCGAGCAAGCGTCGAGACCCCGGCTCATCCTCAACCTCTCACCCTTGTCCTCACGAACTCTCGAGTGCCGCTTCGAGGTATTCCCCTCGCCTCGAGCCCTCGTCAAGGTATAGTCCACCTCTCGAGACCTCATATAGATGGCCCTCGCACCTCAGCCCTCCTTCGAAGACCTCGTCGAGACATCCCTCGCATCTCGAGCCCCCTTCGAGACACTTGCCACATCCAGAGCCCCCTTCGAGGCACCCTCTGCATTCTGAGCCCCCTTCGAAGACTGCTTCGAGGCACTTGTCGCACCTCGAGCACCCCTCGGGTACTGTTGCCCAGCATCCTGAGCCCATATCGAAGAGTCCCCCTCGCCTCGAGACGCCCTCAAGACTCTGCCCTCGCTTCGTGGCATCCGAAGGTAGCTCGCCTCAGCCTCGAGAGGCCTCGACCTCGACGTCGAAGCCTACCCCTGCCCCTTCTGAATCGCGTTCAAGAGCGTCAAGGGGTGTGCCACCCCATCGAGAGTGCGAAGGCTCGAGTGAGGCCCTCCCTGCCAGTCGAGGAGCTTCGAGGCACCAGATGCACCCTCGAAGGTTTAGTTTTTGTTTCTTCTGTGGTCGAGAAGGACACATTCGAGCTCGGTGCAGAACCTGCACTTCATATCTGGCTGCAGGCAGGTGTCGTATAGTCAGAGGTCGAGTCATGTTGCCTACAGGTGAGGAAATCCCTCGTGAGGCGCTCGGGCACAGCCTACAGGCTCGATTGGACTTCTGGGCCCTCGCTCGAGGCCCAGGAGGTCTAGCTACCCAGGTACAGGCGTCCCCTTCGAGTTCCCAGACCCCCACCCCTTCTCGAGCTCGCCCCGAGGTCATCGAGGGTCAGCTACCAGGTTCGAGAGCAACCAAACCCCCTTCGAGCCAGCCGCTGGCCCCCTCTCGAGACCAACCCAAGGTTGTCAAGGGCCGGATTATGAGTGTGAAGGTAACCCATCCCCCTCCGAGCACCTCCGAGACCGTCGAGCTCGATCCGGAGCCTAAACTCGCCTTCGAGACCCTTCAGGTCGCCTTCGAAACCCTCCGAGTCGCCTTCGAGACCCTTCGAGCTACCCTCATGCAACCTTCGAGACCATTGGGGTAGCTTTGAGTTGCTGGTAAACCACTTCCCTGCCTTCGACTCGCTTCGAGACCCCTTCGAGCCCTTCGAGGTAGCCTCAAGTCACTTCGAGCTGGGTTCCCCCTCTCTCGCTTTCGAGGCGAATGGTGCATGTACCATGGAGGATGGCAGCTGAGTAGTCCTTCTGTTTTCTTTTATATGTTTTCTTTGTTTCGAGTTCGCATTTTTGCCATTTTCACTTAGAGCTTCATTTCGAGGGTCGAAACCCTATCTCGCCTTATGGTACAGCTAGGTACGAGATGACTGGGGACAGTCAACATTCAAAGCCCCCCTCGGATGTAGGGAGAGTAAACTCCCTACTAGGTGATTTCCATTATTTCTTTGTTTCTACTTTAGTTTTTGTTCTTTTTATCTTTACTCTACTTGCTTTACTTAGTATTTGTGCGAGTTTTGGCTTATGTAAGCCAGACTCGCACCTAGAGCGTGTTGTACATACTTAGAATAATAGGAAGAGGAGTTACAGAGACGAAAAGACGGAATTCTGAGCCCGAGGGACTCGGAATATTGTTTTCCCCTTATCAGACCTTCCCCAGACGATTATCTCCACCTCATCTGGGTTTCAGGGCGCGTTTCTAGTCTCTTTTCCCTGCTCTTGACTCCCTACCAAGCACCTCAAGCCCCCTTGGGTCGAACTGACCCTCTCCTTCACCCAGAGAGACCACAGGTAAACCCCCCAGGTCTCCCATCTACAAACTTTACAGCGCGGAAGCTTAAGAATGCACGGGCATCAGTAATGTTGGCTCGGGAGGCATTTGAAAGGTTCAACAAGGCTATCACGCCGGAGCAACAAAGGAATTGGGGTCGGCAAGAAGAGACCGCTCTCCTTCGTCGTGTACATGACCCATCGGTCATGGATGTCTTCGAAATCCAATTGAAGAAAGGTAAGGCAGGTTATCTACAGCGCACAATGTGAATTATATGTACATGTCTTCCAAAGCTCCAACGGTGCATGCAGTCGAACTTCGGCTACTGGAGAAATCGCCCCAACAGGGGGTTCACCATGGGGCCGCGAGTTGGATCACGCGCGGTCTAGCCATTGAAGAGGCAGAAATCATTCTGAACATATATAGAAAAGACAGCGGTCCGAACTCATCCGAGCTCAAGAGATTAACCATCGCTCGCCGCGCAGAGAAATTGTCGGCTGAGCGATCGAGATTCATCGAGGATGGGAGGATTTATCTGAGGGTGGACGATGAATTTGGGCAGAGCGATGAGTGTGAGGGAACAAGCGATCCCATGTCGGGGCAAGATACTCTTGACGATGAAGATGTACTATCCAATGACGGTTATAGCGATAGCAGCCTGGTAGAGGTCTTCGGCAGAGCCTCATGCGATGATCCGACCTCGTCATGCATACCACTTCCATCAAAGTTTGGAAGCGCTTATTGCAAAGCCAACAAGCTGCATCGACTAGTGGAAATGGAGTTGGAATTGCACGTGGGACAGGCAAACGATGCCCTTCATGGGTTGCGTCTTGCATTGGCAGACAAAGCGGTGATATTCAGGGGTGTTGTAAGGCCTGCAACGAACTATTCGATGAGAACACGGGCATGGCAAATGGTTCATTCCATCGACACCTCCGTCAAGCAATGCGCCGCGATATACAGAAAATGCCGCTTGGCTATGATTGCGCTTGGAGCTGGCCCAGACATCCTTGACTGCTACCAGGAACTTCACAGATCCCAACTCTCAACAAGCGCGGCTGCCTTTACCCAGGGGGCACATGACCATCGCGATTCCCAACTGCCATGGTTCTGGACGATCGATATCCCGAAGGATACAGATTCAAAGAGTTGGTTGTCCGAATGTACGTCTTTCCTTGGCGCAATATTTAGGCCTTGGCAAATTTGTTCCAACTGCAGTTTACCGCATCCAGTGGCTCCGTGCTAAGGCGGCGAAGGACCATTGGGAAGAGGAAAATGAATTGGTGACCTCTGAATTTCAATGGGCGGTGAACTTTTTCCAACACAGATCGAAGAGATGGAATTCTATATATATGGCCAGAAAATCAGAAGGTAACTGTGGGGCCGCGTGCTATGCTGCAAGGCAGCAGGCGGTATATGATCGGCTCGCAGAGCAAGCTGAATTGATATGGCAGGGGATGAAAGCCGATGGCATCGGGTTCCATCACGGTACGTAGGGCCGAAATGAGGACAATGGCACCAGCCCTTGGAGTGGTTGACTTCTATGATGCTATGGACGATTGTTGCCCTCTTCGATCCGCGCAGCCAATCATCAATCGCGGCAATTCAGATTATTGCGTTCCTGCGCAGGGATGATATTGAATAACGGTTGTAAAATATATAGTACTTGTTTCAATAAATGGGGGGGTCCAAAACTGGGGTTATCCTATCCATTGTTCTTCAGTCCGCCTGTCGACTTCAGGTTGAATCGCGGAACCATGCAAGGTCTGCAAGGAATAGCAATAGTATGGCGGTACATCAGTATGAAGGCATATGGTGATGTCAGGGACGTGAGGAATAGTATAGGCTGATATGCCGTCTTTCAACACTGTGAGACTTGCCCCAAAATGGCGGCCGCGATTTCAAGGAATGACATTCACTCTGGCCGGCTAAGCACACTAACAATCTGGAAATGACACTTGGATTAAAGCGCTACATTAAGTACATTGCAAATTAATGGTCATCCCCCGAAATTTCCTTTCCACCTTGCTCCTCAGTTGCAATGCCCACCGCGCCGCTTCCCTCATTTCCAGTGCCCACCGCGTCACTTCCCTCATTTCCATTGTCCGCCGTGCCCCTACCCTCATGTCCAGCGGCCACCGCGCCACTTCCCTCATCTGGCATGGCCGCTGCGCCGCTTCCCTCATTTCCAGCAGCCACCGCGCCACCTACCTCATCTGCAGTGGCTGCCGTACCACTTCCCTCATCTGCAGTGGCCACCGCGCTGCCTCCCTCATTTCCAGCGGTCACCGCCCCACTTCCATCCTCCGAAAGTGCCGAGGAACTGCCTTCGACTTGCGTGGCAAGAGTAGGATCTTGCTGAATTTGGGGAACCTCTTCCACCCCGCTCGGTGTCGAACCAAAGACCAAACCTTGATGTTGCGCGGCATCTGGTTCTTGGGCCTCCTCCATGGCGGCGTTCGTTGAGGACGGTCCAATGAAATCGACCAGATCTTCATGGACGGGGGGTGGTGCAGCGCTTTGTGCTGCTTGACCACCGTGCACGCTGGCCCTCAACGTTTCTATCTCGCGGGTCAGGGTTCCTACCGTCAGCCGGCAATCTGCAAACTGTCCTTCCAATGCTCGCAGACGATCTTCATACTGGCCCAGTATTTGACGCGCCACCTCTGCAACCCGCCTGTCAACTTCATCCACTCGGCCAAATATGAGATCCTGGCGCTGGATAATATCATCGAGGCGACAATTCCAGGATACATTTGAGGGATCGACTGGCGATGGTCTTATCGGCGTCGGTTCAAGTGGAGGGGAGTGGTGGTGACTGGGTGGAATTGGTGGCGCAGGGAGTGGGGCGTTGGCTGAAACTTCGTCTCGAATCGGGGGTGGAACGGCGTGTGTTTTGGGGTGGGGCTGGGGGGGACAGATGACGACAGCTACAGCCCATGCAGTGAGAGTGCGTAGTTTGGAATAATTGTAAACACTTACTGACTCGCCGTTGGGGTGCCGACGACGTCGACGCCTCCACTTCCTTCGGGGGGACCTCGGTTCGCTTGGATATACGCGCTTTTTTGCGGGGGGGTTGCGCTGCATCATCGGCTGCCGGTGGAGGCGCGGTTGTTCGAGGTCGAGGAGAGGTACGGGGGGTGGGGGTGGCTTGAGGTTTCGCAGGGGTCTTGGGAGTACGAGCCGTTGATGCATGGCGTACGTTACCCTTCCCACAGCCGATCTTCCACTTTTTACACGGATCGCAGGGGATATTTCCAACAGTCCACGTACAAACAACCTTGCGGTTGACGCACGTGCTGCAGGCGTTGGGATCGGGGGGTGGGGTGGTGCGTGCGGCGACTTGAGCGCGGCCATACTTGGGCTTCGGCGTCATTGGAGCATCCGACAGGGAAGACGTACCTTCGCCTTTACTTCCCCCACCCTTCGTACCCGACTGCCTTGCCCGCGATTGAGACTTGCGTCTCGTCGACATCGGCCGCGATTCGGATGTCGACCTGGCTCGTTTCTTCGACCTTCCACGTACTTGGTCTGACGTATCCTCGTCCATCTGCACATCTTCCCCCACAACCTCACTCTCCCCTTCGTCGTCCATCTCTCTCTGAACGGTACGCTCCTTTTCTATCTTCTCCGATGGTGTTGGTATCCCTTTCCCCTTACCTTTATGAACGGAGACGGGGTCGCTTGGCGGCACATCACTTGGGGCGGGGTTTGGGGGCTCGGGAGTCGTTGGCACTCTCACCAGAACGGGATCGGCCGTTGGGGATTCCAGCCGTACCATCCAACCTGCGCCGGTCAGGTCGAATCGGCTTTCGACCTTCAGGAGCCACGGATGGCCTGCGATAGATTCTGGGGACGGGTAGAGGGCACGTTGCCAGTCGGGGAAAGGATGTCCTGGGCCGCCGAGATTTTCCGTCCAATGAATGAACTTGTCCACCCCAATTAGCGTTGGGGGGACGTAGTCAGTGCGATTCGCAATCGTCCTGACAGAATCCTGTATTGGTAAAGCGTAGATTAGCGGTCTGAATTGGAGTGATGGGGTTACGACGCACCAGTTCCCTCCTTATCTCTTTCACCGCTTCTCTCCAGCGTTGGAACCTCACCCCAGACTCCAGTGACCCCGACGTAACGACCAACCGGTTGAAGATGCTGAGGATACGGTCGACAGCGGCATCGAGTTCTTTCGACTTCTGGACAAACTTCATCGTCGGTCGATGGTCTAAGGCGGGGTAGGTGGTAGATAGATGTGGTGCCGTTGGTGGAAACAAGGAAAACAAAGTGTTGAGCGCGACGCGTACGCATCGACGCGCGAGAAGGAATATTTCCCACGGGTTGCCGGCATTACAACATTTCGTTCACCAAGTAACTTTGAAGAAGCACACGACCGGTTTATTGAATGGAATATGTAACGTTAATACCTGCTTGTAGATCTATTTATTCATGAGGGTGTATGTAGATCTTGCACCTGCATGGCTGAAACGTATTTAAATCAAGCAAAACATTATTGACAAAATCCATATATAATCATAGTTTTTTCAGCAATGAATGCGTACCTTTCTTGTAAACTGTATAGATTCCCGGTCAACGGACGTAAAGGACGATCGGCAACAAATGGCATGCGCGGTCGCGAGTACTCTTATCGTGGCTAATCTTTACAACTATGGCATGACGTTGTTGTTGATTTTAACCGTTGTCTATCCTACACCAGGATTCCCTATGCGTATGTCCTCCTCCCCCAGTAGTGAACTACGAAGGAGCCGCGATAACAATCTCGGCCGTCATATCTGAAACCCCCCTAAGCGCAGCCATCAGTTGGGTAGTCTCGCCTCATATCAGATGAGGTCCTGCAGTTACGCAGTATTTAAGGATAAGGCCCTCCCGTTAGTTGCGTGGTATGACCTCCATATCATGGCCTGGCCCGTCCATGAGTTGCCTACTCCTATCTGATACCTTGGACGGGCCAGTCCATGAGTTGCACGGTGTGACCTTCCTATCACGGCCTGGCCCGTCCATGAGTTGCGCAATCCTATCTGATGTCATGGACGGGCCTGTCCATGAGTTGCGCGCTATGACCTTCCTATCACGGCCTGGCCCGTCCATGAGTTGCGCAATCCTATCTGATACCTTGGACGGGCCCGACCATGAGATGCGCGCTATAACCTTCCTATGACAGCCTGGCCCGTCCATGGGTTATGTACTCCCACCTGATACCTTGGACGGGCCCGTCCATGAGTTGCGCGCTATGACCTTCCTATCACGGCCTGGCCCGTCCATGGGTTATGTACTCCCACCTGATACCTTGGACGGGCCAGTCCATGAGTTGCGCGCTATGACCTTCCTATCACGGCCTGGCCCGTCCATGAGTTGCCTACTCCTATCTGATACCTTGGATGGGCCAGTCCATGAGTTGTGCGGTATGGCCTTCCTATCACGGCCTGGCCCGTCCATGAGTTGCCTACTCCTATCTGATACCTTGGACGGGCCCGACCATGAGATGTGCGCTATAACCTTCCTATGACGGCCTGGCCCGTCCATGGGTTATGTACTCCCACCTGATACCTTGGACGGGCCCGTCCATGAGTTGCGCGGTGTGACCTTCCTATCATGGCCTGGCCCATCCATGAGTTGCGCACTCCCACCTGATACCTTGGACGGGCCAGTCCATGAGTTGCGCGCTATGACCTTCCTATCACGGCCTGGCCCGTCCATGAGTTGCCTACTCCTATCTGATACCTTGGACAGGCCAGTCCATGAGTTGCGTGGTATGGCCTTCCTATCACGGCCTGGCCCGTCCATGGGTTATGCGCCCCATCTGATGCCATGGACGGGCCAGTCCATGAGATGCGCGGTGTGACCTTCATATCACCGCCTGGCCCGTCCATGGGTTATGCGCTGCTGCCTGATACCTGGGGACGGGCCCGTCCTTATCTTCCGTGGTATTCCCTTCACGTCATTGACGGGCCAGCCCATGAGTGCCGCAGTCTTATCTGCTCTCGTGCGCGGGCCAGCATATATGTTATACATATTCACTGCATCCTTATTCTCGGGCCCGTCCATATGTTGCGTTATCCAACTGTCAAGGGCCCGCGCATGTGCGGTGGCATTCCTCACATACCACTTCAAAGGGCCCGCTCATTTGTTTTTGTTACTCAGGGTACTCGGGCCCACCTATTTGTCATGTACTAATTAATTCGACAGGCCCGCCACGGGCTGTCCATATGTGTTGGCAGTTTGGCGTGCAGGCTACTCATATGTTGTGACTAATCATGACTACTATATGTGCGTGCATCTGCTGCGCGTACGAAGACTTGAGGGATCATGCGCTGTCCAACGACCAGATTCTCTGCACAGCACTGATGCTTCGCGTTGACGATGATGGACGGACCATAGTGTATGCCTATGCCACTCGTGAAACCGCTAGCAGTCTTGTACGCCCTATACGACGTTGGTGGAATATCGTCGGTTTGGGTAGTACCCCACAATCGGAGGAATTCACGCACTTGAAGAACACTTCGTGCGATATACCGTCCTGGCCGGCTGAAGTCCTAGGCTTACCCGAAAACAACGCCGCATTGCGTTTATCGAAGTCGATCAAGTCTTGAGCATACTTCCTCCTCTCCGATTCGTACCGCAAAGTAACGGTAAGCAGGACGCCTATGTATATCGAACAACCAATATGCCTACAGTCCTTAGAATTGACGGATTTGCCCACCCCTTGAGGTCCTGAGTGATTTTCCATGCTGGGACGATGATATATCGGAGAGCTGATTTTTGCAGAGATAATATGCGAACGTACCAAGGTTATGCGTATCATTCATACTTGCGTTCATCCCCTGGCCTGTAAAGATGTGTGAGTGACTAACAAGCCTACCTCACAGACTACAATGCGAACCAGCTTTAGGCGAGTGTGTGTGGCATGCATCCCCGGCAATGAAAACACGGTCTTCGACCGAGAACCTGGAAGCTACACGCTGCCCGACTACCCCGAAGGATCGTAAGATACCGACCTGTCGCTAGCGAGTGTCAGTGAACCTACTCATGTATATCGTCCACCATTCCACGTCTGAAAGTGGGGATACATATATGAAAGGGATGAAGGGTCTTCCTTGCAACCTTCACAAAATTCAGAAGTCAATATGTGGCTGACACGAAATAGAGACGGCGCCATCCTCACTTCGAGAATTTTCTCCGGACTCGAGTTACTTTTACTGACCCGCCCAGTTCCCGGGTCCACGAAGTCTTCCCCTGACAATTGAACGTACAATCGCACTTTCTCACTTTCGCGTGGAATAATCATAAGTGAACCGTTCGTGGAGTGTATCGCCGCTCTGTGTCGTATGTCCGGGAAATCGGTATCTGGGACCATGTCAACGACACCCCAGACGTAATCTAAGATAAAATGTTTTAGATTTTACAAGAGACGCAAACACGGAACGAGCATTTACTTGTCTGATCTCCGTCCATGGTAATTCCGAAAGCCTTTCGAACCCACGAATGTGCTCCTTCAGAAGAGGCATCGTCTGTATAATCATATACGGGACGGTGGACACGAGGGTTGCTTACCATCCGCACCGACCACGTATTTAGCGTGTACAACCTCCAGCTTTTCAGCATCGGTGGCCCCGTCCAAGTGTGCGAGCGTTACCTGCAGTTTTAGCACGAGTGTGAGCAAGGTAGCACGTACACCCTCGAACATGCACCCTAGCTAACCTTGATTGGGTACGAAGACAGACTACGAAGTTGCTCCTGATCCTGTGAAAGTTCAATGTCCAACGGCTTTACAGGCCGATCTACTTTCAAATTGTGCTGCGCCATCGAGTCGAGGAACGCATCTTCAATGGCACCTTGGTGAAGTCCAATCTACAGGGGCACAAATATTCAGATACGCTAACACACCAGAATTTTCGGATCGGACAGTAGCGCACCTTGAAAGGGAAACGCGCAGTTGATACGGTCACGTCTGGAACGCAAGTGGTGAACTTGGAAGATGCGTTAGCTCTAGGAGGCCTGCAATAATAAAATTGGGCGTCCTTTACCTCGATCCCACCAGTATGACTCGGGTTGTAGAATGAATATTTATAAAATTCCAGATGGAGGTCGTTTCCGTACTGGGTTGAAAGGATGACGTACACACATGTACATTCGACTTCCCTCACGCAGCATCCGTTCGGCAAGGCCGTAACTCTAGGGGTTCAATAAGAATCCTACTGTTTAAACTGACGCCACGCGAACTCACTTGCAGAACCTCGATCGTCCTCGGGTGTAGCCCGTCCGCGTGGCCAACAGAGATCTTCGAAGGCCTACACAGTGGATGAACTTGTGTGACTATTGCCAGCCATCCCTGACCTGGAGGCGCTCACCTTTGGTCAATGATCCTAACCTCGATGCCACCCGCGACGGCGAGGGCGTTGGCGCACATGAGTCCAGCAGGGCCAGCCCCGATAATAAGAACGTCGGCGAAGCTTTCGGGTGTCTGAAGCGGCATGGGTACACGACGTCAACAGCATCACACGTTTGAAGTTGGTCGGTCAATGTATGCAAACCCGGCAGTTTTAGTACTTACCGATTGGACGAGTGGGAATGCACAGCGACTGCGTGGTTGGTGGGTTCTGATGCATACTGAGCCAGTACCTGAGTAGACCTTACCGTAAGGAGGAAGGTTTAATGCACGTTGCTTACTGTCCAAGCCCACCGGCCTTCAATATGAACTTGGGAATACTGTCACGACAACTGCATGGATTCAACTTCAGCGCCTGCTGGCGGGGGGACACTAGTACCGTGCAGTGTCTGTCCGAATGAAACAGCGTACCGGCAGGGATACGCAAAACGGTAGGAGGAACGGGTTTGACCATGACGGTCCGTTCCGTTCATCCAGACACGAATTTGTCCAAGATGCGCGAGCGTGTTCAGGACGCAAAGCCAGTGGGTCTTTCGAGCTAGCCTGGTAAATTAATAGCAAGTAGTCACTTCTCAACTCGTCGGAGATCATGGGCCTCTCATTTCCGCGACGAGCACTTGGTGTGAGCACAGGACCTCTATATCGGATCAGGTGTTGCACAGCCGTCGTACACGTTGATACCAACAGTTCGTCTAATAGAGGTCGTTTCAAGAGACTGAAGTATCAACCGGCGGGCGACACTAGATGCCCCTGCGTTAGGGTTAGGGTTGGGCATGCTGTAGACCCTAGGAACTCGGCATTTCCAGCCCTTGACTGTAGCACCGGTAATATGAACAGGATATATATACATGCTGGAAGTGCGTATATTATGCACCGTGCCAGGGCGTCAATGTTAAGAGATCGAGACAAGCAACTCGTTGGATGCAGTGGCTACGGACGAGAAATGAACCCGTGCATGAACGTCGTACGTGCGAACGGCGAAGATGCACAAACAGTAAACGCCACAGAACCAGGGATGTGGCACACGCACACCACTTACAGTATGGAATTCAAGGGGAGAACGTTTGCTCTGGCTCTGTGGAGATGCCACAACTACAAATCTCCTAATTGAGGGTCATAAGATGACATGATTGCTAGGCGCAAACAGGAGAAAATACTAACAACATCCAAGCCTCGCTTTAAGGCCTCGAAACCATCATCCATGCTACCAAAATCGTGGTTTATGGAGGATGTCGACTACGAAGTCGTCAACTATGAGTAAAGTGGACAAGCGATTGCACGTACCCGAAGGGTATCACATACAGCCCGCATCGAACTTGCACAGGAAGAGATAATACGAACGTCTGTCGATCGAAGGACGCGTCGTGCTTCCGGTGTCTTTCGAGCGAGGTCTTCCATAATTTCTTGTACGTCTTTCATTTCCCTGGCACGACTACTCAATTTATGGACGGGATATGTATCATCTTCCTACTTTGAAAATTCGCTGATTGCTGTCTGAATATCCGCAGATATACGCGAGCGTTTCACCCGTTTCACATGTTCTACCACCATGTTGATCAGTAGCGTAGCGATTTCCGCAAGTTGGAAGAATGCGTGATGGGTTCCCATCATGGGCTAAGCGAAATTGCAATCAAATCGTTTAAATGTCACCTCGCCAACACACTTACCACAATGGACAGAGCAATGTCAAGACACACGCCGATCGCATCCCTGATGTAGTCCAAATGGACGAGTTCCGGCCCGCCAGTAGCGGCCCTCAATGCACGTATTACGTGGGCCAAAGCATTCGGGTAGCCTTCCACACTGCAATTCCCGGAACTGTTAAGGTGGAGCATTCCTGTCCCAGTAGACTGGCTAGTGGTGGGATCATCGGTGAGGGTGACAGTGATACGCGTAGCTCGAGAGCGTCTCTTCGGGCCCTTTTTTAACCTTTTCAAATCAGACACAGAATTGAGAAGCCTGTTCGTAATGACTTTTCCTGCAGATGTTAGCTGAAGTGGTAGGTATTCATCTACCATTTCGCGTTGGATTTGAAGTGTGCGGCACTCAGCCATCTGTGAAACACAAAGGGAATTAATAATGTTCGAAGCCGATTCTGTAGTCCCGTTAAAGCGGCGAGTGGTTGATCCTAAGGCGATCATTGCCCGCCAAAAGTCAGACCGTAGGTCCTGTTCACGTTCCGAGCCAACCTCTTCAGATACTTGGTCCCACATCGTGGTAACGAAGATAACATTCTTGCAGTAGTCTTTTCCACACATTTCTTGGAATATGTGGTAGTTCCTTTCTGCCGTTTCTCTGATTATGTGGTCTGAAATCGGATGGAAATACAGGATGCCGTGCAGTTTGATGCTCTTTTCGTAGCTGAAACGCTCTCAGTATTGGAGCCTCTTGCAGCTAAGTGCTACTTACACTGTAATTAACCACCATGTAATTTCTGCAAGAACCTGGATATCCGTCATGAATGAGTCATTGCATCCTGGCGTATCGACCAAAACAATGTTGCGAACACCATCGGAGTGGGGATATCGGACAGTGTGCACTTCCTTTGTATAGGAAGTCGACTCGTGATCCGCATCAGGATTTCCAACCGCGCGGTTGATGAACTAGGTACATTGATTTAGGAGAATTTCCGGAGACGAGGGAAGCGCTCACTGTGGTCTTTCCCGAGCCAGTAGGACCCATGACACTACCGTTCACTACTGAAACCTGGAATCTAGTAGATGGGGTACACTGACGCACGCAATGACAATATCGCCTTGGCTAATCGCAACTTCTTCGACCGACGATGTCGAAGGCGCAATTTTTCCTATGGCTTCATCATCGAAATCGACAGCGGTGTCATCTCGATGGGCGTCTGGATGTAAGCGAAGCCTGTCCAGCCAGGTATTGAGGCTCCATGTACTTCCTTGTGGTATGCGACGATCATTCTCGTATGCCTCGCAATCAGTCGTGTTGCCTACACTACTTGAGGTGCGGCTAAGGACTCCAGACTCCCCATCGACTTCGTCGATTACACGTGCTACCGGAGAATGCGGTAGGGAGCGACTCTTACTTGCACCGGAGTGTGCAAACAGATGCTTTACCTGGGACGGAGACATGAGGAAGCCAGGAGGATGCTACAAGAATGAAGCAAGTCTTTGCACAGCATTTCTAATACATTCTAACCCTGGGTCAGCCACTGTGGCAAGCCTGGCCAGCATTCTATCATTGTCTTCAATGCTTTCATACTTCTCGTCGGTGCCGGTTCTCTTGGGGAAGAAAGCGGTAAATACAAGGCCATCTCTCCGTAATTGACTGAACGTACGTGCTGGACGATTGGATCTCCGTCTAATTCGGATCGAGAGTCGGCATGGAGAACACATCACAACGAGGTCTTTTGTGGGTCCAAGACGCACGACAACACGTTTGGTAGGCAGTGAATACCGCGGCAACGCTGGGTGCTAGGCAGGTGGCGTTATCCGAGGGCATGGGTTTGAATACTCCTGGCGACATGTGGACCAGCGCCGCACACACTCGTGCCCGTTTTTCGAGGATTTAAATTCGTCCCTCTTGAGGATCCTGCCAGGCGCACAGAATGGCTCCCCAACCCGCAATCGTGCTGTATGTTCTTTGTCTCTCTTTACGAATGTTATTCACAGTTGTACTCTGTCTTAGAGTCATGGGGTCTGCAGGGTCAGGGCGGAGCAATGTAAGTCAACGAATCCTTTGGATCACGGTCTTTGGCCAAATGACCACAGTTCATCAACAAACTTATGGCAGTCGAAGGAGCAAGGGCATCACGTGGGGTCGGGTCGTTTACTCAGGACATCAGGGAAATCACGGTTAAGCTAAGCGATCACCGCGAATATGTGTTTGTGGACACCCCCGGGTTCAAAAACGCTGTTCGACCGGCCGTAGAAGTCCTCCAAATGATTGCTGACTGGTTAGAGATGAAGTGAGTTGATGCATGTCAGGTAATGGCGTCACACTAACAAATCAATGTACAGATATAAAGAGGGAGCTCTTCTTACGGGCGTCATCTTCACTCATGAAATGACCAATCACAGTCTGCGCAGCTCACTGCTGGAAAGTTTCGACATATTTTGTTGTATATGCGGGGACAAAGCCGCCAAGCACGTACGACTGGTGACTACTATGTGGGACCAAGTGAAGAATCCCAGGGCCGCGGAGAATACGGTATCACAGCTGGAAAAGGATCTGTGGAAGCCCTTACTTGATGCAGGGGCTCGGCATATGCGGTTTGAAAATTCCAAACAATCCGCCTGGGATGTAGTCAAGGATTTTGGGGCGGAAAGAGAGGCCCTCCTACTCCAGAAAGAGCTAGTGGATGAAGGCAAGCACTTATACGAGACGTTTGCTGGTCATGCTCTCTACCTTCAATCGCAAAAGCTCTCCCAGGAAGCACGGCACCCAAACAAGCAATTGTGGCGGGTTTTCAGGTGGTGGCAAGACCGGACGTCAATGAAAGAGCTCGAAGCACCGTGCAAGCACATTAAAATGCAGCTGCAGAAGGCACAAGAAGAAAGGCGAAGAAAGGAGATGTGCCGCCATCCTCACTGGCACCGATTGTCATGTTTCTTGTTCAAACCGAACACTGCGGTCCTGGACGTTACGAAAAATGACCTTGTAATTTTGTGAGTTGTGGGGCGCTCAATTTCCCGTTATCCATTGAAGTCTTTCATGTGTAGTGTGGTTGACCCAACGGGAGCGGGCAAGAGTTGGGTATGCAATGCAGACATTGCGTTGTAGCCAACATACCCTAACTCATCGATAGTTCACCACACAGCTCTCACAGAACGACGTTATTCAAGTCGAAGATGGGGGACATCCCTGCACAAAGTGGCATCCTAGAGTATCGAGGTTCAACATCAAGAACAGCACAAGTAGTATCTTCGTTGTTGATACACCGTCGTTTCATACCAAACATGCTTTCTACGCTCAAAATTTTATGAGAAATTGGTTGAAGTCGAGGTAAGTAAGGCGGAATTCTTCCCCCTATCCTTTCAAATACTGTTTCAGGTTTACCAAGAAGTGTCAATCCGGGATCCTTTTCCTCCACCCATTTTCCAAGGATCCGAGGGATCCTGATGTGCTGATGCAGCGGCACCTTGACATGTTTGCGACGAGTTTTCCAAAGAAGTCCATGATTCCCTCCCGTGTTTATGTTGTGCCCACTGGGAATTCAACTAGTGCAACGTTAGGCCAACGACTCTCAGAGCTGGACGATGTAATGAAGTCGTTGCACCACAATGGTGGCCACAAATGGCATGCATCGGTGTTCCCTGGTGTGTTTAATGGGCAGACTGAAGTAGCATGGGGTGCGGCAGTGCTACTCCTCAAGGACATTGTTACTCAGGTACATCCCTCCAGTACGCTCAACAAACTCACCGCATGACTTAACCCCATCGCTATGCAGCCAAACGAGCTTTCCGGCTCCAGAAGACCTACGTTGAAGTGCATCCCTCCGAAACGTGCAAATGACCAGTCAGCTGTCAAAAGTCTTGCGGATCTCCTCTTCGAAAGATTCAAGGACGAAACGACGGACTGTAGCTTGGACGCAAAAATCATACTTGGGCGAGTCGCACGGGACCTCACTCCCATGGGTCACCCTGGGCACGTTTCGGCAATCATCGCTTGTGCTGATATTCTCTCCGAGCGATACGAGAAGGAAGAGAGCAGAGCAGACTTGGACGAGCTTGTTACTCTCAGACGAGCTGCTTGGGCATCTATACCCCCGCTTGATCCAAGGCAGCAAAGGTCCCTCGTCGCACTGGACGACTGCCTTTACAAGCGCTTTAAGAGGAGCGGGGCCATCGCCGATTTAGAAGAAATCATATCTCTTCGCCGACTTGCATTAGAATGTGCTTCCCTGCGAGATCGCTGCAGATCTCTTGTCGACCTCGCCAATGCCCTGCGCGAAAGATACCAGGTACTTCGGTTAAAGAGTGATCTGAAGGAAGCTATCAAGGTTGCGAGTGCTGCATTGGCACTGGATCCCCTCGATCACTTAGGTTGTGCATTGTCTCAGAGTTGTCTCGCGGATTGCCTCGAGACAGAGGTCGGAGAAGGAATTTCCCGAGTTCGCTCAGCGAGGGCAGTGACAGATGGTTTCAACTGCAACCCCTCCGATATGCAGAAAGCGATAATGAACATCATCTCCGAAACCATCGCAAACATGCCACCACGACTGTTGCACACGCCAACTGGGATCTTATGCGATCGAGACGCACAACAACGCCTTTTCGTGCAAAGTCCTGCATACTCCAAGCTGTTTTCGTTGACCTCTCTAGCGGAGATCCGTAGCAGGGTTTCGTTATTGTTTGGGTTTACTATGCTATCTCATAGATGGGGAATTGGCGAGCCATTACTACGCGACATTGAAGGTCGAAGGATCTATGACTTGGATGGCTCGGAGGGTTTGGCGAAGCTCCAAAAGTTTTGCCTTCTCTCCCTTCGACGTGGTTTCTTCTGGGCGTGGAGCGATACCTGTTGCATCGATAAAGACAGTAGCGCGGAGCTTCAGGAGGCTATAGGGTCAATGTTTTCGTGGTATCATCGGTCTTCGTTGACAATTGCTTACCTGTCCGATGTCCCAGACACTGCTTCACTAGCCAGCAGTGTTTGGTTCAAGCGGGGTTGGACGCTTCAGGAGTTACTGGCACCGCCGACATTGGTGTTCTACATGCAAGATTGGTCGGTCGCATTAAACTCTGATGCCGTTAACCACAAAACAGATCCCGCGATGCTTGAGGAGGTCCAAAAGGCGACTGGAATTGCGGTGCGGCACCTCAAACATTTCTGTCCGGGTATGGACGATGCTCGATCCAGACTGTATTGGGCTTCATGCCGTCGTACCACCCGACCCGAAGATGTCGCATACTCGCTGTTCGGAATTTTCAAGGTCCACTTGCCAGTCCTCTACGGTGAATCCGCAGACAACGCGCTTGGGCGTCTTTTAGTGGAGGTCATTTCACAATCGGGAGACATCTCGGTTTTGGACTGGGTTGGGGAAGCATCATCATTTCACAGCTGTTTCCCTGCGGACCTTACACCGTATCAGACGACACGTTCCACTCGGTCAAAACCGGGAGACCATGCCAGATGCAATAACCTCCACCTCGAGGGTGCACGGACATTGTACAGCACCCTTGCAAAGCTACCACACCCCCACTTCGTCCACCGTAGGCTGAAATTATCCGCCATTGTCTATCATGTCACGGCGGTTAAGCTGCTAGGAATCGCCACTGGTTTTCCCAACCATACATATGAGATTCATGCATCGCATTTGGTCCCCGTGATGGTCACACTGCCTGTCTGTCTGGAGGAAGACCCCTCGACATATGTTCTCCTTCGTCCTTGGCTTCCCAAATGGGCGGAGAACGAAGTCGACGCTACGTGGGAGTTGCTCGAACAGCTCGAACGGCCATTCAATGCGCTTCTGCTGCAGAGGCTCCCCCACAACCAATACAGACGAATTGGAAGTGACCGTACGATCACCGCTCGTGTTCAGGATTTGGCCAGTATTGCCGACGGCGAAATCCTATCCTTGGAGATTATATAGGACGGGTTCATGGTCAATTACCACCTCATTGGCCCAAACGCAGCAGCAGCTCCGTCAAGTTATAACGGCGGGCTATTTTGTTATCCAATCGTGGATCGTCGTTACCTGATGGTGCCAGTCAAGCGTGTCGAGTTTCCAACACCGTGCCATGCAACGTCTGCTCGAAACATTATCTCCCAAGACGAGCATCACGAAGTCAGGGGCCCATGGTACGTCACACCCGATTCGAGTACAGCTCTGCACACCGCCACTCAACAAGGATCTGTTCACAGGGAATTCACCTTATCATAGGTCTAGTTCTGCTGGTGCTCCTCGAGAACCCTGAGTTTCTCGAGCACTGCCTCAGAGACACGTGTTATCCTCTCACGGATATCCAGAAGTGAAAGACTTTTAGGGAGATGTTCCAAAAGATCTTGGGAATATCGATCTGCTCTCAATCGGACCGTGCGCGCGGCGTGTTCTTCTTCTTGTAGATTACCGTGCCACTCAGTGGGAGTGCCAGCTCCTTGGGCAGGTCCGACCACCCCCTCGGAGAGAGAGGGCAGCGAGCAGGGGGGCAGTTGGTGATAGGTCGGGGTGGTCGTGCGTACATCATTCGTCTTCTGTCGTCCAAGGAAGATGCACAGGGAGTTAGTGTTGTGCAACACTGCACGCTTGACGACGGGGGAAGGGTCCATGAGGAGTGCTCTTGGATGGCGTCGCATAGCGACATCACTATGAAAAGTCAGGACGTGTAAAATAAGTGTCTAAGACACTCTTAGTAAGCGTCACGACAGCTAAAAATCAGTGTCCGTCATTGAATTTCAGCGTCTTAACATGACGCTGAAGTGGACATCCGGCCTACTAAAAATCAGCGTCAAGGACAATGAATAAAATCATCACTGGCATTGAACAAGAGTGTCACAATCACCAAATAAAAATGAATTATATACTGCTTTTCATTGCTTCAGACAGTTACGACCGGTTCACAGCTGGCTCCATTCCAAGCAGACCTAATACAGTCATGTACTACCCTACACACAATGCGGGGGGATACATGCACACTCCTGCAACAGGCGGCAGGCCGTAGCAGGGTCCGGTACACGAAATACGACCAGGGAATGTGAGGTGTCAAACACGAGAATACGATCAGCTGCTCCGTGACTTTCTGACGAAGGTTAGGATGTGATCCCAGGGTAGACCCATCTACAGAAAATGGTGTCAACACGAATTGGAAAAACAGGCAGCACCACCAACATCTGATAGCTTCCTCGTGATCCGGTTCGAGGCTTGCTCTCTAGTCTCAGCATGGATGTGATGACGTCCTGTATGTCCAACAGTAAGGCTACGCCTGGGTACCTCGAACATCTCCAGCTGAGGGTACGGACCACGAGCATTGCTGACAATATGAGCATTTGCACTCGACGAGTGCTCTGGGATAACGGGGCTTTCCACAATTACAGGCTCCGGGACAGGAAGCGGCGAATGGTCATCGTATGTTTGTTGGGGGTGCTAACGGTTGGGCCCAATTCCGGCAGCGTGTCTGGAGATATCCGGACTGGTTTAAGTCGTCAGTAGCAGTTCACGGCGACAAGTTATCCGTGTCCTCACCTCTCTAGCGATGAATCGTGCTTCTCTTTGTGCCTACAGAGTGTTGTGGAGTAGCGTTGTAACAAAGATCACCGCATACACTCACCTTTATGTTCTCTAGCCAGCGCATATAGGGACTGAAATCCCACGTATCGCGGAGCTGGTCGGTCCTTCCTAATAGAAACACGACAAGACCTTAAGACGTATGCGAGAACTCTGAGAGAATCACCTATCTTGCGAGACAGACAAGGACTCGTTTGACCTACCAGATACCAACTTGTTTCTGTTGGTGTGGGGCTCTGCAGCATGTCGAATATACTGATACGGCCTGGACGGGTGCTTGAGATCCGGTGTGCGATAGGTCCGTGCTTGCTGTGAGTGGCATGTCGAGGAAAGAGATGGGAGGAAGCAAAGGACGGGTGCCGGCGATAAACACGTGAGCGTGACCGTCACGCTGTTAGTAGGGAGAGGACTTGCAGAATTGAACGCAGCGTCACATTACATAATTTCGCCAGGACTGGAGAAATAAATAAATAAAAACATGGATCTGATTTTTTTTGGATAAGTCAATTTGTGCACTCGGTGCCTGCTGACAAAGCATCTCTTGTGGACCATGCTAAGTCAGTTTATGACGCTGATTTTCTCCCCCGACACTGAAAATCAAACATTAATTTTTTGTGACACGTAAAATCACTGTCAAACGATGACGCTGAAAAGACGCGTCCACTGTTTCAGCGTCACAGACACTGATTTTGTCCATTTCAGCGTCACGGACGCTGAAATATAGTGCTTTTACTTTTTACAGTGCATGTCGCAGGACGCCTGACGAAAAAATACCTCAAAGTGCATTTCATCGTATTCCCGACGTTCACTATTGAAACCCGGTGTGACGCAGTGGGTAACTGGTAGTACGCCGAGTAGTAATCGAACGTCGTACTTGTTCAGAAATGGTTTAGTATGGGCATACAGCGAGGGAACAACACTAAATGTTACGAAGTTAGAGTGTTCGCTCAAAATATCGGGAGAAAGGAACCACATTCGTGCCATAATGGAAGCCATCGTCGACGCCGAGAAATCTAACCTCGATGGTACCGCGCCACCGACACGCTTACCACAATAGACAGAGCAATATCCAGCGATCGCATCCTTGATGTACATAGTGCATATGGAAAAATTCTGGCACGCCGGTTACCAGTGGTCCCCAAAGCACGTTAGTGTTATTACGTACGTGTGCCAGGGCACTCTCAAGCTGATGAAACCTCTTGGACGAGCTGCTTTGGGCACGCACTCCATTCTTGTCCTCGAACTAACCTCTAGGCGGTGTCCTTACTCCGTAATTGACTGAAGGTACGTGCAAGACAATTGGATCTACGTCTAACTCGGATCGAGAGTATGGAGGACGCATGAGTCGCAACGAGGTCCAGCTTTGCGTGTCCAAGACGCAAGACAACACGTTTGGTGGGCGGCGACTACTACTACAACACTAAGTGCGAGACAGGTGGCGTTATCGGAGGTCATGGGTTTGAGTCTAAGACCTTAAGACTAGTGGACGTGCACGTGTCCAGTTTGCGAGGATGACTTAAATTCGTTCCCATTGAGGACCTTGCCGGGTGCACGGAATGGCTTCCCAGCCCGCAATTGTACTGTGTGTTCTCTTTTTCTCTTTACGAACGTTATTCGTCACTCACATGCACACCTTCCTTCTATCCTAGAATCATGGGATCACCGGGATCCGGGCGAAGCAATGCAACTCCAAGCATCCTTGCGTCCCGGTCAGACCCAAGGCGACAGGGGATTTTCGCTGCACAGGACATTTGCCTGCATAAGCGCTTCAGGAGGGAGGAGAGTGTCACGGATTTGCAGGAAATCATAACCGTCCGCCGGACAACGGTGGCATGTACTTCTCCGCCAGATGGCTGCAAACCTCCTGTCCATCTTGCGAATGCTCTTCACGCAAGATTCCGGATACTTCGGCTAAAGAGCGATCTGGAGGAGGCTATTGAACTCGCAAATGCTGCAATGGCACTCAGTCTCCTGCAGCACCCGAATTGTGCACTGGCTGGGGAATGTCTTGCTCATTGCCTCGCAACCATGCTCGCGAAAGGAGTTACTCGAACGACAAATACCTCCAGCCGCCATTCCCCCGACGTCGGGGTGATCATGGACATTTTTTCTGAAATCGTCGCAAACGTCCTACCACGGCTTTTGTATACGCCGATTGGCCCCTTATGTGGCGGGGATGCGCAACCATCCCATTTCCTGAATAGCCCTGAATTCGCCGAGCTATGTTCGTTGAAATCTCCTTCGGAAATCCGCGAGAAACTTTCATTTTTCTTTCGGTTTACCATGCTATCCCATAGATGGGGAGTCGGCGAACCATTACTACGTGATATCGAAGGGAAAGGAATTTATGACTTGGAGGGGGCGGAGGGCCTGTCGAAGCTCCAACAGTTTTGCCACCTTTCTCTCACTTGTGGGTTTTCGTGGGCCTGGAGCGATACTGCTGCATCGACAAAGATAGTAGTGCTGAATTGCAGGAGGCAATTGGATCTATGTTCTCGTGGTATCATCGGTCGTCCCTGACAATTGTTTACCTCGCCGACGTTGCTTGCACCGGTTTGCTTGCCGATAGTGATTGGTTCAAACGAGGCTGGACGCTGCAAGAACTACTGGCATCAAAGACAGTCTTGTTCTACGCGCATGACTGGTCACTCTATGTGAAGAGTAATGCTGCAAATCATAAAATAGATCCTGCCTTCCTCGAAGAGCTCTGCAAGGCAACTCGGATTTCAGAGCGGCACCTTAGAAACGTCAATCTGGGAATGGAAGCTGCAATCCCGGCTATGCTGGGCATCACACCGTCGCACCATTCGGCCAGAGGATATGGCTTACTCCCGTTTCGGAATCTTCGAGGTTCAACTGCCAGTCCTCTATGGCGAAAATGCACAGTATGCGCTAGGACGCCTTCTAGCAGAGATCATATCAATTTCAGGGGACGTTTCGGTTCTGGACCGGGTTGGGAAGCAATCGTGATTCAATAGTTGTTTCCCTGTCAACCTCAAGCCATACCAAGCAACACTTCATTCGCAGCTGATCCCCAGTGGTCCTGCCAAAAGGGAGGGCCTGGATCTTGAAAAGGCGCGGAAACTGTGCAATGACCTTTCAAATTTCAAGGTTACCACTCGCGCGATGTGTCCATAGGAGGATCTTGTTACCCTCTATCATCAACCCGGTCACGGCGGTCATAGTAGAAGTGTCCTCGGCTAGTCCCCCGCGCTACACTTACCAGATTCATGCGTCGCGACTGACGCCTCTGGAGGTCACGTCGTCGGTTAAGCTTGATGAGGGTGCCGGTAGATACATTCTCGTTCGTCCCTGGTATCCAAGGTCGCCCCGAGCGTGGGATGGCAGTGACGACGATGCCATCTGGAACCTGCTGGAGAGGTTACTGCATAATGAGTACAAGCGAATTGCATGCGACTGCATGATTACCGCTTGTGTTCAGGACCCGGCCAGGATCTTAGATAGTGAAGTGCTAATTCTGGCTATTGTTGGAGGCGAGGCGAATGTGCGCGGTGGGTAGCTGTACGTCAAGTAGTAGTCAAACGCCATGTTGTTGACAAACAGTTTAGGACAGAACAGAGAGGTGGATAGGAATATGCATGACAACCAGCACGACCTATACAACTTCCAAAGTCTTCACTTCACTATCTAAGATACCAGCCAGGTCCTGAACACAAGCAGTAATCCTGCAGTCGCACGCGATTCTCTTATATCGATTGTGAGGTAACCTCTCCAGCAGAAGTGCGTTGAATGGCTGCCCCAGTTGGTCCACCAGGCTCCAGATAGCGTCGTCGCTCCCGGTGTCATCGTCGTCGGCGTCGCTCCCAGTCTCATCGTCGTCACTCCCAGTCTCATCGTCGTCACTCCCAGTCTCATCGCTGTCACTCTCGGTCCGCATTTGGAGCGATTGTAGATGCCAAGGACGAACAAGCATATACTTGCTGGAACCCTCATCAAGGTCAGCCGACGATGCGAACTCAAGGGGGACCAGTCCTGATGCAAGAATCCAGTATGTGTAGCGCGAGGGCCTAGCCAGGGACACTTCCACCGTGACTGCCGTGACCGGGTGAATGATAGAGGGTAACATGATCCTCCTATGGACGCATTGCGCGAGTGGTAACTCTGCAAGGTCAGAGTACAGTTTCCGCGCCTTTTCGAGATCCAGCGCCCTCCTTTGGGCTGGATCCCTGGGGATCAGCTGGGTATGGGGTGTTGCCAGGTAGGGTACGAGGTTGGCAGGAAAGCAACTATTGAATGACGATTGCTCTCCAAACCAGTCCAGAACCGCGAGGTCCCCCGAACGTGATATGATCTCCGCCAGAAGACGCCCTAGCGCATCCTCTGCTGTTTCGCCATAAAGGACTGGCAGTTGAACCTTGAAGATCCCGAAAAGGGAGTAGGCCGTATCTTCTGGGCGAGTGGTGCGACGGTGTGACGCCCAGCATAGTCTGGATCGTGAGTCTTCCATTCCCGGATTGAAGTTTCTAAGGTGCTGTTCCGAAATCCGGGTTGCCTTGCAAAGCTCTTTGAGCAAGGTAGGATCCGTTTTGTGATTTGTAGCACTACTGTTCACGTAGGGCGACCAGTCTTTCGCGTAGAACAGGACGGTGTTGGACGCCAGTAGTTCTTGGAGCGTCCAGCCTCGTTTGAACCAATCGCTATGGGCAAGCGAACCAGTGCCAGTGACGTCGGCGAGGTATACGATTGTCAGGGACGACCGATGATACCATGAGAACATGGATCCGATTGCCTCCTGCAATTCTGCACTGCTATCCTTGTCGATGCAGCACGAATCACTCCATGCCCACCGGAAACCACGTCGGAGAGCAAGAATGCAGAAGTTTTGGAGCTTCGCCACCCCATCCGTCCCGCGCAACCCATAGATCCGTTTGCCTTCAGTGTCACGTAGTAACGGCTCACTACCCCCCCACCTGTGGGATAGCATGGTAAATCCAAAGAATTCTGAGATCGCCTCGTTGATTTCCGTTTCGAGTTGCTGGCTGCCACGTGGAGATGTCGAAGACAGCGACTGCTTGTATTGAAGGCTATTCTCAAAGTGGGACAGCTGTGCGTCTCGGTTACACAAGACGCCAGTCGGGGTATATAACAGACGCGGTGGCAGTTTTTCGGCTTTTTCAAAAAAGACTTGCTTGATTAGTTGCTTGATATCGAGGGAAACGGAACTTTGAGTATCACTTGCGTGAGCCCGGACTCCCCTTGTTGTAACCTCCGCCTTCAGGTAACTCGCAAGATGGTCTTGAGACAGCGGATAATCTGGGTGCCCTGGACAGCAGAGCCCCAGCGCTTCAACTGCGAGGTTGACTGCCTCATTTATGTCGTTCACCGAATGCTTTCTTTGGAACTTTTCGTGAAGGGCATTGGCGAGGCTGTCTGCACCGATCGGGTGGGTGAGCAAGTTCCAGCACAGCCCGGCGAAGAGACACAATCTCCTCCAGGTCCGTTATGGCATTTCCCCTCCTGAAGCGCTCGTTAAGGCAATCATCGAGATCAAGAAGAATTGTTTGTTTCCTATGGTGATTTTGGGGCATGTATTCTAACGCAGCTCGCTCCAGCGTGATTATTTCATCCAAAACCCCATCCGCCCCATCCCTCTTGAACTGTTCAGATAGAAGGTCAGCGAGATTGGTGAGGGCTACATGATGTCGCGGATGTTGCGGCAAAGAAAGTTCCAGTGCGGTTCGTCCGAGTGTGATTATGGCATCCAAACCGCCGTTCTGTCCCATCTCTCTGTACTCCTTGAAAAGGAGATCAGAAAGATCTCTCAGAGCCAAGCGATCATTTGGGAGCTGCGGGGACATGCGCCGTAAGGCAGGTTTGATCGGCAGATGGATGAGTTCTTCGGCCTACATTGGGAATGAGAATACGGTTTTCACCGTATTGATTGAACACAGTAGCGAATGACGTACCTGAGACATATCCTTGAGGAGCAATAGTGCTGCGCTCCACGCCATTTCTGGTTCCCCTTTGAAGACTTGAGGGAACATTGATGCATGCCATGTACGGTTTCCGTGACCGTTTAACGCTTTTATCATAGTGTTCAGCTGTAACAGCCGTTGGTCCAGCTTTTCACTTGGAAGAGTAGGGTTCAAACTGCTGGTTGGCACTACGTAAACTCGGGACGGAACCTTGAACTTGCTGGGAAACACCTTGGCAAAAGTCTCGAGATGGCGCGACATCAGCATTTCGTCACATGTTGGATCCGAGTCGACTGAGTGGAGAAAGAGGATCCCAGAATGACATTTTTCGCGAAAGCTGCGACGGTATTTAGAACCCCATCACGAAAGCGCGTTCGAGACACTCACTTAGACTCTAACCATTCAGTCATCGTATTCTCAGCATGAACACTATCACCACCGGTATGGAAATACGGCGTGTCGACGACTATGATGTTGACTGGACCATTACCGAGCTTGCACCTCCACGCTTCAACGTTCTTTGTACCAAGATGTCCATCTCTGGCCACGTAACGACTCTTGGACAATTGTCTAGTAAACTGGTGACCAATCAGAAAAGTACGCTTGTAACGAGAGTGGGAGCGTTACCCAGGACTTGCCCGCCCCAGTTGGGCCGACCACACTGGCAAGTCGAGGTTTAGCCCAATGCTTGGGTAGAAGTGATGCTACTCCTTACAAAATTACGTAATCATTTTCTTCGACTTCCGGTTTCTTTGGTTGCGCACCCGCCTCATCGTTTGCTTGACGTCTCGATGAACCGGGCACGGCCCAATTGTCCAATTCGCTCCGCGGGCGTGAAGAGACGATGTGGGGCTTGGTAGCTGATGGTTGTGCTTCCGGTTCCTTTGGTTGTGCTTCCGGTTTCTTTGGGTGCGCACCCGCTTCATCGTTTGCTTGACGTTTCGATGAACCGGGCACGGGCAAATTGTCCGATTCGCTCTGTGGGTATGAAGAGACGATGTGGGGCTTGGTATCTGATGATTCTGCGTTGGACAAGAGGCCCTGGACGATGCCCCACGCTGTCTGGGGTTCTCCATCAAAAGGTTCTCCGTTGAACGAGGTATGCAGTCGTGCGCCTACAGCCTCTGCTTGACATTGCAGCTGAACCGTCAATGTTTTGAGCCTCTCTTTGGACAACTTTGCCCCAGTGGGCAAAGTCGGGACGACATGAATGACGCTCGGAAATGAATTTGGACGGTAGGCACGCCGAAATACATTGAGATGACTCGCCATTCTCAAATTTGTATCCTCAGGGTTAGATGCAAGACTATGCATGTAAATTATCCCAGCCCATTTGCACGGCTTCGTATGGCTAAACAGATAGGTTATTCACTGCATGCGGTGTGGGCTGGTTTATCTTACTATGACTCCACCCACTCTCGCAGCACATCCTCACCATCTGGATCCGTATAGGTGCAAAAAGACGGGGTGTCTACAATGACAATGTCACTGTGCATTCCGTCCAAACGGCATCTTTCCGCGTGAATCTCTGCGATTCTGGGCCGCTGGCTTTTGCTGACCTTAACGAGGACGTTCGCCTTTTTTAGAAGGTTGCTCATAAACTACAATGGTTATGAGCGATTGCATAGAACATGATAAAGGTTGGATTTACCCAACTCTTTCCTGCACCAGCGGGACCGACGATGCTAGTACTCTCAGCTCTACCCCGTCGTCGAAGATAACACCGCTGCACTCACAACACTACGGTGTCCGTCGGTAAAATGACGGTCGCCGTCCCAGACCCACCGAACCAGTCGAACAGACCCATGTAGTGAACGACGACTAAGAATTCCGTGTGAGTCGAGAAGTTAGATGGAAAGGGAGACTGGGATTGGACTCGAAAGGTGCGACTTCGCGTACACGCTTATAATGTATCTCCCAACGTGTCGCCAAGGCTGAATACCTGCAGTCTATTGATGGTAAGTAGGTCGCACGTGTAGGCTGTGGAAGGGTTTCATCTCATATATCAATGTTGACGACGGAACGCACCTAATCTTCTCAGCATGTACTGCTGCCCCAAAGATCGGTATGCAGTGATGCAGATGAACCAGCATGCCAATCTCGGCGAACAGATAGACGCTGGGATAAGACATTGATCGGTAGGAGTAGTTCCTATCATCCTGCATTATGACACGTTTTGATGCCAACGGACCCAACGACTTTTACACATCATTTCGTGAAGCGCTGACCATGTAAGTGTATGCACTGTTCAACGATACTTTGTCGGTTACTCGGTTTTTACACAGTTGGTGGGTCGGAACTACCGAGAGGAGGTCGCGTTGGCCAAGAATGTAAGTGCGGACGGCATGATGGACATCCTACAGAACCACACAACATGCAAGTACGGTTTGTAATAACTCAGTCTCCGACTTTGACGCTTCGGCTTCTCTGCGTGTGGCGAGACGGACGTAGACTAGCTTCTCGATACACGAAGCACGAGAAACACTTCCCAGACGTCACGGTATGCAACATAGATGCCAACGACTCATTCGGGGCATCGTTCTTTGGTCACTGTCATTTGGGGTTAACCCGGGGCAGCTGGAGTGCGTTCGCCTCATTCCCACCGTCGCGGTCATTATTATGATGAACAGTCTTCCATTTGATGTGGGGCAGCTCATGGAAAGCGTTGCTGATATCATTTCCGGAATTTTGGTAAGGAAAGCCTTGTAATAACATGTCACTCCTCGATATATTCATCCACCCTTCGATGGAGTTCATGGTGTTAGTCCATCGAGTATTCCACGAAACGTGTATAGGTATTTCCCCCCAATCTACGTCGCTGTGTTTGATCGGTGTATGAGATCACAGCTCCGGGGGTGATAGGGAGAGAAATCAGTTTCCGTCCGGATACCCCCCACGATGCGACAGGCAAGTATCAACGCGCAGCAGATGTATGAAGTTGAATCGCCAACGATTTTACCAGATCGAATCCTAATGTGTTGGGCTTGGAACATACCAAGTCACGAATACTCCCTATTCGAAAGCCGATCAAGATCCTCCAATACGCAATGTTCCTCCTGACGGTTGCCTCGTTTACTTGCACCACAACTCCTTGCGCTTTTGCGAGCGCTTTTAACATTAGTTCTTTGGCATTGCTCACACTCCTTGTTGAGTCGTGACCCTTGAGATAGAATGATTAAAATATCGGGGAAGTGGCGAGCTGATGTCTAGGGTTTGTTCTCGTGCCTCCGTTTTTGGCTGCATGATAGCGATGAGGTGGGTCTCAGATCTGAGAAATCAACTTACCGTCCTCATGCCCACAGCATCTTCCCTTTAAGGTATAATGCAACCGCCACTTGACTCACTCGGCCGTATTTCCGCACTGGACGCGAATGATGACCGCCTACCCACTGTGGGAGCTGCCTCCCTTGTGAACTCTGTTCCAAAGTCGCTCACCGAATGTTCGCCGCGTATTTTCCCTGGTACTTAACGCCCGCGAGCTTACGATATTCGCAACAGTGTAGTGCGTTCGAACGCCAATCCACCAACCCACCGCCGTTATTGTCGTAAAGGCGCTCGCATGCTGACCATCGAGCGCCATTCCCGGAGGTAGCGCCAGCTGTCGTGAGTCCGACGATGCAGCTAGTCAAACCGCAGGATTCTGCATCCGTGCGTCACAACGGCAATTTGGGTATCACCAGCATTGCCTTCTGTACGTCGCAACGATAGGTGCTATGATGAATCTCAGGTTGTTCCCAACCAGACGATGCAGTCGCCAGGAATCTCATCGTCCTGGGCAGATCCGCTGTTCCTTTAAACCGCTCACTCACCAATGGTAGCTTTATTGTCTTGTATAGAATGACCTCAGATGCTGACAGTACAGGAACACAGGTTCTCACATTTTCTCCACTCGCAAGTCGCATTCATGAGCCTGATACTCCGGTCTGTCAACAATCTCAGTCACCCTGAGCTAACTCGTCGCTACCCTGTGATGGAACTTCAGGCAGCGGCCGTATGGCAGTATACATGTAATCGCAGGGATATGACACTCTCCCCGATGAGTTGGACTGTGTGCCTGGTCGAACTGTGGAACTCCTACCCCATCACCGTCCAACCACGATTGGCGTGGCCCCCATATCCATAACCTGATTGGTCCTCTGTATGTGCGCAACAGTTCATGAGTTGAGCAAGTTGGAATTCTCCTCTCTTGCGGACGTACTCGTGGATACGTATCATCCAGACGTACTCGCGGTGCCCTCCACAAAATCATCTATCGCGTGCACCCACTCCCGGGGATCCGACGCTCAAAATTTTCATTGCGACCGATGGTTTTTCGATTGCCATCCCCACTCAAAACTTTTAAACTGAGTTACGATCAATATTTGAATCATTACCTTTGTCGTGGGTGTCGCAGATACTTAAATGCCTCGTCAGTTACGCTCCGCTTGTTTAGTGGCGCTTACTGACCGCTGGGTGCTTCTGCCAAACCGCACTCACTTCCCGCTTCGCAGGGGACTCGCACTCCAAATCACGCATCCCGAACGGTTTCTGGGAGCTGTTATGTATAGCGCCAAAGCTTCAACACTTCCGTGACGAGAGCCAGTGGGAAGCCCCGCCTGTCTAGGTCCCGAGCTCGGCAGTGTTCACCATCTCGATCTCACGATCATTGGGGAATCAATATTCAATTTCGGCGGAACCTCTCATAGCATGGTCTTCGTCGGGTTTTCCTAATACATGCCTCGTAGAGTTCTCGTGCTCGAATGACCTTTTCGTCTTTACACTTATCCCCTTACCCAGGAGTCCCTTGGAGTCGCAAGCAGTAGTAGACAACTAAGACAGCCTCAAAAACAATTGTCAATAGTTGTAGGTGTTCCATGTCGGAAAATTCATTTTCGAATTGCAGCCGCTTGCAAGCGGTTGCAAGGCCGCAATATGCCGCCGGCATTTTAATTACATTGTGACGCAACCCGAAAAATTCCCAATGTAGTTGCAAGGCAGTTCCAATTTCGTCTCAGTCAGCATGACTAATTTGGATGCTGCGCCTCTCTTGGGGGGGTCTCAAGACGTTACAATGCCATGCAATGTCGTTATAAGAAATTTAGACATCAAACCCCTGCAGGGGGGGGTCTCAAGGCCTTGCAATGTCATGTAATGCCATCATCACGGATTTGGAATGCCCGCCTCTCCGGGGGTGGTCTCAAGACCTTGCAACGTCACACAAAGGCATTGTAAGGGCTGAATCACATTTTGAGCCGTCACAACTTATTTTGACTCTTTCAAATGAAGTTTGTTTGAACAGAATGCCATTTTATTTCCATGTATCAGAAAGTAGTTCAAATGCACAATTCATCCAAGTAGGATACTAATACACACAGTACAACTCCCATACTCGAATGAGCACAAACAAATTCCGGGCAAACATAACGGTAACGGTGTCAATGAAGCAGCTGGGGTGAGAAGAGGCAAAGGGAGAGCAATGTCTACACATACAAATCAACACTTAATAAACATTTAACAGTTACGACGAGTCATATCAACATACCATAATATAGACAAGGATGGGAAGGGGCAAAGCGAGAGCAGTATCTATACAGGTAAATGAACACTTAATAAACCTTTTAATAGTGAAGTCATGTCGACGTACCATGTAGACGATGGGGGACACAGTAGGGATGGTAGGACGGTGAGCTTTCTCTCGTATGTCGAGGTGGGATGACAGCACCATAACTAGATGGTCCAGGTAGTAGACGGTGGCCGTCAGTAATCTGTTGAGTGGGGCATTGTCTGGCTTGGCACTGAGTGCACATTGGCATCGTTGTTTGGATGACAGTACTACGTACCATTGTGATATTGCCATCGAGGTTCAAAGAATGGGTGTGGTGAGAGGCTGGGTAGGATGTCGTCGTCGTCGTCATCACGGTTGCTCTGCATGAGAAGTAAACGATTGCAAGGTTGTTGCGGAGAGAATAAAGAAGAGAGGGACTGCTAACCGAGCTCCAACGAACTTGAAATACTACTTACTTAATTGTTTGTCATTGTGTACCTTTCAACTTAATTTGGATTGGTGCAAGGTGAGTTTGTGAAATTCGGCATGAATGAATGGAACTCATGTAAAGAGAAAGGGAACGATGGAGATGAAAAAATGAAAGACATGTGTGCAATGTATATAAGAGGTGAATGTCAGCTAGTCTGAATCTCTCAAGCCTGACCTCTACCATGCCTTGTCCTTCGAGCATTGGAGACGGCACTGCTAGATTCATCATCCAAGCCCACCTCATCCACAGTAACAGCGGTGGCTTTTCCTTTGCGTTTTACCTTGCCTCTAACCTTGCCTTTCGCACCAGGGGCTTCTCTGAGCTCATGCTCACCTGCAGCTTCTGAAGGACCAGGTGGGGGAGGGACCAGTTCATTGTCCAGTGTTAAATCCTCCAAGGCTGCCGAGATGGATGGGGCGACGGCCGGGGGAGTTACTGGGTGACTCAGGGATGGAGCGGATTCGCGAGGGGGGAATGGAGCTGAAGCTGACTGAGTGGTGACGACTGCTGGCAGTTTGACACCAGCTTCGAATGCATTCTGGTATGCGAGTTCCCAGTCATCTGCTTCAATCTGCACTGTCGCATCGTCTTCGGAGGAAGCTGGGAAGAGAGAGTTGTTGAAGAACTTGAATACCGACCGTGACCACGCATCCCCTTTCAGAAGGCACGAGCGGTAGTAGTTGTGCCATTCAAGATACGGGATCTGAGTCTTATCACCTTTCATATTGAGCGACATATCTCCCGATAGTATAAAAATCGTCTGATAAATGTTTTAGTTCCTATTAGCATGCTGAGAGTGCAGCATAATACTCACCACAACGGCAGCACCAGCAATCAATCCAGCTGAAGTATCCCTTAGCCCCCACAGCTTCGCCTTACATTTTGGTCCTGGGGCATTTGTACCACCACCAACTGATGACTTCCCAAAGAAAGCAGCCCGAATAGCCTGTTGAAGTTAGGTGGACATGAAGAGAAGAAGTGGAAAAGAAACATACCCGAACAAGGAGTGCCGTCTTCAAGAAATCGATGGACTTGAGGTTGTCGGGATCAGGAAAGAGGCAAGGTGCGAACTTTGTGTACTTTCCTGTAGGGCTGAGAAGTAGTTGCCGGCAGCGCAATTCCTCAAAGCAGTTGCATGAGCACAGGAAGAAGTCTGCAGGAAGTCCAAAAACTGCACCAGCCATACTTTTTATATCGGACACCATTTCCGAGCGAAGGCTCTGAACGCCATGTGAAAACTGAAAGTATTCAGTGTTGAGGACAAAGGGTACAGTCTCATATGTTCGGAAACGACTCACGGCCTCACCGAAGTCCTTATGGGCCATGAGAGATTGGTCTTCCTTTGGAATGTATTTGAAAAGTTCTGTCTTCACGCCGTCTTCAATGGCAAGTGGAGAGACCCAGTGCTCAGCTGCAAAGAGGTTGATTTCGGGGTTCTTGTGCAAGGGAAAGATCTCGGTATTGATCCACAGACAGTGCGTAGCAGAGTATTTGCGACCATGAGTACGAATAGCTTCTTCTTTGAGGGCGACCGACAGTTCCTTGTTTGATAAGTTCCCAACTTTTTTGCCCCTACAACCTTTTCCTTTCTGTGCTTCCAGGAGAGCGTTTCGTGACTCCAGGGTCTGGAGCTTGGTGCACATCTGCAGGAGGAGATTCTGCGCTTCTTCAAGTGCCTCGTTAACCCAAGGCGTCAGTACAACCTAGATTATAGGAGTAGATACCACGCTCACCTCACGGACTTCTCTCGGATTAGCATTTTCTGCACGTGGGGCAATGGCAGCACGGATTCACTTCAGTTCCTCAGCCTCACTCGCTGAGGAAGAATCACTCGACTCGGGGTCATCAGAGCCCTCGGCACTGCTTAAGGCAGGGGTGAAGTCTTGACGTCGATGCGTTGGGTTCATTAGATTTGGAGTGGGAGCTAAGGACGGAGCGAAGATTCCGGTGAGGTGGGACTTGGTCCGTTCATTATAACCTATATATACGATTCCGGTCAACCTGACCACATAATGCAAAGACTTGGGGCAGGTCGACGTTTGACCGGCCTCGAGGCTTGTGGGAGGCACGATTATTACACCTGGGTTAGTGTCAGCAGGTAATACCGTGTGCTCAATCCCTACCGAAGTTGTTAGTTTTTACATCACAACAGAGAAATTCTACTTGAAGCTCCGTCAAACACCCAACACTATTAACCTATTGATGCCGTTAGTATACAAACGATCTCCACTGGTCAGGGCTTCTTGTTGCCACATGACTGCCTCGTTGCACGCTACTCTATGTTAACGGCTGCACTGGAAGCAATGTAAGTAATCATGCAGCATTGATACACACCTCGGTTGCATTCACCACAGCCTACCACACGGTGTCAACGAGGTGCGGCGATCTCATGGCATTCATCGCTTGAGGGAGAGGGGTGATAGCGTGGGCTGCCACTTGGAGGCGACTCTCCAACTCAACCCACAACGCTCCGCTATTCCGAAACAAAAGGGGCATTCTTCGTTGACTTTTGAGCCACATCAGCGTTGAATTGGGCTTGTACATGTCATTTGAGGCGTGCACGTAGACTACACGAGCGCGATCGATCTCTCCGAAGTGGCATTCAAGAGCTCCGAACCAAACACATTTCAGCGGTCTGCTTAGAAGGCAGAACCTCCATTTCGTGTGTTCATATCGGTCCGGTGGCAGGGTAATCCATAAATGGCTTTTGCGATGTATATACAATGACTCCAAAAACCCTTTCCATGTTTGACCTCACAGCAGGGTTTGAAGTATACTGCCAGACACATGAAAAATCACAGTAGGCTTTGGTGGAGTCATAAATAGTACATACTCATGGCTACAAGATTGCCCTATAGGTCATGTGATTTCATTCACACAGTCCTGAGATATGGGCATTTTAAAACAGCAAGTCCATGGAAAGGGTTTTTTCACTTTTTAATTGGTACCTAGGATCTCATGGAAAACATGCTATATTTGCTATTGTTTGTTGATAAAAACAATGACACACATTTAAACAATATGTCTGAGTTTAAAAAAGTTCACATCCTCCATTGCTTCCAACCACCATTATGGTCAGATCCCTTTCTCTTACCCAACAAAACACCATTCTCTCCTTGCTGGATTCTGGCCATTCTGGTGAAGCTATTGCCAAGCAAATTGGTGTTAGCCCCTCTGCTGTATCCAAACTTTGTTCTAAGAGGCATTCCACACTTCCTAAGGCCATTGGAGGGCGTCCTTCCAAGCTTTCCCCTGCCAATGTTCGCCATGCTCAACACCTTATCACCTCTGGCAAGGCTGAAACTGCAGTTCAAGTCACCAAATCCCTTTCCAATATCATCAACCAGCCTCTCTCTGCCAATACTGTCTCTCTTCACTTGAAGAAGTCTGGTATGAAGGCTGTAGTCAAGACCAAATGCCCTATTCTTTCTGCTAAACATTGCAAGGCCTGCTTGGATTTTGCCTACACCCACAAGAGCTGGACTATAGAGGACTGGAAGAGGGTTGTATAGTCCAATGAGACCAAAATCAATTGCCCGGGGTCAGATGGACACAAGTGGGGTTGGAAAAAGGCAGGTGAGGGGCTCAGTGATAGGTTGGTACAGGGAACTCTCAAGTTTGGAGGGGGTTCTTTGATGATGTGGGGTTGTATGATTTGGGAAGGAGTTGGCTATGCTGCAAAGATTGATGGTAGGATGGATGGGGACCTTTCCCTTCAGATTTTGAAGGATGAGCTTCAACAACATTGGAGTATTATGGTCTCAATCCATCTGAAACAATCTTTCAGTAAGACAATGATCCCAAGCATACTTGCAAAAAGGTTAGAGATTGGCTAGAAGAGCAGGATTTTTGGACCATTGTATGGCCTGCACAATCTCCTGACCTTAACCCCATTGAACATCTCTGGGGTTGCTTGAAAGGAAGGCCCACAAATCATGAAAACCCCCTGAATGGGATTCATGAGCTATGGGGGAGAGTTCAGGTGGAGTGGGAAGGGATACCAGTGGAGGAGTGTCAGAAACTGATTGAGAGTATGCCCAGAAGGGTTGAGGCAGTGATTAGAGCAAAAGGTGGCTATACCAAGTACTGATAATATCCTAATACCCTTGTAAATTCAAAAGTGAAAAAACCCTTTCCATGGACTTTCTGTTTTAAAGTGCCCATATCTCAGGACTGTGTGAATGAAATCACATGACCTATAGGGCAATCCTGTAGCCAAGAGTATGTACTATTTATGACTCCACCAAAGCCTAGTGTGATGTTTCATGTGTCTGGTAGTATACTCCAAACACTGCTGTGAGGTCAAACATGGAAAGGGTTTTTGGAGTCACTGTAGCATACATCTAATAAAGTTCGTCAGTAAACATCCGCTGGAATCTGCAACGAAGTACCTCAAATATGTCTTCACCAACAACTACCTGAGTAGCTCGTTCATAATCTCATTTTCCAGAAAAGTAGCGTAATTGACGATGATCTGTGTGCTTGCAATCTTCAGTTCCATGATCTTATCGTAGACCACTTTTGCTGATTCGACCGTTCCTACGGATTCCTCTAGGTTGCACAGGTAGTGACTGGAATAGATCAGCCACACATTCTATTAACATGTTCGTAGATGTACATGATCATGGCAGGTGGCCTTCGTGTTTTTCGGTACGTTGCATGACTCGGATCGCTTCATTGTAATTCCTACCAGGCTATAAGTGGACCCCTTGTGGAAAGCGGGAGGGAAACTTACTCGTGACGCAATTCCATCTCAGCCCATTCACACCAAATATCCGCGAGGTCTTCAGTGGTCCTGCGAAGGGGGTAACGTGCGTAATGCATGATCAAGCGTCCAGCGAGCATGGGTACGAGAGATGACAGGTGGGCAAAGGGGGTGAGAGAGGATGGAAAAATACATCAACCACAGCCAAGGTAGCCAAGAATCTATTAGCATGATTTGAAGGAGATGGGGGGGCAGTCTATGCGCACCTTTAGGTGCATTCATAAATCACAACGAGTGACTTCCATTCCTCCAAACTGACGACCCCATCCAATCCACTGTCCCACTCCTCACTATAATCGTGCTCCTCCTCCAGGGCGTCCCTCAATGCCGGATATTTCTTCCCTCCACCATCCCTCTCCTGTGATTGGTGAGCCAAGCACGTAAGATATTCTCATCTGCAAGTATGACTTCCATAGTTTGAATGAACTGGGAAGCTGGGCGAGAGCAGACTCGTGTAGGTACATCAAACACTGAAGAGAGAGTTGCACGAGAGGAGTTGCGAGTGGCCCCAGAAGTTGAGTGCGAGGCTGCGAGCATCGTTTGGCCTTCAATTGCATGTTGAACACCAAGAGCCCGACTGTTCGGAGGGTCGAGTCTGCGAGAGGTTGACCAATGCATCGGCGATGCCCTCATCATAATCCTCGTCAACCACTCTGGACGGCAGGCGGGGAGTGGCATAGTTGGAGATGGCTGTAGCGAAAGATTTCCAGAGCCGCTAGAGCTCGCCATGTCCTGTCCGCCCTTGGCTGAGAACGAGGCGACCTTGAACGATGCAGGCATATTGGGGGGAAACCCATTTGAATCCAGGCGTGCCGACTGCTCCTCCTTGCCACGGCGTTGACGTTTCTTCCTCTCCTTTTTCGGCACATCGCTTGGAATCAACCCACTCACGCTCTGTGTGTCCGAATCCTTGTCCTTTAATGGCTGTGGCTGCTTCCTCCTGCTCTTCGACTCAGCTGATGATGGCTCCAGAGACATAGACATGTGCATGCTTGTATGGAGTGGAATGCGAGGTGGTGCCTCTGGCGAGTTTGCCATCAAACCTGACTGTCTTCTCGAGTCCACATCTCGTTCCACCGGACATTCACATGCATCGAACCTAGCGGGGTCATATCGCCAGTGGCCACTTTCAGGAGGACCAGAAGGAGCCAAGGGTGGATGGGGTGGGCCGCTGGGAGGCTTCGAGTCCCAAAGAGGCTGTGAGTGGTGCGTAGAGCGAGGGGGCATCTCCATCGGGCTTGGCACCCGGCGGGGACCTGGGGAACGAGATGCATATTGTAAGGCTGCTGCGAAGACTGGCCAGGATATTCTGAACGTCCACGGTGGTCGTGATCCTCCCAGTCATGATGGTGCTCCGGGAGAGGACCACGGCGGTCCCAGTGCATATCGCGATCAGTTGGACACGGTGGCTCGCGTGAATACAGAGGCAGCGACCGCTGGGAAGCAGGAATGCTTGGCTGACCCGGACCAATTGGCTGACGACCTGGAGGGGCATACACGGAGAAGCTCGAGCCAGGGGAGCGAGGGTGAGTGGGGTGAGAGGCAGGCGAAGTAGAGCCCGAGGACACGCGTAGTCGACGGTTGAAGTACTCCAAGTGCTGCCGTAGTTCGTGGTTGGCGGAAGAATGCAACTCCTCCATCGGGAGCTGCTGTTGAGGGATGGGGTGGTGCAGCAAAAGACATTGATGGCCAGCGGTCGGGCCATGACCAACACTTTTCGCGGACAGGACCAGAGAAGTCCCGCTGATGGTGGAGATCGACGTCCATGGGAGCAAGAGGCATATGAGAAGGCGGATGCCATGATTCATCGATAGAAACAGGAGGGGGTGGACCCCTGAAATGAGGGCTTGGGGACGAGTGGCTGATGGGTACTGGAGGTAGAGGCAGATGGATGTTGTCATTGTTTCCAGGACCTCTGTAATTGGACTCGGACCTATGGAGGAAACGAGTCGAAGTCGACTGGAGAAGTAGAGGGGGGCCACTGAGGCCAGGCGGAGGTGCAGAGGGATTGGCGTAGGCATTCGGGTGAACGTCCTGTGGACCGGGGGTAGCGGGAGGCTGACTACCGGTAGCTTGGGCATTCTTGAAGAGTTGCAGCCGCTGTGAGACGACGTGATTGCCAGGGTCAAGCTCTGCAGCACGAGCGTATGGTGTCGATGGCATCAGAGATCTGGTTGTTGCAGCTCTCGTACAGGCTGCCCAGGTCGAACCACACCTCAGAGATGTATGGATTGATTCGGATGGCTCGCGAGTATGCATCGAGTGCATCGTGGAACTGGTTAATTTGGAAGTAGAGGACGCCGATGGAGCACCAGAAGGTGGGATTCCTGCCATCGTGGTAGACGGCCTGCTGATAATAAGCTTCGTACGCCTTTAATTTGTTATACTTCTGACCTGCCGGTTGCGAATTTGTAGTCCTTCCCCCACCGAACATCGCTGATGGTGAGCAAGTCTGGGTGTATCTTCAGCGTCGGCACTGTTTGGAAAGGGTGCACATAAAGTAATAATAACGACTGCCGGTCCACAATTAAAGAATATTGATTGCACTTCTAATTACACTGTTAGGGGCCATGCCCTAATTTAGATGTCTGTAATCATCCGCAGGCATGTGATACTCCGGTATCACATGCCTGCATGTCTAGTATATAAAAATTGTCGTAGTGACTTAAGGACATCACTGTCTTAAATTTTACATTGCGAATACCATACGGTACAGTTCGCAGGTGTGAACTAAGGCAACACAACCTAACTCACGAATGTCTTCCGACCCCGTGCTAGTACGAAGGACTCAGAGTCCTTCAATTGAGATATTCGAAGAAGGCGAGGAGCCTTCGAGGAGAGAGATGAATGAGAGGGATGCCCCAATCGACCCTTGCATGGCCTTCGAGGCTATGAACGACTTCCTCGAAAGTCTGCAGCAACAGTGGCTGGACTACGGGTATGGCCCCGAAGGTTTCGACAATCATGGGGTAAACCCTGGCGTGCATCATGCAGAAGAATTAGAGAGGTATAGGCGGGCACTCGCCGCCAAGAGTGTGAGCAGGACAACTACTCCGGACGTCGAACCTACGATTAAGAGAGAGGGGACAATCCCTCATTTCTGGCCAGGAATGCCAGTAAGGAGGGAGAACCTCCCATTCGAAAGAGCTGACACTCTCAGCAGAAGGGGTGGATTCGCTCCTAACATGCCAGATCGCCCTGCATATTTCTCGAGGCGAGACTCGGATATTATCTGACAGATGTTTGGAAACGAGCGGTGTAGGGAGTCCATACTCCCTAGGGCTGAGTATCATAACCCTATACCATTTCCCCTATCGCCCTAACCACTCACCATGGGTCTACCATCCTTCGGAAAGGTCGCCGCTGCTCCACTCTCGGCTACCTCGGTTAATACGAGCGCCTCCTTCGCTTACCAACGCCGCCGCCACCTAATCGGGAAGTAACCCCTGTCACCGACACTCGTCACCGCAACAAGTCACCGCCTACCCCTATACTCGTCCCCATTCGTCGTCCACCCCTATCTGCGTCGGCCTTCAGCCCTTCATATGCCTATCAAGTGTCTACTGACCGTCGGCAGTCTGCCCCGTCACTTGTGACGTCGGCTACTCAGTACCTGTAGCCCGTCTCGAGACACCGACGCCCACCGCCGCCAGTAGTACCGCCGCCCCGCACCAGACCGCCCCAAAGAGTCGCCGCAGCGTCGGTCAAGTAGCACAGACGTTCTAGGCATGTTCTTCTCGCCGCTTTTCCCCTTCCTTCTGCTTTTCTTTGCTTTCTTCTACCCTTCTTTCATACCTACGACCTGTAGTGCCTTACATCGGCGCTTTTTCCTTCAAAATTTTTCTGACACATGACATCTCCGAAATTCACCGAAATATTCCTTTGTGACAGCCACCTCTACGATACAAAACACCGCTGTACTTAGGAAAAATATACCCACTTTTTCTGGCGTCACCCTCTGTGTGTCTGAGAGTCCCTTTGAGTCCCCAGAGCTGTTTTCTTGCGTATCTTCGAGTCTTTTGAGCCCCCTTTGCGTCCCCAGAGTTCCCCACCGAGTTCTACCGCCATACTTGTGACCGCTTCGAGTTATAAAATTTTTCTGCTGCCTTCAGAGTCGTCCTTCCAAGTCTACGAGTGCTCCAACAGTCTACAAGCGTCCTATATCGCCGCCTATCGAGTTCTGAGCCCCTCCGACTATCCAACCACCGCAACTAATCCCCTCCCGCCTTTCTGTGGCGGCAGTTCGAGTTCTACCCCGCCAGTACCCTTCCGACGCAGGGAAACCTTCCCTTTTGCCGCCTAGTCACTCCCCCCACTTCCTTTCCGACTCACGACCCCTCGGGACGAGCCTAGGCCTAGCCTACAGCTTTCCCCCTTTTCCCCTTGCGCTCTCACAAGAAGAGTTGCCCACAGCGGGGGGCTGCGATACTCCACCAGATGGCTCGAGATTGCACTATTGCAGCCAGAAACGCTGCCGGAGGAAACAGGGATAATACCCCTGGAGGAAATGATCGAGATGAAGCGGCTGAGAATCTATACGGCCGAAATGAAGATGGAGGCGGCCCTCCCGAAGGAAATAACTATGGGGGAAATTTCCCTGGTCAGGGATTCCCTGGGGGTGGTCCCCCTGACGGTGGCCCTCAAGGAGGAGGACCCCCTGGTGGTGACGACCTGGACGAAGAGGACGAAGACGGTCCTCGAGGATATGGGAGGATCCCCATAGTTGGGGGACGACGTGTCGTCCAGGGAAACCGACCGAACTATCTGAGGGGATTCACCCCAGGTAATACGAGGTATATGGATTTTATGCAAAACAAATACGCACAGCATATCTGGGAACAAGTCGGGTTACCGATGGGACAGGTTGGACCTGAAGTGAAGGCGATGACACTGCAAGCATTTCACACTTTTCCTTCAGAAAACATGCTGAGAAAATGGAGGGAAGAGATACTCTTTTATTTTGCATGTTTGGAAGGGAAAAATGCAAAAATAATAATATATGTTTGTCTGAAAAACATAGATTGATGGTAGTGTCCATTAGCTTCTACTCTAATTGGCATTAGCATCCATTCATGTTCTCTGGAAGAAAATAAAACATTATTTTTGCATTTTTTCTTTCCAAACATCAAAAATAAAAGAGTATCTCTTCCCTCCATTTTTTCAGCATATTTTCTGAAGAAAAATTGTGAAATGCTTGCTGTGTGAACCCGCCTAAGCCCGGGAAGTACGGAGGCCAGGATGACCTGGATAAGTTCGACGACTGGCTGGGCCAGATATTAAAGTACTTTCGTACATTCAAGGTCACCGGCCCTGATTGCGATGAAGATCGCGTATTGTACACTGGGTTGTACTTGGAGGGTCTAGCCTCCCAATGGTATGACCAAGAGGTCAACTCCCCGAATCGACAAGTACCTCACTGGACCTTCGAAGAACTCATATGTGGACTATTCAAGCGATTTGTCCACGAGGCGTCGGCGCAGAACGCTGCCGACAAGTATGATCGAACGAGGTTCGAATATGACAAGGGGGCCCTTGCATATTATAACGACTTGAAGCGTCGTGCACACCGAATGGTGCAGCCTCCGGACGACTACTCGTTCAGGAGGAAGTTCTTGTGGGGGCTACCGCACTCTATAATTAAATCGATATTCGAAGCTCGTGGAATATCTGCAGAGCATTCAACGATCGAGGAGATCCTCGAAGAAGTAAGGTGCATGGAAACTGCGCAGAAAGCAGTGAATATGCATATGAGAACGAGCCACGCCGGCTCTGGAGGGAAGACCTCCCAGGGACGAAGTGGCTCACACCCACATGGAAACAGGAGCGCAGGTAGCTCCATGAACAAGGACAATTATAAGTACTTCCAGAAGGGAAATACGTTATATCGACGTAAGGCGAACTTTGCGCCAAAAGGCGCTGATGCTGGAAGGAAGGGTGGACAGTTCCACCGTAAGGATGGTGACCATAAGTACCATCATAAAGAGCGAGACGACTCGCAGCAGAAAGGACGGCAGCCCCGAAGGTTCATGCTGGGGATTACGTGCTTCAACTGCTCGGAGGTAGGCCATATGGCCCCAGATTGCCCTCATCCTCGAAAGGACAAGAACAAAGCGGCGGTTAAGCCGCGGTTATACGCTGTAGACGTCCAAGAGGAAGAGGGACGCGATACCCTCGTAAAAGATCAGTCGGAGGAACCCGACGAGGGAAAAGTCGTTGAAGGTGAACCCGGTCACAACGAATCTAGTGATCACGAGGAAGGATCACACTGTGACGAAGTGGAAATCGTCGACGAGTACGAAATGTACTCAGAGATTGACGACGACGACGAGCCCGTCGCATACTTCGGCGCTATACACGAAGAAGATGAAGCTGTTGCTTCCGATGAGGAGGTAACTTGCGCTATGATGCGCATTGTACATGAAGACGAAGACTCGTCGGAAGAAGACCAGGTTTCCGAGGCGGGAAGTGATTTCCCAGATGCTAATGGAGGAAGCCCCTACGAGGAAGAACCTCAGGAGGAAAAGTGGGAATGGTCCGGAACATATGGAGCAGTGCACGAAGGGACGTGCGATGAGTGTCGACATCGAGTCGACCATGTAGCAGAAGGGCTACTTAGTAGGGATGAATCCCTTGCATGAGCACTTAATGTACCGGAAGAACATGCTAGGCGTGAATACCACAGAGGGGTAGGAGAAGGAAACCGCATACGACTCTCGGATGCGAATGGTAGTATGAATCACGTACGGGCTGCATTGCAGACAATGGCATTCCATCTCAGAGTCCGCGAGGGCTATCATATGAACACCCTATGACAAATGATATTGGCACCAGAGGACGTGCGACATCTGCCAGGATGCAGTCAAGAGCTACAAGAGCATCTGGACAATGCCATATTTGACATACGCCGCCAAAGCATGTCGGAAAGTAACATCGGGATTTACCCCGACATGGTGATAGTAAATACCCTGTGGGGTAAGGTATGGATCAACCGAGACAATACGATGGAATATCAACCATTGGTAATGGGAGGTACAGGGGGACCTCTGTGGAGTGCGTCTCTGAGGATAACAGATGAAGATATGGACTCCCAAATGGAAGATCCCATAGAGTTTAATAGCGTGGTAGATACTATGTCTACGGGAAATCGATGGATTTGGTCTCCCATCAACGGTGCAATCCATGAAGAACCTTCATGCCGAGAATGTGCTCAGAGAATAGAGCACGTATCCGAGTCAGCAATCGACGGAGACACTACGCTGAATGTAGCATTGCGATACCCAGAGCAATTGGCTCGTAGAGAGTATGACCACGGCTGGGAAGATTGCGACCAAGCGCAGATGGAGGGACATGGAATGAACATGGATCGCATGCGTTATGCGATGCGAACCATGGCAGACTGGATACAGTCCTTGGAAGCTGACAGGCTTCAGACGATTGCAGATATATTAGAAATACTGGGGGAACACAGTGGCGTGGCCCCAGAAGTGTGAAGAGCACTGGAAACAATGGAGGTTCGCCTCCAACGAACCACTGAAATTAATCGTCGTGTCGGAATATATCCCAACGATATGATAGTAGTGACCCCCCATGGTGATGTGATTATCACGAATGACGAAGGACAATATTGTCATACTGCACGGTTGGCAGCAATGGATCTCGCTGCAAAGATTGAGCCGGTGACAAAGTCACTGACACGATCATTTCGGTATGCTATGCATACGAATAATGTGGTGGGATCCCGTCCCAAAATAAGTCCTGAATTGCGGACGTGCGCAACATTGCAGAGCGTAATTAACGGATGTACCGCGTATACGATGATAGACACCGGGAGTACGGGTAACTTCGTGAGCCCGGCATTCGCCAAGGTCACGAAGATGAGGGTGTTTCCCCTCGAGCAGCAGCTGACGCTGCAATTGGGCTGCATAGGCAGCCGGTCGAAAATTACTCATGGTGGAATATCCACAATACACATTGGAAATTATGAAGTGGAATTATACTTCGATGTAGCGAATATTGATCGCTACGATTGTATAATAGGAATTCCCTTCCTAAGACAAACTAAAGCGATTTTAAATTTCGCAGAGAAAACGATACAGATAGCAGCAGAGTGCGTGCCTCTCCTCACAGAGCCTGAGGCTCTGATGACGGGTAAAACCCGTCCTAAGCATTGACTCTCACGCCCTGCGAGGCCTCAGTCTCGCGAGGGCTCTAAAGGGGGGAGGGGATCCGATAGAGTAAAAGAGCCAAGGGGCTCAACGAAAAGCGAGGAACATCTCGCAATAATAAAGCCAAAAAAATTGTTGAGCAATGAGGATATACCTCAGTTACGGAACCAATGGTTCGAACGGTATAAGCACAGGCTTAGCGGGGTGATCCCGAAACTGCCTCCACTACGGGAGGTAAACCACAGGATCCCCCTGATAGACGAAAGGAAGCAGTACGCGTATCACCTGCCACGGTGCGCTGACGCGCTTAAACAACAGTTGTCGGATAAAATCCGACTGTATATGGATGCAGAATGGTGGGTGCTGAAAAGCGTCCCACAGGCTGCTCCGATGCTATGCATCCCGAAGAAAAATGGAAAGCTGCGGACAGTCATTGACTGCCGCAAGAGAAATGAAAATACTGTGAAGGACGTCACCCCCTTCCCGGATCAGGACCAGATATGAATGGACGTAGCACGAGTGAAGTATCGCTCAAAGATTGATTTATCAAACGCATATGAACAAGTTCGTATAGAACCCGAAGACGTCTGGAAGACGGCCTTCTTGACGATATATGGGACTTTCTTAAGTCAAGTAATGCAGCAGGGAGATTGTAATGCCCCTGCGACGTTTCAACGCCTTATGACAGTGATCTTCAGAGATCACATAGGACGTTTTGTATACGTCTATCTCGATGATATATTCATCTTTAGCGACACAATTGAGGATCACGAACGACACCTCAGAATAGTGTTTGAAACACTAGAAAAGGCCGACTTCTACCTTGAGAAGGAGAAGTGCGACCTTTATGCAGAAAAATTGGACTGCCTAGGGCACATCATAGATGCTAAGGGCGTCCACGCCGACAGAGACAAAATGTCTCGAATCAGGAGCTGGAGGACCCCGAAGAACCTAAACAAAGTCCAAAGGTTCGTAGGACTAGTGGAGTATCTAGCACAGTTTATGCCAGACATATCGGCGTATACTACACCCCTGACTGGTATACAACGGAATGAACATCCGTTTCAGTGGAGGGAAATCCATGACAGGTGCTTCCAAGTGATCAAGGATCTTGCGTGCAAGTATCCAATCCTGCGGCCTATTGATCTGCGAAAAGAAGAGCCAATATGGCTCGTGTGTGATGCATCACTCTATGGAGTGGGTGCGTTATATGGGCAGGGGCCCGACTGGAAAACCTGCCGACCAGCAGGATTTATGTCGAAAAAGTTGAGTGATGCTCAACAGAATTATCGAACATTCGAGTGAGAAACTCTCGCAATAATCGAAGCGCTCTTGAAGTGGGAGGATAAACTCCTCGGCTTCAAGTTTACGATCATCACCGATCATGAGGCATTGGGGTACCTCAAAACCCAACGAAAACTGTCGAGTCGACAAGTCCGCTGGTTGGACTACATGTCACGATTCGACGCAAACATCGTCTATGCAAAAGGCACGGAGAACCGCGTAGTGGATTGCCTTTCTTGTTACTACGAGCAAGAAGGAGGGGACGTAGCCTCCGATGATGAAGTCGAATGGGCCGATGCAGATATACGTTTGGACCCAGAGGGGGACGACCTCCCTCAAGAGAGGTGGCGAGAGCTGAAGTTATCAGCGATGAGAGAGGGAAGTACCCCTCGGAAGAGTAGCCGGTTGAAGGAAAAGGTTGAGAAAAGATATGAAGAGGCTAAAGAGATGGCCTCAGCCGCAGATCAGAGTAACAAGGAATCCCCTAGCGCAAGTGCGCAGGAAGACCCTACGATACTCGAATCTGCCGAGGCCTCTAAAGCCTCCCCAATAACATTTGGAGAAGCACCAGGCTTCCTGAATGCTATCTGCGCAGGATATAGAAGCGATCCTGTACTCGCGAAAGTGATGGCACAGCCGTCACACTATCCTCAATTCGAAGGGGAAGATGGCCTTCTATACACGAGAAATCATGGAGGAGAGAAGGTGCTATGCCTTCCCCATGCAAAGTACGACGGCGATGATACTATCGCCAGGGTAATTGATCAAGCGCACAGGACGCTGGGACATTTTGGATCCCAGAGGACAGCGGATTATATCCGCAGATGGTATTGGTGGCCGAAACTCAGCCGGGAGGTGGACAAGTTTTGTTGAACATGTCCAATATGTCAGACGACAAAGAACGACAATCAGCGACCGAAGGGTCTATTGCACAGTCTGCCTGTGCCGAGAAGACCCTGGGGGTCGATAGCAATGGACTTTGTGGGACCTTTCCCACCGAGCGACGGGCACGACTACCTGTGGGTGGTCCTGTGCCGTCTAACGTCGATGGTACACCTAGTACCGGTGACTACGACGATACGAGCGTCAGAGCTCGCGGGGATGTTCATACGGGAAGTCATCCGACTACACGGACTACCAGAGACGATAGTCTCAGATCGAGACGCGAAGTTCACGTCGACTTTCTGGCACGAAACACACAGAATGTTGGGAGCGAAACTCCTAATGTCGATGGCGTTCCACCCACAAACAGACGGAGCGTCTGAACGAGCGATAAGGAATGTAGCGCAGATGCTACGAGCCATGGTCCGACCAGACCAGACGGATTGGACATCGAAGATGCCAATGGTCGAGTTCGCGATCAACTCGAGCATAAGTAGCTCGACAGGGTTCTCACCCTTCGAGTTAAATTACAGGTACATGCCCGAAGTAATGCAACGAGTCAGAGGGGGGATGCCCTCAACGGCACCAGGGGTGAAGACCTTCGTAAAACAAGCATTAGAAAATCTTGAGATGGCCCATGATGCCATCATTGAAAGCAGGGTAGTACAGACGTACCATGCGAATAAGAAACGAAAGGAAGGCTTCAGCCTTCGAGAGGGGGACCTTGTCTACCTCTCTACTCAGAACTTGAGCGTTCCGAAGGGACGTGCACGAAAGCTCGTGCCAAAATTCATCGGTCCGATGAAAGTGTTGCGCTGTGACAGCGCGAATGACACCTACACTCTGGACCTGCCAGAACAATTGTGCCAGCAGCACATACACCCAACGTTCCACGTCGGGTTATTGCGTAGATACGAACAGAACGATGATGTTCTGTTCCCGAGGCGTGACGCGCACGCGTTCTATGATGTCGGTATGACCGACGAAGAGGAGTGGTTAGTAGATGAGATAACGGCTCACCGGTGGACGAATAACAAGATAGAGTTCCTTGTGAGATGGAACCTCGGAGACATGACATGGGAGCCAGTGTCTAACTGTAAGGAGCTTGAGGCCCTCGACAGGTACCTCGAGCTCCAGGGCATACAAAGTATACGCCAGTTGCCCTGAAGGGCGAAATAGTACGTGTAGGCGTACGGTAACCACTAAGTGGTTAAACGTAGTTGGGAGACTACTACCGGAAGCAAACGGACAAGTCAGAAAAAACAAAAATAAAAACAAACAAAAGATAAAAATAAAAATAATACCGTCAATAATACCGTCGGCCTCGAGCACAGCATAGTTACCAAATTTAATTAGAGTATATACTTTCCTCCGATCACATTTTCACCGTTTCACGTGCATTAACTTTACTGATCACGTGATTTTCTTTTTACAATACTCCGTCTTCTTCTTCTTCTTTTTCTTTTTCTTTAATGCTCATAACGTTCTAGTAGATACAATGTCCCACCGCGATCACCGTCGCAGAGACCCCCCGAGCCCACAAGGCTCAATTAGCCCCACCCCGTCCCGATCTCCCTCGCCCCGGCGAGGCAGATCCCCCGCGCGTTCCGACGTGCCTCACGATGGTTCGCCATCACGTTCGTACTCTCCGTCCCCCGTCGACCGACGCAGTCTGCGTACGGTCAGCAGTGGCCAGAAATGGCCACGATCACCCTCACGCTCGTCGTCCTTCGAGTATGAGCCCCACCAGGACAAACGTTCCTGCCCGTACTGGGAATGCCACCCCCAGTTTCCTTTCTTGTGCCATCATGGCGCTTGTGACCAGTGCGCTTCATCTCTCCCAAGGCATGGCCTTGTCCAACGCAGGTATCATGCCTGCTATCGTTACTTTGGCTGATGAGACCGCACGTCTCATTAAATGTACCCCCTATGACGACCTACGTCATCGTATCAGCCGTCTCGAGCGTGATCTCGAGGAAACCTCCTACGACCTCCGTCGTGCCCTCCGGAAGATCGATGATCTTCAACGCGAACCTACCCCCACCATCCCCGCTCCCACTATGGTTGAGCAAGCTGCGCGTGACTTCGAACGCGCTCGTGTCGCCTCCTTGGGGGGGGCGTACTTATTCATCAAACGTGGAGGCTAGTTCCTCCAGGCTGCCGCCTCCACCAGCACCACAGCCTTCTTCTTCTTCGAGGGGGAGGGTACAGGCTAAACCTGCGTCGCAGGTTGAACCTGTAGTGTCAAGAAAGGGCAAAGAGAAGCAGCTCGAGGATACCCATCAGGCAGCGCCTGATTACGAATTTACCGCCATGGAGGAAGATACCTCCGCTCAACAATGTTACGATGACGACATTCCTATGGTCGTCGATACCACCTCTCAGGGAACACTCTTCCCTGAATTTACGGGAGAAGAGAACCCGTACAGAGTACGGGTCCTTGGGCAAGGCAGGGATGGCGTGAGGTCGATCCTCTTTGTGAGGATCAACGACAACCTCTATGCCTATGATGATGAGAGGCTTGGCACCACCCTCGCCAACATTTGCCAGGGGACCCCCCCTCCTGTTCCCCTCAGACGAGGAAATCTCATCGCATCAGTTACCAGATGGGACAGGGGGATAATGGGTCCCATTAGACTCATTAACACTGTGGAGGAAATCCGCAAGCTGTACGCCGAAGCATACAAAGAACCTGAGGAGAACGCTCCTTGCGTCCGTAGGGCGCAGGAGCTGATCACCTACATCAACCTGTGGAAGAAATGCAGGTTGGTCACGAACGAGGTCATGAACCTCGCACTTAAGGAATGGAGGCCGCCAGTTTGGGCCTCCCAGAAAGCGCGCCAGAGGAGAGAGGCGCTACGAGACAAGGAAAGGGCAAGGAGGGAGGGAGAAGCCCTCGCATTACAACCCGCCAGTGGACAGCCGGCCTTACAACAGCGGATAGGGGGTCAACCCGCCGCTCCTTTGCCAGAGATGGGTCAGAGACCCATCGTGACTCTCCGCGACCGCCTGATGGTCGAAAACCCTGGGGTCCCCCAAGCCCCTGCTCATCAAGAACGACCCCCTCCAAGGGGTCGAGCATTTAATCCTAGAGGAGGAGGTCGAACCTCCGGAAAGAAGGGAAAAGGGGGGATCCCCGAACTACCACGAGAGGCTCCGAGCCTCGAAGCCCCAGTCGCTGACTGGGTTAAATTTATCCACGAGTACCAGAATGGGTACAACGGTTCAGACGAGAGCTCCGAGCTCTCGAGAATGTTCCCTGGGGCGCTAGGTGTCAGTGAGCGCCCCCGACGATGACGAGTGGGAAATCAGTCCTCCCACAGCGCAGTTAGTACGAGGGTTCCTCCTCTACGAACGACTGGCTCCAGTCCCCAGAGGGAGCTATGACCGGATGGTCTGGTTCCGGGAGCTAGTTTGTCTCCTCACGGCGAAGGGTCGCTACAGAGCCCTTCTGGATTGTGCCGAGGTGGCCCCTCGTGATGGTACTCGTGTCCCCTGGGAAGGGGAGTTCACTCGCTCAGCTGGTATGGCTGATATCGCCGCATACCTCGCAGCTAATGGCATCACTCCTCACGATGCCGACGATGCCCTCGTTTGGGCCAGGAGAGCGGGTAGAGAGTATATTACCCGCGCTGTCGATAATGGGGGGGAACGAGACCCCAACGTGCGAGCCGCGCTCGATCTTCTGAGGGCGGCAATCAACGACCCTCCAGTATTGAAGGAGAATCGCTCGAAGGAGTGGGTCGAGCGCCAGGCTAGGACCCTCGGGATTGCTACCGAGCGCATTGCGGCCTACGAGGCCCGCACAATCAGCGATGCAGAGCTCCCTATCGTTAGGGACTTCTGCTCCGCTGCAGTTATCTATGACCTGCCCAACTACCTGGGGGTGGAAGGTCAAATTTCGCGGGAAAGGACTCCCGAACAAAATGACGAGCCCGAGGAGGGTGAGATGAGGGACAAGCCGGCTCCGATGTAGAAGGGATGCTACATCGGGTGCTGGATCATCTTCTCGAGGGCGTAACCCCTCAGTTCGAGTTGTGGTACGAAGGGTTCAACACCTTTCGTACCTTGCTCTGCATTACTGAAATGAGGCATAACCCTCGGATTGGTAGTGCTGCGAGATTCAACATCTCGCATGAATGTACATAGGGTCTTCCCTATCTTTTTCTTTTTCTTTTTTTTCCTTTTTCTTTTCTTTTTCTTTTCTTCTCGTCTTACGAGCCTAAGTCAGCTCTACAGGGGGAGGGTGTTAGGGGCCGTGCCCTAATTTAGATGTCTGTAATCATCTGCAGGCATGTGATACTCCGGTATCACATGCCTGCATGTCTAGTATATAAAAATCGTCGTAGTGACTTAAGGACATCACTGTCTTAAATTTTACACTGCGAATACCATACGGTACAGTTTGCGGGTGTGAACTAAGGCAACACAACCTTACATACATGTTGTACATGTCAATATGGGAAATATCAGTACTATTATCATGATAAGAATGTCTGAGAGTGAAGGAAAATGTCACCGTCAGTGTAGTTACATAGAGAGTAATCGCCATCGTTGGCGAAGTCCGGCACAAGGAGTGCGCCTCTTATGATCGACCGGAGTGGGATGATCTCCGATAATGCTGCTGGGCGAGCACGAAGGCGAATGAAGTGCAAACCCTTGTCGATGGCACGTCTCTCTCTGGATGGAAAATAAAAAGGGGTCACAAGCGCGAGATGGAGGGCTTCACCTCCAATGTGGTATTCAAACATGAGTTGGAATCGGACGAACGTGAGCTTCTCGTTGTTGTGATGGTCGACTGTGCGAATGAGTGCACAGTCATAATGCTCCCGCCTGTGGAAGTTGGGGTTGCATCGTAGGTAGTCCGTCGCGACTTTCCAGTCAACACACGACTCGTAGTTTACTTTCAGATACCGGAATTCTCGTAGCTGTATCATAGCATCAAAGGTAGCGATTACGGGCATCCACTGAACCGTCCAAATCGAGGCTTACCTTGTCTTCCTGGGGTACCACAAACCAGCTACGTCCTCCTGGTATTGGAATGTCGCATAGAGGTAGGAACTCGTTGAGAAAGTGCGTTAGCTTCTTGTGGAAACTCTGAAAGGGGCACGAGGTGAACGTCTTTTCAACATTGGCGATGGTGATCGGCAGCTGGGGGGAGCCAAGATAGACATGTCCAGAGAACATGTTGTCGTCCAGCAGCTCATTCTCTTGGTCTTCGAGCACACGGCGATCTAGCATCTGTTTGAGGCATTCATCATCATCATGATCTAACTGGCTGCAGATGAATTCACTGACTAGGCTCTGGTGGTCAAGCTGGAGAATCTAACTGTGGGTGTCAATGCAATTCCAATGCTTGATGCTGCTGTACGACGTACCTGCTCTGGCATATCCTTCCGGTTCGTTTGACGGAGATAATACTTCCGTATCGGTCTGTGGTGAGACTCGTTTGGCCTTGTGCTGTAGTTCCGTGCGACACCTTTTTCGATAATATCCTGGAACGCGTGTTTAGCAAGGTGAGCCTTCGGAAAGTCCCAGTTCTTCTGGATCGAGTCTGGGTCAAGCATAGCAATATAAGCCTGTCAACCCGAGTTAGTATAATATTCATACACGACCACAAAATGTGTCTGATTTACCTCGAGGTGTGAACATTTAGTATGATGTACATGTGATAGGATAAGTAACTGGCAATGCACCGCAGAAGGGCAAAACCAATGGGATGTTTTCCGGGGGAGAGGACACTCTGTGCAGTAAAGGGGAGTTGCTAGAACGAAAGTTTCCGTTGGATACCAGCAGAAAGTGCGGATCAAAATCATACCTTTACTATATCTGCGAGCTTATTTCCGTCACTAAAAAAATGTTCGTTACAGAGCTGAAGCGGTTGAGATTCCGCCAGCGTGGAAATGCGTCATGACTGAGGCAGGGTGAACTGAGAATAGGCATGGAAATGAAGGAAATCATACTGATCATCCACTGCCTTCTCTGCATGGCGCCCTATCTCAGCCAAGTTCTTTTTGATTTCCTTGAAAAGATGGTCCCCCATTCCCATATCGTCATAATGGAGGTGGTCAAAGGAGAGGGCACGGTGTGGATCAGAATGGTTGACGCGCCAAAATGCATTCTACATATACAAAGAAATTAGTTATCTGATGGCATAGAGAGCGAGGAAGGAAACTTACCTCCACCGGCCGCAAACTTTGTTTCTGCATCAGCGCTTCTCCATCCTTCCGGGACCTCTTGTACACTTCCAAACTTGTAATGGCATCCAGAGACATGCGCATCGGGTAGGTAGTGGCATGATTGCATAACTGATCAGAAGGAACCAGACATATGGGACACGGACAGTGGGATTTAAGTCCCCTTATCAGCGCCATTATACACCTGTTAACATGTTTAATCAGTACTGCGGAGTGAAGCGCCGACAGAACGACAGTACTGTTCTTCATAATCTGCAGATAAAATCAGGATAACTGGGTACAAACGTCTAACGGTACCCTCAAAGGTTTGGTAAGCAAAACCGACTTTGGAAAGGGAAACGATGCTGTCAAGAATCTTGAGGAATGACTCGTGCCATACTACACGTTTTAGATTCATCCATGAAAGTTTACCTTCGTTCCCCGAGTCTGCAGGAACCTTCGTATTAAAAAACAATAGTTAACAGCTTCACGGCATTTATGATCAAACTTCATCGACCTACAATGGGGAGCCATCCCACCAACTGACCTCCTCTGAGCCCACGAGTACTGTTCCGGATATTGACTGGGAGATTTCTGCATTGTACGATGACGGGATAGGCTTTGACCTTGCCAGAGGATGACAGGTGCGATTTATCCGCATAGAGGATAAACGCAAAAGGCGCAGCGTTGTCTCCCGGCAGATCCGACTTAGTTGCAGGTAAAAAATCGTATTGGCATCAGTAACAATATGGCACAGAGCTGGTACAATGATATACGCCTACTTGAATGTTCCACCACCGGTTCCCCGTCCAAGGCTCGTCAACAAACCGTTCAAACCGTTCCCCATTGTGTTTGTACAGGTGTTGGGCATCCCATACGAAGTGAGGCATGAGGATAGGGTTGCTGAGGAGGTCCATTGCCCAATCCCAGAGTGGGCGGAAGTGGACGTCAAACTCGAAGTCTTGCTTCTGATGTGGAATGGAAATGACCCCTTTCTCGAACTATTAAACATGTAACCTTTACTCTCAGTTCGTTGCGTTCACAGAGAAAGTGAACTGCATCACTTACTGGTGTCATCAATTTAGCCGCGCACTTCCAGGCCTCGGTGACGTCGTGATGAGATTGGAGTGTGAACTTCGCCTCGCCCTTGGCAATCCATTGTATAAGAGAAAGGAGTTTGTTTGTGAGGTCCTTATTGAGGGCTGCTTGATGTGCGATTTCTGAGAACTCGAAGTCCTCACGTGTTTGGAAGGGGTGCCAAGGTTGGGAGTCGTCGTCAACGATAGGCTGACTCTGTGTTCGACCTTGGGAACGATCAAAAGTGGAGAAGGAGTCAACCGTCGTGGCACGGCCACTCTTCGGGTGAAACTTGGTTTTGAAAGAGTCAGGCTGGATATTGGCAGATACGGGAGCAGGAACCGAGAAATGATCTGGGCCATCAGGGATGCCAGCCATGCTAGTGTCGGAGATGGACCCTATATAAATGAAAGAAGTTGCGAAGGGATATGTGCAACAAGAATGTCACTTACGCTCATAGACATCGCCGGACACACTCATTGCAGCGCCGGCTGCGAGGTCCACTGACGAGGTGGAAAGGGTATCTACATCGAAGGGAGTACAGTGGGATAGTGTGGCCGGCTGCGGTTCTTGTGCAATGACAGAGGCAGCTTGCATCCTGCGCAGGCGCCGTTTCTCTTTGCGATGCCGCCCTTAAAAATTGCCAACCTCGAATGGTTAACTAATATTCGAAACAAGATGGATCAACGCACCTTTCATTTGCGCCTCAACCACCTTGTCTGCGGCATCAGCAAACTCCTTCCTTCTCCTCGTTTTCTCTTGCTTGCGAATACAACTGGCTTCGTGGGATTTGAGGCCCCGGGTGGTGAAAAGCAGCTTGCAGTGATTGCAAGCGATCTTGTCTGTGGACGCTTCCAATTGTACATATGTATGTACGCTTGATGGGGGGCATGGTATGTCGGCACAGAGAGTATGTACAGATGGCAGAAGGGGAGAGGAAGAGGACGACTGATAAGAGGTGTGTCAGTATTATATGACAAGTGACCTGTGACACGTCACTGTACCCACCTGCCAAATTCAAGTGCTTCGAGACTCGGTTGCAATTGCCAGCAGGTATTGCAAGCGCAATGAAATGATGGCCCGGTGCCTTGTAACCCCGTGGCCATAAGGAGGAATGCATGGGGTGGCTTGTGACGAAAGCGCTTTTATTAGAATGGCACCCTACAATTTAGATGAGGTTACGATATGGACACAATTGAATTACAAGAGTGTCAAAATCCATCTAAATATGGCAGTATTGCAACCCGCATTCAGAAATTTCCACCTGATACTCCCACTTAAATAGTCTAATTAGATAATGTATTGTTGTTGTGACGTGTGTCTTGTTGGACGCACGGACTTTCGGGTGTCCATATCCAGCCTCGGATATCTTCGGATATCTTCGGTACCGCTTTTTACTATAGGTTACATGTCACGGATTCTTTCTATACCCTTCCGCTTTTTCCCGGATTACATAATCATGGTTGTAGAAAATTTCCGCGCTCGTTCCTTTCACCTCAGTGACTTCCATTCGTCCTGAGGTGAGCATACTTACATTCCACTCGTTACCTACTTCGTACTGACCTACTGTAGACTCATTCCTGCATTAGGTACAGAACACAGTGACTTCCATTCGTCCTGAGACTCATTCCTGCATTAGGTTATGAGCCCCGGCTTTGCGCCTTAATACCGGAAGAAAATTTGATCCGCACACCACTTCGTATCACCGCACATTCCCACTATGGCGAAAGATGACTACTCCCTGCAGGTACCCACCTTAAATGCAGACGGTAGCAACTGGCTATACTATAAGGCTCGAGTTGAATGGGCTGTCGGCTCGAAAGGGCTATCAGGCCACCTGACCGGTCTGGAAGCCAAGCCAGAGGATCCGACACACAGAAAAGACCCCTCTTGGAAGCCGACGACCGCAGAGCAAAAACTTATCAGTGAATATCCGGAAAAGCTAAAACAGTGGACGAAAGACGACAGCTACGTAAAACAAGTGATTGCGGCATCACTCCCAGAATCCCTCTTCCTCCGAGTCCAGAAAGAAGAGACAGGAAAAAGTGTCTGGGATGTCCTCACCAACCTCTTCCAAAACCGCTCTCGAGTTGTCGCAATCGACCTGCGAAGAAAACTCCAAGAGTCCCGCTGCACCGAAAAGGGCGATGTCCGAGCCCATTTCGACAAGCTACGGAACTTCCGAGAGCAGCTAGCCGCCCTTGGTCAATCCATCAGTGACGACGACTTCACAGCTATCATCCTTAGTTCCCTGCCAACTTCCTATGACTCCAACATTGCCGCCATGACGTCCTCTGCCCTTGTCACGCAAAAGGACTTGTCGCCCGACTTCATCACTAAAATCATCTCAGATGAATATGACCGGCGACAGACACGTTCCAAAAGAGGCAATAATGGCAATTCCAACGATGCGGCATACTCAGCCAAGGACTCGAAGAGTTCCGCTTGCGAGAACTGCGGCAAAAAGGGACATACAAAGGATCAATGCTGGAAGGAGGGTGGCGGAAAAGCTGGGCAAGCACCCAAATGGTTTAAAGGGAAAGGTATGGGCAAGAAGAAGGAAAAGCCTTCCGAAAAGGCAGCCGCCGCCACTACCGCTGCATCCACAAGCGCAGCCGCACAGCCGAGCGCTGATGCGGAACCCGACGGAGTCTGGCTAGCAAGTTCGGCGGATGATGACTGGCTCACTGAAGTGGCCGAAGAAGACATACCGAGCCCTTCTGCAATAACCGAGGATGCCGAAGCCGCCTTACCGAAGCCTTTCAAATCCACCGTGGATGCAGAAAGCGGCTCACGGAAACCTTCGGAAACCGTGTCGGAAGCCCAGAACGGACCCCGGAAACCCTCGGCACCCCCCTCGGATGTCGGATATGACATTCCGAACCCTTCGGAATCAACCCGAGGTGCCGAGAAGGAGCCGCACTTTCCGGAAGTGTTTCCGGATGAGGGGGATGCCTACACGGAAACATTCGATCATGTACTACTGGCTGGGGAATCTCCGCACCTGAATGAGGAGACTATACTATTCGACTCTGGTGCATCCCGCCACATGTCATCCTACCGAAACAAGTTCCTCGACTACAAGCCGATAATCCCAAAGCCTATTACCGCGGCAGACAGCCATACCTTCCATGCCATCGGAAAGGGAGATCTAATGATATCGATCCCGAATGGCACAATCCGACGCAATATCCGCCTCAAGGATGTGCTCTATGCGCCCAAAATGGGCATCACACTCGTTTCCGTCAGCAAGCTCGATGCCGCGGGCTATGCCGCACTATTCCGAGACAAGAAATGTCAAGTATTCGATTCCCGCAAGAAGAAACTTGGCAAAATTCCGATGACTAATGGCCTATACTGCCTCAAGCGCTCCCGCCAAATCTATGCTGGCCTAGCGAAAGCTACCGAGCCGCTGACAATGGCCGAAATCCATGCGCGGCTGGGCCACATCGCACCCGAGGCAATCCGGCGCATGCTGAAGGATGGTACCATCACCGGAATCACCCTAAATGAAGCCCACTCCACTATGGGGGCATGCGACTCTTGCGAATATGCCAAGGCGACCCGAAAGCCCATCGGAAAAGAGCGAGACCCTCCGAGACGGGAACACCTCGGCGACGAAATCCATACCGACCTGTGGGGACCATCTCCGGTCCAAACCCCTGGCCACAGTCAATACTACGTGTCATTCACGGATGACCACACCCGCTATACCACCCTCTACCTCCAGAAAACGAAATCCGAGACATTCGCATCTTACAAGGCTTATGAAGCTTGGCTTCAAACTCAGTTTAGCACCAAGATCAAGCGCTTGCGCTCGGACCGCGGGGGGGAGTACCTAAGTGTGGAATTCACTAAGCACCTAAAATCCGCAGGTACTGAACGCCGGGTGACCGTCCATGACACTCCTGAACACAATGGAGTTGCCGAGCGGCTCAACCGCACACTCATCGAGCGGGTGCGCGCTCTTATTCACGCCAGCGGCCTACCCAAGAACCTTTGGGGCGAGGCTATCATGCATGCCACCTGGCTCAAGAACCGCTCTTCTACACGACGCCTAGGAACTAAAACTCCATATGAGATGCTGTACCACAAGCCACCCAACCTCGCCAAGATCCCTGTCTGGGGATGCCGTGTCAAAGTCCATGACAATACCAGCTCCAAACTCGATATGCGAGCTCGCGATGGATACTGGGTAGGGTTTGACCCGGAAAGTGATGGCCATCGGATCTACTGGCCCAACACCCGCAGCATCGGAATCGAGCGGAGTGTTACCTTTGAGCGTCGGGAAGTGACGATACCCTCCGGCGTGCCGCTCGAGGGGGAGAATGAGGCTACAAGCACCAGCGGCCGAGCGGAAGCACAGCCGCAGTCTTCCAGAACTGTGGAACCCAGTCCGCCAGTTGTCGAGTGACCCGCGGAACCCTCCGGATCAAGTTTTGACCCGCTTGGCAGCAACTTCGAGACACCGCCGCCACAACCTCACCGATCTAACCGCCAGCGCTTCGAATCAGACTACTTGAGACGTCTCCAGGAAGGTGAAGGTACACGGGATGGTCGGATCACTCTCGACTATATGAAACAGCTCCGAGAGAACGATAGCCGCACCAACAGTCCCAATTCCCGAGACAATGCGACTCTCGCCTTCGAAGAAGAATTAGCCGAGGATGGCGATGACAGCGACCTTGTCTATACAATGGTAGCTGGAACTTCCGAAGCCGAAGGCCTTGACCCATCTACAGTGCGCGAGGCTAAATCCCGCTCGGATTGGCCCAAATGGCATGACGCCATAGCCGCGGAACTAAAAAGCCTAAACGATGCGCATACCTGGGACGTAGTAGAGTGCCCAAAAGGAGCTAATATTGTCGGATGCAAATGGGTCTTCAAGATCAAGTGAACCGCAACCAGAGAAGTCGAGAAGTACAAAGCCCGCCTCGTCGCAAAGGGCTATTCCCAAGTCCAGGGAGTCGACTATGATGAAACATATGCCCCGGTCGCAAGACTCGCATCACTCCGAACCATACTTGCTATCGCCGCCCGCAACAACTGGGAAATTGACGTGTTCGATTTCCACTCGGCATTCCTAAATGGAAAACTTGGAGACGGTGAAGATATTTACATGGAGCTCCCAGAAGGCTATCTGGCACCTCGGAATCTTACCCGACCAGTCACCAAGCTCAATGTCGCACTATATGGCTCAAAGCAGGGTGCGCTCAGGTGGTACCAAGAGTTAAGTGCCACCCTCGGAGACTTAGGACTTCGGCGCACGCATGCCGACTGGGGAGTCTTCCATGGCTGCATCGGAAAGGATATCATTATCCTAGCTAGCCACGTCGACGACTGCACTATCACCGGCAGTTCCCCCGACCTCATATGCTCCTTCAAAGCGGAAATCGGCACCCGGTACAAAATTACTGACCTCGGGCCCATCGGCTGGCTTCTCGGCATGAAGGTGACACGGAACCGAGACCTCCGAACGATATCCCTATCCCAGGAATCATACATTAATGCCATTCTCACCAAGTACAACCTCGCCGACGCCAAGCCATCTGCGATTCGGATGGACCCCAGCCTAAAACTAATGCAAGCAAATGTTCCGCAACCTGCCAAGGAAGCTGCACGCATGAAAAATGTCCCATACCGCGCAGCGGTCAGCTCACTAATGCACCTTGTGGTCGGAACTCGCCCCGACATCGCATTCGCGGTCTCAACCGTCGCACAGTTCAACAATGCGCCAACTCCGACACACTGGGAAGCCGTTAAGCGGATCTACAAGTACCTAGTCGGCACAAAATCCCTTGCGCTAACATTCGGCGGGATTGAAAAGGGCCTTGAAGGCTATACTGACGCCGATGGGGCTACGCAGGAACACTGCTGCGCTATTAGCGGCTATGCATATCTACTGGATGGTGGAGCAATCAGTTGGGCATCCCGCAAACAGGAGCTTATCACCCTGTCCACCACGGAAGCGGAATATGTTGCGGCAACACATGCCGCTGTAACACTTATAATCCGAAGACTATACTCGGTTACTCCAAGAACTGAGACGAGTAGAGGACGAGGGAACTGAGTTAAAGCGACGATGCACAAATGAACTCGATTGGAGTGTCTACGACAAGAGAGGCGGTATTTATACTACCTACGAGTGTTTGTACCGAGGAACGTCATAGAACAAACCAAACAAGCGAGAGATAAACGCTATTGGCTGCAGCGCTCCACGCTGAGTCAATGCGGCTACGCTGACGAATCAGCTGACTAAGTAAAGCGTCTATGAGCGCATCTAAGTAACCCTAACCAGAGAGTGGATAAATAAGGAGAACTACGCTAGACTACGCTACAACAAGTAGTGAAAAAGATACGGGCCATTACACTATCCCCTCCTATGGCTCGACTTCCAGGCGAGACCAGATAGGCTGCACGGCAGTCAAAGGGTCGGGTACAGCGGAGAAAAAGAGACCTTCGGTCGAGAGTAGTCGAAGCTTCCGGGGGGCACCGGGGTGGAGTTTGTAGAAATCGTCTATCGCCTCCTGGGCGTTCTTAAGAGCGGATCTAGGCTCCCAAGTGCGATCTTCTTGTGGGTATCCCCTCCAATGAACGAGGAACTGAAGATTACCACGCTTCAAGCGGGAATCAACAACCTTCTCAACTTCATACTCGACATCTCCTTCATCCGTAACCCGTTGTGGGCCGGGCCGAGTAACCGGTTGCCCATCAAGAGCACCAAGATAAGGTTTCACCCGTGAAACGTTCACTACCGGGTGTATGCGCATAGAGCATGGTAACTTTAATTTAACGGCGTTGGGTAAAACGTCCGAGACCTCATACGGGCCTATCCACTTTTCGGTCAACTTTCGGCTCTGCCGATCCTTCAGCGATAAATGGTCGGTAGCCAGCCAAACCTGCGAGCCTACGGTGTAAGCAGGGGAAGGGGATCGTCGTTTATCTGCCTGAGTTTTCTGACGAGTCTTAGCTTTTCCCAAACTTTCGCGCACTTCCTGGAACACTTGGAACCAGTCTTTAACGGTCTCCTCCGCTGCTTCTACCTTGGAAGTCGTCGGCTCGACGCCCATCCGTGGTGTATACGAACGAGTAACTTCAAAGGGGCACTTGCCAGTAGAAGAAGACTTGGAGTTGTTGTACGCGAACTGAGCTAGGGGAAGCCAATCCTCCCATCGTTCCTGCTGATGGTTTGCATACATCCGTAGATACTGCTGAATTTCGCGGTTCAACCGCTCTGTCTGACCATCCGTTGTGAGTCGACGTGTGGATCTATGGCGAAAACACCAAAAAAACCAACACAAAGACAATTGCCGAGTCGGTGGTTTACCTACGCGGACTTTGGCTCGAGGGATCGGTTACAGCGAAATGGGGGGAGGGGTTCTGCACACCTAGATGACTAGGGCAGAAGGGAAGGTGCTCCTGACGAGAGGGGAGCAAGGGAAGACTGAAAAATGCGAAGAAATACAGGCTACTCGGAGCCTGGAAGCGACGTAAAGTGATGAAGAATGACAGTAAATAGACCCTTAATGGAGCCTCAGATACTGCAAGAATAAGGATGATGAAGAAGGGCCTTAAAGCGACGACAATAAGGCAGATAACGTCGATAATGATTGGGCAGTAGTCTCTTTACAAAGGGGACGGTATCCTATGCAGGGGGGGCTACTTGCTTCTATGTATCTGTTACTTGCTGCGACGTATTGGTACTTATATACAAAAGGTAGCGCAGCCTGAAGTAAATAGAGGGAAACACTTTGTAAGGGGTTTGTAAGCGATTGGTAAGAGGATTGGTAAGGCCGAGCATGGCTGAGTAAGGACAGTAAGCGATTGGTAAGTAAAATCAGTCAGCATGACAAAGAATATCACAAATCATTTGAAATAGAATGAGTCATTAAGGAACGGATGAATAATGCGACAGAAAGGGGGATGAGTAAGCGCACTGGTCACTGCTGAATAAGGGGGTATGACTGCAAATGAGTCACTCTGACTCCTAGATCTGAGATCCAGATTCGTTGGGGCGATATGCTGCGCATCCGAAAGAAGAACTGTGGGGATTTCTGCCAGGGGCCAACTTTGGGGGTCTCCAGGGTAGTCAGGGCTTAGGATTTCGCAACTTTCCCCCCTCTCTCCTCTCTGCAAAGCGACCTGTACCAGGTGCAACTAGTGCTCTGGAGGGCATGAGGAGGAGGAGGGGCCGTCTTCTCCAATGAGGGCAGGGAGAAGTGCCTCAAAATCGTCATGAATGCGATCAGATAGAGTAGATGAGAGTAGTTGGTACTGGAGCTGTCGCAATTTTGGGAGAACGAAAGACGAGATTGAGAGATAGACGTTGCAGGGGGCAGGAAGGAAAAATCCGTAATCCTTTTCGACTGGAGAGACCGAAACAACCACATAAGACCTTTCAAGCCTGATGACAGACTTGAGGCGACCAAAGAATGTCTTCCTCGACGTCAGACTGACGAGAAGAACGTGCTGTCCCAAAGCGATAGGATGGGAGGTCATGGACGAGGGAGGGATGAACCAGGAGGCTTCGGGGCGAGAGCTAGTGGGGATTCCTGGCAGGTACTCGTAGTTATTCTCCCTAGCAAAGGACACGAGCGAAGAGACAGTCGAGGAGGTGGCCATTACGATAAATATTGGCGAAATGGGCGTTCGTTGGTAGAAATGATGCAGAAAATCGTGGAGTGCGCGGATCATTACCAAATTTGGTAGGAAGGATGGCGTGGTCGAGAGCTTCCTGTGAGCGTGGGAATGGTGTCGATATCTTTAGAATTGACGGAGATATTCGAAAAATCGGAATGCCGTAAACTAGCGCTCAAAAAGTTTTTTCGGGCGCTCGAGTGGTTTCTTCCCTAACGTTAAGGATGGTTCTTGTGCGATGGATGACTGCTGGCAATATCAGTCATTCTTCGCATTAGGGCTAGGCTTCTCCGTTCTTCATCATTCAGCTTCCGAGTCCATGCTCACGTCGCCAAACACCTTTGGTGCGTGACATCCGCCAGCAACAAGAAATGCAATCGTCCCCGATTGCGACCAATGCAGCAAACACAAACGGGTGAAACAAAGAAAAGAAAAAAAATCTGAAAGGAGTGGCTGGAGATAAATGAAAAGTAGTGAAGGAAATCATGAGAATTCATCAGAGTCATAAGCGTTATTTTCGTTCTCGTCGTCATCTTCATCATCGTCATTGCTTGGCTCGTCGTCTCCACTGAGGAGGATATCGTCAGGTAAAGGAGTGTCACGTGAGTAGTAGGGAATGAGTCGGAATGCAGCAATGCCTCGTCTAGAGATAGTGCCATCGAGTTCTTTGAGGACGTAGGAGCCTCCCTTGGTGCAACGAACGACTTCATAGGGACCAAGGTACCGCGGCTTCGATTTTCGATCAAGCTCCTTCTCAACCTGGCTATTGCGAACCAAGACAAGGTCTCCAGGCTGGTATGATGACTTTGCAAGGCGTAGGGCATACTTTCTTTCGAACTGGTCTTTGGATCGTAGGTGTGACTTCTGTAGGGTAGTAAAGGCGGCATGGATATCATCTTGTCTCTTCTCCAATTGGCGAATGCGAAGTGAAAGAAGCTCCTCTGAGCTCATTCCAGAATAAAATCCTTCAACGAGATATGTAGATTCAAAGAGATCGAATGGGAGAATGGGATCGAGACCATGAAGGAGGAAGTAGGGGCTGAATCCAGTAGACCGTCGAGTCGTCACTTTGTCTGCAAAGAAAGCATGATGGACCTTGGTAGGCCAGAGATTGAGATCGCCTTCGCAAGCCTTAACGATAGCTTCTCGAATGATAAAGTGTCCTCGCTCCACAACTCCATTAGCTCGAGAATTGTAGGGCGAGATGCGAATCTGAGGGATCGAGTAGCGCTGCATGAGTTTCTCGAAGGCACCCTTGATTTCACTGCCATTGTCAGTGACAATCTGAGAGACCGTTCCATATCGACAGAGTATCTCTTCCCAAAAGAACTTGGCGAGATTATCTGCATTGGCATGTCTGAGAGCACGGCCTTCTGCTGCGAGGGAAAGATCATCTCGAGCAGCAACGAGATAGCGATAGCCACGGGCTTTGGGCATGAGCATGATGTCGACATAAACCTTCATGAAGATTCGGGGGGATGCAGAGATCGTGATGGGGATTTCGGTTTTATGAGTGCTGCGAATCTGGCATGCATGGCATGAGCGAACGTGATGGGCGACATCCTTGTACATCTGGGGCCAATAGAAGCGCTCTCTGACTGTCTGAAAGACTCCAAAGACGCCTCTGTGACCGAGTTCTTCATGGGCTTGATTCAGTATCTGTGCACGAAGATCTGGGTCGAAGATAACTTTGACAGGGGTATGGGAACCTCGACGTTTGAAGAGATGGCTTCCATGGAGGAAGAACTGCAAGGATCTGTGAATGAATCGCTTTCGAGAGGTGTTGGAAGGGAAAATGGGAAGTTCGGTGGTACGAAGGAAGTGTAGGATTTGGCGTAACTGGGCGTCTTGGGTCGTATCATTGGAAAGGAACGATGGGAGCGTCATGGCGTCATAAGGAAGGGGATGAGTTTCTGCAAAGAAAAGAACGTTCTCTAACCAATCGTCGGCTTCCTCTGCATCAATACGGCCCTCCTCGTAGTCTTCCTCGGTAGGTTGACGACGAGAGAGTGCATCAGGACCACGGTGCTTGATAGCGGGTACATGGATCAACCTGAAGTCAAAGAGGAGTATACCTTCGATCCAGCGATTGATCGTTGCATTGGGCTGAAGATCTGGGTCGTTAAGCATACCCTTGATATACTTGGCATCGACTTCGATCCATAGGTGACGAACACCATAAAGATGGAGGCGGTAGTGTCGTAGTGCTCTGAAAAGACCGTAAAGCTCCAGCTTAGGCTGGCTATAGCGCGATTCTCGTTCGTTGATAGGGAGTGAACCGTAGCGAGCAGGGCGTTTGCGTCCTTCTGAGTCGTACTGCGAAAGAATGAATCCTATGGCGACATTGCTGGTGTCGACGGAAAGAACGACGGGGGAATCGGATGAGTAGTCGATGGGGCGAAGGGCAGGGGCAGTTGAAACGGCGTGCTTCAAGGCATCAAACGCCTCCTGTTGGGGCTCTCCCCATTCGAATGGAGCATTCTTGCGATAGAGGTCGACCAGTGGCCGAGCCAGCTGCGAGTAGTTCGCAATCCAGATACGAACGGTACCACAGAGGCCTAGGAACGACCGTACATCTTTGGGCGTAAGGAGCGTTGGCCAATTCACAATCTTCTTCACCTTGCTGTCGTCAGGGGAACGACCACGAGGATGGCAGGTTTGGCCAAGAATAGTGACACGAGGTTGGCAGATCTGAGATTTAGGACCGGAAAACGTTCCTCCGGCATGAGCAAATCGATGCATGATCCGATGTACGTCATTGGCATGTTCCCAAATGAAGCGCCGGATGCCAGAATTCTCGGCTAATGTTTCGGCATGGCCATTGGCATCTTCGTAACGTGTAGCAGGGCCTTTGATAGGCAGATCATCGATGAAAACGTTGGCAATGTGAGGGATTTCGTCCTGAAGAATGAATGCTGTGCAATTCTGGAATTCCGATGGCGAGTTGGTGTAGCCTTGAGGCATGGCAGTATGGCGTAGCAAGCCAAGCGGCGTCAGGAATGAGGTAAGATCTCGGCTATCGGGGTGAAGTTGGCGTGCGTCGAAGCCGGAGAAGAGATCGAACACGGTATAGCATTGCCGGCCAGCAAACGGCTCCACAAAGTCGTCCAGGATAGGAGGAACACCAGCGTCCCGAATTGTAACCTTATTGAGAGGCTGCAGATCATGGACGATTCGGATCTTTCCATTCTTCTTCATAACACAAAACCATTTTGAGCGATAGGAGGACTGAGCCGGTTCATAGAGTCCGGCTGCAATCTTATCCCGAAGAAGCTGTATGACTCGGTCTCGGATACCGGGCGGGATCGGAATGTTACGATATTCCCATGGCTCGTGGGGCAGGACAGGGATTATGTAAGGTGAGAAGTAATCAGATCTGAAGTTGCCGCGTTCCGATTCGTCAAAGGCAAGCGCGCGCTCGTTTAGCTTCATTATGTGGCAAAAAAGTTTTTCCTCTTCTGGCCACAGGAAGTTGTCGGCATTTAATTTCATGGAGTGCAGGCGTTCCTTGGTAAGCTTCTTCGTGGGAACAAAAGTAGGGGGGTGAGGCGTGAGCGGAATAAGGGATTTAAGGGGGTCTTCCAGGAAACGGCGATGAACGTGTGCGTCTTCTGGATAAACGCCCGGAACGGGTTTGACCTTGCGATCAACTCGTTTATAAGCACCATATACTGAGCGTACATTGTCGGTATCTGGGTTTTCTGTATCTGTAACAAGAGAGCGTCTAAAACATAACAAATCAAGGAAATCAGATAAGGAAAAAAAGATTTTTTGTGGCTTTTTGTTATTTTGAATAGATAACGAGTCTGGAGAAGTCAGGGGTCTGGAAGGCGAAGGAGGACACGAAAAATTACAGTAAAAAGATTTTTCGAAGCACTGAACCGAGGCGGGCATAGTAGGTGGTGATACAGGAGTATGAGAATGAAGAATTGTCTGTGGATTTAGGAGTTTAACAACTTCTCGGTCGAAGTGAGTAGCATAAGAAATAAAAGGAGAAGCATATGAGGCATAGGAAATAAAAGGAGAAGCATACGAAGCATATGGAGAAGCATAAGAAGCATATGATTCATAGGAAAAATCGTAAGTAATATTGGAAAATTCAGAAGATAGACTCATCAGAGGACCAGGATGAAGTCTGAAAGCGAAAGGAGTCGGAATCAGGAATAGGTGGGTAAGGTCGGTGATTGGCATGGATAGGTGGTGTATCTGAGGGAGTAGAGGAGTGATTCGGGTAGGAGATCAGAGGATCAGGATCAGGAGGTGGATCATCGACCTGAAATAACAGTGAAGACTCGGATAGATCAGTAGCAGGCACTTCAAGATAGGCAAGCCCAGTGATGGGTGAAGGTGGAGGATTCGGGGCTTCAGCAGGCGGAATATTCATTTGCGAATGAGGGGAAGGAGGATGAAGAGGACCTTCATCCGTAGAGGACAAAATATTCGACTGAGGATGCAGGGATGGATTATCTGGAGGAGCATTGGCTTCGGAGGACCACATATTCCACTGAGAATGTGAGGATGGAAGATCTGGTTCATCAGGAGGATCAGGGGATAGGATGGGGTCGTTGGGAAGTGGACTCCGATCTGCAGGATCAGGGCGAGGATCGGGATAGAAGCGAGCATAAGTCGAGCCAGTAAAGTCGAGGCAATCATTCCAGGAAGCTCCAGGAAGGCGTTGAACCAGGTAGGTATGCAAGAGGATGAAGTCCTGATACTCATGGTCATTCTGGTCGATGCCCCTTGCACCAGCAAGGGCATAATCAGAGTCGAAGTAGAGTCGGAAGAAGTTGGGGTTCCGATGAGTGAATCTAGTAAGAATTGCCATGAGGGACTGACTTTCCTCCCTCCTAATTCGTCGACGAAGAGCAGCTACAGAGGGATCATCATCCACAACATTCGGCTCAGCAGCCTGTAACTCGTCATAGAGTGTATGAAGAATATTCGAAGATGGCGGGCTTGGTGGTGGGGCAACAGTGATGGTAGGGATAGGATGGAATTCTGGAAGACCAAAGGCGCCATCTATGCCATTGGGAATCGAGTCTGGATGCAGGGGAGTCGAAGGGGGAGTTTCATAAGGTGGGGAAGGTGAAGCGAAAGTAATAGGCGATTCAGTAGCAGGAGATTGAGGAGATGCTTCATCTGCGAAGGTTTCAGAGTCTTCTTCGAAGCTAGAAGGCTGGAGAGTCGCCATGAGAGCAGTAGCAGTCGGTTCAGCAGTCCCTTCAGTGACACAGAGCTCGAGGGGATGATCTTTGTCTAATCCAAAGACTACAAAGGTACCAGAGCCTCTCTCAACGATGCTAACAGCATTCCCATGTGCCCAGGGGCGGCCTAGAAGCAAATCAAAGCCTGCATCGACATCAGGGGCAACAAATAGATTGGTCCAGGTCCTAGCAGCACCACAGAAGAGCGGTACATCTTTGATTAGACCAGTAAGCATTGATACTCCACCATTGGCATCCTTCATATTGATGCATCTTGAGATGTCGATGGGCATCTGAATGACAGATCGTGCTATACTCGATTTGACCACATTAAGGGTGGAGCCTGAGTCGATGACAGCTGTCACCTGTCGACCATTACAGGTGAGATTAATTGTGATTAAGGGGCTGGATGTCAAAGCGAGATAAGAACTGATGGGAGGTGTCCCATCGACAGTTCTGACAGATTGAGTGATGGGTTGACGCTTGTATCTGATGAGTTCCTGAAGATGATGAGAGACGTCCCTTGATGCTCCTATCACTTCCCCCAATGAAAGAGTCATAGGGGTAGCCAGAATGCGATCCACAATAGCCTTTGGGTCTGCTGATTGAGATAATGGTGAAGTCATGGCAGCAGGGGCCTTGGGTTTCCTCCCCTTGTCTGCAGGGGACTCAGAGGCCTGTTGCGAAGGTTTATTGATGGATTCATCTTCCATGATGGCATCATCATCATTCCCATCAAAGCCACGACGATGGACATCGACAGGAACAAAGACAGGGGCTTTGGGCGCAGTGACATTGACAGGTGGCTGTGCGACAGGTGTCGGATAAGATTGATTTGATGGATGATGGACAGGGGCTGATGGGCGATCAAATTGTGGGGCTGATAGGCGATCAGAGTGTGGGGCTGATGGTGGCTGAGGCTGATTGGCAGGTGTCGATGAGGTAGATTGCTTCGGAAATTCCCTCTCTTTGCCCTTCCCATGGTTCCGAGGTGGGAGGAGCACTCCATCGAAGACTTCCCTTCGCTTATCCTTCGAGATTTTCGCATTTCTCTCTGCAGCAGCAACAACAGCGTCATCCTCTAACTCATAGATCTCTGCTCCAAGAAATTCATCGGCTTCTTCATGGATAACAAAGTGGACACTACTGGAGGATTGGGTCGGCTTCACAGATCTCTCATAAGCCTGCAAGATCGTTTCATCACCATTCCTGTAGATGCGCTGCCCATTGGGATATATGACGCGATGGTTGTCATCTCTAGCCAAAGAACCCTTCTTGATAAGATCATTGATCGCATCGCAGGTGTCTAGGCCATGTCCAGTGACTCCACAGCCAAAGCAGATGATGGGCTTCCTCTGGGGGCGTGCCTGGGATGAATTCGGACTGACAGGGGGCGCAGTGGAGCTAGGAACAGGGGCGGAGTGGAGTGCTGGGGGACGAATCACCTTTGCAGCATCGGGATCCATCTTGATGGCTCGATAATAGAGCAATGAGTAATCTGGATCATTTAAGGACATACGAGATAAGGATTTTATCAGGGTTTCGACCTCATCCTGCTTCTGAGCCATGCTTCCCTCCCTCTCCAGTGTCTCCAAGTTTCTCCTGGCTTCCTGGGGTGGTAGAAGCGGTCGAACACTCCCTCCCCTCGCATCATGCTGCTGTGGAGGGATATTCTCCTTCTCTGAAAGACTGGATATGGATCGAGGACCGAGGAGGTCAAGGTCATCTGCATCGAACCGATCTCGACGCAGCACCTCTTCTGCAGCTCTACAGACTTCGTCATAGGGGAAAGGTATGCTGACATCGAGGTTGGGGTCCTTCTGCTTCAGTCTACCCTCTACAGAGCTTCGAAACAAAGGAGAAAGTCCAGCCCAGAAGTAGCGATCGTGTTCGTGTTCAGTGAGCTTTCCCTTGTGCTTCATCCAGCCTCCAACTCGAGTGAACTCTCGGTTATAGGCTCGGAAATCGTGCAGGGACATGATGGGCTGATTCCTGAATCGCAGCACAAGAGATTTGAGGTCCCTTTCGAAGAACCTTTCGTCGAAGATGTCGGCATCAAAGTAGCGAAGCAAACTGGCCTTCAATCTGGCCCAGTTGGGGGTATGAAAGTGAGGCATTCCTTCGATGATTTCTCTGACACGAGTATTGCAGTAGGGGAGGATTGAGGCGACCATATCATGGTCCGAAGTGACATTATGGAAGGCACAGAGTCGCTCATAGTGGTCGAGGAAGGTTCGAACTCGAGAGCAGTCGCCCTGGAAGAGTTCTGGGGAAGATTTGGTTCCAAGAAGTGGCATAGTGAGTACAGAACGAGCAGAATTAACAGATGCAGCTGCCTGAGCTTGCACTGGCATAAGTGGGTTCGCAGTGGTCGAAGACATGGTGGGAAAGTATGGGGATTATTCTGAGGGGAATTGGCGGTCGAAAAGGCGAGTTGCGACGAGGTGGAATGGATGGTTATCGGCGATGACGAAGATTTCGATAGGGCAGACGATGTAGGAGTCGTTTACGAAGAAAATGAGATGGATTTCGAGCCAAATGTAACCACCCCTCGCGGTGGGCTCCAGATGTGAGTCGACGTGTGGATCTATGGCGAAAACACCAAAAAAACCAACACAAAGACAATTGCCGAGTCGGTGGTTTACCTACGCGGACTTTGGCTCGAGGGATCGGTTACAGCGAAATGGGGGGAGGGGTTCTGCACACCTAGATGACTAGGGCAGAAGGGAAGGTGCTCCTGACGAGAGGGGAGCAAGGGAAGACTGAAAAATGCGAAGAAATACAGGCTACTCGGAGCCTGGAAGCGACGTAAAGTGATGAAGAATGACAGTAAATAGACCCTTAATGGAGCCTCAGATACTGCAAGAATAAGGATGATGAAGAAGGGCCTTAAAGCGACGACAATAAGGCAGATAACGTCGATAATGATTGGGCAGTAGTCTCTTTACAAAGGGGACGGTATCCTATGCAGGGGGGGCTACTTGCTTCTATGTATCTGTTACTTGCTGCGACGTATTGGTACTTATATACAAAAGGTAGCGCAGCCTGAAGTAAATAGAGGGAAACACTTTGTAAGGGGTTTGTAAGCGATTGGTAAGAGGATTGGTAAGGCCGAGCATGGCTGAGTAAGGACAGTAAGCGATTGGTAAGTAAAATCAGTCAGCATGACAAAGAATATCACAAATCATTTGAAATAGAATGAGTCATTAAGGAACGGATGAATAATGCGACAGAAAGGGGGATGAGTAAGCGCACTGGTCACTGCTGAATAAGGGGGTATGACTGCAAATGAGTCACTCTGACTCCTAGATCTGAGATCCAGATTCGTTGGGGCGATATGCTGCGCATCCGAAAGAAGAACTGTGGGGATTTCTGCCAGGGGCCAACTTTGGGGGTCTCCAGGGTAGTCAGGGCTTAGGATTTCGCAACTTTCCCCCCTCTCTCCTCTCTGCAAAGCGACCTGTACCAGGTGCAACTAGTGCTCTGGAGGGCATGAGGAGGAGGAGGGGCCGTCTTCTCCAATGAGGGCAGGGAGAAGTGCCTCAAAATCGTCATGAATGCGATCAGATAGAGTAGATGAGAGTAGTTGGTACTGGAGCTGTCGCAATTTTGGGAGAACGAAAGACGAGATTGAGAGATAGACGTTGCAGGGGGCAGGAAGGAAAAATCCGTAATCCTTTTCGACTGGAGAGACCGAAACAACCACATAAGACCTTTCAAGCCTGATGACAGACTTGAGGCGACCAAAGAATGTCTTCCTCGACGTCAGACTGACGAGAAGAACGTGCTGTCCCAAAGCGATAGGATGGGAGGTCATGGACGAGGGAGGGATGAACCAGGAGGCTTCGGGGCGAGAGCTAGTGGGGATTCCTGGCAGGTACTCGTAGTTATTCTCCCTAGCAAAGGACACGAGCGAAGAGACAGTCGAGGAGGTGGCCATTACGATAAATATTGGCGAAATGGGCGTTCGTTGGTAGAAATGATGCAGAAAATCGTGGAGTGCGCGGATCATTACCAAATTTGGTAGGAAGGATGGCGTGGTCGAGAGCTTCCTGTGAGCGTGGGAATGGTGTCGATATCTTTAGAATTGACGGAGATATTCGAAAAATCGGAATGCCGTAAACTAGCGCTCAAAAAGTTTTTTCGGGCGCTCGAGTGGTTTCTTCCCTAACGTTAAGGATGGTTCTTGTGCGATGGATGACTGCTGGCAATATCAGTCATTCTTCGCATTAGGGCTAGGCTTCTCCGTTCTTCATCATTCAGCTTCCGAGTCCATGCTCACGTCGCCAAACACCTTTGGTGCGTGACACCGTTTGTGGATGAAATGCCGTCGAGAGCTTCTGCTCGACACCCAACATCTTAAATAACTCCTTCGAGAACTGCGACGCAAACTGCGGTCCGCGATCCGAGACGAGAGACTGCGGAAGGCCGTGATGCTTCCAGACGTGAGTTAAATAAAGCCGTGCCGTACTAGCGGCAGTTTCCCCTTCAGTGCAGGGGATGAACTCTGCTTCCTTAGAGAAACGATCGACGACAACCAGGACGTAAGACTTTCCAGAGGAGCTCCTGACTCCTATATCCATAAAGTCAGTCGTAAGATCCTTCCAAGGCCCATCAGGGATAGGTAAAGATTTGAGTTCGCCTGCCGGCGGCTTGTTACTAGGCTTGCTAGCTTGACACGTCTGACAATGCTTTACGTACTCCTCGACATCGGGCTTCAAGGTAGACCACGTGAACCAGCGTGTGATCAACTCCTGAGTTCCTTTTACGCCTCGATGACCCGCTAGGGGCGAATCGTGAAGAGCAGCGAGAACCTTCTGTCTAAGTGCCTCAGGCACGAAAACCTTGTCTCCGTCGTACAGTAAACCGTCACGTTGGTCGAGCGTTCCAGCATCAACCTCAGCCGTTACACTGCGCAGTTCTTCTATAAAGGGACTTTCCAAGCGCACAGCGCGCACTTGCTCGGGTTTAATAAATAGCGACTCCTCAGATTTAGCGTTTTCGCGATTTTCTACTAAGTCTTCGCGGCGGGAGAGAGCGTCCGGTCGTCCCATTGATACTCCTGGTTTGTGGACGATAACACAGTTAAAACGACTGAAGTACTGCGCCCAACGCGCCTGGCGTGGTTGAAGCTTTTGTGACGTCATGAACCACTTAAGGTTGTGGTGATCCGTCCAAATCTCAAACTGGTATGGAGTAGCCTCAAGGTAGTGACGCCATTGCTCTAGAGCGCGGATGATGGCTAGCATCTCCTTGTCGTGAACCGTATAATTTAGCTCTGCTCCACTAAGCGAATGACTTGAATAGGCAACTGGTCTCCAGAGACCGTCATCGCATTCCACCGAGAGCACAGCTCCGGTTGCGTAATCCGAGGCATCGGTTTCTAGTCGGAACTTCCGATCCTGATCGGGGAACATAAGAATAGGCGCGGTCGTGAAGGCTTCCTTTAACGTATCAAACGCTACTTGGCACTTGTCGGACCAGAGAAACGGAGTGTCCTTTTTAGTGAGATCATTAAGGGGGCGCGCTACCTGCACGAAATCCTTTATGAATCGTCGGTAAAAGTTCGCAAGGCCAAGGAAGCCTCGAACTCCACGAACGGAGGTGGGGACCGGCCAATCGCGCACGGCAGCGACTTTAGCGGGATCCATCTTGACTCCATTCGTGCCAACTATCATACCCAGAAAGTCGACCTCTTTTTGCTTAAATAAACATTTCTCCGGTTTAACGAACAAGTCGTTCTCTTTCAACCTTCTAAGCACCTCTAGCACGATCCTGTCATGCTCCTTTTCATCGTCCGTTTTCGTGAATATCATAAGGTCATCAATATATACAACTAGAACGTCCTCCATATCGCCGAAGATGTCGTTCATCATATTCTGGAACGTGGCGGGGGAATTACATAACCCAAAGAACATAACCAGCGGCTCAAAGGCTCCACGGTGACAGACGAAAGCGGCTTTCCACTCGTCACCTTCCTTGATCCGAATGTTGTTGTATCCCCACCTAAGGTCCATTTCTGTAAATAATTTACAGCCTTTCAACTTGTCAACAAGCTGCGAGATAAGCGGGAGCGGATACGAGTTCTTGACTGTATGCTCGTTTAAATAGCGGTAGTCCTGTACCATACGCTTCTTTCCATCCTTCTTAGGGACGAAGAACACGGGAGAAGTCTGCGGCGATTTACTAGGCCGAATATAACCCTTCTTAAGCTGTCCCTCAACGAAGTTGCTAACTTCGGTTTGCTCATCAGGGCTGAGAGGGATCAACCTTCCCTTTTTCGGAACAAACGACTCCTTTAGTTCTATCGCGTGGTCCCAAGGTTTCCTAAGCGGCATGCGTTCGGATTCCTGGACAGAAAAGACGCTTAAATAATCGTGGTATTCCTTCGGAACCAGTTCCTCAGGGGTTTTATCCTTTTTAGGAGCCTCCTGCTTGTCGGCTCTGAATATATTATGCCAGTCTTCGAGGGCCTGGACCTCCTCCTTTTCGACACGTCTAACGAAGGCCGGCTTCGGCGCGAGTTGCCTGCAACTACGAGGACACCTCTTCATCGAGATTTCACCGGTTTTCCAATTGACTTCCGGGTTGTGAGTGGCAAGCCACGTGTGACCCAAAATCATGTCGTGAGATCCCAGATCCGTGACATCGGCTACTAACTCTTCGAAGTGATCTCCGAACTGAACTCTAAGTGGTACCTGATGCGTAATCCTTCCAGCGGAGTTAAGAGTACCATCGACATTAAATACGTCCACAGCTCGTGGGAGAGACAACTTTGGGAGCTTCTTTCGATCAACGAATTTAGCGTCCACAAAAACACCTGTAGCACCGGAATCCAACAAGGCCTGCACAGCGTGTGCGTCACCCTTCCTAGTGCGAATAATAATAGGTACTGCCACGTGATCCTTTAAGTTGAGCGTACGAACTCGGGATTTCGGCGGTACTGTCGCCTGAGCATCGCTAACCGACTCGGATCCTTCCGAAACACTATTTTTGGGATTTTTATTGCTTGGAGAATTAAGTGGTGCCAGTTTAACGTCCGGTCCCGAGCCCTTTCGGGACCCTCCAACAGACGGTGTAGGTACAGAGTCCGAATCGTCGTCCATATTATCTACAGAAAGAGAAGAAAACCTATTTATCGTAACTACGTCCGAAAACGAAACCTTTTTTCGTGTTTTTGTATTTTCTATTTTTGTGTTTTCTTTTAAACTATTTTTAGAAGACGAAACTGAGCGGCAACGAGAAGAAAAACTATATGGGAGAAAAGAAACAAGTCCAGTACCAACATTGTCCGAGCCTGCAGGACCCGACTTCACTGCAGCTCCGATTCTTTTAACTTAGAGACGTGAGCAACTATCTGCTCAAACGTCATACCGTCCATGGCGGCCAGCCACGGGTCCACACCTTCAGAACGCACCTGGCGCCCTTTGCCTTTGTTCCCGGCCTGCGGGCAGTGCGGACGAATATGGCCTTTCTGGCCGCAAGCGTAGCACTGGTAATTAGAGAAGTCCTTTTTGGGGCGGCTTCCCGATCCGCTGTAAAGTCTGTTAAAGGAAAGTGGAGGGAGATACCTGAGAGGTCTCCCGTTGGAAAAGAGGGTCTTTGTTCGACCCAAGGGGGCTAGAGTGCCTGGTAGGGGGATCAAAGAGTGGTAAAGAGAGTGAAAACGCGCCCTAAAGCCCAGAGAAGGTCGAGATTCGTCTACTGAACGTCTAACAAAGGAAGAATAGATCTTCCGAGTCCTCAGTCTTTGATTTCGTCTGATTTCGTCTGGTAAAGCGTCTATTATTGTTCTGCTAAGTACAAGGTATCCTAAGTGCGAGTCTGGCTTATGTAAGCCAAAACTCGTCCAAATAGTAAGTAAAAGGTAAAATAAAACATAAGAATCAATCAGTAGGTAAAAACAGTGAAATAAAATAATTCCCCTAGTAGGGAGGCTTCCCTCCCTACATCCGAGGGTGGCTTTAGATAGTGACTGTCCCCAGTCAACACATACCAAGCTGTATCATAAGACGAGGCCAGGGTATCATCCTCGAAACAAAATCCTAAGTAGAATCTCAAAAATGCGAACTTGAAATGAAAGAGACCATGAAAAAGAAACAAAAACCACTACTCAGCTGATGGGGGAGGCAGCTCGAAGGTAAACCGAAGACCTTCGAAGGCAGAAGGTGGCTCGGGGGTGGCTCGAAGCAGCCTCAAAGGGGTTCGAAGGGGTTCGAGGGTCTCTCGAAGGTGCTCGAAGGTGCTCAACATCACCTGGATGTACTGCGAGGTTGCCCGAAGGTATTCCGAGGGGCATCGAAGGTAGATCGAGGGTGGATCGAGGGTCTCGAAGGGGAGTCGAAGGTGGTTCGAAGCTCTGGCCTCGAAGGCGAGACAGGTCTCGAGCCTCAGTAGGCCTTGGAGGGCGACTCGAGGGTGGAGCTCGACTCGAAGGGGAAGGGGGGACTCGAGATGAGGAAACAGACCTTCCAGGGGCTGTAACGAGCCTCAGGGTTCGACTCGGACTTGGTTCGAAGCTTCGAAGCCTCCCATCGAGGGTTTGGGAGGTGCTCGCAGGGGGTCGACTTGCTCTCGAAGGGGAGGGAGGGGCTCTCGAACTCGAAAGGGGCTCCTGGGTAGTCTCGGAGTCGACTCGAGGCAAAGTGAGAGGCCAGGTAGGCTCGAGACTCGAAGGGGGAGAGGGTACCTGTTCCAATAGTCTATCTGGCCCTCGAGCAAGGGCCCAAGAATCCAGTCGAGCTCGGAGGGTGCGCCCAAGTGCTTCTCGAGGGATCTCCTCGCCTGTAGGCAGTGTAACCCGTCCTTGAACGATCCTACATTTCCCTGCAGCTAGATACGAACTGCAGACCTCACAGCGAGCTCGGATATGCCCATCTCGACCACAAAAGAAGCAAAAGGAATACCTTCGAGGCTGTACTCGATGCCTCGATGCCTCTCGAATGCGAGGGGATGGCTCACTTGAGCCCACATACTCTCGGAGGGGCAACAACCCACTTGACGCTCTTGAACGCGACTCGAAAGAGGCAGGGGGAGTCTTCGACGTCGAAGTGGAGGCTTCTCGAAGTAGGAACGAGGTACCTTGGGGTGGCTCGAGGGGCGAGGGTGGCTTCGATCGAGTCACGAGGGGGGAGGAAGGCTTCGAGGAGGCCTTCGAAGGTCTTTCGAGGCGAGATGCAAGGTTCGAGGGGGGTAACGAAGGCTCACTAGGTCGAGGGTACTGATTCGAGGTCAAACTGAAGCCTCGCGAAGGCTTTGAGCATGAGTGTTGACCTTCTCTCGAGCTACGAAGCTGGTTCGAAGCCGAGTCACTGGCCTGCCAAAGCGAGACACACCTAGCTGTATGTGCCACAGGGTGCCTCGAGCCTGCATCAGTGACTCGGAGGGGAGATGAGCTGCTCGAAGCAAGCTCAGATGAGTGAGGAGGATACTTCGAAGTTCGAGGGGATGCCTCGAAGGGGAAACAAGAGGGGGGCTTCGTGCTCGAGCTTCCCTGGGAGTGTCTTCTAGAACAAGACCGAGACAACTCCTTCGCAGGGGCACTTGACTGATACTTGGCCAAGGGCGAGTGCGAGTGTGAGTGCTGAGGGGGCGACTCGAGGGCTGACGAGAGCTTCTTCGAAGCTAGATGAGGGGATGCACAACTTACCCCATCCTCGATAACCTCCTTTGTAATGCGAATGACGACCTCGATAGGCCATAGCTGCCCTGACCTAAACAGGGGGAACCTGGATTCGAGCCTCCTCGAAACCTCGAGCTCAACATGGGGTGGAAGGCCTCGAAGGAACAGCTGGGGCTGGTGGCTCATCTCGAGCATGTTTCCCCTTACCATGGCCAAGAAGAAGAGCCGGAATACATGAAGGTACTTCCCTAAGGCTTGAACAGAGCTCAGCTCCCTGCAACGAGCTCCTTCGAGGAGAGAGTAGAACTGCTCGAAGTACTTGAGGTCGTCCTCGACTGGTTCGATCTCGGGGTACTGAAGGGTTATGAGCGCTTTGAACTCGTCCCATTGCCTACCAACTGGGACACTAGCAGCGAGGTGGCCCCAGAGAAATCTATCGAGGGACGGGGCTCCCCCGATTGCAACCATCATCAGGGACGAATCCCCTGACCTTCCCTGGGCCTTACCATACTCCTCCACTTCTTCGAAATAGGCGGGCAGGTCCTGTGCCTGGCCTGAGAACTTCGGATGGGGCTCGAGTGGGGCTCGAGACTGTCCGCATCCACTTTCCATCATGAGCAGTATATACGAGATTCAAAAGAATATATTTCACGTTGTAGTTGGTTAACACGAGGGTAGTGCGAGCCTTCGAAAGTCTGCGACCGGTCTCGAAGGGGTAAACGAGGGATGGGGTCGCCTCAATGCAACCTCGAACGTCTATGGGGGTGGAGCCTGTGCACGAAACGAGCAGCGGGTCTTGTATACACGACACGAAGTGGTTACGACCACCAAGACGAAGAGAAAATGACGAAATTAGTCGCCGTGTGCGACTCGAAGCCTCAACTTAACTTTGCAGTCTCGCTCGACTGCAGAATGTGCAAGAAAAACGAACTATATTCGTCTCAATACGTCTAAGAGTGACTGTGAGTGCGTCTAAGGGAATGTTTATGTCTCGAAAGCGTCTCGAAAGGGCTCGAAGTTCGTCTGGGGGTCTCGAAATGTCTGGGATCTCGAAGGGACTGGGGAAGTCTCGAAAGGGGCTCCCAACTGACTCTAATGGAAGGGGGAAGGGTTCCTACGACTCGAAAGGGCACGAAAACGCGAAGGGAGGTGCCAGGGAGCTCAGCTGTGGCAGGAGGGGGAGGATGGCAGTGCGTCGGAGGAGAACCGATGGGCGAAACGGTACGAGACTTCGGGGCCTGGTAGCAGGGACCTACAAGAAGTGGGAGAACGAGGAAATACAAGAAACCGATCACCCAATCCTGAGATATTTGCGAAATGGTCCAATACCACCTTTTAGCACGAAAATCGCGATATCTCCAGAAGTAGCGATGTAGACGCGACGAAAAAGGCACCTTCCGGAAGCTCTCGACAGGCTCTACTATACCTGAAGTTTGCGAGAGGAGACGCGCGACGGTTCTCGAGAAAACGCGTGTGTAGCTGGGAGGGTGGGGGAACAGTAGCGCGTTGCTGGACAATCGCTAGGCCGAGCACCACGAAACTCGGGGACGTCGTAGAGGGAGTCTGGGGGCGCTGGGAGATCGAAGAAATGAGAGGATTGGCGCACCCAATCCCGAGTTATGCCAAAATCTGTCCTACAGAGCCTTGCTCCACAAAATGCGTGATATCTCCGGAACCACTGAGGCTATAGGGACACAAAATATACCTCCAGAGAGCCTGAGTCGGGTAGAATCCGATTCCCGAAAAGCGAGAGGGTGGACGCGTCGGTTCTCGAGAAATCGCGTGTACGGCTGGCAGGGGGGGGGAACAATAGCGCGTTGCTGGACAACTGCTGGGCCGAGCGACACGAAACTGGGGGACGTTGTAGAGGGAATCTAGGGGCGCTGGGAGATCGAAGAAATGAGAGAATACGCGCACCCAATCCCGAGTTATGCCAATTTTCGTCCTACTAAGCCTTTCTCCAGGAAAAGTGAGATATCTCCAGAACCGCTGGAGCGAACGCGTCGAAAATGGAATCGTCTGAAAGCCCTCGTCGAGTAGATTCGGTACCTCAAAAAGCGAGAGGGTAGGCGCGTTGGTTCTTGAGAAATCGCGTGTCCGAGCACGAGGGTAGGAGGAGAAGAGGGTTACCAAGCAAAACAGCCCCCTCGCGGTGGGCTCCAGATGTAAAGTCTGTTAAAGGAAAGTGGAGGGAGATACCTGAGAGGTCTCCCGTTGGAAAAGAGGGTCTTTGTTCGACCCAAGGGGGCTAGAGTGCCTGGTAGGGGGATCAAAGAGTGGTAAAGAGAGTGAAAACGCGCCCTAAAGCCCAGAGAAGGTCGAGATTCGTCTACTGAACGTCTAACAAAGGAAGAATAGATCTTCCGAGTCCTCAGTCTTTGATTTCGTCTGATTTCGTCTGGTAAAGCGTCTATTATTGTTCTGCTAAGTACAAGGTATCCTAAGTGCGAGTCTGGCTTATGTAAGCCAAAACTCGTCCAAATAGTAAGTAAAAGGTAAAATAAAACATAAGAATCAATCAGTAGGTAAAAACAGTGAAATAAAATAATTCCCCTAGTAGGGAGGCTTCCCTCCCTACACTGCCCTGCGCAGCCCCAATGTCCATGGGCGCGCCTTGCCCTGACGTTACCCCGGGCGAGGGTTTTGAGAAACCTTGTCCCCATCGAGAGGGCGAGCCACCAGTCTTCAACCTAACTGCCTCCAGGGCAGCGCCAAGGCACCTGACCTCGACATCGTATTCCGTCCAGGTAGCCTTTCGGCGGCCCTGAACAAAGACTTGCTGAAGAATTTCGGGGCGGATAGCCCTCTCCAGCATGAAGATAGCATAGTCGTTGGATACCCCGGATGCGGTCCTAAGTGCATTAAACTTGGCCAAGAACTCCTCCGTTCTGGCCGATCCCTGTCGAATTTTGCTGAGCTGATCCTTAGCCCAGTCCTTGTTATGCAGCGGCCTAAACCGCGCTTCTACTTCGGCCACCAAATCGTCATACGATGGCCACGTCCCCGTTGGGAGACATTGATCGATACACGCCCGCGCGTAAGCCCCAGCAATTGGTCCAGTCATCCTGGTCCAGACCATGAGAGTCCTTGCCCTTGGGCTGGTTGACTGAGCGGTGACGATAAAGGCCTTCATTTTGGCCCACCACTCCTCGAATTTACTAATAGACCCATCAAACATGCCTGGGTCTGCGACGCCCCGTTTCGTGGGGTCAACGTTCTGATTGGGGTTAGCGGCGGCCCCTCCGCCTTGCTGCTGCTGCGCGCCCGCCACTGCGTTGGCGACGTGTTGGGCGACTTGGTTGGCGACCTGCGCCGAGATCAACGCGGTCATTTGCTGCATGAACTGCAGCTGGTCTTGGTTGAATTGGTCCATGACCGGTAAACGTTATGGGGGTGTGAGGGGGAGGGCGAATAGTTTGTCTATTCCGTAAGTTGTACGGAACGTGCAGGACAAAGCCCAGTAAGTTGGGGTCGGGGGAGGGAGAGCGAAGAGGAAGGGGCGAGAGGCGAGGAAGAAGTGGTTCGGGGGTACCGAAGATTTGTTGCTCGAGGGGTGTTACTTCCCGAGCGAACAGGAGCGGGGGAGCGGGCGACTCTTCCTTTTTAAGGTAAGGAGAAAACCTAATACAGGGAGCCAAAGACTCTGACTTCTTGACGCGAGGAATGGTGACGAGATTTTCCCTGCCCTCAGTGGCGGTACTCTGTCTCAACTATCGTATGGTAACTAGGGATACTGGTAGTACGCTTTCTACCTCCCGTGACGTAGGGGCACTACTGTTAAGCTATGCGTTTCCACCCCCTAATGTGGGTTACGCCTTCACACTACCCTTGACGGATAGCGGGACTACTAACTACGTGTCTTCTTCAACACAACCACCAGCCGATAGGTGGACGGGACTAAAGGCGTCGCCCCATAAATGAAGTGAAGAGAAGAAGGTAAAGCTCCTTAACCCTGGAGTCTGGGTATACGTTGCCCTATATGCCTGGGCGCAAGCGGAGTAAGGGAGTATGTGTAGAATCGAGTTCAAGTGTAACACTTATAATCCGAAGACTATACTCGGTTACTCCAAGAACTGAGACGAGTAGAGGACGAGGGAACTGAGTTAAAGCGACGATGCACAAATGAACTCGATTGGAGTGTCTACGACAAGAGAGGCGGTATTTATACTACCTACGAGTGTTTGTACCGAGGAACGTCGTAGAACAAACCAAACAAGCGAGAGATAAACGCTATTGGCTGCAGCGCTCCATGCTGAGTCAATGCGGCTACGCTGACGAATCAGCTGACTAAGTAAAGCGTCTATGAGCGCGTCTAAGTAACCCTAACCAGAGAGTGGATAAATAAGGAGAACTACGCTAGACTACGCTACAACAAGTAGTGAAAAAGATATGGGCCGTTACAGCCGCCAAGGAAGGCCTCTGGCTCCGCCGGCTCATCTCGGAAGTATTCCGCCCACTTGAATATCCTATCCCGCTATATTCCGACAACCAAGCCGCCATCGCACTCACCAAAGATGGCAGTTACCATTCCCGCACCAAGCACATCGATATCCGATACCACTTCATTCGCTTTGCCGTTGAAAACAGTTCCTTCCGCCTTATTTATTGCCCTACCGAAGAAATGGTTGCCGACACCCTGACCAAGGCTTTACCGAGCATCAAAGCCAAACATTTCGCGCAATCACTCGGACTCCGTTCCAAGTGAGGGGGAGTGTTGGAGCACGGACTTTCGGGTGTCCATATCCGGCCTCGGATATCTTCGGATATCTTCGGTACCGCTTTTTACTATAGGTTACATGTCACGGATTCTTTCTATACCCTTCCGCTTTTTCCCGGATTACATAATCATGGTTGTAGAAAATTTCCGCGCTCGTTCCTTTCACCTCAGTGACTTCCATTCGTCCTGAGGTGAGCATACTTACATTCCACTCGTTACCTACTTCGTACTGACCTACTGTAGACTCATTCCTGCATTAGGTACAGAACACAGTGACTTCCATTCGTCCTGAGACTCATTCCTGCATTATGTCTAAGGCAACACGTTTGAGGTAGTTTCCCCCTCAATGAATAATTACTGAATACCGGGGGGTACTTAGAAAAATCTAAAGCCACCAAGCTATGCCACGTGAACATAGCTTTGTCATCAACGCCCACCAAGCTATGCCGCGTGAATGTAGCTTTGTCATCAACGCCTCGCCGACACTTCCCACGCCCATGCCGCGTCATCCCCGCCACCTCTCGTCATCGTCGTCAACAGCGAGCTCGAGTTTCTCAACAACTACGCAACGTATGAACGTCAGACTTTCACTACTGTATAGTAATATTAGCTGGCTTTCATTCCATAGCATATAAATTAAGATTTACATTGATACGGAGGTCCGTTCATGCTACATGCCTGTGGCAGTGTTCGGCGACTTCCGGTGCCCGCCTACCCGCCACTGTCGACGACGACGGGCTCACGTATCTCGACGAACGGACTTCGGACTTTCACCACCACGTAGTGCCTGTTTCTAGTTTGCATTTCATAGTATATTTCATGGACACAATCGTTCGGAAAAGCAACTCTTGGATCTCCAATGTAACTATGTGGCAGTGCCTGGCCAATTCCGGTGCCCCCCACCCGCCACTGCCGACGACAGCAAGCTCGCATTTCTCGATGACTACGCAATGTACAGCAATCAAACATTCACGGCCACACGGTAACGTATCTAGCTAGTATTCCTAATACAAATATTTACATTTTCATAAATAATCACCATGTAATTGACCATAAGATGTTCTCTAAGGCACGTGGCAGGGTTCGGCGATTGCCGCAAGCGATACTTGGTCTGCCCCTGCTGGCTGTGAGCTCACATATCTCAATGACTATGCAATGTACGGACGTCGGACGTCTACGGCCATATAGTAACTTATCTAGCCTCATGCACACAAAGATCAAATGTTTGACATTCGCCGGAGGACACTCATCGACTTCTGATTACTACCAAGTGTGACAATAGACTACGAGAATAGACTCGCGCAGGATAACTGGAGGAAGAACGACACGGGTACTTAAGTGGCAGATTGATGGCGACACCGATAAATCCTGCTATAAGAATGAGTGACAAAGTGTTGAGTATAAGTGCACGAAGACTCACATAATCTCAAATGTCATCTTTGGCGGAGCTTTCCCCCGAAGACGAGTCGATGGTTGTCGCACTCTTCGGACCTTTCCCCGGTGCTATGCGGCGTCATTTCCTGCCTGCATCGGAGCGCCTCTTGCGAGGTTTTCCAATCAGTTCCCCTGCGCTTCGTCGCTCCTTAAGTTGGTCTTGAAATTGTTTGAGGTGCTGTCTGGACATATATGCCCAATGGCACGTGCCTGCTTTCAACGCATCGCGAAGGATCTGGAGGTGTTCAGCGTTTGTGATGGTGCGGGGAGACTGGAAGGGAACGCCCTCCGGCCACCCCAGTATGTCGATACCGTACCTTGCCTTGATGGCCACTTCGAAATTGATAAAGTTGATATGAATTTTCTTCTTCGCAACAACACCTGAGTGCATGTCAGATAAAGTTTATAGCATTTGCGAAGGAACACGAATGGAGACCAGAGTTGAGGATGTGGGCGCACATCCGCTGCATACCCTCTACTGAGTTCCGTTCCTCGATGTCTGTACGAACATCACAAATAAATTGTTAGTGGCCACTACATGATATTCACGTACTTTTTCCGTGCACACACGCCCACTGTTCCAATTTGCGAACAATTTCATCAGGCTCCAGGTCCATTATGTCCTCCCAAAAGTCCATCACATTGTCTGTTCCATACCAGAAAGGCTGAGAGGAGTCGTAGACGTGGCCGCGAGTAGCAAAGAGGCACACATAAATTCTGGTGCGAAGAGCCAGACCGTCAAGCTATCAACACTGAGTTCAAGGTCATTAGAGTCGGATACCGAACTTACAATTTTAAAAATGTGCTCCAACGTGGACTGAGCATCGCGAGCTGCTGCTGAATTTGTCGCGCGAACACTCACGTTCTTGAGAGCCCGGTACTCAGTGAGGGCGTGCAGCAATTCATCCTTTTCGTCCTGAGTCATGTCCTGGTACTTCGGGTCAACCTTTGCTAAGTCTCGAATCTGCTGGAGGGAAAGTTTCTCCCTGCGAGCGCGGCCTTTTGTGTGTAAGATGAAGTTGAAAAGGAATGGCACGAGAGCAATTACCTTCATTAACTTCATGCGCCTTGTCATGAATGATGGCATTTGCTAGCTGCGTACCGCGTGGGTTTCGATAATACTTGTGAACGCCGAGAAGTTTCTTAACCTTCTCGTGTGTAACATTATGCGTCGTCGCCAATACTTGTACCTTTGCTTCGAATTCATCAGCTAGTGACCGGATTGCTTCGTTCAGGAGTACATCGCGATCCTTCCACTGTGCTGCGGAGATCTGCCTCGATGCTGCATGTGCACTGCGATGTTCTTTCTCCACAGCAGAGAGACTGGCGAGGTTTCATAATGGGCCATCCGGGGTTTCGGGCAGCCCAAGTGGACTTGTTGCCCGCAGGCTTAGTCGCAGAGACTTCGTCATTGCATCTACCAGGCGCACCATTATTGGGACGAGTACTGAGAACGGTCATGCCGGGTTCCGAGGCTATATTCGAAGACGGAGTGACCTCAGACATAGAGGATGTTTTCGAAGTCAAAGACGGCTCCATCTGAGGGATTGAAATCGCGAGGAGGGCGGGGTCCAGCGCAGGATAACCATTGCTCGAGTCGAGGGGCGTCAAAAGCTGCGGAGCCACTTGTACTCCATCGGGGGGGAACGACGCATGAGACGGGTTCTGGTAGTCATACGAAGTGAATGCTTGAGGTGTTGGACACGTTAAGTCGCTTGAAGAGTCGAAGGTGACCGGAGGAAAATTGAAGACGTAGTTTTCCATGCTGTTGGTAGAGAGTCGATGCACGAAGTACTGAGAGCCACACTGCATCTCCAAATCCTGGAAAAATATTTAAAAAAGTTGACAGCGTGATATTGGACAAATGACGTCCTGTCATTGGGACAATCACGCACTGTAGTCCTAGCTTGATATACCACCACGTGAATCTGGGAGATAGCATGACACGTTAGAATGATGTACAGGGTATCGACTATACCTACCTCTGCCGAAGCTGACACTGTGCTGCCCAGCCAGTGCCAGGTGAGCGATCGACACACTGGCATTGCCGGTACCACCGTAGTCCTAGCTTGAGATAATAATAGCACCACGTGAACCTGGAAGATAGCATGACACATTAGAGTGATGTATGGAGTATTGACTATATGTACCTCTGCTGAAGCCAACACCGTGTGGCCCAGCCAATGGTGGGTGCCAGTGAGCGATCGACACACTGGCATTGCCGGTACCACGTTGCAGTACCTACGAGTTAATCGAACGCTGGCGCTGCCTGATCAGATGAAATCTCTCATAGCACTAGATGTGAACTGGATAGGCAGAGGGACTCTTGCTGAGGATCGTGTGTAAGTGTATCAAATGGATTCCTAGAAACCAGGCCACAAGTCAGCTTCGTTAGATAATAGTAGACTGTTACACTGTACAATATCTGAATTCTTCCGCTGGGCACGACAGTCAGAGATGACAGGCACACACAAAAGATGGACGTGCGACAGATACTAGTACGCTGATGCGGTGCCACCTGCATCTGCAACGTTGCTGGTCATGTGACCTAGAGAAAGCCGAAACGTCAAACGGTACTCAGAACTTTCTGACAGTCGGTATCTTCGTCATCGCATCCAAGTTGCACTGGGTAAGCTGCGTGTACTACCACGCAGTCAACTAATCCTACATCTTTACAGATAGGATCTTGATGCTCGTATATGGGAGCAACACGAACTGTAACGAGGAGAGACAAACAACGCGCAGCCACGGAGCGTTGGCTATCAAAACCAGGGTACAAAGTCCATTCTGCACCTCGGTTGGTATTGAACTTAACCCCAGTTTTCAGAGTACGAGACGAGCAGAGAGAGAAGGCAAGGCTCCGCACTGCTAGGTGAGTCTGATGTGATTGATCTTGAGTATCCGTGGTGATTAATGCTACCTTGCAGGAACAGGACTAGGTGAGTGACCGCCCTGGGATATGTCCGTATAATAACTTTGTCATTAGGAAGCGTACCATTGACAATGAGGCTACGACCTGCGACTCAACGTGGACCAGCACAGATGGAGTATCCCTGGACAGTGATCGCGACTCGTACCTACACCCCTTAGCACATTCAGAAATCCCTCCGCTCGAGAAAGTTAGGCAACTCATTGCTGATTGGCAATCTGAATGGGGCACAGAGTCGACCTGGCCGAAGAAGTTCCACGAACAACTACAGGTTGCACAGGGCAGGGGCCGGCTTGCAAGTGAGGCGTTCTTTTCGCAATGTGAGGCCCACATTGAGGGCGGGAGATGGCTACTTTGGCTTTTAAGGAGTATTACGCGCAAAGGCTTCAGGGGTACGGGGTTCAAAGTTGTGGACTCCTACGAACAAGTGTTCGACCTGCTCACATCCTTACTGACCGAACTACGCTTTTTCGAAGTCAAATTAGATGAATATGCACCTATTTCTCCTCTATCTCGAATCTCCGAAGCACGTTACTACTTTACTGTGTAGTGTCCTTGACATTTGAACACAATCCGTATGCATGCGTTCCACACCAGAGACCCGAAGTGCTCACCCCTCACTGGCAACTCCTGTGTCGCTTTAGTGCTTTTGACGCAAACTAGCCAGCAAATTACAAGAGATGATGTAGTGCGCGCCGGCTTAGGTGATAGCGAACCATGATAGCGAACCCGTCCACTATCAACCATTATTCCCTACCGGCATCGTTGGAAACGAACTCTAGTAATATATGCGTGATATCATTATGACTGTTAGCTCATTCACCATCTATTAGGTGCTGTCCGATACTTAAATCTTACACATATGTGTTGTGTTGATTGCAATGTAGTTGAATGTACTGACCTAGCATATCGAACTTGTCAATATTTCATGAGCATAAAGTTGTGGTCGTGCTGTGTAATGGTCCGCTCAGTCACATACTTACTGTGCACTCAACACCAGTACGTCCAACTACAGATCAGACTCCCACTGTAATGGCACATTCATTGTCATCAAGACAGTCAAACAAAGCCCATTTCTCGCATTAACTACTGTATACTCAACTATTCCCCATGGGATGACCATGGGTAGCACGGTAGTTACAATCAACAAAACAAAACTTCTGGGGGGATGAGGGACTCACCGGCTCCCAGCAGGATCGAGTTGAACTTGACTGAGGACGTCCGTCAAGTCATCCACTTCAGCCCAATAGGATTGTTCGCCTTCGCTGAGAACAGGCGAAGGCGTACGAACTGCAGTGGGCCAGAAGGGTCCGCCGGGGTTAGGAATTGCGCGGAGTTCACCTTTGTTATAAGCCACCGTATAGCTAGCAAGAGCCTGTTGGAAGGTCCTGCACTTGTAATAAACTGCACCGCTAATTTCAAGAACCCACAACGCTGCGTCCTTCCTATGTATTTGAAATCGGAGTGAATAGAGGATAGAGACAGTAACACCAATATTACCACGTGTAAAATATGCCAACCTCCTGGCCGATGATAACAAGGTAATAGCCCTCAGGCATAGAGGTTGGTCGCGGGAGATCCGACGGGTGGGGAACGACAGCGATGTGGGGTGTGGATGTACGGGCTGCTGAAGGACGGGGGGCAGCAAGCATCGGACTAGATTGTGACTTGCGAGAGGAAAGTGTCCTTGGGGGCGACAGTAAGGTGGTTGAGGATGATGGTAAGCTTGCAGTAGAGCTGCCGACCGCAGCCGGCGATTGTGTCACAGGACGATTGTGCTTTTGCGGACTCCTGAGAGAGGTCTCCGTAGTACGAGTGCGACGTTTCACAATGGTTGTGACCTTTATGGTTTCCGTAGTCCCTTCACGAGTGGTCGTCACCGTTCTGGTGACCGTCTCTTGAGTATCTTGCTCTGTAGATTTTGTTTCCTGCCAGCCGCCGTCGTCTAACAAGAAGTCAAACCTTGCGCTAAAATAGAGTGTCGTGCCTACCTTCAACACTTGATACCATAGTGAAACGGCCTTGTAGATCACTGCTAAGGATACTTAAATACAGAGAGTTCTATGATGATGGCAGATAAGCTAGCGATAAGTTTTGACAGTATGCCAATATCACGTGGTCTTCGCGAGGATGAAAGGTCCCGGTCAACGGAATGGCATACTAAAGCAAGTCATGGCGAATTCGCGCAAGTGCAGGAGCTTGACGTCTTCACGAATACGGCGAATCCAGACCCAAGTTCACCAGATTGCGGGGGTTACACGAACTCTTCATGAATTGGCAGGTCCGACAAAAATTGCGGAACGGTCTGCACGAGCAGCAGAGCGCAAGCAAGAGTGGCTGAGAGGTAGTCTGTATTTATGGTCAAAAAAAAGGCTCACCTTCAACAGATATGACCGTGAACGAGAGGCACGCACTTGAGGCGCTGCGAGATCCGGCGTTGAACAACGCAGCTGATGAGCGCATAGGCGACGACTACGAAAGTGATGGGTATGGTGAAATGGTCCTGGATGGCACAGAGCCACTCGATGTTAGTCATGCCGGAGGTGAGTTCCAAGAACTTACTAGGGGGTTACTGGGCGATTTCTGGAAAAGGTCAGTGCTCACAGTAATATGGACATAATGACTGACTGCTTGCTTTCAGCGCTTCCGAGAAGGCCAAGGGGAAACGTTCGGATTATCGTACATTTCGGGATCGTTCTACTAAACAGACCGCTGCGTTCAGTGTTCAAACGGGTGCGATGGCGGAGGCTTACATGGCGTGGTCCTTGAAGCACAGAGGCACAGGTGGGAAAGGATTTTTTGACTCTGATGAGCAGCGTACGCGAGAAGAACAGCAGAGGAGCTGTGATGGTGTGGACACCAGGATGCTCAGCGTGCTTGTGCTGGATGTCTTCTGTGGGTAAACCTCATTGTCGTCACATGTGTGGGTACTCACGGCATGGTAGGCGCTGAGAAGACTTCAATTACTGTAGGGCCTACTGATCATTACCTAACTTCAGCTCTCGTTCACCACGGTTTGATCCCGTGTTCTCCTATTACCCCGAAGGTAGCCGTTACCGTGCACACGCTCGAACTATACCACACTACTCGTCAACGTTGCCCCAATCTTTCGATACAAGCATACGTCAAGTCGCTTTGCGACATGCACGGGGTTCGTCTGATGTATACTCTTTGAGAAACTGAGTACTTATCCCTGACTCAGGTTCCGTTCCACAATCACCGCTCACGACAATTTTCCATCGCACTCGACATTTATCTGCAAGTTTTGGAGTTTGTTTCAAATCTGGTCCACCGTGCGCTGCAGCGCGACCAGCCTGATTGGCGGCTCAAGCACTGCTGTCCCCCTTGTACTTACAGATTGCAGGACGAACCGGCAATGCGCTTTGCGATGTTGTTCACTCAGGATGGCAATGACTCTCTCAAGCGAGTGGCAACTAGGATACTGGATGGCGATATCGACCATGTTGCCGCATCTCTCCATGCATCTGAGCGTACCTTCCACCATGAGCAATATCTCATGCGTGACTTTGTGGACAAATTTGCATCAGATCGGCAGACAGGCCATAGTATCGTTAATGAGGTCAGAATTTTTTGCTTTTGTTCGTACTCTAGATGTACTACCATTTCATAGGACAGCGATGGCAACCTTTGTGCAGAACGCTGGAAGAACATGAAGGACGACGCTACGCAAAAAATGTGGAATGTATTCGATGAATCTGGTGTTTTCGTAGCAGTCTGTCGGCATGGCTTTTGCCTGCTCGTCGCAGACATGGTGCAAAGTGGCGAACAGTGAGTACCCTACTTAGAGAACTGCGCATGCAAACTAACACACTCATACACAGGTCCAAGTATGCGCTCGCAGTGACATTGAAACTCCTGGACGCATTCGGTTCAGACCTTGGAGGCGGATACGACATCGGCTGTCGGTTCAAGACCACTCTAGCATCTAGCGTCCTGGGCGAACGTGCACGCTCACTCAACTATACTTCTCTTGTTAACGCATTTCACGGTCATGCTCACAACCGATTATGTCAGTTAGACAACCTCACGACCTATGTCGAAGGTCTTGGTCTCGAAGACCTTGAAGGCTGTGAACGAGCATTTTCAAAAAGCAACACCCTTGCATCATCTACTCGATATGCGTCAATTTTTCACAGAAGGCAAGCGATTGCGAGCTACTTTGAGCACAACGATGAATTGGAGGTGTATGCTAACCTTAGTAAGTCAACCGTGCCCTCCTTAACATATCTAATCTTCAACAGCAAAGTTTTTACTCAATAACTACAAGCAAGCTCTCGACGTTCTTTCCAATGGCCACGCGACCCTTGACCGACTGATGCGTGAGCTTGGAGTAAGTGACCCGGCAACATTCAAACTGAGCCGTGTCAGCTAATTTAGACCAAATTGGCCCGGCAACTATCACTTAGCGATTTACAAGAATCACGGTAACTACCACTGTCCAAATAAGGAAATACCCCTAATGAAAATTGTCGCAGGCAGCCTCTGCTGTCGGAGTTTGAAAACTGCACATTACATAATGTGGCACAGCCACAGTGCGAACCAAAGTTGTAGCCCAGGTTGAGAGGACCACAGAAGTATGCTTACATCAGCGAGATCTTTATTTTTGGATGAGATATAAATGGAAAACTAAAATTTTCTCGAGTCTTTTTGGTTTAGTTACACAGCCACACAGACGAGGAGAGTGCACTGCCACACAGGGGAAGGTTGTGCACAGCCACATGGACAGGGTTGTGCACAGCCACACAGGGAAGGGGTTGCACAGCCACATGACAGGGGCAGTGCACAGCCACACTGAAAACCAAAGTTGTAGCCCGGGTTGCGAGGATCATGGGAGTATGCTTACATCAGCAAGATCTTTATTTTTGGATGAGATAAATGTAGAATACTGAAATTTTCACGAGTCTCTGCTTTTTTTGGCACAGCCACTCCACCTGCCATATGTGCTTATGTAATCAAAAAAGCGGACCAGATGCCTGGTTTGTTGTTGCTGCCACCACTTGTCCCTTCCACTGGATGATATTTCACTGTACTCTAACATATTGTTGACAAGTGATCTACCCATTCCATACACATTTTGGATCCAATCCAATGTTTTTGGACATGGATATGAATAGGGGTAAAAATGCGAAATCTGCTCCCAATTGTGCAGTTCTTGACATATGGACTTGGAAATTTCAACCCAAGTAGCTCTCGCATATATCTACAATCTATCATAATTGCAGATCATCAGCCTTTGCCCTTGTGGAGGTGGAGTCAGATCTCCTCCTCCCCAGTGTATGCATTATACAGATGGGTACTGCAGCTTTCTGGGTAATTTGACCCACTTGTAACGGCCCGTACTTTTTCACTGCTTGTTGTAGCATAGTCTTAGCGTACTTCTCCTTATTTATCCACTCTCTGGTTAGGGTTACTTAGACGCGCTCACAGACGCTTTACTTAGTCAGCTGATTCGTCAGCGTAGCCGCATTGACTCAGCGTGGAGCGCTGCAGCCAATAGTGTTTATCTCTCTTTGTTTGGCTTGTTCTACGAGGTTCCACGGTACAAACACTCTAGTTAGTATAAATACCGTCTCTCTTGTCGTAGACACGCCAATCGAGTTCATTTGTGCTCTCGCGCATTAACTCTTTCCCTAAGTCCTCTACTCTATATCAGTCAGGAGTAACCGAGTATAGTCCTTGTGATTATAAGCGTTACACTTGAACTCGATTCCCAAATACTCCCTTACTCCGCTTGCGCCCAGGCATATAGGGCAACGATACCCGGACTCCAGGGTTAAGGAGCTTTATCTTCTTTGTTTCCCTTCTTCACGAGACGACGCCTTTAGTCTCGTCCCCTTTACGGCAAGGGGTTGTGTTTGAAGAAGACCCGTAGTTAGTAGTCCCGCTGTCCGTCAAGGGCAGTGTGAAGGCGCAACCCACATTAGGGGGTGGAAGCGCATAGTTTAATCGTAGTTCCCCTACGTCACGGGAGGTAGAAAGCATACTACCAGTATCCCTAGTTACCGTACGATAGTTGAGACAGAGTACCGCCGCTGAGGGCAGGGAAAATCTCGTTTCAAAATTCCTCGCGTCAAGAAGTCGGAGTCTTTGGCTCCTCGTATTAGGTTTTCTCCTTACCTTAAAAAGGAAGACTCGCCCGCTCCCCCGCTTTTGTTCGCTCGGGAAGTCACTCCCCTCGAGCAACAGATCTTTGGTACCCCCGAACCTCTCCTCCCTCGTCTCTCGCCTCTCCCTCTTCGTTCCCCTTCTCCCGACCCCAATTTACTGGGTTTCGTTCTGCACGTCCCGTACAACTTACGGAACAGACGAACCATTCGACCTCCCCCCCGTACCCCTATAACTTTCGTCGGTCATGGACCAATTCAACCAGGACCAGCTGCAGTTCATGCAGCAGATGACCGCGCTGATCTCGGCGCAGGTCGCCAACCAGGTGGCGCAGCACGTCGCCAACGCGGTGGCCGGCACGCAGCAGCAGCAAGGCGGAGGGGCCGCCGCTAACCCCAATCAGAACGTTGACCCCACGAAACGGGGCGTCGCGGACCCAGGAATGTTTGATGGGTCTATTAGCAAATTCGAGGAGTGGTGGGCCAAGATGAAGGCCTTCATTGTCACAGCCCAGTCAACCAGTCCACGGGCAAGGACCTTGATGGTCTGGACCCGGATGACCGGACCGATTGCCGGAGCTTACGCGCGGGCGCGTATCGATCAATGTCTCCCAACGGGGACGTGGCCATCTTATGATGATTTGGTGGCCGAAGTAGAAGCGCGGTTTAGGCCGCTACATAACAAGGACTGGGCGAAGGATCAACTCGCCAAAATTCGCCAAGGCTCGGCCCGTACGGAAGAGTTCCTGGCAAAATTCAACGCACTTAGGACCGCGTCCGGGGTATCCGACGACTATGCCATCTTTATGCTGGAGAGGGCCATCCGCCCTGAAATTCTTCAGCAAGTTTTCGTTCAAGGACGCCGAAAGGCTACCTGGGCGGAATACGACGTCGAGGTCAGGTGCCTCGGAGCTGCCCTGGAGGCAGTTAGATTAAAGACTGGCGGTGCGTCCTCTCGATGGGGACAAAACTTCTCACGACCCTCGCCCGGGGTAACGTCAGGGCAAGGCGCGCCCATGGATATTGGGGCTGCGCAAGGCGGATCGGGAAGCCGCCCAAAGAAAGACTTCTCGAACTATCAGTGCTACGCTTGCGGCCAGAAGGGCCATATACGACCGCACTGCCCGCAGGCCGGGAACAAGGGCAAAGGGCGTCAAGTGCGCTCTGAAGGAGTTGACCCGCGGCTGGCCGCCATGGACGGTATGACGTTTGAGCAGATAGTTGCTCACGTCTCTAAGTTAAAAGAATCGGAGCTGCAGTGAAGTCGGGTCCTGCAGGCTCGGACAATGTTGGTACTGGACTTGTTTCTTTTCTTCCGTATAGTTTCTCTTCTCGTTGCGTTTCAGTTTCTTCTAAAAATAGTATAAAAGAAAACACAAAAACAGAAAATATAAAAACACAAAAAAGGGTTTCGTTCTCGGACATAGTCACTGTAAACAGGTTTTCTTCTCTCTCTGTAGATAGTATGGATGATGATTCGGACTTTGTACCTACTCCGTCTGTTGGAGGGTCCCGAAAGGGCTCGGGACCGGACGTTAAACTGGCACCGCTTAATTCTCCAAGCAATAAAATCTCCAAAAATAGCGTTTCGGAAGGATCCGAGCCGGTTAGCGATGCTCAGGCGACAGTACCGCCAAAATCCCGAGTTCGCACGCTCAACCTAAAGGATCACGTATCGGTTCCGATAATTATTCGCACTAGGAAGGGTGACGCACACGCCGTGCAAGCCTTGTTGGATTCCGGTGCTACAGGTGTCTTCGTGGACGCTAAATTCGTTGATCGAAAGAAGCTTCCCAAGTTGTCTCTCCCACGAGCTGTGGACGTATTTAATGTCGATGGTACTCTTAACTCCGCTGGAAGGATTACGCATCAAGTACCGCTTAGAGTTCAGTTCGGAGATCACTTCGAAGAGTTGGTAGCCGACGTCACGGATCTGGGATCCCATGACATGATTTTGGGTCACACGTGGCTTGCCACTCACAACCCGGATGTCAATTGGAAAACCGGTGAAATCTCAATGAAGAGGTGTCCTCGTAGTTGCAGGCAACTCGCGCCGAAGCCGGCCTTCGTTAGGCGTATCGAAAAGGAGGAGGTCCAGGCCCTCGAAGACTGGCATAATATATTCAGAGCCGACAAGCAGGAGGCTCCTAAAAAGGATAAAACCCCTGAGGAACTGGTTCCGAAGGAATACCACGAATATTTAAGCGTCTTCTCTGTCCAGGAATCCGAGCGCATGCCGCTTAGGAAACCATGGGACCACGCGATAGAACTTAAGGAGTCGTTTGTTCCGAAAAAGGGAAGGTTGATCCCTCTCAGCCCTGATGAGCAAACCGAAGTTAGCAACTTCGTTGATGGACAACTCAAGAAGGGTTATATTCGACCTAGTAAATCGCCGCAGACTTCTCCCGTGTTCTTTGTCCCAAAGAAGGATGGAAAGAAGCAGATGGTACAGGACTACCGCTATTTAAACGAGCATACAGTCAAGAACTCGTATCCGCTCCCGCTCATCTCGCAGCTTGTTGACAAGTTGAAAGGGTGTAAATTATTTACAAAAATGGACCTTAGGTGGGGATATAACAACATCCGGATCAAGGAAGGTGACGAGTGGAAAGCCGCTTTCGTCTGTCACCGTGGAGCCTTCGAACCGCTGGTGATGTTCTTTGGGTTATGTAATTCCCCCGCCACATTCCAAAATATGATGAACGACATCTTCGGTGATATGGAGGACGTTCTAGTTGTATACATAGACGATCTTATGATATTTACGAAAACGGATGATGAAAAGGAGCATGACAGGATCGTGCTAGAGGTGCTTAGAAGGCTGAAGGAGAACGACTTGTTCGTCAAACCGGAGAAATGTTTATTTAAGCAAAAAGAGGTCGACTTTCTGGGTATGATAGTTGGCACGAATGGTGTTAAGATGGATCCCGCTAAAGTCGCTGCTGTGCGCGATTGGCCGGTCCCCACTTCCGTTCGTGGAGTTCGAGGCTTCCTTGGCCTTGCGAACTTTTACCGACGTTTCATAAAGGATTTCGCGCAGGTCGCGCGCCCCCTTAATGACCTAACTAAAAAGGACGCTCCGTTTCTCTGGTCCGACAAGTGCCAAGTAGCGTTTGATACGTTAAAGGAAGCCTTCACGACCGCGCCTATTCTTATGTTCCCCGATCAGGATCGGAAGTTCCGTTTAGAAACCGATGCCTCGGATTACGCAACCGGAGCCGTGCTCTCGGTAGAATGCGATGATGGTCTCTGGAGGCCAGTTGCCTATTCAAGTCATTCACTTAGTGGAGCAGAGCTTAACTATACGGTTCACGACAAAGAGATGCTAGCCATCATCCGCGCCCTAGAGCAGTGGCGTCACTACCTTGAGGCTACTCCGTACCAGTTTGAAATTTGGACGGATCACCACAACCTTAAGTGGTTCATGACGTCACAGAAGCTTCAACCACGCCAGGCGCGTTGGGCGCAGTACTTTAGTCGCTTCAACTGTGTTATCGTCCACAAACCAGGAGTTTCAATGGGACGGCCAGACGCTCTCTCTCGCCGTGAAGACTTAGTAGAGAATCGCGAGAATGCTAAATCTGAGGAATCGTTATTCATCAAACCCGAGCAAGTGCACGCTGTGCGCTTAGAAAATCCCTTCATAGAAGAACTGCGCAGTGTAACGGCTGAGGTTGATGCTGGAACGCTCGACCAACGTGACGGTTTACTGTATGACGGAGACAAAGTTTTCGTGCCTGAGGCACTTAGACAGAAGGTACTCGCTGCTCTTCACGATTCGCCCCTAGCGGGTCATCGAGGCGTAAAAGGAACTCAGGAGTTGATCACACGCTGGTTCACGTGGTCTACCTTGAAGCCCGATGTCGAGGAGTACGTAAAGCACTGTCAGACGTGTCAAGCTAGCAAGCCTAGTAACAAGCCGCCGGCAGGCGAACTCAAACCTCTACCCGTCCCTGATGGGCCTTGGAAGGATCTTACGACCGACTTTATGGATATAGGAGTCAGGAGCTCCTCTGGAAAATCTTACGTCTTAGTTGTCGTCGATCGGTTCTCTAAGGAAGCAGAGTTCATCCCCTGCACTGAAAAGGAAACTGCCGCTAGTACGGCACGGCTCTATTTAACTCACGTCTGGAAGCATCACGGCCTTCCGCAGTCTCTCGTCTCGGATCGCGGACCGCAGTTCGCATCTCAGTTCTCGAAGGAATTATTTAAAATGTTGGGAGTCGAGCAGAAGCTCTCGACGGCGTTTCATCCACAGACGGATGGTCAAACAGAGCGGTTGAACCGCGAAATTCAGCAGTACTTACGGATGTATGCAAACCATCAGCAGGAACGATGGGAGGATTGGCTTCCCCTAGCCCAGTTCGCGTATAACAACTCCAAGTCTTCTTCTACTGGCAAGTGCCCCTTTGAAGTTACCCGTTCATATACACCACGGATGGGCGTCGAGCCGACGACTTCTAAGGTAGAAGCAGCGGAGGAGACCGCTAAAGACTGGTTCCAGGTGTTCCAGGAAGTGCGCGAAAGTCTGGGAAAAGCTAGGACTCGTCAAAAGACTCAGGCAGATAAACGACGATCCCCTTCCCCTGCTTACTCCGTAGGCTCGCAGGTTTGGCTGGCTACCGACCATTTATCGCTGAAGGATCGGCAGAGCCGAAAGTTGACCGAAAAGTGGATAGGCCCGTACGAGGTCTCGGACGTTTTACCCAACGCCGTTAAATTAAAGTTGCCGCGCTCGATGCGCATACACCCGGTAGTGAACGTTTCACGGGTGAAACCTTATCTCGGTGCTCTTGATGGGCAACCGGTTACTCGGCCCGGCCCACAACGGGTTACGGATGAAGGAGATGTCGAGTTTGAAGTTGAGAAAGTTGTCGATTCCCGCTTGAAGCGTGGCAATCTTCAGTTCCTCGTGCATTGGAGGGGATACCCGGAGGAAGATCGCACTTGGGAGCCTAGATCTGCTCTTAAGAACGCCCAGGAAGCGATAGACGATTTTTACAAACTCCACCCCGGTGCCCCCCGGAAGCTTCGTTTGCTCTCGACTGAAGGTCTCTTTTTCTCCGCTATACCCGACCCTTTGACTGCTGTGCAGCCTATCTGGTCTCGCCTGGAAGTCGAGCCATAGGAGGGGATAGTGTAACGGCCCGTACTTTTTCACTGCTTGTTGTAGCGTAGTCTTAGCGTACTTCTCCTTATTTATCCACTCTCTGGTTAGGGTTACTTAGACGCGCTCACAGACGCTTTACTTAGTCAGCTGATTCGTCAGCGTAGCCGCATTGACTCAGCGTGGAGCGCTGCAGCCAATAGCGTTTATCTCTCTTTGTTTGGCTTGTTCTACGAGGTTCCACGGTACAAACACTCTAGTTAGTATAAATACCGTCTCTCTTGTCGTAGACACGCCAATCAAGTTCATTTGTGCTCTCGCGCATTAACTCTTTCCCTAAGTCCTCTACTCTATATCAGTCAGGAGTAACCGAGTATAGTCCTTGTGATTATAAGCGTTACACCACTGGTACTGTGGAAGATACATCTTCCAGTGTCTATGTACAAGGACTTTGGGGGTTTATTAGGTAGAATGTGTGTAACACAACTTTGTTGGTTTTTTGGGTGCATGGCCACCATGCCACACCTGCAAGAGTAACATACCAACTAATACCATAGGTACATTCTACACCTATATATCTACCTCCATTCAAAGTTTCAAGTCCATCCATTGAGAACTGGAGGAGCTGTAATGAAAATGAGAGCTGGAGAGCGTGGGAAAGTGTGCAAAGATTTTTGAAGAGATAGGAGATCTGTCAAAAACTTGTCACAGCACACTATCCAGTGGGCCTTGTCTCATGAAACTTTGAGAAATGAGTGTAGGAACATCCCTGAACATCTTTGTACCATTTGAACTGCCATTGAATTACCAAAATACTTCTAAGTGCAAAAATATGGGGGGGGGTGCATCCTATGTATGAACTGTAGGAGTGAAACAGTCACCTAGGAGGTTGATGCCATGCATACACACTGGGCAGACTATCCAATGCAGAAATGGTTCAGGACAGTCCAAATTGCAAGTAGGAAGTCAGCCATGCACTTATCTTACTCATTACATCTCTCTATGGTGTGCTATGACAAGCTTTTGACAGATCTCCTATCTCTTCAAAAATCTTCGCACACTTTCCCACGCTCTCCAGCTCTCATTTTCATTACAGCTCCTCCAGTTCTCAATGGATGGACTTGAAACTTTGAATGGAGGTAGATATATAGGTGTAGAATGTACCTATGGTATTAGTTGGTATGTTACTCTTGCAGGTGTGGCATGGTGGCCATGCACCCAAAAAACCAACAAAGTTGTGTTACACACATTCTACCTAATAAACCCCCAAAGTCCTTGTACATAGACACTGGAAGATGTATCTTCCACAGTACCAGTGGGTCAAATTACCCAGAAAGCTGCAGTACCCATCTGTATAATGCATACACTGGGGAGGAGGAGATCTGGCTCCACCTCCACAAGGACAGAGGCTGATGGTCTGGAATTTTGATAGGTTGTGGATATATACCAGAGTGGCCTAGGGTGAAAATTTCAAGTCCATATGTCAAGAACTGCATGTTTGGGAGCAGATTTCGCATTTTTACCCCTATTCATATCCATGTCCAAAAACATTGGATTGGATCCAAAATGTGTATGGAATGGGTAGATCACTTGTCAACAATATGTTAGAGTACAGTGAAATATCATCCAGTTGAAGGGCAAGTGGTGGCAGCAACAACAAACCAGGCATCTGGTCCGCTTTTTTGATTACATAAGCACATATGGCAGGTGGAGTGGCTGTGCCAAAAAAAGCAGAGACTCGCAAAAATTTTAGTATTCCACTCATATCTAATCTAAAAAACAAGATCTCGCTGATGTAATCATATTGCCGTGATCCTCTCGTCCCGGACTACAACTTTTGTTTTCAGTGTGGCTGTGCAGGTGCGCTTCTTTGATTAGATAAGCACACATCGCAGGTGGAGTGGCTGTGCAAAAAAAGAAAAGACTCGTGAAAATTTTAGTATTTCACTCATATCTAATCTAAAGAGCAAGATCTCGCTGATGTAATCATATTGCCGTGATCCTCTCATTCCGGGCTACAACTTTCATTTTCAGTGTGGCTGTGCACTGCCCCTGTCATGTGGCTGTGCAACCCCTTCCCTGTGTGGCTGTGCACAACCCTGTCCGTGTGGCTGTGCACCACCTTCCCCTGTGTGGCAGTGCACTCTCCCTGTCTGTGTGGCTGTGTAACTAAACCAAAAAGACTCGAGAAAATTTTAGTTTTCCATTTATATCTCATCCAAAAATAAAGATCTCGCTGATGTAAGCATACTTCTGTGGTCCTCTCAACCCGGGCTACAACTTTGGTTCGCACTGTGGCTGTGCCACATTATGTAATGTGCAGTTTTCAAACTCCGACAGCAGAGGCTGCCTGCGACAATTTTCATTAGGGGTATTTCCTTATTTGGACAGTGGTAGTTACCGTGATTCTTGTAAATCGTTAAGTGGCTCTTGCCACAACCTTTGGTCAAAATCTACAGACTCTGGTGTCAAACTTTGGTTGGACGAAGAACGTGTCTATCTCAAATCCCTCCTGCGCGATGAAGAGAATTGAAATAAGAGTGACTGGGATGGGTGGTGAAGTCTGAGGGGGAATTCTTCCCAAGGGGCTTCTCTAGCCTGGAGGAAGGCTGTCTAGGGACATCTGATGCTGTCTGAGGCTGTCTAGACACTGAGAGAGGCACTCAAGGCCTTCTCGAACTCAAACTCGAACTCTCGAAACTCTGAAATGCGACTTCCTATTATTGTAACTAGGTACAGAGCCTAGTAAGTGCGTGAGTGGCTTACCTAAGCCACATCACGTGTCTAAACTCGAAGCACTAAGTAAATACTAGAGTAAATGAACAGAGAAAAAAAAGAAAAGAAAGTAAAAACAATGAAATAATAAAAATACCCTGGTAGGGAGTATACTCTCCCTACATCCACAGGCCACTTTAGAATTCAACCGTCCTCGGTTGTGGACCGACAGCACGAGCTCGAAGGCGCCAGCAGGTGGAGGTGGCAGATGAAGATGGCGAAGGACGACGGTTGTGTGAAACATCGTGAAACTCGAGGAGATGGTGGAGAGGAGTGTAGGGAAGATGTAGGAAAGAAATCAAATGAATACGCGCCCTCGGAGATAAGATATTCGCAAAACTGTTAGAATGCACCCTCATCCACGAAATTGGGAATATCTCCGCATCCGAAGTGCCAGTCACCACCTAAAATACATCACCTGAAAGCCTTCGAGGAGTAGTACGATGTCCCCGAAAAGCGAGAGGGTCGGCCTTGAAGTGAGGGAGATATGGCATATGCGATCTCGCAGCACAGTAAGTGGATGGGGGGAGGGGAAGGCGCCCGAACGATAACCGCTGGCACAATCGACACGAAACCGCGGAGAACAGTCGAGGGAAATGTGGGGAGCACGTAGAAAAAACAACCAACCCAATCTGCGCACTCCTTCTCGAGATATCGGCAAAACCGGTCTGAGATACCTCCGCTCACGAAAATGCGAATTCCTCCACAACTACTGCACCAATAAGGACAAAATGAACACCATTCGAAAGCGCTCGTCGAGTACTATGGACTCCAAAAAAAGCGAGAGGCATGGCGAAGATCCGAGGGAGATACGGCATGGACAGCGAGAAGGGCACCACAGTGGGGGAGAAGAAGAGGCCGCCGAGCGACGACCGCTGAGGCAATCGGTACCAAACCGTGGGTGGCGGTAGAGGGCACCTAGGACGAGATGGAGAAAAAGGAATTAGCGAGTCTCAAAGTTGAATTCGTAATGCGAAAGTTTGAGGTTGAGTTTGGCATTTTGGCGCGGGATGGCTAAGGCGCCGATTGAAAGTTAAAACTCCGATCCCCACCCAAAAAGGCAATCGCTTAACTAATCCTCGCGCGCACACAACTCGGAAAATTTGCAGTAGCAGTGCAGCACTGCCGCTCCAAAAAAGGCAGTTGCTTAGCTAATCATTGCTCGCACACAACTAAGTCAAGATGTAGCCACATTCTGTTATCTGCTTATCAAATGAGAGATATAAGGCCACCCATGCAACACAGCAACTGATAACCACATACCCCCATCATGCCTAAGGTATCTGAGCGTCAGGAGCTGTTGGAAATCCTTCAGCAAGCTAGAGAGCACTTTGGCTTGCTGCAATACCTAGATATCCTTCATGTAGCATTGCAGGAGGCTGAATCTTCTGACTCTGAAGGTTCAAGGGATGGCTCAGATGGCAGCACTGGTACCCCTTCCTCCCCATCTTCTGGAGTCTCATCCTCAAACACCTCATCTGAACTGATGGAGCATGTCTTATGCAGTACTATTGCTTTCTCTGGCTTCAGTGATGCTATTGCTGCACTCCAAGATGAAGTTGAGAAGACCCGTGTCCTCAATAACCGACCAAGACCAAGCCGCTCCCCCCAACTCCACCTCCTTGATGAGTGGAAAATGGATCACCCCCATCTCTTTCAGCGCAAACTCAGGGTTTCCCCAGATGTCTTTTCTTCCATAGTGGACAAGATTGAGGCACATCCTATTTTCCACAACAATTCTAATAACCCCCAGCTCCCTGTCCCAATCCAGCTGGCCATTTTTCTGAATGCTGCTGGGCATTATGGCAATGCCGCTACTTCCCAGGACATGGCTGAGTGGGCTGGTGTCTCTGTTGGGACTGTCCACAACTGCTACAAGAGGGTGATGGTTGCTATTCTGCACCATCATGACGAAATGATTCACTTCAACCCAGAAAATCTGGAGGACAGGAGGGAGAAGGAGATGGCGAAAAGATATGTGGAAGAGAGAACATGTCCTCAGTGGAGAGGGGGATTTTTGTGTGTAGATGGAACACCCTTCAATCTCTTTCAGAAGCCTGGGTTGCATGGAGAAGGATTTTTTGACAGAAAATCCAATTATTCACTTTCCAATCAGGTAAGCATTTACAACTCAGTGACCATATATATTCACTTGCATTTAAGGTCATCATCTTCCCCCACAATCTTCGCATTGTGGATTATGTTATTGGAGTTCCTGGAAGTCTCCATGATGCCAGTGCCTTCCAGCATACCCAATGTGCCCGGTCACCTGAAAGGTTCTTTGGTCAAAATGAGTGGCTCTGGGCTGATTCAGCATATGGGTGTCAGAAGTGGTGCATCGTTCCATTCAAAAGACCTGCTTCAGGTCACTTGACCAGGGTTCAGAAGACTTTCAATTATCATTTGTCAAAGGTATGTGAAGTTTTTTTTACATCTAGTGCTTACACACTGATTGGCTGGCAAGATACGTGTTCGATCTGAGCACTTCTATGGTTCTCTCAAAGGGCGTTTCCAATCCCTGAGAGAACTCCGAATTCAAATACAAACCCCAGAGGACTTGGAATATTGCAATGCATGGGTTAGAACTTGCTTGGTTCTCCACAACATGATTATTTCCATTGAGGAGGACCTTGGGTTAACACCATCAGCTGAAGGATTTGCTGAAGGATTTGCTCCCTCTGAGGATGATGATGAGGGTGAGGATGAGGGTGAAGATGCAAATAACCAGGGCAATTATATTGGATCAGAGGGCCAGGTGTTCAGAGATCAGCTTCTAATCCATTTACTTCAGCACTTAGAATTGTAACATGAACACTTATGCATGTAATTATGTATCAATTGTATGTTCTACCTTGATTTTGTTTTCTCAGAGCTTATTAAAAGACCAATACCATGGACATAACACTTTGTATTCACACTAGTATGTACTCATGTGTGAACAAGTATGGGGGGAAGGGGGGGGGACACACTACATAACTGGGGGGGGGGGGGGACACTACACATACAGTTGGGGGGGGGGGGGGGAGGGGACACTACAGACAATTGGGGGGGGGGGGGAGGGACACTACAGACAATTGGGGGGGGGGGGAGGGGAAGGGAAGATCATGCACTTCATTCAAATGATCACAAGTATCCTGTCATATACTGGGAGGGGGGGGATGAACAACTTCGTCACCAGAGACACCTTGATCCTCACCACCTGCTATGCCTCTCTGCAACACGAGATTCTGAGCACGAAGCTGCTCCAGCTTAACTGCCAGCTCCATCTTCCTCACCTCTTGTGCACCCATCGCCTCTTCGTGGGCATACTTCTCGCGTTGTGTCAGCAGCTGAAACTCGCGTTCTTCTTGACCCGAAGCCACCTTCGCTTTTGCCTTCCAGTACTCGAGGTCAAGTCGGTGTCGCTTGACCTGCGACCGCTCCTGCTGTGACTGTTGGAAATGCTGGACAAACGACATCGAAGCAGATGTAAGACTATTAGAAAATCGGTCGGCGGGAGTCTCGCGCACACGCTTCCGAGTCTGCTTGGACGACGAAGGCTTAGAGTCACTGTCGTCAGAGATGAATGGACTGGATGGAGACGAGGATGAAACACGAAGAGTAGAAAAAAAATTGGAGGGAACGACGTCTGAATCGGATGACTCCTCTGTGTTCGGCGCCGAGGCCGCCTTTTGCCGATGGTTCCATGGCTCTTCACGATGTGGACGGCTCGGCTGAAGTTTCGGACGGTTGGGACGGAAAGTCGGGGGATCATCATTTAGGCTGATCGTTTCCATGGTAGTGATAGTTGAACGGGGGGAAGGGTGTTGTTCGGAAGTAAATGCAGGGGGGGGCAGGGGCCCGAGAGCGACTGAAGGTAAGATAGGCGATGGTCGTTCTGAAAAAAAAGAGTGGGGTGGTGGTGGCAGACCAAGCGACGAGGGACGGAGGTCGAGGGATGGGTGGGGTGATGCCTGCTGGAAAAATGGGGGGGGGACTACAGGGGACACAGGGCTATCCTCGTCTACACTCATACCTACTACTTGCGAGTCAGGACTACCAGAAAAATCTTCATCGTCCTCGATCTCCCCATCCTCGAGTCCGGATGGTGTAGACGAACATCGCGCACTCGAATTGGCTGGCTGAAACTCAGGATCTGTCGTGGGGGGGGTCGGCTGCAGTTTGAAAAGCTCGACAGCACGCGCTGAAAAATCCTGCCCAACATCGGCAGCACTGAAAGTATTGTTGTAGGCGGGGTTGGTGCGCCACCATCCGTGCAGATCGGCCCACCAAGGAAAATCCTTCGTGATCGCGGCTGATACCTGTTAGCGATCTGAAAGCATAAAATCAAAAAAGACTTACCTAGAATATTTTTTGTTTTCTCGTTGCTGAGGAGGTCCTCGTAGGTGCGCCCAGCACCTGTCTGCCCAAGCAGGGTGTTCTGTTTCCGATACTTTGTTTTCAGCCTGTGGTTTTTGAGTAAAGATAAGAAGCGATCAAGAACTTTGAGAACATACACATCGAGGCGACTACGGATTGAGCTAGCGAAAACACCCGGGTTGGTCGCTGCAAGCGCACGGAACTCATCTGTTTCGTCATGCAAAAAGATAGCCTTCGCCATCTCGATATAAATCTGATTCTTCCCATGGCGCAGTTGCTGTTTGCTTCTTCCTTCTTCTCGAGCATCTTGTGTGGAATCAGAAAAGAGCTTTTTGCGTTCCCCTTCATGGGTCCGGCACCATTCGATAAGACGATCTGTCCGGCTAGCATGTGCCTTTTCCCATAAGACTCGGGGAACTGCTGGTTTTGAGGATTTGGCCGCTGATCCAATGGATCGCGAGACGGCAGATGCGGGCAATCCACCTGCTGAGTCCATCGCAGACGACGACGGAGGCAGTCAGAGGCAGTCGGAGGCAAGTACGGTCTGAGTTTAAACTTTGCCATAGGTCAGCAACCTCGGCCGAAACTCACTGTCTACAGCCGACAAACACCCGACAAACACGCGAACCTCCTCCAACTTTGAGACTCACTATTATACCGATTGGTGCCTCCAACCTCGAGATATCCGCCGAGTCGTCTCGTACCCCTTCGTACACCAGGAACTCCCACATCTCCGGAACCCATGAGCGCGTAGGAACGAGAAGAGTATCACCAGGTAGCCACGAGCAAGTAGTACCATCATGCCAAAAAGCGAGAGGCACGACGCCAAAACGAGCGAGATGCGCAATCCCGACCTCGTCACCCCGCTCAGACACGAAAACTCAAATAACTCCACAACGGCGAATGCGCACGCGACGTCTCATATATCGTCTGGTAGATGTCATCTAGGGGATGCACGTCTGCAAGAAGCGAACGATTCGGCGTGGAAATGCATGAGTTACGGCGTAAGCGAGGGAGGGGCTAGGAGAGCAGCATCGCATCGGTGTGAAATGGCTCAGTGTAAACCTACGAAACTCCGGGAGGTGATAGGGATGCTCGAGGAGAGTTTGGAGAACGAGGAATGGTGGAAAAGGGCGCACCCGTTCCTGAGATATCCACCAAACTGTCTCGTACCCCACTGTACGCTGAGAAAACCCATATCTCCGCAACGAACAAGTGCCAAGCCATGAAGAAGGCATCACCAGGTAGCCACTAGCATGTGGAATCACCGTATAAAAAAGCGAGAGGCTCAACACAAAAATGAGCGAGATACGCGAACCCGACCTCGCCACCCTGTCCAAACCCAAAAACTCGAATAAGTCCAGAACCACGAAAGCGCACGCAACGTCTTGTATATCGTCTGGTAGGTTCGCGTCTGAGAAAAGCGAACAATTCAGGCGAGAACTGCGCGAGTTAGGTTCTAAACAGGGTAGGAGGTAGGAGGACGGCATCGTGTTGGTGAGGAACCGCTCGATGGAATTCCGCAAAACTTCAGGGGGTGGTAGAGGGATGCATAGGGACTTGGGCGAACGTGGAAACACAGAAAACGGCGCACCCAATCCCGAGATATCCCAAATTTTGTCCTAAAAACCCTTTCTCCAGAGAATGGCCGATATCTTCGGATGTACTGGGCCGAATGCGACGAAAAATACACCTCTCGAAAGCTCTCGTCGAGTAGAGCTCGAATCCCGGTTTGCGAGAGGGACAGGTGAGTGGCGGTTGAGATATCGCGATGATGGGGTCGGGGGTGATGCAGACATGCAGGGAACTTCAAGAACGATATATTCATAAAAAAAACATAGAATATGATACCCAACAAGCCGACGTGGCCCTACATCAACTCAGTACCACCTTCTCGAGGGCTGGGGAGTGCGACTGCGGCTGCGCGACCTTCTCGAGGATGCCAGTGCATGACTACTGGGCCTGTAGGACGAGCGAGTACTGTAGATACTCGAGACAGCAAGTCTGTCGACTAGCTCACTGGCGAGCTCTTCCAGTTCTGATTCGTCTCTCGAGAGGGTTCGTAGGTGCAAGGATGCAAGCTGTGGGGCAGGCAGCGGCGAGTGGCGGTGATGGTAGTCATGGGAACAGGAGCGGCGGCTGTAGGACCCACTCGAATATGAATCCCCATACTTAGAACTGCGGCTTGGTGGATTTTCGAGATTGAAACGAGAAGGCGAGTGAGGGCGGCCACGGCCGCGAGAACGAGAGCGAGAGCGAGATAGAGGTCGACCGCGAGAGTAGCTTGTAGGTAGAGTGCAAGAGGGTGATCGAGGGCGGCACAACGAGGCATCACTCGGGCTCGAGGATGCACTAGGTGCTCGAATAGGACAACTCGGCCCTTCCATTGAGAGTGGTGCACACAATGGTCGTTCCGAGGGGGTGGTAGGGTGCACTGACAAGGGGGGGGGTGCGGGACAGTGCCAGTGAAACCATATGGGCCTGCGGCTCTAGGCGACCCACATCCTCCAAGGGCAGCCTGCCTGGACTCGAAGGAGGATTTCGAATATCCTTAGGCCGGTTTCCTGGATCCCAGCGGTCCACGCGGTCCTTGAGAGTGCGCCCGGGAACTTCTCGTGGTATCTCTTGTCCTGTAGGGAGTACGACACGACCTTTTAGTATTAGACATTTTCCCGAGGCCACATACTCCTTGCACGAGTCACAGTTCACTCGAACATGGCCTTTCTGACCACAGAAAAAGCAGAATGGGTATATTTTGCGAGGTGAGCGACCAGCAGAGGTGGGTGGTGGCTGCACGAACGAACTACTGGCCTCTCGAAGGCCTCCATGAGTCTCAAGAAGAGACTTCGCTGCAGTCGCGAGCTTGATTATGTCATCGAGGAACCTTCGAAGCTGCTCGGGGCGCCGAAGGAAGCTCGAGGCTTCGGAAGAACCACAATTCAGGCATTCTTGGCCGAGCATGACGTCGGAGGGAACTCGAGTGATTATAGAGATATATGAGTGAGTATTTCGAGAGAAGAGATGAGCTCAAAAGCGAGACCGAGGCTGAAAATTGCGAGAACACGACTGGAATCGAGGATACGAGACCTGAAACTGCACGAACGAGACTGAAACTGATCAGAGAAAGGTTACCAGGCTAAGATAGAAGCCCCTCGCGGTGGGCTCCAGATGTAAAGTCTGTTAAAGGAAGGAAGGAGGGAGTGGCCTAGAGGGTCTCCCGTTGGAAAATGATGGGTCAGTTCGACCCGAGGGGGCTAGGATTGCCTGGTAGGGGAGTCAGGGAGTGGGAAAAGAGTGAAAAACGCGCCCTCAAGGTCCAAAGAAGGTCGAGAATCGTCTAAAGAGCGTCTGGGGGTGGAGAAAAAGATATTCCGAGCCCTCGGTCTCAGAATTCCGTCTTGTTTCGTCTCTCAAGTGTCTATATTGCTGTTGCTAAGTATGTACAGTACACTCTAACTACGAGTATGGCTTACATAAGCCAAACTCGTCCAAATAGTAAGTAAAAAAAAGGTAACATAAAATATAAAAACAAAATAGTAAGTAGGAACAATGAAATAAAAGAAATCACCTGGTAGGGAGGCTTCCCTCCCTACAGCAAGCCTCCAGAAGAAACTCTACAGATGGAGTATTGGCAATGGCTCGTCAATCTGACCACAAGCAAGTACGTATCATTACTATGAGAAGTGCCTGTCCTAACTACTGGTAATCCTAGGCAAAACCTCGAGACGGTTCTATCCACATGGACCATCGTTACCCCCCAAAGTGCAGCACCCATTTCGAGTGATAGCAGTGCGACTAGGAGAAGGGAGACAATGCGCCGCCACGCCCAAGAGAATTACGAGAAGGACTTGAAGGTTGTGCAGGAGCTCGAAGGTTGCCTTGGAATTGTTGGAACATGTACTTGTGTATGTGTTCTGATGTTGTGAACCAGCGACCTTGTAGCTCAGTGGTAGAGCTCCTGGTGCAGTTCCAGGTGGTCCTGGGTTCAATTCCCTGCGAGGTCACTATTTACTTGGGTGTTTACACCTGTTGATGTGTGTTTCCACACTGTGTTTCAACAGGAATAACACGCCACTGGGTCCCGGAGGATGAGGAGTGGCGGGCAGCTGCCCGCCTGGTTGCCAATCGAAAGTATCAGCACGCATTGGATAACGTTGAGCGACTGGTAGTGTCGCGTATCTTCGAGCTTTCGAAAATGAACCAATCTGGCACCGGTAGGTCTATTCTATTCTCAGTTGTTGTGGCATAAACCACCACTGTGGTACACCTGACTTTGTGTGCGAGTTTAGGCTGCTTACATAAGCGCTTAGAGAGCACTTAGTAGTGTGTTTTCCCACTGTTCCCTCAGTAGTTGTGTCACTACTGAGGGTAAGTGCACATATTCATTTCCAGTACTTACTTACTGAAGTCCTGTAGGCTGCCTACAGGTATACTAATATCATTAGTAGTTGTGTCACTACTGAGGGCTGCCTACAGCTTCCTCTCAAGAGGTTATGAGCCCCGCATAGCGGAGAAAATTTTTCATTGTAGGCAACTCGTGTTCGACTCGATACAAGACTACTCAAGAAGCTACTGGATCTCGACTACTTGCGGAAGTAATAGGATACTGTGACCATGGACATACCCGAGCTCGCAGCAGACGGCAGGAACTGGCAAACCTATGGAGGTTGGGTGCTGGAGGCCGTAGCTGAGGACGGCTTGAAAGGTTACCTGGATGGGTCAGAGGAACGACCTATGTATCCGGAGGTACTACACAGTGTTGGTGACGGAAGTGCACCACACACTGGCGAGGAACGAGACAGTGTCAGGGCTTGGCAAGCCGCTGACACTGTGTGGCAACAACGGGCTGCAGAGGCCCACTACCTAATTATCTGCGGCATACCTGACTCGATCCTAATCCTCTGTATGCATTTGGAGGATCCTCGTGACGTGTTCTCTTACCTCGAGAATCGGTATGGTCGAATTCCGAGACCAGCAGGCTGGAACGCTGCTGGGGAAGCCATACAGCCAAGAGTCGCACAACCTGAGCAGTGTGCAACCACTGAGACTGCTCAGATGACAGGTGAAAGCAAAAACGAGCCACCGAGTGGTCATCTGGATGCTCGACCAAGTCTGAATGACTGGGTAGAGGTCGCAAATGGGTGTCGAGTGCCCGAGACTGAGGCCGAAGGCATGCAGCTGGTAGAGGATGGCCTCCCACCAGCTGATGTAGTTGGGACTGCAGAGGAAATGCAGTCGGACCAACATCCGAGACCAAACTGGCAGGAGGCATCTGACCGGCATGGTCAGCCTGTGGGTGTCGGAGCCACAGTGGGAAGGGGCGAACCCAAAAGTATTGACCTCAACACAGCAAGCAGCTGCACGAGCAGTGTGCTAGGTGCACTATCTGCTGAAAGCAGCAAGTGCAGGGTTAGTGAGGTTGCATCAGGGCCAGATGCACCTGCAAGCGGCACTGGGGCCTTAGAGCAGGTGGGGACAAAGGGACCATGTGCTGAAGACCTGGGTTCTGAGCTTGGGGACAACCTGGAAGAGCGAGACGGCAGCTGTGCACGGCTCGAAAGTCACGGCACACCGGTGATACCATGGAACCTACCTGGTATGGTGTCACGGCCCAAGGACGTCATGGGATGGAATGGCAATGCAACAAGCAGCAGCACCATCTGCTCGTGCGGAGGAGAGAAGACACTGCTAGCTAGCAGTGGGGGTCAGCACTCCGGGTACCAGATTCCTGAGGAGTGGTTGAACGGCTTACCTGCACTGCCAGAACCACCTCCGATCTATTCCGAGCATCCCCCTCGACCCTACAAGGTCTCGCATCGACGTGGAAGAGTCAAAATGCGTGCTGAGGTTGTCAGGGACACTAGCACGAGGTGGGACATGTACCGTGTCCAAGCTGTGGCCATGTGGCCACTCCGACTCAACTCGAAGTCTCTCGGATCATACAAAATGAGTGCGAGAGGGACCTGGATAGTATGGGTACACTACTGTGAGGTTGGAGGTGCTGGAATCATCGAGACGAGAGGGCACTGGCATGGTAGTCAGACACATGCCAGTGCTGGTACTCTACAGCCACTTCGACGAGTGTCGAAGCGCCTGAAACCGCCCTGGAACGCCACCAGTAGGTACTGGTGGCAGGGGGTGCCTCGTAGGTCGACTCCCGTGTGGACGAACTTACCCTATGGTCGAGCGGCAGTCTCGTAGCAGTGGTACGAGACTGCGAAGGCGAGAGGTGGGCGCGAATCAGCGTTACTTGCCAAAACGGGACGTGCGGCACAGCCACAGCCACAACGCGGCACCTCGCACAGAAGAGGACTCGAAACTCCCATTGCAGAACATAAACTCGACTAATTGAAGTATTTGGTATATATTCTTTTGAGGTCTTCGTTTCTGCAAAGTCTACTTATTACACAGTGGTGTTTAAGGGGGTGTGTTGTGGCATAAACCACCACTGTGGTACACCTGACTTTGTGTGCGAGTTTAGGCTGCTTACATAAGCGCTTAGAGAGCACTTAGTAGTGTGTTTTCCCACTGTTCCCTCAGTAGTTGTGTCACTACTGAGGGTAAGTGCACATATTCATTTCCAGTACTTACTTACTGAAGTCCTGTAGGCTGCCTACAGGTATACTAATATCATTAGTAGTTGTGTCACTACTGAGGGCTGCCTACAGCTTCCTCTCAAGATCAGTCACCTTTGTATTGACCATTGCAGGGTATAAACTTCGTAAACATATTGGGAAGGCCTTACAAACGCGCTCGGCGGCCATTTGGGCTGCTCTAACACAATACAATGCCGCAGCCAAAGCCCTTGGCCGCCGAACACTGGAATTTGAAGAGGTGGTTGAGTACGCATTTCTGGCCGACTTCGACCTTCTCAGAGACACACGGCAGGACATATCGACTCGCCCGTGGGCATCGCCTACCGCTCGGCTTGCTATAAACACGTATTTCAAGCTATGCCAGGCCGAGGAGGAAGTCATATGCCTCGATGTGGAGATTCGTCACATGGTGACATATCTCATAGATGAGGATCGCTACGTCCGGGCTTGTGAAGCCCTCTACCAGGATGCTCACCCTATGCTCGCATACCAGATTTCTAAATACCGAACTGTCCGTTCTCGATTCACCCCGTTGCAGCTCCGCTATCTCGAGAAAATCTCCCACCTCCCCGGATTTAATGGTACGCTTTCTCCAGGCATTAGCGTATCATGTGGCCTGGGGGCTAGTGCCGGTGTCCTGCAACGAGTGCACATGGAGGCTGTGCTCTCTTCCTCACTGGTTTGTGCTGACGACGGCGAAGAAGAAGTTGATGAAGAGGCCGATGAGGATCACGGGGCCGCTTTAGAGGAGCACTGTGAGGCTTTGCAGAACATCCTCAGTGTTACTGTGGATGCGTAGATACGTCGCCTAACTGCCACCCGCATCATCCTTTTTTATAGTCGATTCTGCAATGAAAACGCTGTTTCTGTTTCTATGGAGTATTAACTAGATATAAGTACTATGTGGCCACAGAAGTCCGGAGTCCGTAAGCTGCGTAGTTGTCGAGATACGTGAGCCCGTCATCGTCAACAGTGGCGGGTAGGCGGGCACCGGAAGTCGCCGAACACTGCCACAGGCACGTAGCATGAACAGACCTCCGTATCAATGCAAATCTTAATTTATATGCTACGGAATGAAAGCCAGCTAAAATTACTATACAGTAGTGAAAGTCCGACGTTCATACGTTGCGTAGTTGTTGAGAAACTCGAGCTCGCTGTCGACAACAATGACGAGAGGTGGCGGGGATGACGCGGCATGGGCGTGGGAAGCGTCGGCGAGGCGTTGATGACAAAGCTACGTTCACGTGGCATAGCTTGGTGGCTTTAGATTTTTCTAAGTACCCCCCGGTATTCAGTAATTATTCATTGAGGGGGAAACTACCTCAAACGTGTCGCCTTAGACACACGTCACAACAACAATACATTATCTAATTAGACTATTTAAGTGGGAGTATCAGGTGGAAATTTCCGACACAAACGTCATCGAAGGATTTGACCAATTCATGCAATGGCTGGAAATGCGATCCAAGCTCGGTTTGCCAAATCCGCAGGTTGAATCTGACGCAGCGCAGCCAGTGGAAACACTACCCTTATCCTTCATGAGAAAACTGCTCCTCATGACGTCGTGCTGACCATCCCTTCGCTCTTTCTCTCCTAGCCTTTTTCCGATCCATCTCGTCGGAGCTGGTACCATCAGATCCTCGAGGTGGTGATTTCGGAACGTTCACTGCGTCATCTTCTGCTGCCTCACCCTCGCTATGCTCATTTCCACTCTCCCCACCGTCTCCATATCCAACTATTAGACTTTGCAGTGACGAACTCCCCCTCGCTTCACATCGTTCCTGCCTTGTAAGTTCCTTAGAGACACTCCATACCATCGACCAACGGCCCCGCAAGAATGCGAACCGCTTGTCTGCACCGTGATTTGCCAGGATACCCACCTCTAATTGTGCAGGGTTGGGGGATGATATGATATAGACTGCCTTTCAACAGAAGAGTTCCTCCTAAATTTTGTTCGGCTTTAAAGTCAACTACATGCTTGTCAATCGGAATGGTTTTTGGAAAACGGTAGAGAGGAGTGGTAATTAGTGATACTATGGTCGCATAACGAACATGCACCTCTTCGTTGCTGCCGTCCCAAACATCTGAATCTTCTACTACCGCTCCCTCCCTTTCGCAGTCGCGGGCCAAGATGGCTCGTATGCGCCCTTCCCGAGCATGGTCGATAATTTTTCTGCGTTTTTGACGACGATAATCCTCGGCTTCCCCCGTGTTTTCCGGTGGAAGAGAAGAACGTGTTCTCGGTGTCTGAAGGCAGGCCCCGGCCGCCCACTCGGAGAGAGTGAGCGAACAGCGGGAGCATTTAGTGATGGGTCGCGGTGGTCGTGCATAGTGGGTAGTATGTCGAGTAGTAGTCGAATGCCGTACCTGTCAAGAAACGGCTTAGGATGGGTATACATAGTGAACGAACACCACCAAGCGCAACGGACGTCGCGCAAACGTGTTTGCAAGATATTGGAGAAAAAAAAGCGAGTCTACCATGTTCATACCGCGTAGCAAGCCTCCGAGGTCAAACCTCGATCATACAATGTGCGCATGGGTTCTTACCAAATCATGAGGCGTACCTGTCCACCAGTGAATGGAGGAGTCTAGGTCTTTGCAATGCTTTGACGCAACTGCCCTCTACGTCGTCGTCATCGTCGAAGACAACGGTATGATGATGCTGGAGCCCTAAGTTGATGAGTCCACTCCCAGCATTGGTCTCGTCGACATTATTGTCAGGAAGAACCTCGGGACACTGGCTCGAAGACTGCCAATGATTACTTGGGTGACAAGTTAGACTGTCATTCTCGCATCACTGAAACGTAATTTTTTTGCCATGTCATTTTGACCGTGGTAAATCAGCAGCAGAAAGGTTCGAAGTTACCTATGCATACATTGTCATATACTTCACTATCGGACGAATGAAAGCATTTTTTTCGTGGCCGCTGAGCACAGAAACGGGATAGACTCCCAAAGCCATATAAAACACTGTAATGATAGGGTGAGAATACACTAAGTTGGACACACTTCAACCATAAGAGGGGAGCCTGGTAATGGATTATAAGTCATGGCAGGGTATGAAGAATCATGCGAGCACTTGTGTCGAGGAAGTATTACCATTTACAGTAGGGATGCAAACAAGTGAAAATGATCAAGTGGGACCCCGAGGACTGTTGAGGTTTTCTCAACGGACTCAAAACATTTTAACAGTGTGCAGGGCAGGCGCTCACGTGCACTGGAATTCTATATATGGTTGAGTCAATAGCCTTTCTGTCGTGTTGACGGGATGGGCCACTCGGATCTTAACCGCTGCATTCATGCCCTATATAATGAGAGTCTTTGGACTTTCGTCAGATTGCCCCGTTGTATCTGCCTTTCTACTTCCCGCAACCACTCGGGTCCTGTGGTGTCTTGTGGATAGAAGTTAGGTGCGTATCGATTATGATGACTAAGCCACACTCACGCCTCTATGTCAACGTTCAAAACGTTCAGCACTGATGCAGTACCCGAGCCTCTCACAGCCCTGGGCTCTGGCTCTCCGGGAACGGGTACACCGATCGGTATAGTTACTTTTATTTCTGTTTTCTACCTCATGTCCCCTAATGGCACCAACAGTTTTGTGCTGATTGCTTCAGTCGTTGTCCATTAGTGACCTCCCCTTTCCCCCTCCTGCTGTCCCACATCAGGAAAAAAAAACCTAGCTACATAGACCTATGTAGACTCTATAGTGCTGGTAGCATGGTAGTTAAGTCCCCCATATGTAGTCACTGTAGCTGAAGGGTTCAGATATGTAGTACTTCATAGCACCAGTAATATGCCCTGAATATGTGTCACTACCATAGTTGGTGTGCTATGTAGGCTACCTCGACTACATATTACACTCTTAAGACCCCCACAGGTTTCATAGTAGTGTGCTACTACCAGTACATAGCCAGCCGTAGTATCAATCCAGGGTATACATTTTACCATTCCATATATTATCAGCTTCGTAGGTTAATACAAGCACCTGTAGTATTGTTATGGTCCTGTTCCCCCCATGAAAATGATAACGATGGTGGTCCCTCTTCGGCATCACGAATGCTCCCTCGAACATTGTAGGCTCCCTAGCGGAAATTTGTTGTCTGTGAGTCAGGAGCCGTTGCACGGCAGCTACAGCTTAAAACACGTACCATGGTCAGTGGCCTCGAACTTGTCATTGATGATGCCGGACCCACATGAATGTCTTCCATCCTCCGTCTCACAGGCAGGAATGGGCTCGTTCAAGGCGAGGTCTATGCAGACATACTCACGAAGACACAGAGGACGAGTGCTGCTGAAGAAGCGAGAAGTGAATATCAGGAGCAAGCATCAAAGGGTACTGGTGATTGCAAGTGAGACTCGATTACGAAGGGCAGCGGGACTGATACGACATACGCTGATGGGTGTTTGCAGACAAATGGCGGATTCGACGGGTTCATCACCTGCACAGAGAATGTCAGTAGATTACATCAGCAGGCCAGGATGTGAATATGGTACGGATGAGGCATTCACAGTCGATGATGGGTTCGAGCCAGCCGATTGGCTCGATGCGTTGCCCCGGAACTCCTTCGCCCGCAGTGCCACTTGCAACACGATGTCCCGCTTAAACTTACACCACTTGTCGTCAGCTGGATAGTCTCGGCCACCAAAAGCACCGTCCGAATTGCCGTATTTGAGAAAGTGTCAGAGATGGGAGGACGATATGGCACGTATCTCACGTGTCAACCTACGCAGCTCCGCATCGTTCACTCGGGAATGATCCGGGTTACTGCTGGGTCGCCAGCGTCGGAGAAGACGAGCTGACGATATAGGAGTAAGAACATGTACATTGCAGCAGTGTCAGCTGCGTCCGCAGCCAGAACCAACAGGCGAGCACTGTCCAGATAAGTGGTCTCAGGGTATAGAGGTAACGGACACATGGCTGAAGGTGCCGCAGCGTTGGCAGATGCAGAGGAGAATTGTGGGGTCGGGTTTGGAGGAGGGCCGAAAACAAGATCGAGCTCATATTGCCCGGAAGTATCAACCAGGCATGGACGCAGAGCCTGCAGCTGATGGTTTGCAATATCCTGATGGAAACGTGAGTCCGTGCACGAGCCTGGTTTGATACGTTGAAGAGAAAGAAGAATTCACCAGTTTCATAAGCTCGAGGATATCGAGGCACATCCGCACAGCTTTCACAGCGTCCGCCTTAGTACCGCCTCCCCCGGGTGCACACCATGGCATCGACAGCGCGGTCGTGCATCAGAGCACAATGACTTTTGAGTGTTCGACCGATAACAACGAAGAGGCCCGAAGGGTCGAATAGATCATGCTTCAGCTCCTGTTGGATGAGATCTGTGCGCCTACAACATGAGAAGCGCTGTGTATCTACATAGAGGGAGGCATCATCCTGAGGCGAAAAGATAAAAAAAAAATGAGACTCTCACAGACAAAGCAATCTATGAAATTGGGCAAGCTGGCTGCATCGAGCCTTGCACAGATCCGCGTGGATGTTGCCCGAACGAATCCAGTTGAGGGCATTGGAGTGGCACAGAAGTTGAGATGCATAAGAGTGTAACATGACAGCAGAGAGGGTGGAAACGTTGAGCGCTGAGTACTGAGTGAGGGTGGCTGAGCGAAACTGTATAGTCGATGCAAACAATGACAAACATCAATTCTTGGGTGCAGCGATGTCCGATCGCCACCTGCAAATTTCTCGCACTAAGTATATGACCGACGTAGTACATGTGCTGAGGTCGCAGTCGTGCATGCACATGTTAGATGATGAGTCAAAGAGGTGTACAGATATATGTGCCTGATAAGACACTAACTCAATGTCACTGGAATTGAATTTCATGACAGGTACAAGTGAGTGATCATCTACATAGGCTGTGATGTCTCCAGTGCATTTTGTAGCATACTCCAACGCTACGGCATCTACAATGTGCTACCATACTGTCTGTGGAGGCTAATGGAGCTACACGGTACTTGTTGTCACATGGTGACAGCTACATGTCACTGCAAACCACATGCCTCGGGTTACATAGTACTTTGGTGCATCAGCAAACCGCTGTTTTTGGAACAGCACTGACAGTAGCTACAGCAACATGACAGCATATTACAGCACATTACAGCATGACAGCTCGGCAGGGTCACAGACCGTTAGCCACACAGTACACCACAACGTCCACAGACCTACATTGGCACAGCAACACAGTCAGTTACAGGCGCACAGCAGCACACAGTGCGACCCAGGCCCGACAACAAGAGGATATCAAAAATTTTTACAAGTATATACATGTAGCTACGGACGAGTGTATACTACAAAGCTGCAGGCCTTACATGTCATTGAACACCCCCAACATCACACATGGGTGACACTTCCACTGAGAGAGGACAGGAGACGAAACGAGGGATGACATTATGCACGTGAACAACACTTTTTAAAGAAACAACATCGACTACCACGATACAAACATAGTGCGGAAGTAGACCCCAGATGAGATTTAGCCTTGGCCGGGCGTAGTATGTGAGATTAAGGGTGTTATCGTTATAAAATGAAAGACATATGTATACTAGCATCGGTGCTCGAACCTGATGCGCGACGACGGCGCTTGTGTGCAGAATTATCACAAAGTTTACCTCCACTCATTCGAATGGAATTACGAATGCACCCAAGTTCAGCTTCGGCATCTTCCAACCTCCTTTCCGATTCTTGAGCCCAACACCGATAGAGACTTCCTAGGGCAACATTTTCATCTATCTTCGTGTCCATTAGCTGCCGCTCGAGGCGATGAACCGCTGCCTGTGCCCTCACAACGTCCAGGAGCAGAAATGCCTCTTTTTGATCGAATTCTTCATTGTCAATATCAGCGGGGTCAGAGTAATCCGAGTCAGCCCATACTATTATGTGGTATAAATACCTTCAACCGTTTTCCTAGGACAGCCTGAACATCAGCATTCAAGTCGCGCAGTTTTCCAGGTGTTGCTCCAAGCCAGGCGTTCCGGAGTGGTGTCCCAACATATGGGGGGTTGATCATCGCCTTCTGCCGTATAGAGAGAGCTCCAACAGCGGAGGGTGTTCCCCTCGACGGCACGCTCGGTTTGGCCTGACTAAAGGAACCTGGTTCCACGTTGATTGATGATAGGGATACGGACAAGTCGGCACCCGGTGTTTCAGGAACTACACTCGAGGTAGACTCAAGGGTGAGCGGGGTGCGAGATTGGCGAGGAGATTCGGAACGACCCAAAAGCTCAGGTAGACCAGTAATGGAGCCAGCCGGCTGAAAAAGCGTTGTCGAATCGTTGGCTGGGGACCATCAGCAAAGTTACAATTTGTCTAACTCATCTGACATGTCTGACTAAGTCTGATGTCATCTGACGTCGTCTGACCATGTCTGCTAAATTAGATCAATAGCGAGGACTCGTGTCAGAGCATCAGACAGCAGTGCAGATGGTAACAGACCATGCAGACCCTCGCAGACAGTTCAGACCGTGCAGATGAAAACTGCAGCCTACTCTACTTAGTACTAGTACTACTGGCACCACTTATAATACAAGGCACATCCCCGAAATGTGAACACGACTAAAATTTTCAGTAGAACCCTAGTACAATTCTGCTAGTTTAAAACGCTATCTCGAAGGCATGATGGTCTATGTACTTGTTTACATAGTACGCTCGAAAGATATCAAGGGAATCGGTATGCTGAATGTCGGTCGGAAGGCAATTGTGTCCATACACAGGAATGAGGTGAGTGCCACGCAGCACGGAATGTAAATGGACAACTCCCAGTTCACGTTGACCGTCTGCGTCTAAGTCTGGCTGGACGACCCACATCCCGGTGTCATCGTTGGGTCCATCTGAGATTGTCGAAAACCATTGGATAAGTGCGCATGGATATTTGACGCCACCATAAGTGAACGAAAAAAGGAAGACCCTGCCGACATACAGTCCTCTCATCCCTGGTGAATCCGGATCCCTTTCTAGGAAGACTGTATCATAACGTGGGTGCCCTTTTCGCCAGCATGGTGTGCTGCGAATGCGCTCTGTGTGCATGCTGCCAAGCCCCGACAAGTCACTGGGGGCGTAGAACGTCGAGACAGCACTATGAAAGACGGATACCGGAGAATTGGAAAGGTCTGGCAGTGCCGCATCATCGTTACTCGGGTTGGTATCATCCTGAAGCTGGAACTGGAGGAAGTGGGAAGTAAGCTGAGGGAGTTTCGGCTGTTGGATATGATGTGCGAGGGCATGTATATCGCTGGGAAATTTGCGTGCTATAAGATGTGAAAGGGTTGGATCAGATTCTGAAAGTTGCCATGTAATAACGCCATACCTGGAGTTTTTGCCAAGCGCACATAGTTGAGGACACGCGGACTATCCTGCGTTTCGCTCTCATGGTCATCAGTACCGCTTCCCTCACTGCCAGAGTCCCCATCTGAGCCATTATCCACACCGCCATGAAGCTCAGCATCCCGGATGGTAGCTGAGAGCACAGAGCCCTGAAGCATTTGACGGTTTTCAAAGTCGACACGTGCCGCTGCGAGCTTGTCCAGGCGTTGGTTGGTGATGAGCATTTGACCTAGTGCATTGAAACAGTTAGAACGCCTCCAAGGTTTCTTGACAGCCTTGATGTGTTTCGATTCGGTGATGGAAGAACATAAACCATTGGGTGCACTGAATTCTTGGATAAGATGTCGATAGTGAGTCATGGAGTGTTGCCGTGGCAGCGAGAAACCTTTCGGGCCCTGTTCACGCACACCTGTCTGTTGGAAGATTTGGCGGTGGTGGTGAAAATGATCAAGGGCCTGTTGGAGACTCTCAATAGCGCTTTCATTTAGCGAGTTCCTTCGTGCGGTGTAGCAAAACTCCAAGAACGCACTGACTGTGCGCACAACTCCAGGTGGAACATGACCTTCGATCGCCGGAAGATACACTTTCATCAACGCCTTCGAATCATCCCCAGTCCACTGCTTGAATCGTCGGCCTTCTGGAAAACGCCTTAAATTCGGATATAGAGGCACAGCCGCAATCCTGCTCGGAGCAAAGGGCTAAGTGAGAGTATGGCCTACATTGTTGCCATGCTCACCTCCGGTCAATATCGTCGAGAATACGGTTAGCTTCTGCTTCACCATATGAAATCTTGAGGTACTCGCTTATCCAGGTAACCAGGTGGTCCTTGAAGACGCCTTTGATTATTTGGTGAAGGAGATCAGGTGTCAGGAGCTTGTAGATATCAGCGTGTGGAAAGTCGTTCGTGAATGGCTATCATAGGGATTGTTATTGGTGCACTGGAAGATTGAGCTCGTCACATACCGTTAAATCTCCAACTATTCCATATTGATCCCATAGCTCAGAAAAAGCGAATGCGTGAATGCAGTACTCCGCATGTTCCCGAGAACGTGGAACACCATTTCCCCCGTCAAGGTGATTGGACATATTCATGCAACTACAAGCTCATTTTCAGTCAATGCACCGTCATAGCACTGAAGACTTACAGTGGACACCATCCCTGGACGAGACATGACAATAAAACTTGTTCCAGGTAATCAGCTATGTAAGCTGCAAGTGCGTATGCAACGCGGCGGAAGTGTCCATCAGGACATTGCCAGACTTCTGGCTCGGACATTCCACATTTCAGCGATGACAAAATATGGGACAGAGTTGTATGGAATAATTGGCGTCGGAATTTCCGAAATTCAGCGCTATCTTCACTTTCACAATCCGCTGTGTTTATGCAGACTCTCGTCAGTATACCAAGCGCTGCTATGAGAAAAAGTAGCATACTCTTTGGAATTGCAAGGAAGGCAAGTAAAACAAGGGCGTTCCGGTGGGCACGGCGAATCTTGTTATGAATATTTCCAATCGAAATGTAGAGTGGATAGTAGTCATTCTGGCTGGTGGCAACTGACACTGTGGTTTTATCGCTACCCAATATAATAGGCACGAGCATCGCGCCATGCATAGCAGCATCTTGCGCAAGTATATCCTGCCTCTCCATTAGCTGACATGTCCACGAGCTTAATAGTAAGCGACGGAAACTTACTGCATGATGCCACGCCCAGTTGCCTGACATGAAATTCTCCCATCGACGCTGACCCGTGGGTTCAAATTCACGGTACGGAATATAATCAAAGTGTTCGTGAAAATCGGTGTTGCTCAGAAGATTCTTGACGACAGCGTTCGCATTACGGAACCAGACATCATAACCTTTGGTCATCCAGCGAGGGGCCGGCTCGGGAACATCGCCTGCATACTGCACCTGGAAGGAAGTCCACACGGCATCACCATGTGGAATAGCGTCAATGACCTTGTGTAAGTCTGTGTGATCAGTGTAGGGTGGCCGGCCATTGAAAGGGAGCAGAGATGCTGTCCAGAGTTGCAAGAGCCTATCGACTTGCGCTTGTGGCATTTGATTGTCTGTAAACAGGAACTCTGCTGTCTCGAATTCCACATGAGAGGTAAAGGGATACCAGTCATTTTTGTCAGCCGTAATTTGAGAAGGTGGGGGAGCGCCTGCAGAGAGATCATTGCCACAAGTGTCTGTTGGTATAGCTGACTTTTTTAAGAGACAATAGGCCCCGTGACGAAGACTTGGCTTACCATCAAGAATAGCATGATTTTCCCGAGTACATAGTGAGGGTTCGAAACCCACGCGTGGCGGCGGGTCTTCTCGATCAACGGCCTTCTGCTTGGGTGGTCTTCTGGAACTAGAAGAGTGGGTGTGAATAATGTGCTGGGTCAAGCCAGAACGACTTTTGAGAACCCGGAAACAAGAAGGACAAGTAAAATCGCATTGAGACTGGGGGAGCTTGGAAGGCATGCAGTTACTGTCTAGAAAATAGTCTGGACTCGTGTACATGACCCTTAGCACCGAACCAATAAAACCAATAAAGGTCAACACAACGAAACCATACTTGTCTCTATTCAAATTTGTCACCTACCACGTCGCTCCCAACTTGGACTTGTTCATTCCACCACACTCATTTCGTTTGCCTTTTGCTCCAAAGACTTTGTTCAGTTCACCACGGTCATTTCGTCTACCTTTTTTATTATGGTCCAAACCCGGGAAAAGAACAAAGATACTCACCCAGGTCAACCTGTGGCCCCAAAACCCCGCAGACCAAAGGAACAGGTTGCCGCCGAGCGGATTGCGAAGGCCACTGCTTCCCATCGAAAGGCTGAAAAGAGGCGGGGCCATGTTGCTGGCCTGGCATCATTGGAACAGAGCATGTTGGGTGAGAGCCAACAAGCGTTAGCCCAGGTGGCAAGGCCACCAGCATCACAAGTTCGCAAGAAGATTGCACGAACGTTCAGCGTACATAACTTGGAATCACTAGGAGACAGTCAAAGCTTACCAGGTGGGATGGCATCTGGGTTCAGACATGTTATCACTGCTGATGTGCTGTTGTGATTCGTCAGTGAATCAAGAAAACACAGCGGTTGCATCCACAAACCATGATGTGCACAAGCGGAGCAAAATACTGGCACCTAAGCCAAGGCTCCGGGAGGAGGTGGAATCCATGGCAAAGCAGCAAGGTGAAGGTTTGAGCTTGATGAAGACGCAAGGGAAACGCAAGGCAGCGGCACTGGATTTTGATAAGGACTGGTGAGCGATGTGGTTGCAAATACTAATCAACACTAATAAAAATTGATTTGCGCAAATGCAGTTCAAACAAGCGGGTAAAACCGTACAAGCCGTCTGGCCTGACATTGCATCGTCGCTCAAGTTCTGGCTCCGGTTATCCTTCACGAGAACAGACACCCAACGAGACCATCAGCCAAACTGTTCATCAGCTGCAAACGCCAGGCGTGCGACCTGTTTCCTTTAATTTTACCACAAGCCAAGGTACGTCGCATTCTCGATGCTCACACTTCATCTCTCACTAAACTCCAATTAGCTCCTGCCACTAAGCCTCCGAGTCATTCCCACATTCGCCATACAACTGGTGACTCTGCAGACATGCCCGTAAATGATTATGGAGGCTTTCATGAGGAAGATGAGTCTGTTGAGCATGATTTTGCTCTCCAGCATCAGAGAACGACGTCAAACAGCAAGGTAACCAAAATGTACATGCCAGATTACATTGAGTCATACTAACTGTTGCATTCTAGACCCTCCTTCGTGTTACTTGTGGTACTGACCATGAATCAGGCAGCAAGCCCGCTCTCCCCCGTGCATTTGGCAAGTCCAATACTACGCTACCTGAGGAGATTTCCCCCCGGTTCCAAGACGTTTTTATTCCAACACTGCTGGCATTCTGTGGCACAGTTCCCAACCCATGGAATCTGCCGCACCCGCTTCAGGACATCATCGCTGACCTGTGGCCAGTTGTCTTCCCTCAGATACCCTATGACGAGCAGCAACATGGTCCCGGAACATCTGTCTTCCTAGTGGTAAGTCCTTCGTGAGATATTTCCGCTGTTACTAAGGTTTCAAATCATATGTAGGCTCGCCAACGTGTATATGACTGGCACAGCAAATTCGCCAAGATGGGAGAGAAAACAATAGCGGGATGGTTTGAATCTGACGAATTCACAGATGATGAGAGCCGTGCAGCGTGGGCTGACTGGGCCATTGATGAGAATTTCGGGCTGCCGTTTGTGTTCAAGTACCTCAAGTCCAACAACGTATGTGACGTTCCCCTTGGTTTCGTGTGTGCTGACAGCCTGACGCTAACATCCCTACTATAGAAGGGCATTGGTGCTTTCCGTGCACCACTACTACTCCAGACAATGGCGTTTCATTATACGAAGATGGCCAATGCCCTTCCATGTCCCCAGATCAACGTTTATCCACATGGCGCACTTACATTGGCTACTGTCACAGTGAGTTGTACCAGCACCGAGCACCCCGAAATATTCACGAGTCATATATGTAGGTTGAGCGAGCTATTTCCATGTGGGCTGAGACCGGACATCGTTCTGAGGAAAGCAAAAGGCTTGCTGGCGCTTTTTCAGGTAGCCCTCAGACAAAGTGGGGCATCAGTAGTGCATCATATGCATTCTCAATCGGAAAACTTTCGAATGCTGCATGGGAGGAAATCAAGGATGGGGCTCTTGAGTATGCCAAGAATGGCAGACGTTTTAAGACCTCATCTCCAGATATTACTGAAGATGCCCGTGCGTGCATTGTGGACTGCAACTCTGACGAGGAGAGTACCGGAAGCATTAGCGGTGATGACGACGATCCACAAGAGTACACGGCACATCTACAGGATGGCCACTGGGTCGACCGAGCCTGTAACAACCCAGATATTCGTTCCCCTCCCTCTCCAGTACTCCCCGCTGCACCTCAAGTCTCTACCACGAACCGTGACACTACTAATAGCCAGTTCGCACCACTACTCCCACCATTCAGCCCAATTCCCATCACAGACGATCCTGCGGCAATGGCCAACTCAGGTACCTCCTTCCATTCCATTGTTCTGCCATTTGTGGACCCCTTCACAACGTCATCAGGTCTCAAGTTCGGTGATCAATTCCTGAGCGGCCCATTAACGACGGTCATTTCAGACCGTGATACGAAGCACTGATAACCAATAGATCCCTCAGGCTTTTCACTGCTGCACATTTGATACCCTCCTCGCTGCACTTTTTTTCGGCTCTTCTCGCATACGTTTTATCGATTATCATGGACGATGGATGCAGTATCTCCCGGCGTTGGGTCTGCACGCATTATAATCATTTTAATCGTGATTTCTGCTACTTTTCATTCCGTCGGGTGCACCATTGCGATCTAGCTCGAAATGAAACCGTGATTTACCACTCATTTTAATCTCAGTCGTTACTGTACCACATTTCACTACGGTTTGATATTGAAATGCAGCTTTGGTTTGGCTACGTTTTACCTGTCTGAGCATCTGAGTGTCTGACTCGTAAGTGTGTGAATTGACAGATCCAAGCCAGACACTCGCAGACAACTGCAGACGAGTCAGACAGCTCAGACAGGTGAACAGATGTTGAAATTTTGACGTCAGACGTCTACTTGTCTGCGCCCGTCTGCACCTGTCTGCACTGTCTGCTGCAGACGAAAGCAGACGAAGTAGACTAATTGTAACTTTGCTGATGACTCTGGTTGGTCAGAACTTGTCATGGACGCTGTAAAGGAAGAGTTATCGATAGTTACCGTGAAAGAAGGCAGTTTTACCAAAGAATTTCTGAGGACCCGACATACTTACGTAGGAACATCGGAGTTGAGAGAGTTTTGCACATGTTGCACTCTTCGGTATTCTTTTAGAGTAACGACTTTATCCGGCATAGGGAGGGTACATAGTTACATCCAAGTCTACAGTAAAAGTACGTCACAGGTAACGTTTGTAGTAGAATACAAGAAGCCTATGATGATCGCGGTCAATAGAGGCAACAAGAATGGTCAATCACGACGCTCATGATCACAATATACCCAGACAAGGTGATCCCCTGGCAACTGTTCGAACTTCCTATACAGGCAGCTGTCGGCAAAAGGATCGTCGCCCGAGAGACGTTGGCTGCGATGCACGCTGATGTTACGGCCGGACTCTATGGGGGTGGGCAGCTTCCAGTGGGCCTTTCTTTTTTAACCTGATGTCAACACAGGACGCTGCGAACACAAATTAAAAAATCTCGAGGACCAAAACGAGAGTAAACGTCGGATGAAGATAAGAAATGTGGATCTCCCGCAAGATGCATTTTTTGACATACCGAACGCCGGGGCGAAGTGACGGTTTAGGCATCGTGCAAAGATGATTACTTGGCGACGTTGTTACAATTCGAAGTCTTCATCGTCATACAACTCTTTTATAAGATGATAAACTGATGACGGGGGATGATCCCCACCACAAGAACTGTTAGCGGTGCCACCACCAAATAGACCGAATATTACCCACTCGTTCATGATATACGCATCGATCATTTCAAGCCTGTCGTAGTCGTAATATGGGTTCACGACATCTACTTTATCGACAAGGTCTGCTTCCTTGAATCCTCGAATCCTAGTACACCGCTTGGATCCACGAAATCAAGTGCACCATATTCATGGTATAAATTCCACTGAGGGGTGAGCTTAAACTGCCATGAGCAAACCACTACCGGCGGGCTATGTGCTCGGGCGGCAGTGGCGGCCAAAGGTGAGCCTGTTGTAGCAAATATTCCACCATTAGCGAGAATTGCGTGCGCACCGAGTACGACTTTGATGATTCGAGAGGTCAAACCGTATACTGATGAATCAGGGACGAGCACAGTCGATATTCCTGAGGATGAGAGGGGCTGGGTGATGCCTCGTCCACTATACCTCTCAGCCCGTAAGTCAGCACGGAAATCTATATGGGAGGCCACGACACCAACGATGGGGGAGTATCTGCCACGATTACGGTATAATTTCGGCGAGAGGTCGCTGCTTTAAATAAGGAAGGCCTCGACTGTGCGTGACTTGCCGACTGTAAGGATGATTTCGCTATGGCAGGATCAATTGTCCCATCTGGTTAAGGTCATCATGGAGAGTGCACGTACTCCGAATGTATATAATCCTTCGCATTTTTGGACAGGTTGTCATATACGGTCTCGAGCTCATCGAGAACATCCTGAATAGCCTCAATGAAACCTCAGGCCTCACCGTCTATATAGCGGTCCTGTTCCCAACAAAATGCACACCACACATACGACGTGACGCCCGAGCGACGTCACCAGACAGAAATAGACGTAGAGGGAGTTGATAATCCACCAGGGATGAGATGCGCCTGGGGAGTGATTCTGATGGTAGGAACAGCGAAGGCGGACCAGAGCTTGACTGCAGATTGCGAGGTTCAGCTCCTGATCGCGAGTGCTACTCCGTTATCGACATACCTTACAGTCAGCTCGGTTTCACCAGCAATGTTGTGTAGGCTGTCGTTGAATACATGTCTTTTTCCTGGCGTACACATCGAGTAACACACGCTTAAACTGTGCTCCGTACTTGCGTGTCATACGCACTGCCCACTTGGCGGCATTTCCCGAGTATGTAGTAGCGCATATGATAAGACAGCTCGGCCAGTCTACAGGCCGCATGGTAGTCAACAACAAGCTGTAAGTCTCTGTCTAAATCCTCCTTCCAGCTCTCAATGCCAGTCTGTCCTAAGTGCCTCAAGTATTTCCGGACTGCAAGGGGAGTTACATTTCACCGAGCGCAACCGCGAGCTGTCTGCAATGTACGCGACGACTGGGACACCGAACTGGTCTCTGCAGCAGCCACCCCTGCGAATGAACGAGTCAACCACGAAGTAGACGATGCATTACTGCCCCCTTCACCACCCGAATTTCAGCCTATGGACCTCGATCCAGACCCTGCCTGGGAAGGTGGCAAAAACCGGCATTCTATCTCTCCCTCCATCTCGATAGCAGCAGACTCACTAGGGAGAGTTCTGGTCACTTTTCCTCGTGCTTCCGAGATTTTTGAAGGCGGAGAAACATTCCTTACCCGGTTTGAGTTGGATCCATACGCAGTCTGTCGGCGTCTCTTTCCTTTCTACCCTTTTGCCAATCTCGACGACTGGAGGGTGGCAAACTTTCTGTTGACCTCGGGGCTTAGCATGAGGGCTCTGGATGAGTTCCTCTCCTTGGAAGCGGTAAGTCCACACGATTGTCCGGGCATGTGACTGACAATATACTCAGACAAAGAATATGCCTCTATCCTTTTGGACAGCGAAGGATCTACGTGCACGGGCGGAACTTCTCCCGTCTGGTCCGCGATGGAAATTCCAAATCGTTCCCACTACACACCCTACAAGGGAACCCGTTCAGCTATACTTCCGAGACGCACTTGATTGCGTCGAGGCACTCTTCAATCACCCGTTCTTCGCGGACAAGATGGACTTCATGCCATTCCGGTTATTCACAACAGCTGAACGTCTTGTAAGAGTCTTCACAGAATGGATGAGTAGTGATGGCGCCTGGGACATGCAGGCAAGTATCCGGACACTTCGTACGCTATCAATTCATGGACCTTCATAGCATAAAATACCTGAGGGTGCTACAATTTGCGGTATCATTGTAATGGCCCGTACTTTTTCACTACTTGTTGTAGTGTAGTCTTAGCGTAGTTCTCCTTATTTATCCACTCTCTGGTTAGGGTTACTTAGACGCGCCCATAGACGCGTTACTTAGTCAGCTGATTCGTCAGCGTAGCCGCATTGACTCAGCGTGGAGCGCTGCAGCCAATAGCGTTTATCTCTCGGTTGTTTGGTTTGTTCTACGATGTTCTTCAGTACAAACACTCGTAGTAGTATAAATACCGTCTCTCTTGTCATAGACACTCCAATCGAGTTCATTTGTGCCTTGTCGCATTAACTCAGTTCCTCCATCCTCATCCTTCTATCAGTCAAGGAGTGACCGATAACAGTCTTCGGATTGTTAGTGTTACACTTGAACTCGATTCTACCAAGTTATCCCTCACTCCGCTTGCGCCCAGGCATATAGGGCAGCTATACCCGGACTCCAGGGTTAAGGAGCTTTATCTTCTCGCCTTTCCTTCTTCACGAGACGACGCTTTTAGTCTCGTCCCCTTTACGGCAAGGGGTTGTGTTGAAGAAGAAACTGTAGTTAGTAGTCCCGCTGTCTGTCAAGGGCAGTGCGAAGGTGCAACCCACATTAGGGGGTGGAAGCACATAGTTTAAAGTAGTTCCCCTATGTCAAGGGAGGTAGAAAGTGTACTACCGTATCCCTACTAGCTTTATGATAGTTGAGACAGAGTACCGCCACCGAGGGCAGGGAAAATCTCGTCAACATTCCTCGAGTCAAGAAGTCGGAGTCTTTGGCTCCCCGTATTAGGTTCTCTCCTTACCTTAAAAAGGAAGAGTCGCCCGTTCCCCCGCTCCTGTTCGCTCGGGAAGTTACCCCCCTCGAGCAACAAATTTTCGGTACCCCCGAACCTCTCCTCCCTCGTCTTTCCCCACTCCCTCTTCGATCCCCCTCTCCCGACCCGAACTTACTGGGCTTCGTTCTGCACGTTCCGTACAATTTACGGAATAGACGTACCATTTGCCCTCCCCCTCTAACCCCCGTCGTCCTCACCGCCTTCCATCCACATGGACCAGTTCTCCCAGGAGCAGCTGCAGTTCATGCAGCAGATGACGGCTATGATCACGGTGCAGGTCGCCAACCAGGTCGCGCAGCAGGTCGCTGGCGCTTTGGCAGGCGCCCAGCCGCAGCAGGGAGGCGCTAATGCCCCCAACCCAAACAGGAACATTGACCCCACGAAATGGGGCGTCGCCGAGCCCGGCATGTTCGATGGCTCAATAAGCAAGTTTGAAGAATGGTGGTCGAAAGTAAAAGCCTATGTCATGACCGCCAACTACACGACGAGCAGGGCAGATTGCCTTGCGGTCTGGTCTCGCATGACTGGGCCCATAGCAGGAGCATATGCATGGGCGCGTATCGACCAATGCCTTACAGGGAACGTCTGGCTAGCCTGGGACGACCTACAGGCAGAAGTAGAGGCGCGCTTCAGGCCGCTTCACAACAAAGACTGGGCTAAGGATCAGCTCAGCAAAGTTCATCAAGGCTCGGCCAGAACCGAAGAATTTATGGCCAAGTTCAACGCACTAAGGACTGCATCCGGGGTATCCGATGACTATGCAATCTTTATGTTGGAGAAGGCCCTCCGCCCCGAAATTCTTCAACAGATCTTCATCCAGGGCCGTCACAAGTCCACCTGGGTGGAGTACGACCTAGAGGCTAGAACTCTGGGGGCCGCCTTCGAAGCGGTCAAAATCAGGACCGGTGGATCGTCCTCTCGATGGGGACAACAAAGTTTCAACAGACCCTCGCCCGGGGTTACGTCAGGGCAAGGTGCCCCCATGGACATTGGAGCAGCACAAGGCGGATCGGGAAACCGCCCCAAGAAAGATTTCTCGAACTATCAATGCTACACGTGCGGCCAGAAAGGCCATATACGACCGCATTGCCCGCAGGCCAGGAACAAAGGAAAGGGGTGCCAGGTCCGCTCGGAAGGAGTTGACCCGCGGCTGGCCGCCATGGATGGTATGACCTTTGAGCAGGTAGTTGCTCACGTCTCTAAGTTAAAAGAATCGGAGCTGCAGTGAAATCGGGTCCTGCAGTCTCGGACAATTCTCGTACTGGACTAGTTTCTTTTTCTCCTTTTAGTTTTTCTTCTCGCTGTCTCTCGATTTCGTCTTCTATAAATAGCACAAAAGAGAACACAAAAATAGAAAATACAAAAACACAAAAAAAGGTTTCGTTTTCGGACATAGTTACTGTAAATAGGTTTTCCTCTCTCTCTGTAGATAGTATGGATGATGATTCGGACCTTGTACCTACACCGTCTGTTGGAGGGTCCCGAAAGGGCTCGGGACCGGACGTTAAACTGGCACCGCTTAATTCTCCAAGCAATAAAACTCCCAAAAATAGCGTTTTGGAAGGATCCGAGTCGGTTAGCGATGCTCAGGCGACAGTACCGCCGAAATCCCGAGTTCGCACGCTCAACTTAAAGGATCACGTTGCTGTACCTATTATTATTCGCACTAGGAAAGGTGACGCACACGCTGTGCAAGCCTTGTTGGACTCTGGTGCTACAGGTGTTTTCGTAGACGCTAAATTCGTTGATCGAAAGAAGCTTCCAAAGTTGTCTCTCCCACGCGCCATGGACGTATTTAATGTCGATGGTACTCTCAACTCCGCTGGAAGGATTACACATCAAGTACCGCTTAGAGTTCAGTTTGGAGATCACTTTGAAGAGTTAGTAGCCGATGTCACGGATCTGGGATCTCACGACATGATTTTGGGTCACACGTGGCTTGCCACCCACAACCCGGAAGTCAATTGGAAAACCGGTGAAATCTCGATGAAGAGGTGTCCTCGTAGTTGCAGGCAACTCGCGCCGAAGCCGGCCTTCGTGAGACATATCGAAAAGGAGGAGGTCCAGGCCCTCGAAGACTGGCATAATATATATTTAGAGCCGACAAGCAGGAGGCTCCTAAAAAAGATAAAACCCCTGAGGAACTGGTTCCGAAGGAATACCACGAATATTTAAGCGTCTTCTCTGTCCAGGAATCCGAATGCATGCCGCTTAGGAAACCTTGGGACCATGCGATAGAACTCAAGGAGTCGTTTGTTCCGAAAAAGGGAAGGTTGATCCCTCTCAGCCCTGATGAGCAAACCGAAGTTAGCAACTTCGTTGATGGACAGCTTAAGAAGGGTTATATTCGGCCAAGTAAATCGCCACAGACTTCTCCTGTGTTCTTTGTCCCTAAGAAGGATGGAAAGAAGCGCATGGTACAGGATTACCGATATTTAAACGAGCATACAGTCAAGAACTCATATCCGCTCCCGCTTATCTCGCAGCTTGTTGACAAGTTGAAAGGCTGTAAATTATTTACGAAAATGGACCTCAGGTGGGGATACAACAACGTCCGGATCAAGGAGGGTGACGAGTGGAAAGCTGCTTTCGTCTGTCACCGTGGTGCCTTCGAACCGCTGGTTATGTTCTTTGGTTTATGTAATTTCCCCACCACGTTCCAAAACATGATGAATGACATCTTCGGTGATATGGAGGACGTTCTAGTCGTATATATAGACGATCTTATGATATTTACGAAAACGGACGATGAAAAGGAGCATGGCAGGATCGTGCTGGAGGTGCTTAGAAGGTTGAAGGAGAACGACTTGTTCGTGAAACCGGAGAAATGTTTATTTAAGCAAAAAGAGGTCGACTTTCTGGGTATGATAGTTGGCACGAATGGAGTGAAGATGGACCCCGCTAAAGTCGCTGCTGTGCACGATTGGCCGGTCCCCACTTCTGTTCGTGGAGTTCGAGGCTTCCTTGGCCTTGCGAACTTTTACCAACGTTTCATAAAGGATTTCGCGCAGGTCGCGCGCCCCCTTAATGATCTCACTAAAAAGGACACTCCGTTTCTCTGGTCCGACAAGTGCCAAGTAGCGTTTGATACGTTAAAGGAAGCCTTCACGACCGCGCCTATTCTTATGTTCCCCGATCAGGATCGGAAGTTCCGTTTGGAAACCGATGCCTCGGATTACGCAACCGGAGCCGTGCTCTCGGTGGAATGCGATGACAGTCTCTGGAGACCAGTTGCCTATTCGAGTCATTCGCTTAGTGGAGCAGAGCTTAATTATACGGTTCACGACAAGGAGATTCTGGCCATCATCTGCGCTTTAGAACAATGGCATCACTACCTTGAGGCTACTCCGTACCAGTTTGAGATTTGGACGGATCACCACAACCTTAAGTGGTTCATGACGTCACAGAAGCTTCAACCACGCCAGGCGCGCTGGGCACAATACTTCAGTCGTTTTAACTGTGTTATCGTCCACAAACCAGGAGTTTCAATGGGACGACCAGACGCTCTCTCACGCCGCGAAGACTTGGTAGAAAATCGCGAAAACGCTAAATCTGAGGAGTCGTTATTTATTAAACCCGAGCAAGTGCGCGCTGTGCGCTTAGAAAACCCCTTTATAGAAGAACTGCACAGTGTAACGGCCGAGGTGGACGCTGGAACGCTCGACCGACGCGACGGTTTGCTGTATGATGGAGATAAAGTGTTCGTGCCTGAGGCACTTAGACAGAAGGTTCTCGCTGCTCTTCACGATTCGCCCCTGGCAGGTCATCGAGGCGTAAAAGGAACTCAGGAGTTGATCACACGCTGGTTCACGTGGTCTACCTTGAAGCCTGATGTCGAGGAGTACGTTAAGCATTGTCAGACGTGTCAAGCTAGCAAGTCTAGTAACAAGCCGCCGGTGTGAGTCGACGTGTGGATCTATGGCGAAAACACCACAAAACCAACACAAAGACAAATGCCGAGTTGGTGGTTTACCTGCGCGGACTTTGGCTCGAGGGATCGGTTACAGCGAAGTGGGGGAGGGGTTCTGCACACCTAGATGACTAGGGCAGAAGGGAATAGTGCTCCTGATGAGAGGGGAGCAGGGGAACGACAGAAAAGCGAAGATATCTAGGCTACTCGGAGCCTAGAAGCGACGTAAAGTGATGAAGAGTGACAGTAAATAGACCCTTAATGGAGCCTCAGATACTGCAAGGATAAAGAAGATAATGAGGGGCCTTAAAGCGACGACAATAAGGCAGATAACGTTGATAATGATTGGGCAGCAGTCTCACTACAAAGGGGACGGTATCCTATGCAGGGGGGCTACTTGCTTGTATGTGTGTTACTTGCTGCGACGTATTGGTACTTATATACAAAAGGTAGCGCAGCCTGAAGTAAATAGAGGGAAACACTTTGTAAGGGGTTTGTAAGCGATTGGTAAGAGGATTGGTAAAGGATTGGTAAGGCCGATCAAGGCTGAGTAAGGACAGTAAGCGATTGGTAAGTAAAATCAGTCAGCATGACGAAGAATATCACAAATCATTTGAAATAGAATGAGTCATTAAGGAACGGATGAATAATGCGACAGAAAGGGGGATGAGTAAGCGCACTGGTCACTGCTGAATAAGGGGTATGACTGCAAATGAGTCACTCTGACTCCTAGATCTGAGATCCAGATTCATTGGGGCGATATGCTGTGCGTCCGAAAGAAGAACTGTGGGGATTTCTGCCAGGGGCCAACTTTGGGGGTCTCCAGGGTAGTCAGGGCTTAGGATTTCGCAACTTTCCCCCCTCTCTCCTCTCTGCAAAGCGACCTGTACCAGGTGCAACTAGTGCTCTGGAGGGCATGAGGAGGAGGAGGGGCCGTCTTCTCCAATGAGGGCAGGGAGAAGTGCCTCAAAATCGTCATGAATGCGATCAGATAGTGTAGATGATAGTAATTGGTACTGGAGCTGTCGCAATTTTGGGAGAATGAAAGACGAGATTGAGAGATAGACGTTGCAGGGGGCAGGAAGGAAAAATCCGTAATCCTTTTCGACTGGAGAGACCGAAACAACCACATAAGACCTCTCAAGCCTGACGACAGACTTGAGGCGACCAAAGAACGTCTTCCTCGACGTCAGACTGACGAGAAGAACGCGCTGTCCCAGAGCGATAGGATGGGAGGTCATGGACGAGGGAGGGATGAACCAGGAGGCTTCAGGGCGAGAGCTAGTGGGGATTCCTGGCAGGTACTCGTAGTTATTCTCCCTAGCAAAGGACACGAGCGAAGAGACAGTCGAGGAGGTGGCCATTACGATAAATATTGGCGAAATGGGCGTTCGTTGGTAGAAATGATGCAGTAAATCGTGGAGTGCGCGGATCATTACCAAATTTGGTAGGAAGGATGGCGTGGTCGAGAGCTTCCTGTGAGCGTGGGAATGGTGTCGATATCTTTAGAATTGACGGAGATATTCGAAAAATCGGAATGCCGTAAACTAGCGCTCAAAAAGATTTTTCGGGCGCTCGAGCGGTTTCTTCCCTAACGTTGAGGATGGTTCTCGTGCGATGGATGACTGCTGGCAATATCAGTCATTCTTCGCATTAGGGCTAGGCTTCTCCGTTCTTCATCATTCAGCTTCTGAGTCCATGCTCACGTCGCCAAACACCTTTGGTGCGTGACATCCGCCAGCAACAAGAAATGCAATCGTCCCCGATTGCGACCAATGCAGCAAACACAAACGGGTGAAACAAAGAAGGGAAAAAAAGAATCTGAAAGGAGTGGCTGGAGATAAATGAAAAGTAGTGAAGGAAATCATGAGAATTCGTCAGAGTCATAAGCGTTATTTTCGTTCTCGTCGTCATCTTCGTCATCGTCATTGCTTGGCTCGTCATCTCCACTGAGGAGGATATCGTCAGGTAAAGGAGTGTCACGTGAGTAGTAGGGAATGAGTCGGAATGCAGCAATGCCTCGTCTAGAGATAGTGCCATCGAGTTCTTTGAGGACATAGGAGCCTCCCTTGGTGCGACGAACGACTTCATAGGGACCAAGGTACCGCGGCTTTGATTTTCGATCAAGATCCTTCTCAACCTGGCTATTGCGAACCAAGACAAGGTCTCCAGGCTGGTATGATGACTTTGCAAGGCGTAGGGCATACTTTCTTTCGAACTGGTCTTTGGATCGTAGGCGTGACTTCTGTAGGGTAGTAAAGGCAGCATGGATATCATCTTGTCTCTTCTCCAATTGGCGAATGCGAAGTGAAAGAAGCTCCTCTGAGCTCATTCCAGAATAAAATCCTTCAACGAGATACGTAGATTCAAAGAGATTGAATGGGAGAATGGGATCGAGACCATGAAGGAGGAAGTAGGGGCTGAATCCAGTAGACCGTCGAGTCGTCACTTTGTCTGCAAAGAAAGCATGATGGACCTTGGTAGGCCAGAGATTGAGATCGCCTTCGCAAGCCTTTACGATAGCTTCTCGAATGGTAAAGTGTCCTCGCTCCACAACTCCATTAGCTCGAGAATTGTAGGGCGAGATGCGAATCTGAGGGATAGAATAGCGCTGCATGAGTTTCTCGAAAGCACCCTTGATCTCACTGCCATTGTCAGTGACAATCTGAGAGACCGTTCCATATCGACAGAGTATCTCTTCCCAAAAGAACTTGGCGAGATTATCCGCATTGGCATGTCTGAGAGCACGGCCTTCTGCTGCGAGGGAAAGATCATCTCGAGCAGCAACGAGATAGCGATAGCCACGGGCTTTGGGCATGAGCATGATGTCAACATAAACCTTCATGAAGATTCGGGGGGATGCAGAGATCGTGATGGGGATTTCGGTTTTATGAGTGCTGCGAATCTGGCATGCATGGCATGAGCGAACGTGATGGGCGACATCCTTGTACATCTGAGGCCAATAGAAGCGCTCTCTGACCGTCTGAAAGACTCCAAAGACGCCTCTGTGACCGAGTTCTTCATGGGCTTGATTCAGTATCTGTGCACGAAGATCTGGGTCGAAGATAACTTTGACAGGGGTACGGGAACCTCGACGTTTGAAGAGATGGCTTCCACGGAGGAAGAACTGCAAGGATCTGCGAATGAATCGCTTTCGAGAGGTGTTGGAAGGGAAAATGGGAAGTTCGGTGGTGCGAAGGAAGTGTAGGATTTGGCGTAACTGGGCATCTTGGGTCGTATCATTGGAAAGGAACGATGGGAGCGTCATGGCATCATAAGGAAGGGGATGAGTTTCTGCAAAGAAAAGAACGTTCTCTAACCAATCGTCGGCTTCCTCTGCATCAATACGGCCCTCCTCGTAGTCTTCCTCGGTAGGTTGACGACGAGAGAGTGCATCAGGACCACGGTGCTTGATAGCGGGTACATGGATCAACCTGAAGTCAAAGAGGAGTATACCTTCGATCCAGCGATTGATCGTTGCATTGGGCTGAAGATCTGGGTCGTTAAGCATACCCTTGATATACTTGGCATCGACTTCGATCCATAGGTGACGAACACCATAAAGATGGAGGCGGTAGTGTCGTAGTGCTCTGAAAAGACCGTAAAGCTCCAGCTTAGGCTGGCTATAGCGCGATTCTCGTTCGTTGATAGGGAGTGAACCGTAGCGAGCAGGGCGTTTGCGTCCTTCTGAGTCGTACTGCGAAAGAATGAATCCTATGGCGACATTGCTGGTGTCGACGGAAAGAACGACGGGGGAATCGGATGAGTAGTCGATGGGGCGAAGGGCAGGGGCAGTTGAAACGGCGTGCTTCAAGGCATCAAACGCCTCCTGTTGGGGCTCTCCCCATTCGAATGGAGCATTCTTGCGATAGAGGTCGACCAGTGGCCGAGCCAGCTGCGAGTAGTTCGCAATCCAGATACGAACGGTACCACAGAGGCCTAGGAACGACCGTACATCTTTGGGCGTAAGGAGCGTTGGCCAATTCACAATCTTCTTCACCTTGCTGTCGTCAGGGGAACGACCACGAGGATGGCAGGTTTGGCCAAGAATAGTGACACGAGGTTGGCAGATCTGAGATTTGGGACCGGAAAACGTTCCTCCGGCATGAGCAAATCGATGCATGATCCGATGTACGTCATTGGCATGTTCCCAAATGAAGCGCCGGATGCCAGAATTCTCGGCTAACGTTTCGGCATGGCCATTGGCATCTTCGTAACGTGTAGCAGGGCCTTTGATAGGCAGATCGTCGATGAAAACATTGGCAATGTGAGGGATTTCGTCCTGAAGAATGAATGCTGTGCAATTCTGGAATTCCGATGGCGAGTTGGTGTAGCCTTGAGGCATGGCAGTATGGCGTAGCAAGCCAAGCGGCATCAGGAATGAGGTAAGATCTCGGCTATCGGGGTGAAGTTGGCGTGCGTCGAAGCCGGAGAAGAGATCGAACACGGTATAGCATTGCCGGCCTGCGAATGGCTCCACAAAGTCGTCCAAGATAGGAGGAACACCAGCGTCCCGAATTGTAACCTTATTGAGAGGCTGCAGATCATGGACGATTCGGATCTTTCTGTTCTTCTTCATAACACAAAACCATTTTGAGCGATAGGAGGACTGAGCCGGTTCATAGAGTCCGGCTGCAATCTTATCCCGAAGAAGCTGTATGACTCGGTCTCGGATACCGGGCGGGATCGGAATGTTACGATATTCCCATGGCTCGTGGGGCAGGACAGGGATTATGTAAGGTGAGAAGTAATCAGATCTGAAGTTGCCGCGTTCCGATTCGTCAAAGGCAAGCGCGCGCTCGTTTAGCTTCATTATGTGGCAAAAAAGTTTTTCCTCTTCTGGCCACAGGAAGTTGTCGGCATTTAATTTCATGGAGTGCAGGCGTTCCTTGGTAAGCTTCTTCGTGGGAACGAAAGTAGGGGGGTGAGGCGTGAGTGGAATTAGGGATTTAAGGGGGTCTTCTGGGAAACGGCGATGAACGTGTGCGTCTTCTGGATAAACGCCCGGAACAGGTTTGACCTTGCGATCAACTCGTTTATAAGCGCCATATACTGAGCGTACATTGTCACCATCTGGGTTTTCTGTATCTGTAACAAGAGAGCGTCTAAAACGTAACAAATCAAGGAAATCAGATAAGGAGAAAAAGATTTTTTGTGGCTTTTTGTTATTTTGAATAGATAACGAGTCTGGAGAAGTTAGGGGTCTGGAAGGCGAAGGAGAACACAAAAAATTACAGTAAAAGGATTTTTCGAAGCACTGAACCCAGGCGAGCATAGTAGGTGGTGATACAAGAGTATGAGAGCGAAGAATTGTCTGTGGATTTAGGAGTTTAACGACTTCTCGGTCGAAGTGAGTAGCATAGGAGATAAAAGGGGAAGCATATGATGCATATGAAATTGTCTGTGGAGTTAGGAGTTTAACGACTTCTCGGTCGAAGTGAGTAGCATAAGAAGTAAAAGGAGAAGCATATGAGGCATATGGAGAAGCATAAGAAGCATATGAAGAAGCATAAGAAGCATATGATTCATAGGAAAAATCGTAAGTAACATTGGAAAATTCAGAAGATAGACTCATCAGAGGACTGGGATGAAGTCTGAAAGCGAAAGGAGTCGGAATCAGGAATAGGTGGGTAAGGTCGGTGATTGGCATTGATAGGTGGTGTTTCCGAGGGAGTAGATGAGTGATTTGGGTAGGAAATCGGAGGGTCAGGATCAGGAGGTGGATCATCGACCTGAAACAACAGTGAAGACTCGGAAAGATTGGTAGCAGGCACTTCAAGATAGGTGAGCTCGGTAATGGGTGAAGGTGGAGGATTTGGGGCTTCAGCAGGCGCAATATTCATTTGCGAATGAGGGGAAGGAGGATGAAGAGGACCTTCGTCCGTAGAGGACAAAATATTCGACTGAGGATGCAGGGATGGATTATCTGGAGGAGCATCGGCTTCGGAGGACCACATATTCCACTGAGAATGTGAGGATGGCAGATCCAGATCGTCAGGAGGATCAGGGAATAGGATGGGGTCGTTGGGAAGTGGACTCCGATCCGCAGGATCAGGGCGAGGATCGGGATAGAAGCGAGCATAGGTCGAGCCGGTAAAGTCGAGGCAATCATTCCAGGAAGCTCCAGGAAGGCGTTGGACTAGGTAGGTATGCAAGAGGATGAAGTCCTGATACTCGTGGTCATTCTGGTCGATGCCCCTTGCACCAGCAAGGGCATAATCGGAATCGAAGTAGAGTCGAAAGAAGTGGGGGTTCCGATGAGTGAATCTAGTAAGAATTGCCATGAGGGACTGACTCTCCTCCCTCCTAATTCGTCGACGAAGAGCAGCTACAGAGGGATCATCATCCACAACATTCGGTTCAGCAGCCTGTAACTCGTCATGGAGTGTACGAAGAAGATTCGAAGATGGTGGGCTTGGTGGTGGGGCAACAGTGATGGTAGGGATGGGATGGGATTCTGGAAGTCCAAAGGCGCCATCTATGCCATTGGGAATCGAGTCTGGATGCAGGGGAGTCGAAGGGGGAGTTTCATAAGGTGGTGAGGGTGATGCAAAAGTAATAAGCGATCCAGTAGCAGGAGATTGAGGAGACGCTTCATCTGCAAAGGTTTCAGAGTCTTCTTCGAAGCTAGAAGGCTGGAGAGTCGCCATGAGAGCAGTAGCAGTCGGTTCAGCAGTCCCTTCAGTGACACAGAGCTCGAGGGGATGATCTTTGTCTAATCCAAAGACTACAAAGGTACCAGAGCCTCTCTCAACGATGCTAACAGCATTCCCATGTGCCCAGGGGCGGCCTAGAAGCAAATCAAAGCCTGCATCGACATCAGGGGCAACAAATAGATTGGTCCAGGTCCTAGCAGCACCACAGAAGAGCGGTACATCTTTGATTAGACCAGTAAGCATTGATACTCCACCATTGGCATCCTTCATATTGATGCATCTTGAGATGTCGATGGGCATCTGAATGACAGATCGTGCTATACTCGATTTGACCACATTAAGGGTGGAGCCTGAGTCGATGACAGCTGTCACCTGTCGACCATTACAGGTGAGATTAATTGTGATTAAGGGGCTGGATGTCAAAGCGAGATAAGAACTGATGGGAGGTGTCCCATCGACAGTTCTGACAGATTGAGTGATGGGTTGACGCTTGTATCTGATGAGTTCCTGAAGATGATGAGAGACGTCCCTTGATGCTCCTATCACTTCCCCCAATGAAAGAGTCATAGGGGTAGCCAGAATGCGATCCACAATAGCCTTTGGGTCTGCTGATTGAGATAATGGTGAAGTCATGGCAGCAGGGGCCTTGGGTTTCCTCCCCTTGTCAGCAGGGGACTCAGAGGCCTGTTGCGAAGGTTTATTGATGGATTCATCTTCCATGATGGCATCATCATCATTCCCATCAAAGCCACGACGATGGACATCGACAGGAACAAAGACAGGGGCTTTGGGCGCAGTGACATTGACAGGTGGCTGTGCGACAGGTGTCAGATGAGATTGATTTGATGGATGATGGATAGGGGCTGATGGGCGATCAAATTGTGGGGCTGATAGGCGATCAGAGTGTGGGGCTGATGGTGGCTGAGGCTGATTGGCAGGTGTCGATGAGGTAGATTGCTTCGGAAATTCCCTCTCTTTGCCCTTCCCATGGTTCCGAGGTGGGAGGAGCACTCCATCGAAGACTTCCCTTCGCTTATCCTTCGAGATTTTGGCATTTCTTTCTGCAGCAGCAACAATAGCGTCATCCTCTAACTCATAGATCTCTGCTCCAAGAAATTCATCGGCTTCTTCATGGATAACAAAGTGGACACTACTGGAGGATTGGGTCGGCTTCACAGATCTCTCATAAGCCTGCAAGATCGTTTCATCACCATTCCTGTAGATGCGCTGCCCATTGGGATATATGACGCGATGGTTGTCATCTCTAGCCAAAGAACCCTTCTTGATAAGATCATTGATCGCATCGCAGGTGTCTAGGCCATGTCCAGTGACTCCACAGCCAAAGCAGACAATGGGCTTCCTCTGGGGGCGTGCCTGGGATGAATTTGGACTGACAGGGGGCGCAGTGGAGCTAGGAACAGGGGCGGAGTGGAGTGCTGGGGGACGAATCACCTTTGCAGCATCGGGATCCATCTTGATGGCTCGATAATAGAGCAATGAGTAATCTGGATCGTTTAAGGACATACGAGATAAGGATTTTATCAGGGTTTCGACCTCATCCTGCTTCTGAGCCATGCTTCCCTCCCTCTCCAGTGTCTCCAAGTTTCTCCTGGCATCCTGGGGTGGTAGAAGCGGTCGGACACTCCCTCCCCTCGCATCATGCTGCTGTGGAGGGATATTCTCCTTCTCTGAAAGACTGGATATGGATCGAGGACCGAGGAGGTCAAGGTCATCTGCATCGAACCGATCTCGACGCAGCACCTCTTCTGCAGCTCTACAGACTTCGTCATAGGGGAAAGGTATGCTGACATCGAGGTTGGGGTCCTTCTGCTTCAGTCTACCCTCTACAGAGCTTCGAAACAAAGGAGAAAGTCCAGCCCAGAAGTAGCGATCGTGTTCGTGTTCAGTGAGCTTTCCCTTGTGCTTCATCCAGCCTCCAACTCGAGTGAACTCTCGGTTATAGGCTCGGAAATCGTGCAGGGACATGATGGGCTGATTCCTGAATCGCAGCACAAGAGATTTGAGGTCCCTTTCGAAGAACCTTTCGTCGAAGATGTCGGCATCAAAGTAGCGAAGCAAACTGGCCTTCAATCTGGCCCAGTTGGGGGTATGAAAGTGAGGCATTCCTTCGATGATTTCTCTGACACGAGTATTGCAGTAGGGGAGGATTGAGGCGACCATATCATGGTCCGAAGTGACATTATGGAAGGCACAGAGTCGCTCATAGTGGTCGAGGAAGGTTCGAACTCGAGAGCAGTCGCCCTGGAAGAGTTCTGGGGAAGATTTGGTTCCAAGAAGTGGCATAGTGAGTACAGAACGAGCAGAATTAACAGATGCAGCTGCCTGAGCTTGCACTGGCATAAGTGGGTTCGCAGTGGTCGAAGACATGGTGGGAAAGTATGGGGATTATTCTGAGGGGAATTGGCGGTCGAAAAGGCGAGTTGCGACGAGGTGGAATGGATGGTTATCGGCGATGACGAAGATTTCGATAGGGCAGACGATGTAGGAGTCGTTTACGAAGAAAATGAGATGGATTTCGAGCCAAATGTAACCACCCCTCGCGGTGGGCTCCAGATGTGAGTCGACGTGTGGATCTATGGCGAAAACACCACAAAACCAACACAAAGACAAATGCCGAGTTGGTGGTTTACCTGCGCGGACTTTGGCTCGAGGGATCGGTTACAGCGAAGTGGGGGAGGGGTTCTGCACACCTAGATGACTAGGGCAGAAGGGAATAGTGCTCCTGATGAGAGGGGAGCAGGGGAACGACAGAAAAGCGAAGATATCTAGGCTACTCGGAGCCTAGAAGCGACGTAAAGTGATGAAGAGTGACAGTAAATAGACCCTTAATGGAGCCTCAGATACTGCAAGGATAAAGAAGATAATGAGGGGCCTTAAAGCGACGACAATAAGGCAGATAACGTTGATAATGATTGGGCAGCAGTCTCACTACAAAGGGGACGGTATCCTATGCAGGGGGGCTACTTGCTTGTATGTGTGTTACTTGCTGCGACGTATTGGTACTTATATACAAAAGGTAGCGCAGCCTGAAGTAAATAGAGGGAAACACTTTGTAAGGGGTTTGTAAGCGATTGGTAAGAGGATTGGTAAAGGATTGGTAAGGCCGATCAAGGCTGAGTAAGGACAGTAAGCGATTGGTAAGTAAAATCAGTCAGCATGACGAAGAATATCACAAATCATTTGAAATAGAATGAGTCATTAAGGAACGGATGAATAATGCGACAGAAAGGGGGATGAGTAAGCGCACTGGTCACTGCTGAATAAGGGGTATGACTGCAAATGAGTCACTCTGACTCCTAGATCTGAGATCCAGATTCATTGGGGCGATATGCTGTGCGTCCGAAAGAAGAACTGTGGGGATTTCTGCCAGGGGCCAACTTTGGGGGTCTCCAGGGTAGTCAGGGCTTAGGATTTCGCAACTTTCCCCCCTCTCTCCTCTCTGCAAAGCGACCTGTACCAGGTGCAACTAGTGCTCTGGAGGGCATGAGGAGGAGGAGGGGCCGTCTTCTCCAATGAGGGCAGGGAGAAGTGCCTCAAAATCGTCATGAATGCGATCAGATAGTGTAGATGATAGTAATTGGTACTGGAGCTGTCGCAATTTTGGGAGAATGAAAGACGAGATTGAGAGATAGACGTTGCAGGGGGCAGGAAGGAAAAATCCGTAATCCTTTTCGACTGGAGAGACCGAAACAACCACATAAGACCTCTCAAGCCTGACGACAGACTTGAGGCGACCAAAGAACGTCTTCCTCGACGTCAGACTGACGAGAAGAACGCGCTGTCCCAGAGCGATAGGATGGGAGGTCATGGACGAGGGAGGGATGAACCAGGAGGCTTCAGGGCGAGAGCTAGTGGGGATTCCTGGCAGGTACTCGTAGTTATTCTCCCTAGCAAAGGACACGAGCGAAGAGACAGTCGAGGAGGTGGCCATTACGATAAATATTGGCGAAATGGGCGTTCGTTGGTAGAAATGATGCAGTAAATCGTGGAGTGCGCGGATCATTACCAAATTTGGTAGGAAGGATGGCGTGGTCGAGAGCTTCCTGTGAGCGTGGGAATGGTGTCGATATCTTTAGAATTGACGGAGATATTCGAAAAATCGGAATGCCGTAAACTAGCGCTCAAAAAGATTTTTCGGGCGCTCGAGCGGTTTCTTCCCTAACGTTGAGGATGGTTCTCGTGCGATGGATGACTGCTGGCAATATCAGTCATTCTTCGCATTAGGGCTAGGCTTCTCCGTTCTTCATCATTCAGCTTCTGAGTCCATGCTCACGTCGCCAAACACCTTTGGTGCGTGACACCGGCAGGCAAACTCAAGTCTTTACCTATCCCGGATGGGCCTTGGAAAGATCTTACGACCGACTTTATGGATATAGGAGTCAGGAGCTCCTCTGGAAAATCTTACGTCCTAGTTGTTGTCGATCGGTTCTCTAAGGAAGCAGAGTTCATCCCCTGCACTGAAAAGGAAACTGCTGCTAGTACGGCTCGACTTTATTTAACTCACGTCTGGAAGCATCACGGCCTTCCACAGTCTCTCGTCTCGGACCGCGGACCGCAGTTCGCGTCTCAGTTCTCAAGGGAGCTATTTAAAATGTTGGGTGTCGAACAGAAACTCTCGACGGCATTTCATCCACAAACGGACGGTCAAACGGAGCGGTTGAACCGCGAGATTCAGCAGTATCTACGGATGTATGCAAACCATCAGCAGGAACGATGGGAGGATTGGCTTCCCCTAGCTCAATTCGCGTACAACAACTCCAAGTCTTCTTCTACTGGCAAGTGCCCCTTTGAAGTTACCCGTTCATACACACCACGAATGGGCGTCGAACCGACGACTTCTAAGGTAGACGCAGCGGAGGAGACCGCTAAAGACTGGTTCCAGGTGTTCCAGGAGGTACGTGAAAGCTTGGGAAAAGCTAGGACCCGTCAAAAGACTCAGGCAGATAAGCGACGGTCCCCTTCCCCTGCTTACTCCGTAGGCTCGCAGGTTTGGCTGGCTACCGACCATTTATCGCTGAAGGATCGGCAGAGCCGAAAGTTGACCGAAAAGTGGATAGGCCCGTACGAGGTCTCGGACGTTTTACCCAATGCCGTTAAGTTAAAGTTACCGCACTCGATGCACATACACCCGGTAGTGAACGTTTCACAGGTGAAACCTTATCTCGGTGCCCTTGATGGGCAACCGGTTACTCGGCCCGGCCCACAACGGGTTACGGATGAAGGAGATGTCGAGTTTGAAGTCAAGAAAGTTGTTGATTCCCGCTTGAAGCGTGGCAATCTTCAGTTCCTCGTGCATTGGAGGGGATACCCGGAGGAAGATCGCACTTGGGAGCCTAGATCTGCTCTTAAGAACGCCCAGGAGGTGATAGACGATTTTTACAAACTCCACCCCGGTGCCCCTCGGAAGCTTTGTTTGCTCTCGACCGAAGGTCTCTTTTTCTCCGCTGTACCCGACCCTTTGACTGCTGTGCAGCCTATCTGGTCTCGCCTGGAAGTCGAGCCATAGGAGGGGATAGTGTAACGGCCCGTACTTTTTCACTACTTGTTGTAGCGTAGTCTTAGCGTAGTTCTCCTTATTTATCCACTCTCTGGTTAGGGTTACTTAGACGCGCCCATAGACGCGTTACTTAGTCAGCTGATTCGTCAGCGTAGCCGCATTGACTCAGCGTGGAGCGCTGCAGCCAATAGCGTTTATCTCTCGGTTGTTTGGTTTGTTCTACGACGTTCTTCAGTACAAACACTCGTAGTAGTATAAATACCGTCTCTCTTGTCATAGACACTCCAATCGAGTTCATTTGTGCCTTGTCGCATTAACTCAGTTCCTCCATCCTCATCCTTCTATCAGTCAAGGAGTGACCGATAACAGTCTTCGGATTGTTAGTGTTACAATCATCCTATCCTCCGACAAGACGAATATTACGAATATGTGCAGCGGCAAAGTAGCGCACCCTTTGTTGATCAGTCTTGCGAATATAAAAATGAAAGTGAGGAACAAGGGGTGCTCGCATGCTTTCCTTCTCCTGGCTTTGATGCCAATCCTGCAGTTCATTCATCCGGTCCGAAGGATGTGCGGGGTCCTTGAAGAGTGCCTCTTTCACCAATGCCTTGATATCGTTCTCGAACCCCTCAAACAGGCAGCACGTCTGGGTCGCATGATGTCTGACCCTGTTGGAAACCTGTGGTACTGCTTTACCCACTTGGTGTCATATATCGTCGACACGCCTGAGGCTCGCATGCTGGCATGTGTGCGTGGCAATACCTCACCAGTCACGACCGCCATGTATAAAGATTTTGGTGACCCCCATCGCCACCCTTCTCGTACCGCAGCAACTACACTTGCACAACTCGCCTCCATCGAATGTGACGTTCTCGATGTTGATCAGTACTTTGCAGCATGTGAGCGCTTTCGTCTTAATGGTGTATCACACCCGTTCTGGAGGGACTGGCCACTGGCTGAACCTTCCGAATTTCTTACACCCGAAAGCCTGCACGAATGGCATCGCCAATTCTGGGACCACGACGTTCGTTGGTGCAAGCATGCCTTGGGTGCTACTGAACTGGACTTCCGATTCTCCATTATTCCACGTATCACTGGTATAGCTCACTTTCCTAATGGGATCACGAAGTTGAAACAAGTTGGTGGAAGGGCTCAAAGGGATATCCAACGATATATTGTCGTTGTAATTGCCGGTGCTGCAGATGCAGACGTTGTCATTGCAATTCGCGCGTTGATGGAATTCCGATACTATTCCCAAGCTACCACTATTACCTCGATCACGCGCGACAAGATCCGAGCCTCATTGCAAGAGTTCCATGACCACAAGGACGCCATCATCCAAAATGGTCATCGTCGCGGGGAGAAGACGAAACAGGTTCTTAGGCATTGGCATATCCCGAAGCTCGAGCTGATGCAAAGCGTCGCCCCGAGCATCGAGCGGGTTGGCTCTATACTACAGTGGTCAGCAGACACAACAGAGCATGCCCATATCGAAGTCATCAAGGATCCTGCTTCAACCACTAATAATCACAGCTACGACACTCAAATCTGCCGGAGTCTCGATTGTTCCGAGAAATGTCGACTCTTTGACACTGCATTGGCACTGCGTGGGTCAACATCTGAGCCCACATCCATGCAACAGCTTGGTCGGGAGACAAATGACAGTGATTCGGAAAGCAGTGAGAGAGACAAAGATAGGAGCGTGTTGGATGGTATATGGACATCAAAGCGAAAAACCACCAGTTTTTTCGATGTCGCCGCACGGCTGTCGGTTTCTCCTCCCGACTCTGTCCCCCGTCCACTTCGTACCTTCATAGCCAGATCTACCGCCATCCACCTCAACTACGACCCGTCGTTGAAGCGCGTACCTATTGACATTGTCGCCGAACGATTCAAGCTACCTGATTTACGTGGGGCCTTAGGTGATTACCTGAATTGTGAGGGAAACGTTACTCAGAACTTTCATATGTTTGGCAGTCAGAGACGGTCTCCACCGGATGTACACCTTCCGTTCAAAGAACTCCATGTGTGGTACAAAGTCCGTCTCCAGCAGAAAGCTTATCACGATCCGTCCGACATTGCTTCTACATTCACTGTTCACGCTCACCCACCAGACTGTCTATTGAAGTATGGTCGATACGACGCAGCAATCATGAATGTGGATGACCAATGGCAGTGGCCATCCAGTGGACTACAAGGTATGTGCGGTCTACTACTAATAGTTTAGCTGTTGAAAACATACACAGGCCATGCCATCGTCCATGTCTGTCTTATAATGTGCCCTGTTCTGCCTAGGGGAAGCAGTGGTGTTAACCGGTTCTCAGACCGTTTCCTAATATACGCCCAGCGCTTTGATATCGTCCCTCAGGGGAACAGTTCAGTTGAGCGAACGACGGGTTTGCATGTGCTTAAAAAAGCAATGCGAGCATCAGGTTCTGAGCTGGGGGAGGTCTTTCCTTTGGATCAGCTCAGGTCCTATGCTCACGTCGTTCCGCGCTTTGGTCGAAAGGCAGACAATCGTCTTACTTCGACTAATTGCATCCATTCTTCACCGTCGTTTTTCCTGAACAAATACTTCGAGAAGGACTTTTTCTATGCTATTTCCTAGTACCTTGTAACGCATGTTGCTCCGTGTTTTGCAGTGCGATTGAAATACCTACCGTTTTTTTAACACTTTGACAATAATGCGTGTGATGCAGACTATTATTTGTAAGTGGAGGTGTAACAAACTACACTTTGCTTCTGTACGATGTGATGGCGTCGGTACAACTCCCTGATGACAATCACCCAGGAGGCACCAGCGCTTCTGATTAACGCAGACGAAGAGGAAGCACTGAACAGGGAAAGGAAGCGACTTTTGCACTGGTGAGGTGATGGCCGAGGAACAGGTAAGCTCGATACACCTGCTGCGATGCTGCAACTTCGAGTGCAGAGATGTTACCTCGGAGTTTTGATAGAGTGGATGACGTTTATGAAAACTACATATGATACAGCGCTCGAACAGGCAACAGGTATTTCCTCTCCCGCAATCCACGACACTCGTCATAACTGTGGCTCGCACAGGTACTGGTACACCGCTCAAAGATATGTGTGCTGATGCTGACGCCTGAATTATACGTCACGTTGTACTCGTCAAGGGAACACATCATATACGGGTCCATCCACCAGGTCGTTTTTCCACTGCATGCGATGTCTAACTTTTGCACCTGCTGTACAAATTGTACAGGAACTTCCATGCCCCCTCGAACCCTATCATCACTGATTCAAGGTGTAGTCTGACAAATTCTCGGAGCTGTATAGCTAGAAGAGTATCTGGTTATTGTGAGGCATCCTGTGATTGCTGGAATGGAGGATCTGATTCTTCTAGGGTGCTTCAAGTTGGGGGCCTTCCAATGGGCGACCTCCTGGTCCATTTGACTCCGTTGTTGGGAAAATCGACGACATGGGTGGGTGAACACTTGCTCAGTGATGGGGCAACAGAGTATCAGTGATGTCTGTATGGGCCGGATGCTGCATGGTGTGTACTTGTTTAACTCTTAAGAATCTACCAAGTCTAATCCACTCGGGAACCGTCACCGAAACTTTACTTTCCCGTCGGTGTGGAGATATTAGTGGACCCGTGAAGCCTAGTTGCGAGTACATGAAGTGCAAATTTCTTGCACTAAGTAGTGTTATCTCGGGGCGCAGGACGACGGTCAATTATGTCTTTTATGATATGGGATGACCCAAAAAGGAATTACTTTCCGTCGTCAGTTCGTTGAGACCTTGCTTGGAAAGCAAGGTAATTGAGCCTTGGTTGTTTCCCATCAACTGCCCTTGAACTAGACTACTAGCACAACTGCTTACAGCAAACTCGGCTGGCTTGTGGACAGAAATTGGAGAAGAAAAGCCAGAAGTTTCCTTTCCTCCCCACTGAATTGCGAGGGGTGCCACCCAGTGTGTCTGGGGAGGCTCTTTCCATTTCACCCCCTGTAAAATCTGGTGCCATGGCCAAGCAGCCCAGGATTCCCCCCCCATCTGCCCATCCCCACAATGTAATATCTCGAGGCAAGTGCATAAACAATATGACTATGGTTCTGCGACTGACTGATCCCATCTTTCAAGTGAAATGCAAGGAAATCGTGCGGGTCATTTCCGGTGCCCAACGAGAGTACTTAGTGGTAGGCTGCAATAATTGAGCAGATTTCAAGAGTTTAGTGGACACTTGAGAACAGTTCGAAGAGGTACCCATTAGCGATTACATCTACATCATGAATCGCTTAGAAGAAGACGGGTATCGGAAGACGTGGAACAGGAGTGTTGCTTATTATTGCTATCGCGTAAAGCTATACGACTAACATTCATCATTTCATAGGTTAACCTATTTTCCACACTCTCAACGTCTCATAATGTCATCACCCTCGGCCGCTCACGAGTCCGTCTTAGGTGCTATCACGAGAAGTCTTGATCACGTCCTAGACACCATCCCAGTTCCCGTAAACACGCTGGGTTGTCGAACCGCACCAACCGAAAATATCGCAACCGATTCAATAAAGGCGATTCCGGATTTATCTGTTATGATAAGCACTAAGGGCAGGATGTTCGAACGGCCTGTCTGGCTGATGGAGTGTGCGTTTTCGCAAAGCGACTGCGACGTCATGCACAAGTTGGACGCTTACGTTCGAGATATCCCTGACCTTCTGGTCGTTGGCAAAATCCTGATCACACAAGCCGAACAATACACTAGTCCGGGATCAAACGGCTCCATCGCTCAGCAACTTCGTTCATCGGATATAATGACACAGGAGGAATGGCTTCATAATCATAGTGTTGACGACTTTCATCGGGTGGTCATCGACGGACACACGTGGTTCTCCCTATCGTCGGTGGAAATCCACGTCTGGACTCGTCAAGCTGGCGGATCGCCGATCGAGTTAGATCGTTTGGACGGCGATGAATATGCTGTCGGGGTATGCAAATTCTTACTTCATGCTCGTGTATGGATCTTCATTCGTTCTCACCGGTCAGATGCTTTACCCGACCGTTAATCTCGATGATATCAATCGCATTTTCCTGCGTGGGTTCGAGCTTATCAAGGAGGACGTTCTCTGGAAACTGGTGACCACTAATGTGGACCAGTCGTTGCTTGATCATATGGAAGCGTGGTTGCCCCCCCCTTGTGCGCTAGATTCCACGTTGTTGACAAACGCACTCGCTTTGGGTGCGTGGGCCACGGCATACAAGCGATACTTCAGTTGGCACTCCGAGTTGAAGAGTACACCGTACAACACGACACCACGCGAATATTCTCTTCGCCGCAAAACCGCTAAAGTAAAGTACCGATTTGATTCTTTGGAGCTGACAACTCACTACCCGATTACAGCGCCTTGGACACAGAGATTAAAGCATCGTAGTTTTGACACCCCTTCGTACCCTTGTACTTTTCACGTCTCGTAGTACACAACATTGATTGTCGTCTCCTCACATAATGGCTCGTGTTACTGAGCATATGCACTGCATGAGGGAACAGGAAATATGCCTGAACGGATTTTGTGATCACAAAAAATCGGACGGCACCACTTTCATTTTACTAAATAATAACAGGGTCCAGTGCTGTCAACAAATTGGAAATGACACCGCGGAATCATAGCACAATGAATGGGGTTACAACTTGTACATCTACAGATCAGCTAGAGCGTCTGATACATAGGTCTCCAAAGGGTCTATCAAAGGTGGATGTAAGGATGGCTGTCAAATCGACCGATAGCACTCACCTGGTAGCTAGAGACTTCTCCGCGAGAAGTCCATTTCTCCCCATATTTTGAAGGAGTGGTGAATGCGGTAGCAAGGTGGTCCAGTATGGAGACCAGAGGGGCACGCGGAGCTCGGGGTTAAAAAATCGTAGATATGCGGTAGGTGGGGGATCACCTACCGGTGGTCGAGGTAGGGATTGTGGATGCAAAATGATGGGACAAATGCACCAATATGCCTGACAAGAGCAGTCTGCATACACCCTTAAAGTGGAGGTCTATGGACGCCTCGTCGAAATCGTACCATGAACGCTTATTGAACATGATTAGCGCATCCAGACAAACGATGAGATGATCGTCGTCGTACCTGACTCGCCTGACGTTCATACTGAATACCCTGCACTGTGGAACATGGGAACAGGCTCGAAGGATCCCCGTGGAGAGTCAGAAACTCCCTCGCAGCTGCGAGAGACCACACGACCTCGACCCGGCCAAGATCGAGCCATCCGAAAGATGATGTCGGATCTGTGAAAGTCAGCTTACCTGTCATAACTCGCCCAAAGAGAGTTGGGAGATGGTGGCACATAGACATGCCACAATACATAGTGGGACGGTCGCTGAAGTTATCACTGCAAGTACGCTGGCTGACAGGGTATTTACACATGTTTGTACAGGAGCCGGTCACCAGCTGGACTCAAGACGACTCAGTGAAGTGCACTCATCGCTGCATTTTTCAATCATATCCCGACGTCTTGTGCCAACTGTATCGGCGCTTTGCTAAGCGGGCGAAATGGTATGTGTTTCAGAACTTAACATTTGCTACGATGACTAATTTACCGCCCTTTGAACAACTGTACATCAGCAAAGTTACAATTAGTCTACTTCGTCTGCTTTCGTCTGCAGCAGACAGTGCAGACAGGTGCAGACGGGCGCAGACAAGTAGACGTCTGACGTCAAAATTTCAACATCTGTTCACCTGTCTGAGCTGTCTGACTCGTCTGCAGTTGTCTGCGAGTGTCTGGCTTGGATCTGTCAATTCACACACTTACGAGTCAGACACTCAGATGCTCAGACAGGTAAAACGTAGCCAAACCAAAGCTGCATTTCAATATCAAACCGTAGTGAAATGTGGTACAGTAACGACTGAGATTAAAATGAGTGGTAAATCACGGTTTCATTTCGAGCTAGATCGCAATGGTGCACCCGACGGAATGAAAAGTAGCAGAAATCACGATTAAAATGATTATAATGCGTGCAGACCCAACGCCGGGAGATACTGCATCCATCGTCCATGATAATCGATAAAACGTATGCGAGAAGAGCCAAAAAAAAGTGCAGCAAGGAGGGTATCAAATGTGCAGCAGTGAAAAGCCTGAGGGATCTATTGGTTATCAGTGCTTCGTATCACGGTCTGAAATGACCGTCGTTAATGGGCCGCTCAGGAATTGATCACCGAACTTGAGACCTGATGACGTTGTGAAGGGGTCCACAAATGGCAGAACAATGGAATGGAAGGAGGTACCTGAGTTGGCCATTGCCGCAGGATCGTCTGTGATGGGAATTGGGCTGAATGGTGGGAGTAGTGGTGCGAACTGGCTATTAGTAGTGTCACGGTTCGTGGTAGAGACTTGAGGTGCAGCGGGGAGTACCGGAGAGGGAGGGGAACGAATATCTGGGTTGTTACAGGCTCGGTCGACCCAGTGGCCATCCTGTAGATGTGCCGTGTACTCTTGTGGATCGTCGTCATCACCGCTAATGCTTCCGGTACTCTCCTCGTCAGAGTTGCAGTCCACAATGCACGCACGGGCATCTTCAGTAATATCTGGAGATGAGGTCTTAAAACGTCTGCCATTCTTGGCATACTCAAGAGCCCCATCCTTGATTTCCTCCCATGCAGCATTCGAAAGTTTTCCGATTGAGAATGCATATGATGCACTACTGATGCCCCACTTTGTCTGAGGGCTACCTGAAAAAGCGCCAGCAAGCCTTTTGCTTTCCTCAGAACGATGTCCGGTCTCAGCCCACATGGAAATAGCTCGCTCAACCTACATATATGACTCGTGAATATTTCGGGGTGCTCGGTGCTGGTACAACTCACTGTGACAGTAGCCAATGTAAGTGCGCCATGTGGATAAACGTTGATCTGGGGACATGGAAGGGCATTGGCCATCTTCGTATAATGAAACGCCATTGTCTGGAGTAGTAGTGGTGCACGGAAAGCACCAATGCCCTTCTATAGTAGGGATGTTAGCGTCAGGCTGTCAGCACACACGAAACCAAGGGGAACGTCACATACGTTGTTGGACTTGAGGTACTTGAACACAAACGGCAGCCCGAAATTCTCATCAATGGCCCAGTCAGCCCACGCTGCACGGCTCTCATCATCTGTGAATTCGTCAGATTCAAACCATCCCGCTATTGTTTTCTCTCCCATCTTGGCGAATTTGCTGTGCCAGTCATATACACGTTGGCGAGCCTACATATGATTTGAAACCTTAGTAACAGCGGAAATATCTCACGAAGGACTTACCACTAGGAAGACAGATGTTCCGGGACCATGTTGCTGCTCGTCATAGGGTATCTGAGGGAAGACAACTGGCCACAGGTCAGCGATGATGTCCTGAAGCGGGTGCGGCAGATTCCATGGGTTGGGAACTGTGCCACAGAATGCCAGCAGTGTTGGAATAAAAACGTCTTGGAACCGGGGGGAAATCTCCTCAGGTAGCGTAGTATTGGACTTGCCAAATGCACGGGGGAGAGCGGGCTTGCTGCCTGATTCATGGTCAGTACCACAAGTAACACGAAGGAGGGTCTAGAATGCAACAGTTAGTATGACTCAATGTAATCTGGCATGTACATTTTGGTTACCTTGCTGTTTGACGTCGTTCTCTGATGCTGGAGAGCAAAATCATGCTCAACAGACTCATCTTCCTCATGAAAGCCTCCATAATCATTTACGGGCATGTCTGCAGAGTCACCAGTTGTATGGCGAATGTGGGAATGACTCGGAGGCTTAGTGGCAGGAGCTAATTGGAGTTTAGTGAGAGATGAAGTGTGAGCATCGAGAATGCGACGTACCTTGGCTTGTGGTAAAATTAAAGGAAACAGGTCGCACGCCTGGCGTTTGCAGCTGATGAACAGTTTGGCTGATGGTCTCGTTGGGTGTCTGTTCTCGTGAAGGATAACCGGAGCCAGAACTTGAGCGACGATGCAATGTCAGGCCAGACGGCTTGTACGGTTTTACCCGCTTGTTTGAACTGCATTTGCGCAAATCAATTTTTATTAGTGTTGATTAGTATTTGCAACCACATCGCTCACCAGTCCTTATCAAAATCCAGTGCCGCTGCCTTGCGTTTCCCTTGCGTCTTCATCAAGCTCAAACCTTCACCTTGCTGCTTTGCCATGGATTCCACCTCCTCCCGGAGCCTTGGCTTAGGTGCCAGTATTTTGCTCCGCTTGTGCACATCATGGTTTGTGGATGCAACCGCTGTGTTTTCTTGATTCACTGACGAATCACAACAGCACATCAGCAGTGATAACATGTCTGAACCCAGATGCCATCCCACCTGGTAAGCTTTGACTGTCTCCTAGTGATTCCAAGTTATGTACGCTGAACGTTCGTGCAATCTTCTTGCGAACTTGTGATGCTGGTGGCCTTGCCACCTGGGCTAACGCTTGTTGGCTCTCACCCAACATGCTCTGTTCCAATGATGCCAGGCCAGCAACATGGCCCCGCCTCTTTTCAGCCTTTCGATGGGAAGCAGTGGCCTTCGCAATCCGCTCGGCGGCAACCTGTTCCTTTGGTCTGCGGGGTTTTGGGGCCACAGGTTGACCTGGGTGAGTATCTTTGTTCTTTTCCCGGGTTTGGACCATAATAAAAAAGGTAGACGAAATGACCGTGGTGAACTGAACAAAGTCTTTGGAGCAAAAGGCAAACGAAATGAGTGTGGTGGAATGAACAAGTCCAAGTTGGGAGCGACGTGGTAGGTGACAAATTTGAATAGAGACAAGTATGGTTTCGTTGTGTTGACCTTTATTGGTTTTATTGGTTCGGTGCTAAGGGTCATGTACACGAGTCCAGACTATTTTCTAGACAGTAACTGCATGCCTTCCAAGCTCCCCCAGTCTCAATGCGATTTTACTTGTCCTTCTTGTTTCCGGGTTCTCAAAAGTCGTTCTGGCTTGACCCAGCACATTATTCACACCCACTCTTCTAGTTCCAGAAGACCACCCAAGCAGAAGGCCGTTGATCGAGAAGACCCGCCGCCACGCGTGGGTTTCGAACCCTCACTATGTACTCGGGAAAATCATGCTATTCTTGATGGTAAGCCAAGTCTTCGTCACGGGGCCTATTGTCTCTTAAAAAAGTCAGCTATACCAACAGACACTTGTGGCAATGATCTCTCTGCAGGCGCTCCCCCACCTTCTCAAATTACGGCTGACAAAAATGACTGGTATCCCTTTACCTCTCATGTGGAATTCGAGACAGCAGAGTTCCTGTTTACAGACAATCAAATGCCACAAGCGCAAGTCGATAGGCTCTTGCAACTCTGGACAGCATCTCTGCTCCCTTTCAATGGCCGGCCACCCTACACTGATCACACAGACTTACACAAGGTCATTGACGCTATTCCACATGGTGATGCCGTGTGGACTTCCTTCCAGGTGCAGTATGCAGGCGATGTTCCCGAGCCGGCCCCTCGCTGGATGACCAAAGGTTATGATGTCTGGTTCCGTAATGCGAACGCTGTCGTCAAGAATCTTCTGAGCAACACCGATTTTCACGAACACTTTGATTATATTCCGTACCGTGAATTTGAACCCACGGGTCAGCGTCGATGGGAGAATTTCATGTCAGGCAACTGGGCGTGGCATCATGCAGTAAGTTTCCGTCGCTTACTATTAAGCTCGTGGACATGTCAGCTAATGGAGAGGCAGGATATACTTGCGCAAGATGCTGCTATGCATGGCGCGATGCTCGTGCCTATTATATTGGGTAGCGATAAAACCACAGTGTCAGTTGCCACCAGCCAGAATGACTACTATCCACTCTACATTTCGATTGGAAATATTCATAACAAGATTCGCCGTGCCCACCGGAACGCCCTTGTTTTACTTGCCTTCCTTGCAATTCCAAAGAGTATGCTACTTTTTCTCATAGCAGCGCTTGGTATACTGACGAGAGTCTGCATAAACACAGCGGATTGTGAAAGTGAAGATAGCGCTGAATTTCGGAAATTCCGACGCCAATTATTCCATACAACTCTGTCCCATATTTTGTCATCGCTGAAATGTGGAATGTCCGAGCCAGAAGTCTGGCAATGTCCTGATGGACACTTCCGCCGCGTTGCATACGCACTTGCAGCTTACATAGCTGATTACCTGGAACAAGTTTTATTGTCATGTCTCGTCCAGGGATGGTGTCCACTGTAAGTCTTCAGTGCTATGACGGTGCATTGACTGAAAATGAGCTTGTAGTTGCATGAATATGTCCAATCACCTTGACGGGGGAAATGGTGTTCCACGTTCTCGGGAACATGCGGAGTACTGCATTCACGCATTCGCTTTTTCTGAGCTATGGGATCAATATGGAATAGTTGGAGATTTAACGGTATGTGACGAGCTCAATCTTCCAGTGCACCAATAACAATCCCTATGATAGCCATTCACGAACGACTTTCCACACGCTGATATCTACAAGCTCCTGACACCTGATCTCCTTCACCAAATAATCAAAGGCGTCTTCAAGGACCACCTGGTTACCTGGATAAGCGAGTACCTCAAGATTTCATATGGTGAAGCAGAAGCTAACCGTATTCTCGACGATATTGACCGGAGGTGAGCATGGCAACAATGTAGGCCATACTCTCACTTAGCCCTTTGCTCCGAGCAGGATTGCGGCTGTGCCTCTATATCCGAATTTAAGGCGTTTTCCAGAAGGCCGACGATTCAAGCAGTGGACTGGGGATGATTCGAAGGCGTTGATGAAAGTGTATCTTCCGGCGATCGAAGGTCATGTTCCACCTGGAGTTGTGCGCACAGTCAGTGCGTTCTTGGAGTTTTGCTACACCGCACGAAGGAACTCGCTAAATGAAAGCGCTATTGAGAGTCTCCAACAGGCCCTTGATCATTTTCACCACCACCGCCAAATCTTCCAACAGACAGGTGTGCGTGAACAGGGCCCGAAAGGTTTCTCGCTGCCACGGCAACACTCCATGACTCACTATCGACATCTTATCCAAGAATTCGGTGCACCCAATGGTTTATGTTCTTCCATCACCGAATCGAAACACATCAAGGCTGTCAAGAAACCTTGGAGGCGTTCTAACTGTTCCAATGCACTAGGTCAAATGCTCATCACCAACCAACGCCTGGACAAGCTCGCAGCGGCACATGTCGACTTTGAAAACCGTCAAATGCTTCAGGGCTCTGTGCTCTCAGCTACCATCCGGGATGCTGAGCTTCATGGCGGTGTGGATAATGGCTCAGATGGGGACTCTGGCAGTGAGGGAAGCGGTACTGATGACCATGAGAGCGAAACGCAGGATAGTCCGCGTGTCCTCAACTATGTGCGCTTGGCAAAAACTCCAGGTATGGCGTTATTACATGGCAACTTTCAGAATCTGATCCAACCCTTTCACATCTTATAGCACGCAAATTTCCCAGCGATATACATGCCCTCGCACATCATATCCAACAGCCGAAACTCCCTCAGCTTACTTCCCACTTCCTCCAGTTCCAGCTTCAGGATGATACCAACCCGAGTAACGATGATGCGGCACTGCCAGACCTTTCCAATTCTCCGGTATCCGTCTTTCATAGTGCCGTCTCGACGTTCTACGCCCCCAGTGACTTGTCGGGGCTTGGTGGCATGCACACAGAGCGCATTCGCAGCACACCATGCTGGTGAAAAGGGCACCCACGTTATGATACAGTCTTCCTAGAAAGGGATCCAGATTCACCAGGGATGAGAGGACTGTATGTCGGCAGGGTCTTCCTTTTTTTTCGTTCACTTATGGTGGCGTCAAATATCCATGCGCACTTATCCAATGGTTTTCGACAATCTCAGATGGACCCAACGATGACACCGGGATGTGGGTCGTCCAGCCAGACTTATACGCAGACGGTCAACATGAACTGGGAGTTGTCCATTTACATTCTGTGCTGCGTGGCGCTCACCTCATTCCTGTGTATGGACACGATTGCCTTCCGACCGACATTCAGCATACCGATTCCCTTGATATCTTTCGAGCGTACTATGTAAACAAGTACATAGACCATCATGCCTTCGAGATAGCGTTTTAAACTAGCAGAATTGTACTAGGGTTCTACTGAAAATTTTAGTCGTGTTCACATTTCGGGGATGTGCCTTGTATTATAAGTGGTGCCAGTAGTACTAGTACTAAGTAGAGTAGGCTGCAGTTTTCATCTGCATGGTCTGAACTGTCTGCGAGGGTCTGCATGGTCTGTTACCATCTGCACTGCTGTCTGATGCTCTGACACGAGTCCTCGCTATTGATCTAATTTAGCAGACATGGTCAGACGACGTCAGATGACATCAGACTTAGTCAGACATGTCAGACGAGTTAGACAAATTGTAACTTTGCTGATGCTAGGAATCGTACGTTGTCAATCGGCCGTCTTACTGATGGACTACTGATTGCAATGGGTCAGGACTCAGATCGTGATAGTTTGCATAAAATGGTCTATCTGTTCAGGTGCGAAGTACGTCATGTTATGACAAAATTTGGCGATTTAAATGCAGGTAAGTGGTTGCCGACTTTTTGCCTACTTGCTTCAAGTTGACATGCCGCTGAAGCAGCGCCTCCCAGCTGGGAGAAGGAAAGCTTCTGAGGCGGCCGCTGGTAACCGTCCCCGTTCTACTCGTAACCCTCTCCCATCCATCCCTGAAACATCCGTTCCGACAGAGCCCGAAGATGCGCAGGGCGACGATTCAGCCGTTGGTGTTCACAGTCCAAGGCGACGTTCACAGTGGAGCAATGCTGGGACTGGTGGTCGTCTGCAGCAACTAGAGAAGGTCTCCCAGGCTATTGAGACGCCATGCCGACAAAGGGAGCAGGTTATTGATCTTCCCAACGATGAGCCAGTCAATGTTATGGCCCCAACGCCGCGTCGCCGGAGGAAGAATGGAGGACCTAAATATCGGTCACAAGCTGATTCGGAGGTAAGGGCTCGTTGTCTTAAGTACGAGTAGGCTAACCTCTGTTGTACTTAGGGATCGACTGCGGTACCTGCCAGTGCAAGGCATGGCCAGGTAGTACAACCATCCCAGGTTTCTGTTCAGGCAGAGCAAGACACCCGTTTCGGCTTTCAGCTTGGGCCACCTTGTCGACCCACATTTGTTGGCCCTCAGTCTCTCGATGCTTTCCAAGGCCGTCAAACGAACTCAGCTGTGACTACCAACAAAGGGAAAGGTTCACATGCGCGACATGTCGTTTCGGGCACTGACTCTCAACTAGTCGAAAGACTTCAGCATTCGCCTGCACATGTTCCTGGAAGTCCGCTGTCGGTTCTAAGTGAAATGGAAGATGCGGAGATGGAACCAGAACCCCAGAGCTCACCGCGTCAATCTGAGGAGATTCCAGACAATTCTCGCTCCATGTCCAAATCACCCCATCGATCCACAAGGTCCCGTTCGGAGTCTGAAGAACCCCACCAACATGTTCGTGTAGTCAAGGGTAAGCAGAAGGTTACCACCCCTTCTGATCACGTCGATGATGATATCGACCATTACAATGAGGACATCGGTGATCGAATCGGTACGTATTGCCATTCAGAGTAAGGTGCACGTTAATCAGGCTGTATACTAGACGACGACGAGACCCCCGACTGGGACTCTTTGGGTAATGATCTTGCTGCAGACAGGCGTCGAGATTGCATTAATGGGGAGACGCCGTCTGAAATGAGCCGACGTGGCTCTGTACAACAGTCTGTCCCGCGTCGATCTTTTAACGCCCAACAGAAGACGATCCAGCCTATGCAAGCACCTGCCCCGAATTTTTCCATGCCGTCTGGATTTCAACAGCCAACCATCCGTCCCCTTCGGGTCCCGGTCTCACAGAAACCGACAAGCACCCTTTCCAATCAGCAGCTCGTCCCCCAGAAACGTGGATTTTCCCAGGTTGCTCCCCATGCTCCGAGTTTGCAGTCGCGAGCCCCTGTGGGTCATCCACCACCTGAATCGCCCCCCCTGTCAGCTCCCTCTCACAGCAGGTCAGAGAGGCTTTTGCACCGTGTGGGGGAAGAAAGAGTATGTTTTTATTGGTTTATTTGTTTTCTCGATGAGATGTGGCGACCAATTGGCTAATGCCACTGCAGGCAGGAATCAGCTATGATCTACTCGAGCGTCACCACATCACCAATTCTCGTCGTCGTTCTCCCTCCATGAATTACCTAGCAGGTGTGCCCGACGTACAAAGTCGCCAGCCATCGAAGAAACAGTGCTTGGATCCACCTGTGCAGCGAGAGGACAGCACGGTGGACAAAGGTAAGGATGGAGAGGCCGACGATCCCAAAGGTGACAGTGCCGAGGACCAACCACGCCGCGGTGGACGATTCTCCAAGAACGCGAAAGGTACTATTCCCGTTAGGCCCACCCTTATAGCATTCTATCCACCTCAGTGGGTGAAGCTCCTGAATCTTGCCAAGGCTCGCATGCGACTATATGTTGCTGTTGAAGATGCATTCCCCCGACTTGAGGATGCGGTTGGTGGCCAGTGCCGGGAGGTTCTTATGGAGGTAATTGCTCACTTTGAGGCACAGGGCTGGGAGGTGGAAGCCGGTAAGACCCCCAGTGTTCGTCAACGTTTCGCTGATGATATATAGGTTATTATCCGACCCACAAACTCGACATGTGCAGGCTTGTAAGTGTGCGTGTCAAGCAGCACAGCAGCTGTTGACCGGCATAAGCTTTTCAACGATATGCAGACTTTCCGTAGCGACCTCAAGAAGGCGGTAATGAAAAGTTTACGTGCAGACTATGAACTCTACCCACCATCCACTGCCAAGACGGAGGAGGAACGTATTGCAGCAGTCAAGAAGAAGGCCGACGATCTGTTGAGTACAGGGAAGTATTTGCATGGGGAGCCTGACGATCAGGTAAAGCCAACCGTCTTGTCGCTTCGTTAGCCTGACCTGGAAAACAGGGTAGAGCAAGTAACTTTGCTCACCGCGCTCTTAAAAATATAACCCTTGCTTTTTACTATGCCAACACATCCAAGTGTCTCCGCCAATTTCCGGAGTTCCAAGAATACGTCCCCTACAAGGCGTTGGCGCTCGTCACTGCGATGGTAAGCTGTGAACAGAAACCACCATGACTTATATCCGAAGCTTTCACAGGTTCACGCATTGTTATCGTTGTTCAGAAAACATGGTATAGACAAATCAGCACAAGTCAACTCGCAAGATATCAAGGAAGGATACATCGCGCTAAATGAAGCAATATCAAATGTCCTCGACCATCCTCACCACGGTCCGAAACTTAACGCGATGCTTGTTGACTGGGCACAAACGGGAATGTACGTACTTATTCGGATGGACTAACAGTAGTAACCTCACAAGATGCTAGGACGGGCTACGTTACGAAGCATAAACCAACAGAGCGTATGACGAATGAGTTTGCCCCCATCCTAGATTGAGAGTCATAATGTGTATCGTCGTTTTCAAATGCATTTCCATGCCGAATCCTGATAACTATGACATGAACCTGAGTCGCAAGTTTTTATAATTATGGGTATTACCAGTCGCGGACTGTATAACAATGGTGAGGATATGCCAGCCTGCTCAGTGCTGTACGACGCTGTGGTAGTGTCAACCTCTGTAACACACTGTCGCAGCCGAGGGGTGTTGTCAGGGCCATGGCCCCACTGTACGACGCTGTGGCAACTTCGGTTGTTGTACAGTGCTGTCAATCCTCGCTGCCGTACCCATCCCTGGCCGGCACTGTACAGTACTGCCACGGCTTCGGTTGCTGTATGTCAATCCCAAGTTTAATGACACGTGCTAGTACTGTATGATATTGTGGTGGCTCCAGTTGCTATGGGGTAATCTCTAGCCTGTCGATCTGGCCGGAACTGTGTGACAATGTGACAGCCTCAAGAACTTCTCAGCATGTCACTCGCTAGTGCATATCTGTGTATCTAAATTTGGTAGATCGGTGCTGTACAGTTATGTCACGGCGCTGTATCTCCGCTGGACAAATGGGGACCTATCTGTCAGCCTGTCAGCTCTGTGGCTCGCTGTAGCGAGCTGTCCAGTGACGGACAGCAAGTCAGGGATTTGCAGATGTGGCTATACATCACAATGTACCTGATGCATGACACTATGTAGCAAATTGTTTTTCCTGATGCACGATGTTGCATATCCCATATCTCCATCAGTTCGAAGCCATCCCTCTCGCTTTTCGAGGACAAGGTACAACTCGACAAAAGCTTTCAGTTGATATGCATCAGGTAATGACTGTCACAGTGGTCGTGGAGATATTCCCAATTTTACAGAGCAGCTGCCTCTGGACGATTTTGTGGATATCTCGGTACAAGGTGTGCATATTCATTCAGTTCCTTTTTCTACCTGTTCCCGACACTCCCCTTCACCATAACTGTGAGTTTCATGATATCTTGCCCAGCCGTTGTTCCCTCCCTCTTTTGACGCTTATGAGTTTGTGCAGTCAGTTCACAACCGAGGATGACTGTATCTCCAAGTCATCTTGATGTCATCTCACCGTCGACATTTATGTCCTTTTTTGCTGACCACAGATACCCAATAGTTTATGGTCTACTAGCGTGTTTAATGGCCATATGTTCTGCTTTATTAATAAAATAAATTATTCCGAAATTTGCCTGAATTTCGTCTGATACAAATGCCAAAAGGAGTAGTCAAAACTGTCAATTCCGAAATCTGAGCATTAGTTCCAGCAGTGGTACTTTCTTGGCAAAGATCCATGCATCAGTCAAGCACGTCAAGATTCCTCTTCAGTGCCAGTGACCATCATTTTATATTCAATTCTACAGGGAAGGTACCTTTATAAAGCTATGTATACATTTACAATGGGGCTCGCCACATTGTGCCAGATTGCGACCATTACCAACATTATAACATTATATAATGCATCAATCATAAAAGTGCGTTTTCAGTGATGGCCCGTAGTCGTCCCTGAGTATGACTGAATATATCAGGCATTGGACATGCCAGCTACTTGTTATGTTGAGACTGTTCGAGACAACCCGAGTTCAAGCATTGGTAAGGCCGCCAAGCTGAGATCATAGTTGACAAGGGCACAAGTCCGAGTGAGTCCCACCCAGACTACAGAATATAAAATATCAGAAAAACTATATAACGGTAGCTACTCCAATCGAGATCATCATGAGACGAGAGGCAACTGCTCGTCACCCTCACATCGTCGTCTGCCGCCTGAGCCTCCGTGTGTCCGCGTCACTGCCAGTGTCTGCATACTAGTTGTTCCGTCTATTCTTGCCCCGAATCTTATTATGTTATATACAGAACGGAGATGTGCCAAAAGAATGAAGGCACGACCTACACAACTTCCAAAGTCAGCACTTTACTATCTAAGATACTAGCCGGGTCCTGAACACAAGCGGTAATCGTGTCGCACGCGATTCTCCTATAGCGATTGTGGAGTAACCTCTTCAACAGAAGTGCGTGGAATGGCTGCCCCAGCTGGTCCACCAGGCTCCAGATAGCATCGTCACCCCCGGTCACATCCCTGTTACTTCTGGTCTTAGTGGTCAGAGCAGAGGAACTCCAGGTCTTAACACCGTCTCTCAAGAGTTTAACGAGGTCACTCCCGCTCAAATAGTCGTCACTCCCGGTCTCATCATCGTCACTCCCGGTCTGCATTTGGAGCGATTGTGGATGCCAAGGACGAACGAGAATATATTCATCGGAACCCTCATCAAGGTCAACCGACGATGTGACCTCGAGGGGGGTCAGTCCCGACGCAAGAATCCAGTATATGTGGTGCGAGAGCCTAGCCGAGGACACTTTCACTGGGACTGCCGTGACGGGGTAGATGATAGCGGGTAACATAATCCTCCTATGGACACATTGTGCGAGTGGTAACTTTGCAAGGGCATCGTACAGGTTCCGTGCCTTTTCGAGTTCTAGGTGCTTCCTTGGGACTGGACTACCGAGTACCAGCTGGATGTGGGGTATCGTCTGGTATGGCTTGAGATTGGCAGGGAAACAACTATTGAATGATGATTGCTCCCCGACCCAGTCCAGAACCGAGACGTCTCCCGAACGTGATATGATCTCTGCCAGAAGACGTCCTAGAGCATCCTCCGCAGTTTCGCCATAGAGGACTGGCAGTTGAACCTTGAAGATTCCGAAAAGGGAGTAGGCCATATCTTCTGGTCGGGTGGTGCGACGGCATGATGCCCAGCAGAGCCTGGAACGTGCGTCTTCCATTCCAGGGTTGAAGTTGATAAGGTACCGGTCTGGTATCTGTGTTGCCTTGCAGAGCTCTTCGAGAAGGGCAGGATCTGTTTTGTGATTTGCAACGTTACCGGTCACGTAGAGTGACCAGTCGCGCGCATAGAAGAGGATGGTATTTGAAGCCAGCAGTTCTTGGAGTGTCCAACCTCGTTTGAACCAGGTGCTACCGGCAAGCGAACCAGTGCAGCCGATGTCGGCGAGGTAAACAATTGTCAGTGAAGACCGATGATACCATGTAAACATGGACCCAATCGCCTCCTGCAACTCAGCACTGCTATCTTTGTTTATGCAACACGTATCGCTCCATGCCCACTGAAAGTTACGTTCTAATGCATGAACGCAAAAGGTTTGGAGCTTCTCCAGACTGTGCTTCTCCAGACCGTGGGTGGGGCACAAGTCATAGATGTTTTTACCTTCAACGTCGCATAGTAATGGCTCGCCGCTTCCCCATCTGTGAGAGAGCGTGGCAAATGCAAAGTACTCCGAAACCACAGCTTTGATTTCCGCTTCGAGCTGCTGGTTGTTACGTGAAGACTTTCGCGACAGTAACCGTTTGTATTGAGGGCTGTTTTTGAATTTGGATAGTTGTGCATCCCGATTACACAATTCGCCACTCTGTGTATGTAGCAGTCGCGGCGGCATATTTTCAAGTGTTTCGAGAACGACCTTCTCGATCAGCCGCTCAATAATAGAAGAACCGAAACTTGAAGGATCGGTTCCCAGGCTGTTCACATGAGCAGGTACAGTGCCTTTGCTAATCTTTGCTCTAAGATAGCGAGCAAGATGCAGAGTTGCGAAGCGGTATGCACGAGTCTAATGGCCTCTTCAATGTCGTCTACAGAACCCAATATTCGATATTTTTCGTGAAGGAAATCCGCGAGGCTGAGAAGGGGTTTGTATCGATCTGGAGCGGGAGTGGATTCCGACTCGACGCGGCGAAGAGAAATGATTTCTTCAAGATCCACCAAGGCACCCCTGCTCCTAAAGCGTTGAGAAAGGGACTTGTCGAGGTCGAGATGAGTTGCCAGTCTCTGCGGGTCGTTCGGAGACAAGCATTCCAACGCGTCTCGCCTCAGTGTAATTACTTCATCTAAATCCTCTTTCGTCCCTTCCTTATCGAACCGTTCAGATAAGAGATCAGCGAGATTGATCAGGGCTGAATGGCGTTGCGGGTGTTTCGGGGGAGTAAGCTCCATTGACGTTCGCCCAAATGTGATTATCGCGTCCAAGTCACCATTCCTCGGGTCCTTTCTGAACTCTTTGAAAAGAAGATTGGCAAGATCTAGGAATTGCGGGACCAAACACTTTAAGGTAGGTTCATTCAGAAAAAAGACAGACTTTTTTGCCTACGTAGGAATGGAAATATGGTTATTAGCAAGTGGATGGTATCATTAAGAGTGGTTACTACCTGAGTCTGAGAAATATCCCTGATAAGGAGCAACGCCGCGCTCCGTGCAGTTTCTCGTTGACCATTGAAGACTCCAGGGAACATTGATGCATGCCATTTACAGTTTCCGTGGCCGTTTAACGCTTCCGTCATAGTGTTGAGCTGTAACAACCGTTGGCCCAGCTTTTCGCTTGGAAGAGTAGAGTTCGAACTGCTAGTTGGCACTACATAAACTCGAGACGGAATCTTGAACTTGTTAGGAAACGCCTTTGCAAACCCTTCGAGATGGCGCGAAATCAGCATATCGCCACATGTTGGATCTGAGTCAAGTGAGTGGAGGAAGAGGATCCCAGGATGACATTTTTCGGTAAAGCTGCAACGGTATCTGGAATATCATCATGAAGGAGCATTCGACACACTCACTTCGACTTTAACCAATCAGCGATCGTATCATCAGCATCGACATTATCACGACCGGTATGGAAAGATGGCGTATCGATGACCACGGTATTGGCTGGACCGTCATCGAGGTTGCACCTCCATGCTTCAACGTTCGTTGTCAGAAGATGTCCACCCTGGGCCACGTAACGACTCTTGGACAATTGTCTAGTTAACTAGTGAACAATTAGAAAGCGCGAGGGTAGAAAAGTGGAAGCCTTACCCGGGTCTTGCCCGCCCCTCTTGGGCCGACCACACTAGCAAGTCGAGGTTTAGCCCGACGCGTTGACTCACGGCAGGGACTCACAAGATTACGTAATCGTTTGCTTCAACTTCCGGTTTCTTTGCTTGTGCACTTCCATCATTTTCTTGACGTCTTGATGAAATGGACATCGCCTTTTCAGACCCACGGGACAAATTGGACGAACATGAAGTGGTCTTGTTTAGGAGTCCCTGTATGATGCCCCACGTCGTCTCGGGTTTTCCATCAAAGAGACGTCTGCCATTCGCAAGTTGTGCACCTTCAGCATTTGCTTGACGTTGCAGTTGAGTCGTCAATGTTCTGAGCCTCTTTGCGGACAAATTTTCCCCAAAGGACAAAGTCGGGACAACGTGAATGACGCTTGGAAATAGATTTTGACGGCAGGCACGCCGAAATACACCGAGGTGATTCGACAACCTCAAATTTGCATCCTCAGCGTCACATGCAAAGTTATGCATGTAAACCATCATAACCGCTTTGCACCGTCCCGTATAGCTAACCAGATAGGTTATTCACTGCATGAGGTGTGGGCTGGTATGTCTTACTTTGACTCCATCCACTCTCGCATTACCTCCTCACCATCTAGTTCCATATAGGTGCAAAAAGGCGGGGTGTCTACAATGACAATGTCGCTCTGCATTCCTTCAAAACGGCATCTTTCCGCGTGAACCTCTGTGGTTCCGGGCGTCAGGCGTTTGCTGACCGGAACCTGAACGTTTGCACTTTGTAGAAGCATGCTCATAAACTGAAACGTCGCGCGGGTGATAAGCGATGCATAGAACATGATAAAAGTCAAATTTACCCAACTCTTTCCTGAACGAGTGGGACCGACGATGCTAGTACTCTCAGCTCTACTGGATCGCCACAGGTAACATCACTGCACTCACAAAACTACGATGTCCGTCGGTAAAATGACGGTCGTCCTCCTAGACCCGCGGAACTTATCGAACAGATCCATGTAGCAACGACAATTGAGAATTCCGCGTGTGTCGAGAAGTTAGATGGAAAAGATTGGACTCGAATGGTACGACCTCGTGTACACGTTTATATGTATTCCAAAGTGTCGCCTAGGCGAATACCTGCAGTCTATTGATGGTAAGTAGAACGCACGTGTAAGCTGGAGAAGGGTTTCATTTCCTACACTGATGTTGATGATAGAACGTACGTGACTTTCTCGGTGTGTACTGCTGCCTCAAGGATCGGTACAGTGATGCAGAGTCAGCGTCCTAATCTCGGCAAACAGATGGACGCTAGGATAAGACTTTTTCGATCGGCTGGAATGGTTCCTATTATCCTGCACTATGACACGTTTTCAATGACACCAACCGACTCAACGACTTTTACATATGGGTTGAAGCGCAGACTCATGTAAGTGTATGCGCTATTCGACGATACCATGACAACTACTAGGTTTTTACACGGTTGGTGGGACGGAACCAGATCGCGTTGGCCAACTCCAAGAGGCTCTGTAAACGCAAATACGGTCTGTAATAACTCCGACTTTAACGCTTCGGCTCCTCTGCATGTGGCGAGACGTTGGGAGCCGGACCTCATGCTGCATGGGACGTACACCGGCTTCTCGATACACGAGGCATAACAAACACTTCCCAGACGTCACGATAAACGCCAGTTACATTCAGGGCAAGGTCAGCTGGCGTGCGTTCCCCTCGTGCCCACCGTCACACTGACTATCATTGTGAACAGTCTTCCACTTGACGTGGGGCAGCTCACAGGAAGCGTTGCAGATATCATGGTCGGGTTCTGGGTAAGGAAAGCCTGATCTAACATGATATATCCATCCAACCTTCGATGAAGTTCGTGGTGCTAGTCTATCGAGTATGCCACGAAACCTGTAAGGGGTGTTTCCCGTGACCTACATTGCTGTGTTGATCGGTGGATGAGTTCCACAGATAGAGGGAGAAAAATCAGCTTCCGACCGGATTACGCCCCGTGAGGCGACAGGCACGTATCTAGGTGCACAACGCACAGCAAAGATATGAAATTGCATCACCAACGACTCCTCCAAATCGAATCTTAATGCATTGGGCTCGCTACATACCAAGTCCCAAGTACCCCCACTTGAAAGCTGATCACGATCCCCCAATAGACAATGTACCTCCTGACGGTTGCCTCGTTTACTTGCACCCCAACACGTCGCGCTTTAGATTAGTTCTTTGGTGTTGCTCACTCTCCATGTTGAGTCGTGACCTTCGAGATGGAATGGTTAAATACGGGGGAATTGATCGGTGACGGTGGTGAACTGATGTCTACGGTTCGTTCTCTTGCCTCCGTTTTTGGAGCTGCATGATAGCGACGAGGTGGGTCTCAGATATAAGAAGTAAACCTTGCATCTCACGAGGGCAACGGACCCTGTCTTGGGTGAACGGGGCTAGATGCCGCTCATGATGCAGAATATCAGGAGTACGTGCGACAGTCGCCTGTCGCCACTAACCCTTCTTGATGAGTTCGGAGTGTACGAATGTATGCCTATGAAACTTGAATCGATTCAGCTGTAGACACCTCGCACATACCACAAGACGGGTATACGCAAAATACAGCTTGACCCGCACAGCGATGGCTATTAGCGGCGCAACCAGTCGAAATACTACCCTTGTCCTTCATGAGAGAACCGCTCCGCACGACGTCGCGCCGACCATTCCCTAGCTCTTTCTCGCCTGGCCTTTTGCCGATCTGTCTCATCGGAGCTGGTACCATCAAATCCTCGTGGTGGCGATCTTGAAACGTTCGCCGCATCATCTTCTGCTGCTTCATCACCCCCGCTAGGCTCATCTCCACTCTCCTCGCTGTCTCCATATCCAACTATTAGACCCTGCAGTGACGAATTCCCCGAGGGCGGCTCCTCTTCTTTTTCAGATTCTCTCGCACGTCGTTCCTGCCTTGCCAATTCCTTAGCGACCTTCCATGCTCTCGACCAACGGCCTCGCAAAAACGCGAACCGCTTGTCTGCACCGTGATTTGCCAGGATACGCATCTCTAGTTGGGCAGGGTTCGGCGACGAAATGATATGGACTGCAGTTCGACGGATGAGTTCCTTCTGACTTTCGTCGGGCTGGTAAAAATAAACGTCCGCTCGTCAATATCAGTGGTGGTTTTTGGCAATCAGCAGAGAGAGAGAGAGAGAGAGAGAGAGAGGAGTGGTAAAAGGAGTGCGGAATACCATGATCGCATAACGAAACACGCACCTCTTCGTCGCTGCCGCCCCAAACACCCGAATCTTCCGCTACCCATCCACCTCTCTCGCGGTCGCGGGCTAAGATGACTCGCATGCGCTCCTCTCGAGCATGGTCGATAAGTTTCCTGCGTTTATCACGGCGATAGTCCTCGGCTTCGTCCGGGGAAAAGAAGAACGTGTCTTCAGTGTCTGAAGGCAGATCCGACCACCCACTCGGAGAGAGAGGACGATGAGCAGAGGGGGCGTTCGGTAATGGGTCGGAGTGGTCTTGTGCTGTGGGTAGTACGTCGAGTAGTAATCGAACGTCGTACCTGTTCAGAAAACGGTTTAGAATAGGGCATACATAGCGAGCGAACGACACCAAATGCGACGAACAGAGTATACAACTCATCAGCAAAAGTGGCCGCAATATACCGATTAAAAAAACTCAAGCCTAACATATTTCATACCACAAAGCAGGCCGCCGCTGCCGTCAAGAGACCGAACCTCCATCGTACACTGTTCATACGGGTTCTCACAAAGTCATAAGCATGAGAAAGACGTACCTGTCCACTAGTAAATGGGGAGTTTTAGGTTTCTGAAGTGCTTTGACACTACTACCCTCTCCGTCGTCGTCGTCGTCGTGGTCATCGAAGACAAGGGAATGATGCTGCGGCTCCAAGCGGATAAGTCCACTCCCAGCATTGGTCTTATCGACACCGTCAGGAAGGACTTCAGGACACTCGAGTGCAAGCGCGGCAGCGAAAGCTCGAGGGCCGCTAACGATGTCTGCTTCATGGCCGACTATGTACAAAGATGGGTCGAAATCAGGGGAGGTGGTGTCATCGACGGATGTCGAGGAAGTATGAAGTTTATCCGTCGCTTGGTCGTGTGTGTGTGCAGATTTCCGGTGCTTGCGTTTGTACATTCGGACTTACTGCAGGTGCTGGGCTCGAGGACGTTGTAGTCCAATATGGAGGAAGCCGCCCGTTCTCACGCATCACGGCGACGGCGAGCAGCTTTGCCAGGGGCTTACTGTGAACTATGACAAGGGGGAGAAACATGGCACTAGCGCATGATTCGGACGATAATCCAGATCATCTTCCAGCAAGGTATGCTCAAATGGAATATGGAAAAGTGTATTCATTGGGTAGACTAGGGTAAGAAAATCCTAAATGATGGAATTACATCGACGCACCCAGCGCGTCGTGGTATCAAGGTATGTATGGCAGTCTAGTATATATGTGTGTGAAGCAGTTGACCCACTGATAAATCGTCCATCATCGACGACGAAAACATTAAAGATAGTCTAAGTTCGTCACAGCAGACGACAGCACCTGCTGTCGTCCATCCGCATCAACGAATCAAAAGCCCTCGTACCGGGTCACGCGCAACGGCATCGCTGCGCCATCTTCGCCAACTACTCGGGGCCTTGGGAGTATACCTTGGCACAGTTCAATTTGTGTATTGGGACCGTCTCTCATCTCGAATGCGAAACTCTTCACCAACACTGACAGGACCGCCTATGCAGAGGTGTCATTAGTTAGTATATTTGCCCTGATGAAAGCACACAGCAATCCAAATCCAAAATCTCACCTTCATTTCGGACACCGCAAAACCCTTTCCAAGACAATTCCTCGGTCCATCAGCAAAGGTCAAGAGGTGACGGTATCCTTGAACATCCTGTGCCTTCTTAGGGATACCATCTTTCTCAAGCCAACGTTCCGGACGGAAGACTTTCGCGTCTGATCCCCAGATAGCAGTGGATCGGTTGATGCATGCCAAGGGTAGCCCTATTCTAGTCCCACGCGCTACGGAGATGCTGTTGATGGCTTGACCAGACTTGGTAATGACTGGTTCCGAGAGAGGAATGACGTCGTCCTCGGCTGCCTGGCAATGTGATTATGATGGTCAATGGGAAGGAAATAAGACTTGTTTGCAGGTAGACTTACTACGCGGACGAAATCTGTGAGAGGGGGATGGATGCGGAGGGACTCATGTACCACAGCGTCGAGGTAAGGTAGTGTCAGGCTACTCTGCAACTGGTCATAGGTCGGCTCAGAACCAAAGGCCAAAAGCTCGTCCCGCAGCTTGCTTTGAATGTCTGGGTTACGGGCGAGTTCAACCAGCGTCCAAGTCAAGCTATCTGAAAGGACCGTTAGGCCCGTCGATCAATCCTTATAAAAACAAAAGGCTCACTCGATGTAGTTATGTAACCGGCGAGAAGCAACTCTTTCATCTAGTGATCCCGGGCTGTAAGCGATGACATATCAAGCAGCGGATAACTATTTGCTCACCGAAGACAGCACTTCGTCGGGAGTTACATGCCGTCCGCCCTCTGCCTCGGTAGCTTTGACTAAAGGACAGCCTCGGTAAGTCTAAACCTCCAATCGCGATGAAACGACACATACTAAGCACTCCGATGATGGATTTGTCCTCTTTCCCGTCAATAACTCCTTCCTTCTTCTCTTTCTCCATCCTGTCTAAGAGTTTCTTTGCGACACCCGAAAGCGTTGCTTGCATATCAGTGAGCGATTGAACACATGATACCGGTATATAGGAAAACACGGGGAAGACTTCCGCGAAGAGGACGACCGCGATATCGATGAAAGATTGCTTAGCCGAGGTGTCGAACGCACTAAATACTTTCTGAATGGTGGCTGGTTTACCGTCGAGAGAGCCGAATTCATGGGAGAACCCTGCCATGCCGATCGTGTCTAGACTGGAGCAAACAGCGTTCAGAACAAACTTAGAACAAAATGCAGCGGTATCATTGACTCACGAGATGTGGTTCATCCAATCTTGGATTTCAATGATAGCACTTTCACCGCCACTTAGGTCGATCAGAGCGTCCCAGCCGGCTTTGGTCTAGGCCATCAAAGCTTGGTTTCCGTAACCATGCCAGACAAGTTTGATGCAGCGTACCTTATGAGCACAGTTGTAGAATACATGAGCGAGCTTCCGCAGGGCTGCGTGGCTGAAAGCAGGTGACAATGACTTGCGTTGTCTATGGAACAAGGGTAAGCACGTCATTGCGATCTTGGAATATCGAGGTTACCTCTTGTGGTCTTCTCCGTGTGACCACAATATCCCTCTTCCGAACTGTGTGTCGACTTGTAAGTGGAAAGTGCAAGGTACTATCGAGTGGAACATACCCCGCGTTCGAGGAATACCCTTGTGGAGTCAGTTAGTACATATGTCCAGGTTTCCCGGGCATAGTAATGCGCAAGGGCTCTTGGATCGCACAACATGATCTTCTTCCCGCCGAAACTCGTCGGAACCTCATAGGCCACACCATATTCTTCGGCCCACGTTTCGAAAATCTCCCCCGTGTCTGGCGCCTCGAAGAGATCTTTGGATGCGCCGAATATGGGATGCGTGCCGGTTGGTCCACGAAGACTGGTGGTTTTGAGTCTCCTTCGAGCTGCACGTACGGTACCGCGTAGAGCCAAGACACCAGCTATGCCTGCGAGGACGCTGAGGATAGAAGTTTGGTGATAAACTGCCAGCAGGTTATCGAAGGCCGCCGTGTACATGGTAGAAGTGGTAGAAGACATGTTGTGTCTGAGTCCGCTGCTGCTTCAATGGCGAAACTAGTGGAGGTTATATAGGTGTGTCCCAAGATGGTGCGTAAGTCGATAGGCTGACGCACACAGTGGTGGAACCATGGCAATCTGCTACACTTTGATGATGGCTGAACAGCTGCGGATCAACGGTCGTTCGGGAGCGGTCACTTGATACACTTACCTTGGCTCAATTCGATCCCACAATGGTGCGGGAAGGTACCTGAGACGGGACACCGACCAGAACGGCGACCTGACAGCTACGAGGCGATAATTGACTTTTGTTGGAAATCTATCAGTTTCGGGATATGACAGCGATACTTGGAACAGCCTTCCATTCATCGTCGCATGTATATTGAATGTGCCGTGGTCAGTCCAGGGAACGAGGGTCTGACGAGTTGGATACGCCGATTTTAATAGGCGTGCGTCTACGCTGTCTCCCCTAGTTGTCTGCGTCGTGGGATGTAGCTCTCGACGTTCGAGGACCTGGCATGCTTTCTGAACGTGAGTCAGAGGGTCGTCTCGTGCGCTAGTCAGAACTCCCTGACGCAGCGGAAGTTGCAGCCTGAGATTAGATCAACATGCCTAGCCACATCAAAGGGGTCTCCGAAACTATCGGGGGTTCGTTGAATTGCGTCTATCCTTAACGACGTCAGCACCCACAACCGGCTAACCGGGAGCAGAGCGAAGCCGGGGATGCTATGACTGTCCCCCCACCAGTCAGAGTTACACCCACCGTGTTGTCCGGGTTGCACCTCTGAAGGCCGTGTGGGGGTCTGTCTGGTCGATAGGATATTTGGTGGCTGTTGGTATCGTCTTTCTCATGGGCATAGTGCATCTCCTGTGCTGTCGTTTCACCTGCGTTCCCATTGGATGAAGAGACGACTTCGTTCTGCAGGGAGCACTGTATACGACTCAGCGTGTTCCTTGGCTTCGGACGCTAGTTCCCACGATCACGGTTACCCTTTACTGTGTAGTTTCTCTGTCACGTAGGCGTCTGTATCAGATGACTACCTGCACCTTCCCATCGTTTCCTCAAGACACATGCAACAAGTCTTCGGTGGAGAGCCTTATGGCCGCTGTCCTGCCCTCCTATAATATGTTGCTGCGTTAATGCTAGATGTGCACGAAGGATGCAGCCAGGAGAACCGTGCCGCAAAATGATCACGCTCGTGAACAGTGCGGACTAGGTGACGTCGGATAGAGCAGGCCGCTTACACACCTCAGCGCAAAGTTAAAGAGTTCGAACGCGAGAACACCCAGTGCCAATAATCCTCACTTTGGAGAGTAAAAACGACGAGGGGGCTCGACAGCTTCACACTTCAAGCAGATCGACCATTGAATCTAAATATGATGATCACTCGCGCAGAATCTGGGGTTACGACTTACAGCAAGTCCAACACTTCCCTTCGCAGGCTAAAAGGACCCATAACTCATCTTCATGGGGCTGGTACGACGTCCCACTCGCGAGGTGATGATCGGGCCAAACTTGACAGAGTTGTTGGGGTGATCGAGCAGCGTACGTTGCATCGGCTTGCATATGATGATAAGCAAAGCTAATTAGTGTACGTAGTAAGATCCACAGGTGAAGCTTGAAGCGTCCACCTGCAAGTATATAACGCTGTCCAAATTGGTATCGGAAAACACATGCAACAAAAAATAATGAGGTAGTACCCAATGTAGCTGGCCAAACAGAAGGTAATTGACCACGAACCCGTCCTATATATAATCTCCAGGGATACGAGTTCGCTGTCAGTAATACTGGTTAAATCCTGAACGCGAGCAGTGATCGTGAGGTAGTCTCTACAGCAGGAGTGCATGGAGTGGCTGTTCGAACTGTTCGAGCAACTCCCACGTAGCGTCGGCCTCGTTCTCAGCCCATTTGGGAAGCCGGGGACGAAGGAGGATATATGTCGAACCAGACAGATCGGCAGTGTGACCACCAGGGGCATCAAGGACGCCACGTGAACCGCATATGTGGCCGAGCGAGATGGTAGCTCTTCCAAGCAGCTTGACTTCTGTGACGCGGTAGGCAATGGAGGACGATTCAGTGGATGAAGTGGCGGTGGGGTAGCTTGGCAAGGGCTTGTACAATTTGCGTGCACCTTCGAGGTGAAGGCTATTGCACCTGGCATGGTTTCCTAGCTTTGAATGAGTCCACCACCCATACACCCCCCGACCCACCGCGTCGTCCTTCGTCTAATACACGTGGACCGATGATCAGTAGTTGGCTTCCCCGAGAGCGGGCGATACGGTCCACTTCCACACGCGTGAGGTCCGTCTGGAAGAATGTGTACGTTCCGGCGAGAAGGTCACGAACGAACGTAGAGCGAGATCCCGAGCCCCCAGCGGACTCCATGCGCGATGCGGAAGTGTTCGGCAACAGCGGCACAGTTGACGATTCGCGAGCGTTGATTGCCACCCGATGCCGCATAGTGGGCAGTCTGAATACCGGCCATAGCCACTGTATTGTCGTAGAAGGATACGCCACAGGCTGATGGTCTATCCTCGTGCCCGTGCTCGCGACGACGACAGGAAATCTTGATCGTGCGTCATCCATGGGCATAGATGATGCACGTTCAAGACCGACACTAGCTGGACAGAAGTGTTCGAGGTGCCACACCGGAACTCCAGTCACCTTTTGCGCCTCTTCGAGCATAGCGGGACCTGCTTTGTGGTCCTCCGCTTCAGCGTATCGAATAGAGTCCTTGGACCCAGGGGTGTCAACAAACACATATTCGCAGTGATCATATAGCTTTACCGCATGTTCCCTGACATCCCGTGTACGCGACCCAACGCCGTGTGGTGCCCTTGCACCTTCGGGTTCTGCGAGTTTGTCGATAAACTGTTCGCATATCAGCTAGTGACTTGGATTCGAAGATTCGTTGACATACACTTCGCCCGGATCCCGTGGATCCCATGATGCTAGGATAGAGTGAAGCTGTGAACGACGAATAATGTCCATAGAGAGAAACAGAAAACATGCAACACGATTGTGGGCTGGGAACCATTCTGTGCGCCTGGAAGGGTCTTCAGCAGGGACGGATTTATATCATCCTGGAGAAATGGACACGCGCGCGCGCACTGGTCTGCATGTCCCCAGGAATATTCAAACCCGCGCCCTCCGACTGTCCGGCACTTAGTGTTGTTGTGCGTCCTTGGTCCATGATGGACATGACTAAGGACCTTGTGTGATGTTCTTTTGTTCTCCTCATCTGAGTTAGGCGTAGGGTTAGTCCAGTCGTCTTGCACATACCTTCAGTCAATTGAGGGATGGCTCGTTCTATTACTTCGCCAGAAAACTTAGCGCGCTGCTAAGAAGTATTGAAGACAAGGCAGACAGCCGCTGTGGCACGCTAGTGACACGTGGAGAACTGTTCCAGGTGCAAGTACATTTTTTGCATCTGCCAGTGCTTGCGCACTCCCACCTGGCTCTTTTTCTAGTGTAAGTGGCGTGCGTGTGCGATATCCTTGGTCCCGTGGCGTTTAGGTCCCGCGCTCGCAGCTAGTGCTCGTCGTGGAAAACGAGAGCCGCACGATTCCTGACAAGTCAACAAGCGACTCCGGCTTACTGGGAGTGGAGCGAAGCCCGTCAGAGTTACATCCACCGTGTTGTCCGGGTTGCAACTCTGAAGGCCGTGTGGGGGTCTGTCTGGTCGATAGGATATTTGGTGACTGTCGGTGTCGTCTTTCTCATCGGCATACCGCATCTTCTGAGCTGTCGTTTCACTTGTGTTTAATTCCCACTGGATGAAGAGCCGACCTCCGATTCGTTTTGCAGGGAGCACCGTAGTCCGTAGAGCGTGTTCCTTGACTCAGTGCCAGATTCGGCCGATAGTTCGCACGGTCACGTTACCCAGTCAGCTTCCTTGTTATCTCGCGTTTCTTCAAGACATATGCAACTAGTCTTTGGTGGACAGCCTTATGGCCCCTGGTCTGCCGCCCTGTAACAAGTTGCTGCGTCGACGCTGAAGTGCACAATGGATGCAGCCAGGTCTAGAACCGTGCCGCAAATCACGCTCGTGAGCAGTGCGGACTAGGTGACGTCGGACAGAGCGAGCCGCTTACACACCTCAGTGCATTGTGTAGAGTTCGAATGCGGGAACACCCAGCCCCAACAATCCTCACTAGGGCGTAAAAACGACAAGAGACACTTCAACCGGATCGACCATTGAATTCAAAAACGACGATCACTCGTGCAGAATCTCGCCTTGCGACGTACAGCAATTCACTTCACAGCGCGGGCAAAAGAGACCCATAACCTAGCCTTTCTAGTACGACGACCCATTCGCGAGGTGATGCATGATGATCGGTCCAAACTTGACGCAGTTCAGAGTACGTTGCACCGACGTAGGAAGATCCACAGGCGAAGCGTCCGCTCTCAAGTACGTATAACGCTGTCCAAATTGGTATCGGAAAATACATGCAACAAAAAAATAATGGGGCAATACTCAGTGTAGGCTGGCCAAACAGAAGGTAATTGACCATGAACCCGTCGTACATAGTCTCCAGGGATAGGAGTTCGCTGTCAGTAATACTGGTTAAATCCTGAATGCGAGCAGTGATTGTAGGGTAGTCTCTGTGGCAGAAGCACATGCAACAAAAAATAATGGGGCAATACTCAAGGTAGCTAACCAAACAGAAGGTAATTGACCATGAACCGTCGTACATAATCTCCAGGGATATGAGTTCGCTGCCAGTAACACTGGCTAAATCCCGAACACGAGCGGTGATCATGGTGTAGTCTCTGTGGCAGAAGCGCATTGATGAAACTGTTCTAGCAACTCCCACGTAGCGCCAGCCTCGTTTTCGGCCCATTTGGGAAGCCAGGGACGAATGAGAGGAGATGTCGAGGGTCCGGTCATCCTCCAGACAGACCGGCAGTGTGACCACCAGGGGCGCCAAGGGCGCCACGTGAACCTCGTGTGTGGCAGACGGGTAGCGATTCCAAGCAGCTTGACTTCCGTGACGCGGTAGGCGGTAGGCCATGGGGGGTAATTTAAGCCTATGGTGGATTCGAGCTGAAGGCTATTGCACTTGGCACGGACGGTCTCCTGGTTTTCAATGAGTCCACCAGTCCCAAGTTCAACCTCCACGGCGTTCCATCCAAACCCTCATCATCACCATCATTATGATAAGTTACCCACACGCCAGGCCCGCCACCACCGCGTCGACCGTTGATCAATAGTTGGCTTCCCCGGGCGGGACAAACGGTCCATATAGTCCAAGAATATGCCACGGGTTCGCGGTCTATCGACTATCCCCTTTCAAGGGCAGCAGGAAGCCCTTTGCAGTATCGATCGTGCGTCATCCATGCGCATAGGTGACGGACGTTCAAGACCGACACTACCTGGGCAGGAGTGTTCGAGGTGCCACACCACAACTCCGGTCACCTTGTGGGCCTCTTCGAGCATAAAGGGATCTGCTTTGTGGTTTCGCGCTTCAGCACGTCGAACAGAGTCCTGGAACCCAGGGGTGTCAACAAACACCTATTTGCAGTGATCATATAGCTTTACCGCATGTTCCCTGATGTCCCGTTTACGCAATCCAACGTCACGAGGTGCCCTTGCGCTTTCGATAAACTGTTCTCACATCAGCTAATGACCTGGATTCGACGATTCGTTGACATACATTGCTTCGCCCAGACCCCGTGGATCCCATGATTCTAGGATAGAGTGAAGCCGTGAACGACGAATAACGTTCATAGAGAGAAGCAGAGAACATGCAACACAATTGCGGGTTGGGAACCATTCTGTGCGTCTCGAATGGTCTTCAACGGGGACGGATTTATATCATTCTGGAGAAATGGACACGTGTGTTCACTGGTCTGCATGTCGCCAGGAATGTTCAAACCCGCGCCCTCCGACTGTCCGGCACTTAGTGTTGTTGTGCGTCCGTAGTCCATGATGAACACACCAACGACCTCGTGGGATGTTCTTTTGTTCTCCTCATCTGAGTTAGGCGTAGGGTTAGTCCAGTCGTCTTGCACATACCTTCAGTCAAGGAGGGATGGCTTGTTCTATTACTTCGCTAGAAAACTTAGCACACTGCTAAGAAGCATGGAAGCCAAGGCAGGCAGCCACTGTGGCACGCTAGCACGTGAAGAATCGTTCCAAGTGCAAGTAGAGTTTGCACCTGTTTGCGTCTGACCACAGCCAACAGAGAAATAGCCTGGTGGCGTGCGTTCGCCACATCCTTGGTTCCGTGGTGTTTAGGCCCACATGTGCTCACACCTGGTGCTCGTCGTGGAACGAGAGCCGCATGATTTCTGACAAGTCGACAAGTGACTAGTGCAAAATTTACCAGGCTACAGTAGCTCGATCGACTTGGTGGTTTTGCATCCTGAACACGCTCAGCGGCTCATCTTGGACAGGTCATACTTAATCGAGACGTGCGTTGTGCCGATGGAATGGAACAGACAGTCAGGGTCAATACTCAAGCCCATTCCCCCCACCGGTTTGTAGCTGTATGTCTAACGGTACGCTGTTTCATCCGGACAGACACTGCGCAGTACTCGTGTCGCCCAGCGAGCGGGCGTTGAAGTCGAGTCCGCGCAGTTGTCGCGACATGTATTCCCAAGTCCGTTTATTTTGAACGCCGGGAGGCTTGGGCAATAAGCAACGTGCACTAAGCTTCCCTCCTTACAGTAAGGTCTAACTAGATGCTGCCCTAGTATACTAAATCAGAAGCCACCTACAACGCAGTCACTGTACATTCCTGTTCGTCCAATCGGTAAGTGCTAAGACCGCCGGGTTTGCACACTGACCAACTCCAAATGTCTGATATTTTTGACACTGGTACGCACGCCACTTCAAACACACTAAATCTTCGTTCCCGTTCTTATTATTAGGGCTGATCCTGCTGGACTCGTGTACGCCACCGTTCTCCCCGCCGCAGGAGTATTCAGCATCGTCTCGGGTTCCTCATGTCTCCTTCCCAGGTAAAGCACTTGTTTGCGCATTCCAGCCGAAGTAAGAGTCGCCACCTACCGCGTTCTCTCGTAACACGTGCGATCGACGAAGTTGATGGGGAGTCCTCGTCCGGGGTCGTCAACGGCGCTTCAATTACTCTGGCCGACACGACTGACTGCGAGGCATACGAGAATGATCGTTGCACACCACCGCCAAGAAGTAGACGGAACCTGAACACCTTGCTGGACGGGCTCCACCTGCACCCCAACGCCCATCGAGATGACACCGCTGTCGGTTTCGACGTTTCGACGATGAAGCGATTGAGGAAATTTCGCCCTTGACGTCGTCCATCAAAGAAGTTGCGATTAGCCAAGACGATATCGTCATTGCGTGCGCCAGTATAGCTCACCTACTAGATTCCAGAACTTAGCAGTCAACGGTAGTCTCATGGGCCCTACTGGCTCAGGGAAGTCGACGGTGAGCACCCCCGTCGTCTTTAGAAGATTGATATACCCGGTTTATTGACCACGCAGTTGGAAACCCCGATGCTGGTCGCGGGTTGACTTCCTTTACAAAGGAAGAGCGCACCGTCCGATGTCCCCACTCCGATGGTGTTCGCGACATCGTTTTGGTTGATGCAATAATTCATTCATGACAGATTCTCAGGTTCTCGCGGAAATTGTACGGTGGTTGATTACAATGTAAGCAGCTTGCTTGCCTTCAAAGGTTCCAATTCTTAGAGCATTGTAGCTTGGAAAAGAACGTCAAATTGCGCGACGTCTTGTATTTTCAGTCTACAGAATCAGGGAAACGGCAGCAAGGAACTATAATATATTCAGGGAACTCGGGCAGAGGCTACTGCAAGAATGTCATCCTCGCTACCACAATGTAGGGTCGAGTATCGGAAGGGGTTGGCTCGGAATGCGAACAGTCTGACATTTGGCGGGAAACGATCAGTTTGGGATCAACCACTTAACCCTCCACAGGGACTACAGAATCAGCTTGGAAGGGTTTCGTAAGTGCCGGGATTGATTTCCGCAACGTTCGTTCCGAAGACACTCTGGGGGGATGCTATCGGTCATCTCCTGGTCGAATATGATGGCGTACTCACTGCTATCAGGCTCGCAGGTAAGAAGACCATCGTAAGGTAGGAAATCTAGATAAAGCTGTCAACGACAATACCAACTTTAGCCACCTAGCGCACCTGCTTCATTGCAGCAGAACCTCGCATGGATCCCTCTGTGAGCCTCTTCATGGCTCGGCTGTCTTCGATATTCACGGTTGCAAATGCCTAAACAAGCAAGGTGATCGATCGAATCTTTTACGCATTTACACAAGCACCAACCAGTTGCATGACGTTCTTCAGACGGTCGGATTGCATGGTTCTTTGACCCTCTAGCCTGGCTATCTCAGAAAGCAGATTATCGACCTCCCTCGCCAGAAGCTCCGCAGAGTTGAGTTCGTCCTCGTCGCCTTGCATCGCTGGATTTGGGGTGTTCTTTACGAAATCTACGGACTTGTGGAAGTCCTGGAGGAGTTGTTGATAATACAACAAGTACGCTTGCACTTTGTGCAATTCTCGAGTCAGCTTGATGTCGTTGGTTCCTAAAATACAGCCTTGATCGTGCGTCATCCATGGGCATAAATGACGCACGTTCGAGACCGACACTACCTGGACAGACGTATTTGAGGTGCCACACCAGAACTCCGGCCACCCTGTGGGCCCCTTCGAGCATAACGGGATCCGCTTTGTGGTTTTTCGCTTCAGAGTGTCGAACAGAGTCCTTGAACCCAGGGGTGTCAACAAACACATAATATTCGCAGTGATCATAGGGCTTTACCGCATCTTCCCTGATGTCCCGTGTACGCGACCCAAAGCCATGTGGTGTCCTTGCGCCTTCAGGTTCTGCAAGTTTGTCGATAAACTGTTGGCATATCAGCTAGTGAACTGGATTCAATGATTCGATGACATACATTGCCTCGCCCAGATCCCGTGAATCCCATGATTCTAGGATAGGGTGAAGCTGAAAACGACGAATAATGTTCATAGAGAGAAACAGAAAACATGCAACACAATCGTGGGTTGGGAACCATTCTGAGCGGCTGGAAGGGTCTTCAACGGGGACGGATTTAAATCATCCTGGAGAAATGGACACGTGTGTGCACTGGTCTGCACGTCCCCAGGAATGTTCGAACCCGTGTCCTCCGACTGTCCCGCACTTAGTGTTGTTGTGCGTCCTTGGTCCATGATGGACGGACTAAGGACCTTGTGTGGTGCGTCTTTTGTTCTCCTGATCTAAGTTAGACCTAGGATCCAGTCGTCTTGCACATACCTTCAGTCAATTAAAGAGAGATGGTTTGTTCTATCGCTTTCATCGCCAGAAAACTTAGCACGCTGCTAAGAGGCATGGAAGACAAGGCAGGCAGCCATGGCAATGCACGTCTCGATTAAGTATGACTTGTCCAAGATGAGCCGCTAGCGAGCGTGTTCAGATGCAAAACCACCAAGTCGTTTGAGCTAGCCTGGTAAATTTTGCGCTAGTCACTTGTCGACTTGTCAGGAATCGTGCGGCTCTCGCTTCCACGATGAGCACCAGGTAGGCCCATGCGCATAGGAGCTAAGTGCCGCAGAACCAAGGATATGGCACACACACGCCACTTACGCTAGTAAAAGAGTAGAAGACCCAGGCTATTTCTCCGTTAGCTGTAGTGGGGGTGCGCAAACACATTGAAGGCCAACTTACGTAGCACTGCACTATGGAAAGCCAGGCAATCGTGCTCCAGCACGGCCAAAAACATTTTTGGGGCGCTACATTTTAATGTAGAATTGCGTAGGTCAATCTGAGATGTGTCGTCGTCACTCAGTATGTATTTTTCGGAAAATTATTCTGCTGCACAACTGCTAGTCGTCCGCATTACAATAAAAACTTCCGCCACATCGCCGAAAACAATTCCCGTTTTTGGCCGTGCCGAAGCGCGATTGTCTGGCTTTCCACCCGCGTGTCCCATGCACACACAGCAACACGTTTGGTAGGTAGTGACTACCACGACGATGCTAAGTGCCGGACGGTCGGAGGACATGGATTTGAACATTCCGGGCGACAGTGCACACACGTGTCCATTTCTCCAGGATGATATAAATCCCTCCCCGCTGAAGACCCTTCCACACGCACAGAATGGTTCCCAACCCACAATTGTGTTGCATGTTTTTCGTTTCTCTCTACCAACGTTATTCATCATTCACAGCTTCACTCTATCCTGGAATCATGGGATCGACGGGATCTGGGGAACTTGCAGAACCTGAAGGCGCAAGGACACCACCTGGCGTTGGGTCGCGTACACAGGACATCAGGGAACGCGAGGTAAAGCTATATGATCACTGCGAGAATGTGTTTGTTGACACCCATGGGTTCAAGGACTCTGTTCGACCGCCTATCCAAGTACTCCATATGGTCGCCGACTGGTTAGGGAGGGAGTGAGTCGATGCGTACCAAGTTATGACATCTCAGAGGCTAATCAATAGAGACAGCAGTGTGGAGCTTCAACAGGCTATAGAGTCGATCTGTTCGTGGTATCATCGGTCTGCCATGACAATTGCTTACATCTCTGATTTCTCCGACATTGCTGGTGTCCCAGTGCGGCACCCCAAACACTTCTGTCCAGGTAGTGTCGGTCTCGATCGTGCGTTATCCATGCGCATGGGTGACGCACGATCAAGACCATGTAGGGCTTCGTGTAGCCTGGGCCGGGGCAGCAGTAAGGACCCGCACCGCCACTGGCTCTTCAGCGCCAGCGGCAAGTGCGGCATCGGCCTCAGGAGCCTCCACCCGCCCTGTTCCACCACCTGCATCGTCGGTGCCAGACACCTCCTGCCGAACCCGATGCAGCAGCAGCCCATTTATCGGGTCGGATTGGTAGCCCTCTTGAAGGGCGCACTAGTTGGGCCCGGTCGGTTGGATTCTCCCCTGATGGCAAGGGGTGTTGGCCATTCTGTGGAATGTGTTATGCTTTGTGGCCTCCGTTACACCCGGTGCTGGTAGCGTCCCGCAATGGAGTCCTGGCACCCGTATGACTAGTCCCGTGGCTCGTTCCCATCCCATCAATCCATATGCGCCACAGCTAGAATGGGATACGAGCATGCATCCGTTGACGGCTCGACGTGTCACGCGTGCACACGTCGCCACACCTCCAGCCTCGGCAGGAGGTGGGGATGCTGGGGTGGTGGTGGTTATGGAAGCACTGGCACGAGAATAGACAACGAGCCGTTGACGTCTCCTGGGTCCGACAGGATCATTGTATCGTGTGATCAAATTGACATTATTGACCAACTATGGGGCCAGATCGTCATCCATGCTCCTGTCGCTGCGCCGAGCCCTGACTTGTCTTCGATCACATCATGTACATCCTCGTCTCCCCCCTCCGCTGAGCCCTTCCTGGTCGATGGTCATGCCGACGACATTAGCTCCAGCGAGGAGTCCAGCTCGGGAGTCAGAGTCAGGTGCCGAACCCCTCTCTCCAACTTTTGATTTCGACTACACCACTTACGATCAATGGTCGTGTATACCCTTACTCTTGTAAGTAGTTCGTCTGTCGTGGGATCCCAATAACATATAACCGTTCCACGTTCCACAGCCAATCGGATGCTTTGACGAGCACTACAGACTCACCGTACTTGCCCCCAGTCGATTCCCCCCAGCCCACCTCAAGTTTCGCTTCTGGGATACTACCATCCCGCGCAACCGACGCTGTTCCATGGATCTTCCGATTCCCCACTTCTCCTTCCTCCGACTTCGCCTGTTGTGGGCTCCCACACTGTGTTCAACGGACGTAACGCATCAACTAACTAGGCTGACGGATGGGACGATCCAGAAGAACAAACCAATGAAGAGAGTGACGATCATGACGACGAATATCCCCCATCTCCCACATTTTATTCTAGGCAGCGGCATCGAGTGACTCGGACCCACGCAACTACTACAACGATCTCTGGTACCCCTCCCCCACTCGCAGAAAGCGTTGAGAGTATCTCTTGTCTGGCAAGACGTTCTCGTCGTTTCCCTTCCTTCCAAAACGTACAAGCTGTCCCCGGAACGGTCTCTTCGGTCCCGAGGAGCAACCTCCGGGCGTGTCCCTACTGCAATTGGGTCCAACGCAACCACCGGACGCCTGATCTAAAACGCCACATCCGGACTCACACTCGCTTTGAGCGTCCAGCCCTATGGGTCTGCTGTGGTGTGTCCCTGAGGGACGCTGAGCGGTACACCCTTCCGGAAGGTGCAGAGCCATGCAGATCCACGATTGGATAAGACAACAGCTCGCTGTCCTAACTTGACAGGTGGTTGCTGCGATTGGGCCGAAGAAGTGGTAGTTGACCATGAACTCGTCCTATATAATCGCCAGGGATAGGACTCCGCCATCGGCAATATTGGCCAAGTCCTGAATGCAAGCGGTGACCGCAGTCACTTCTGATCTATCTGTACTGATTGTAGGGTAGTCTCTGCAGGCGCAGAAGTGCATTGAATGGCTGTTCGAGCTGCTCGAGCAACTCCCACGCAGCGTCATTCTCGTTTTCAGCATTTGGGAAGCCAGGAACGAAGGAGAATATATGTCGGGGGGTCCTCCTCCGGACAGATCGGCAGTGTGACCACTAGGGGCATCAAGGATGCCACGTGAACTGCATGTGTGGCCGAGGGAGACGGTTGCTCCTCCAAGCAACTTGACTTCCGTGGCACGATAGGCAATGGAGGATAATTTAAGCCTATGGTGGACGAAGTGGGGGTGTGGTAGGTTTGCAAGTGCCCTGTACAATTCCTTTACGTTCGACAGTGTTACTGGTATACCAGGATCACTCTTGCTGTCATAGGTAGAGCATTTCCCTCTTGTACCAGGGAAGGCTCTACGTCGTTTTCAAGGAGGCGGTTTTCGGTGTTCGGGAGCTACAGACCATCACAGGTCCAACTCCTCGTAGATCTCCACAATATTACTTGCCGAGATTTACACCCAGCCACTACCTATCCACCCTTTGTTGGCCCTGCAAATGGGACCGAACGGCATGCCCATGCCTGTCGCTTCATCACACCCGGTCTTCTCCATGGTTTGGCTGCGTTTGTAGCCATCATCCAGAGATCTCTACCGCAGTTGACATTGCCAGAACCGGTGGACCGCAGGTCGGGAGGAATGCCCGAATCAAGCCAACATATAGAGTTTCATTAGGTAACGGAGCTGACTCCCAGTGAAAATAGTCTCGGCACCAGACGTTTTTGTCTTCTCCCTGCAAGACCTCGGGATCTTCCGAAGACTAAAACGTCTGGTGACTTTCAGTCGGCGAGTATCCCATCGAGTCACACTTGTCACGCTTTTGGCTAGATTAGGGTAGTTTTCGTGACACAGATACTGCTTTAGGACGACCACATTGCCTTTTTCGTCACCTGCCGAAAGTGATCCAGCCCCTATCAGCAACAGTGACCAAAAACATCGCACGTAAGTTGTGCCAACAGTGACCGGAACTCTAGAAGAGATGTCAGCCGGAGAGGAATAGGCAGCAGGTGTGTTTGGATGTCACTCGAGGATGGGACGTCTTGGAGTTCAACAAGGTAGGAGGACACGTCTGAGCAACTACCTCATAGCATTTCAAGGCGGGAAAATGATCACCTTTAATCATGGATTGTTCCCCGATGTGGACATCAGAGAAAGGTGAACGAATCAGCAGATGCCTCTTGACTCCGTACCACCACCATCCCCCCGTGGGAAAAAACCCCCCCAGCCAAAGCACGTCTGCTCACCGTCCTCCCCCTGCCCCATCCGCTTGTCCGATGTCGGCAAACGCTTCCATGCCTTCCCCAAGGGCACGTTCAAAGCCCGCTACTCGCCACCGATCGTCCCGAAGTATGTCCTGAACCACTTCACTCACCACGCCCCAGTCTGGACCTGGGTCACCAAGGACGGCCCCAACAAAGGGAAGTCCTTCCAAGTCCCAACCACCCCTGTCGCCTGTGCGAAGAACGCTCCCAGGGCTGTCCGTTGGATGGTCGCAGTGTTCCATTCGTTCAAGGCGCACCTCAACCCTGTAGCCATCGATGCTGACTCAGGGCGTGTCCACCAGGGTTGGCTCCGCCTTTACCAAAGTAACATGTATCTGCACCTTCAGACCCAGATAAAAGCCCTGCAGCCCAGGTGCCCACCCATCTCCCCCCCCCAACCCCCCAAACCCCGCAGCCCACCCTCTGTCGGAGATCCTCTGTCTGAGTTGCGAGCGGAGATTCATACCCTACGTGAGAAATTCTACAATTACATCAAGTCCCATGAGGCATGCTGCACCCGTGGCAGCGACCAATCATCTGACGCCTCCTCGGAGGCTGACCCCGAGCAAGGGTCCGACCCCCTCTCCCCTCCACCCCCTGCTTTCGCCCTTGTCGAAACCGGCCCAGACGGCGTTGAGGTCGTCGTATCCAACCCCCCCTCCTGGCTATCTACAGTCCTGAAAGCACCCGACATCCCTCAAAGATTCCAGGATCGTCATATGACGATGCCGGCTCCCCTGACCACCTCTCTTCCAGAATCAGTCCTCGAAGCTATCAAGTTGAGATTCGTTGGCTCCCCCCCATTCTATCTGGGCGTCAGCCGGCTCGGAGCGCTAGCTGTCGCCACCACGGCTGAACGCAGCCTGGTTACCACCATTCTTAACTTCCCTAGTGACCCCTCAGTACCGACGCGTCGCCCCTAGATGCGGTCCGCCTCACCCACCCTGTTCTCGGACTTTTTATCTTTTTTACTTAGCCTCGTAGTTGTTCCCTCCACCTTGCATGGTGTTACTAACTGTCTCACCCCTTTCCTCTCGGTCCGCAGGTGCGAAAGCAACTGGGGCCGTTGTTCCACTACAGTCACGTCACCCCTCACCCCTCGTTTAGCCTTCCCCGTTAGTATAGTCTTACATAGGGTTCTGTACCCTCGCACAGGACTATAAACCGGATTTTTTTTTTAAAAAAAAAAAAAAGGTGAACGAACATGGCGAAATTTCAAACACAAAGATGTTGACTCGTGTGCTTGCAGCGCTTTGCGAAAGTAATGTCAGTAGTGAAAAATGTCTGCACGCTGCAAAGGATATTGCCCAGGCTATGAAACAGCCTTGAATTCAAGGCTCCCGAGGGCTCATTCAATTCATAGACTTGCCTCCCCAGCAGACTCAGAACAACCCTTCCATCATTCAGGAATATCGGCCAGTTGTGTTGAGAGTGAAATCATTATGAGATGAGATAGCTGCTCGTCACCCCCACACGCTTGTCAGACCCATAAGTCCTCCATTGCCGAGCAACCTACCATCAGCTTAAGTATCCTTCCTTTGCTGCGGCATCGACAAAGAGTTGCGAGATCCGACCACTTGCCACTCTACTAGATTCACCCCTCTTGAGGATTCATGATCACTCATTGTCATGTCTCTCTTTGCCATCCACAACGAAACCCGCTCATCGTTCTTCACCAGCCTCACCCCAGCTGTTCTTGTTGTTGTTTATCAATTTCATTCCTACAGTATATTCAATACCCTGTGATTTGTAGATTATGCCAACGAGGCAGCGTTACAGTGTGACTGATGAGCTTGTCACGGGGGTAAAGTCCCCAGACGTTTTAGGCTGCGGCAAAGTCCGGTGTCAACCCCGAAGCATCCTAAAATGGCTGGTTTTCGAGACTACAGTGAAAACTGGACATGACCTGGTGTGACTCGGTGTGACGAGATAGGAAACTGATGTGAAAAATATGACATGGTCGATAATCAATGTGACACCTTCCTTTTTGGGCTGCACGCTGTGCTGTGTCTGTGTCTGCGCTACGCTACGTCTAGTCTATGCACTGTGTGACTGTGTACTTCACACTACGCACTACTTACGCAGTGCCTACATACGCTCACGTGACATGTACATAGTAGTGCCTCCATACGCTGAAAAGAGTGATGAAGGAATGTGGGGGGAGATACCTGAGAGGTCTCCCGTTGGAAAAGAGGGTCTTTGTTCGACCCGAGGGGGCTAGGAGGTGCTTGGTAGGGGTCAGAGAGTGGTGAAAAGCAGAAAAACGCGCCCAATAACTCCAAAGGAAAGTCGAGATTCGTCTAAAGAGCGTCTAACGAAGGGGAAAACTGACAATCCGAGCCCTCGGTCTCGGATTTCCGTCTGTTACTCATCTCTGGTAAAGCGTCTGTTGTTGTTCTAAGTATGTACAGTGTAACTAAGTGCAAGTCCTCACTTACATAAGCAAAAATGCGTACAAATACTAAGTAAAAGAAAGTAGTAGGGTAAAGATAAAAACAAAAATGAAAGTAAAAACAATGAAATAAAATAAATCACCTAGTAGGGAGAACTCCCTCCCTACATCCGAGGGTGGCTTTAAATACTGACTGTCCCCAGTCAACACATACCAAGATATATCATAAAGTGAGGGGGGGGTATCATCCTCGAAACAAAACTCTAAGGAGAAACTCGAAAATGCGAACTTGAAATGAAAGAGACCATGAAAAAGAAACAGAAACAACTACTCAGCTGGGAGGGACACAGGTCGAAGGTAAACCGAAGTTCTTCGAAGGCAAAAGGTGGCTCGGGGGTGGCTCGAAGCAGCCTCGAAGGGGTTCGAAGGGGTTCGAGGGTCTCTCGAAGGTCTCGAAGGCGACTCGAAGGGGAGACAACCTACTTCTGAGCAAGAATCTGCACAAGAGCCTGCAGGAGAGGGAGCCAGAGCGACATCGAGGGGGAACGAGAGGGTGCGAGGGACTGGCCTCGAAGCTGGGAGCTCCTCGAGCATAGTGGGGATCGAAGGCGAGACGTACCTCGAGGCTTGACAGGCCTCGGAATGCAACTTGGGGGAGGGGATCAACTCGAGGGGACAGGAGAGGGGGAAGGGGACCTTCGAGAGGCTCTAACCAGTCTCGGGATTCGACTCGGGCTCACCTCGAGGGCTCGAGGCTTCCTATCGAGGGTCTTGGAGGCGCTCGAAGGGGCCTGGCTTACTTTCGAAGGGGGCAAACTCGTTCTCAAACTCGAAGGGTGCTCGGCAGTAGGCTTGGGGTCGACTCGAAGGGATGAGGGGGGTTGGGATGACTTCAAACTCGAGGGAGGGGGTGATACCTGGTCAACGACACTTCCTGGGCCATGAACGAGGGCCCAGAAGTCCAAGCGAGCTTGTAGAGTGCGCCCGAGAGCCGCCCGAGGGATCTCCTCACCTGTGGGTAGCACGACTCGACCTCGAATGATCTTACACCTGCCTGCTGCCAGATATGAAGCACAGACCTTGCACTTCGCTCGAATGTGCCCTTCACGACCACAGAAGAAGCAAAAAGAAAACCTTCGAGGCTGTACTCGATGCCTCGATGCCTCTCGAAGGCCAGGGGATGGCTCGCTCGAACCTGCATACCCTCGAAGGGGTGACAACCCACTTGACGCTCTTGAACACGACTCGAACGAGGCAGGGGAAGGCTTTGAAGTCGAAGTCGAGGCTTCTCGAAGTAAAAATGAACTTCCCTGGGGTAACTCGAGATGCGAGGGTGACTTCGAACAAGTCTCGAGGCGAGAAGAAAGCTTCGAAGGGGGTTTCAAAGGTGATTTGAGGCGAGGCGAGGGGTTCAAAGGGGGCCTCGAGGGCTCACAAGGTCGAAGATACTGAATCGAGGGCGAACCGAGGTCACGAGACAGCCACTGACACGAGTATCGATCTTCTCTCGAGCTACGAAGCTGGGTCGAAGGTGAGTCACCAGCCTGCTCACACGAGGCACTCCAACCTGGAGGAGCAGGGTGCCTCGAGCCTGCATTAGTGGCTCGAAGGGGAGATGAGCTGCTCGAAGCAAGCTCAGGAGGGTGGGGGGTGTTCTTCGAAGTTCGAGGGGCGACCTCGAAGGGGGAATGTGAGGTGGGCTTCGTGCTCGAGCTTCCCTGGGAGTGTCTTCTAGAATAAGACCGAGAGCACTCCTGCACAGGGGCACTCGACTGGTAGGTGATCGAGGGCGAGGACGAGGGGGTCCTCGACACATCGCTCGAAGTTCGATAGACCCATGTATAACCTGGAAGGGGGTCATACCATTCTCCCTTTTCTGTCTCGTCTCGAATAAATGGTCCCTTATATGACAAACCACCTGAGAGGGTGTGAGAGCGAGGCTGAGGGCTGCTCGAGACTCGCATGTAACCTGAAAATGCTCGAGGGCTGCTGACTTTGCCTCGAGACCTTCGATACCTATTTTCCATCCTGAGAAATGGCTCCATGACTGAAAACGAATCTATATTTCACAATGAACCAACTATGGGTGATAGTAGAGCACAGCACGAGCCACAGACACCCTCGTGTCTGTGAATAGCCTCGAAGGGGAAAACAAAGGGTGGGGTCGCCTCGATGCGACCTCGAACGTCTAAGGAGAGGGTGGGGGTGTCTCGTATATTCGTCTCGAAGTGGTTTCGACCACTGAAAACCGAAATAGTCACCACTGTGTGACTCGAACGCTCGATACTCAAATTGCAGCCTCGCTCGACTGCCAAAAATGCGCAAGGAAATTGATAGATATCGTCTGTATTACGTCTGTAAATGAACGCGGGTGCGTCTAACGATTGACTGTCTCGAATACGTCTTGAAAAGGGCTCGGGGTTCGTCTGGGGATCTCGAAACGTCTGGGATCTCGAAGGGAGTGGGGAGGTCTCGAAAGGGGCTTAAATCGACTGTAAGGGGTGGGGAGGGGATTCCTACGGCTCGAAACAGCACGAAAACGCGTGTGGTGGGGCCAGGGAGCTCAGCTGTGGCAAGGGTGGGAGGACGGCAGTGCGTCGGAGGAGAACCGATGGGCGAAACAGTACGAAACCTCAGGAAGAGATGGAAGGGACCTATAGGAACTGGGAGAACAAGGAATTATGAAAATCCGTGCACCCAATCCTGAAATATTCGCAAAACCGTCTAATACCACCTTTCGGCACGAAATTCGCGATATCTCCAGAAGTAGTGATGTAGACGCGACAAAAAAGGCACCTTCCGGAAGCTCTCGACAGGCCCTACTATACCTGAAGTTTGCGAGAGGAGAAGCGCGACGGTTCTCGAGAAAACGCGTGTGTAGCTGGGAGGGTGGGGGAACAGTAGCGTGTTGCTGGACAATCGCTAGGCCGAGCACCACGAAACTCGGGGACGTCGTAGAGGGAGTCTGGGGGCGCTGGGAGATCGAAGAAATGAGAGAATTGGCGCACCCAATCCCGAGTTATGCCAAAATCTGTCCTACAGAGCCTTTCTCCACAAAATGCGTGATATCTCCAGAACCACTGAGGCTATATGGACACAGAATATACCTCCAGAGAGCCTGAGTCGAGTAGAATCCGATTCCCGAAAAGCGAGAGGGTGGACGCGTCGGTTCTCGAGAAATCGCGTGTACGAGCTTGGAGGTAGGAGGAGGAGAGGGTTACCAAGCAACACAGCCCCCTCGCGGTGGGCTCCAGATGAAAAGAGTGATGAAGGAATGTGGGGGGAGATACCTGAGAGGTCTCCCGTTGGAAAAGAGGGTCTTTGTTCGACCCGAGGGGGCTAGGAGGTGCTTGGTAGGGGTCAGAGAGTGGTGAAAAGCAGAAAAACGCGCCCAATAACTCCAAAGGAAAGTCGAGATTCGTCTAAAGAGCGTCTAACGAAGGGGAAAACTGACAATCCGAGCCCTCGGTCTCGGATTTCCGTCTGTTACTCGTCTCTGGTAAAGCGTCTGTTGTTGTTCTAAGTATGTACAGTGTAACTAAGTGCAAGTCCTCACTTACATAAGCAAAAATGCGTACAAATACTAAGTAAAAGAAAGTAGTAGGGTAAAGATAAAAACAAAAATGAAAGTAAAAACAATGAAATAAAATAAATCACCTAGTAGGGAGAACTCCCTCCCTACAACGCTCACGTGACACGTGTACACAGCACCTGCTCCCACTACTTTCTGCTCTCTATCATGCTCTACGTACGACAACCTTGTTATCCATGGCGTCGAACATAGAGTCGACCACCTGGTGTATATGTTCCTGCCGCAAGTATAACTTCGGAAAACCACATACAGTCTCCCTGGCCACCTGGTACCGCCATATCAATGAAGCCGAGACTGAGACAGAAAAACAACGCATCCGTTCTGCTGGAGTCCGTCAAGCCACTCCCCACCCGACTGGGCCCGTTAGTGTTAGGGGCTGTGCAGCCATTATCCAGGCTATGGCAAAAAGGCGCCTCGAAACAGTCGAGGATGTCCGTCACCGAATGGGACGTCGCAAGCGTGCTTGGGTTCAGCATGGGGTGAGTATCGTTCTTTGAGTCAGCAGTGCACTAAACTTGAGATATACTATAGGGAGACCCCTCGCACACGCCTGATCTCTCTCATCCCGCACAAGGCGACGAGGTAAGCTCTACCATCGCCTACATGCCTGTCATACTAATGTCTATTGTAGCATACGCTTCCGCATATGCCCGACCTTCCTGATCCCGTACTAGATGACAAGGTGAGTCTTCTCCTCTCCTACACGCCTGTCATACTAATGTCTATTGTAGCATATGCTTCCGCATACGCCCGACCTTCCTGATCCCGTACTAGATGGCGGGGTAAGCCGTAACACCGCCTACATGCCCGCCATACTAACATCCACCATAGCATATGCTTCCGCATATGCCCGACCTTCCTGACCCTGCACTAGATGACGAGGTAAGCCGTAACACCGCCTACACGCCCACCATACTAACATCCACCGTAGCATACGCCCGACCTTCCTGACTCTGCACTAGACGATGAAGTGAGTTTTCTCGTATCCTACATGCCCATCATACTAATGTCTATTGTAGCATACGCTTCCGCCCATGCCCGACCTTCCTGACTCCGCACTAGATGACAGAGTAAGTTGTTTTGCACCGACGTTCCTATGCACTAACATGAAAATATTTCTGAAGGACAATCGCCCACATATGCGTGATTGTCAATTACCAGAAGATCACGGCAATACTCCATTCCCATTCAGCTTTGAGTACGAACGCAGGGCCCGTCCCTCCATCGACGTGGAAGCTTTAGCTGAACTGGCTGTCCTTCCGTTGATGCAACACAACATGCAATTTATACTGGCGCTCAGGAATGCGTCTCTCAAGGATCCAGCTTCCAAGCTCACCTCCAAGACTATTGAGAGGATATGGAACCCACCCAGCCACGCTGACCCTATTGAGGACCCAGGCGCGCGCTTCTCTATATCAGCCTACCTTGCCCTCGAGAACGCATCCCAACTTGCATACAACCGCGTTTGTCAAGCAGCGAGGAACAGCTTCTTTGGGTCGCCGGGCGCAGACCGTATTCTTACCTTCCACAATGTAGAAAAATTGATCGCTTCGTACACCGGGGTCATATCTATTGAACACGACATGTGTCGCAACACTTGCATGGCCTTCACAGGTCCGTTCTCTCAGCTTGAAGTGTGTCCCACGTGCAACACATCCCGCTGGAAGGAGGAAAGACTGCAGGGCACTCACGGGAGATCCAAAGTCGCAGCTCAAACATTCACGACAATTCCGATCGGTCCCCAACTGCAAGCCCTGTACCGGCATAAGGACAGCGCTACTGACATGGACTACTTGCGCACACGCACGATGGAGATTCTTCAACACCTACAAGAAATGGGGGACATTCCTGTCATTGACGATGTCGTGATGGGCTGGGATTACCTCGGTGCGGTGCTTGATGGTGACATCAAGCAACAGGACATTGTCCTTATGGTGTCCATCGATGGCGCTCAATTATATGACAGTAAGGAGTCCGACTGTTGGATGTATGTATGGATCATTGTCAACTTGCTGCCAGACAAGCGTTACCGCAAATTGCATGTTCGACCGGGAGGCTTTATCCCTGGCCCCAATAAGCCCAAGCACCTCGACTCTTTTCTTTTCCCGGGTCTACATCACCTTTCTGCGCTTCAAACCGAAGGTCTCCCGATTTGGAACGCTTGCACGAATTCACGCTATCTCTGCTATGTCTATCTCTTATTCACCACTGCAGATGGGCCCGGTCTCGTCTATTGGAATGGAATGGTGGGTCACAGCGGGAAGAACGGCTGTCGCATGTACTGCGGTGTTCTCAGCAGACGTAAAACGCACAAAAAGCACTATTACCCGGCTCTCCTCAGACCACGCGACCGTTGTGCTCCTGGAAGTGACCACAACGATATAGACGTTTTCAATCTCCCGCTTGGTGGATCCACCGAATACGCCAACAACCTCAACGCCATTGTCTCCGTTCGCAATAAGACTCAGTGGGGTAAGATGAAAACTGACACCGGCCTGACGAAACCTCCTCTTCTTCTCGCACTCCGGCCCACCCAATGTCTCGGGGTCCCTCTGTGCATGACAACGGATATCATGCATCTTGCGAGCAATATCAGTGATCTCCTGATATCCCTCTGGCGTGGTACCATTGATCATGCGGCTGCTGATGACCCGGCGCATTGGCCGTGGGCTGTCCTAGCAGATGAAGAAGTGTGGCGTGCACACGGAGATGCCGTTGAGCGTGCTGGTCACCACCTCCCAACGTCCTATGACCGCAAACCTCGGAATATTGCTGACAAGATCAATACGCATTACAAGACCTGGGAATTTCAACTTTATATCTTCGCCCTCGCTCCCATTCTCCTGTATTCTCTCCTGCCCACTTCGTATTGGGAAAACTACTGCAAGCTCGTCCGTGGATTCCAAATCATGTGTCAGAGTAAGTTGACTATGGGGGAACTCATTGATGCCCACGCGCTCGTTTGCAGCTGGGAACGCGAGTTCGAACTTAGCTACTACCAACTACTTGAAGAACGCATCCATTTCGTGCGCCCCTGCGTGCACCAGGTTGTCCACCTTGTCTCGGAGGCTGTTCACAAAGGACCCCCCATCTGTACTGCCCAGTGGACGATGGAGCGCACAATTGGCAACCTCGGTGAGCAAATTCGGCAGCCATCTAAACCATTCGCGAACCTGTCCCGTGAGGGTGTCCGCCGGTGCCAAGTCAATTCACTCCTCACCATTATGCCCGAGCTGGACGACTCAAGTAGCGGACTCCCTCATGGCTCTATTGAGCTTGGTGACGGGTATGCCCTACTTCGTAAACACAGCAAGTACGCTGTCATTCCTCGCGGTGATGAAGCTACCGCTATCTCACAATTCCTTGGTCCTGGCTGTGCTTTACCCCACATAAAAAAGTGGGCCCGGCTTCGTCTCCCCAATGGACAGGTTGCACGTTCTTCTTGGAGAGAGTTGCTCCGCCCCCTGGAACAAATCCGTATATCGCGAAATGTTAAGGTAAGTGGACCTTCACTCTGAGTTGGATCATGAGCTGATAAGTGCAACTTACAGTTTCTTTGTGACGGGGACATGCGCTGTGGGGAAGTGCAGTACTTTACCAGGCTTGCCATTGCTGCTGCAGACGGTAACTGGGAATTTACTGACGTGGCTGTGATCCGCACATATTCTGTGCCAGACGAAGAGTTGCTTCGATTGTCAAGTCATGTTCTCCTCGCATCACACTTACTCGATACGATATCGGTCATTCATCAAGCAGATCGTTGGCGTCATCGCTATGATTCCTCAACAGATGACTTTGCCGTCAGGCGCCAAAGGAGTGTATTATTGCATGATGGAGAGACCAGGATATGACATTGCAAGCTGGGGGGTACCTTACAGCGTCTATCGTGATGTAGAAGATGACAACAACGCAGACGACGTCGAGTAGAATTATTTTAGTACATGCATCGGAATACACTCGAATTCTTTCAATTTCAGCGTGAAGAGGTATACGAGATATGAAATGAGAGCATAAGGAATTACAAACGGAACGAAATGTTTAGAACACCCTACGACGCTTACTCTCCCTCTCAAGCTTCTCCTCATGCTCCCTTATTGCTTCATTCCTTCTTGCGATTTCATCTGGGAGGATGCAAGGGTTGAACGAACGAACGTAATACTTCCATGGTTGCGACGGCATACTGTCCTCGGCGGCTGGGTTTCCAGTACACCTGGTAAGGACACGGCAGGGGAACGGGGTTATCTTGTGCGGTGTCCTAGTAGAGATTAATAAGACGAATAAAAAACTAATGAATAAATGCACTTACAGCACGCTAGTACTATTTTCCTTGGAGTCCGGCTCGACATGGGCGTCCGCACGATCCTCCAATTTGACGCTGTAGAATGTAAGCGCACTTGAGGAGTATTGATGAAAAAAATTACTCACAATGCATCGACATGGCTGTCCCCAGCCTCCGACTTGATGTCTGCTTCAACGGCATCTTCAGATACCACTACGGATACCTCAGTGGACTCTTCTGACTTGATAGACTCGATATATTCTAGCATCACATTCTCCAGTTGGATGGGTTGGGCGTAGGGTTCCCGGACTCGGGGGCGATCGTACTTGTGAAACGCTGGGTGCTCGACGCGCAACACAATGCGCTGATACCAGTACTAAGATTAGTTATACGAGAGAGTGTTGGATCGACTTACTTTGGTACCTGGGGAAGGAATGTTGAGAGAAAAGCTGTACGTGTCCCAGTCGGAGGTGAGACCATCAAGCTCAATGAGGACCACGTCCCCAACCATGGTAATGGACGGAGGGGGAGCGAAGACCAACTCGGTTGGCAGGCTTGACATATTTCCGACAGACGGTGGCAGTGTGTTTTTAATTAACGGTGGTAGTAAACAGAGAGCGGGCTTTGTTATTAGCCTAATGGGAAGTTTACCTTAGCCAAATCTTCGATTCCGCCACCATGTACTCGCTCGGTACCAGCGAGTCCTCCTTCAATTTCAGTGCCAGTCCCTCACTTTCATCTTCAACAAGCGAACCTTTACTCCCTTCACTGACCGAGCGTGTAAATGACAGCTTGACATCTTCTCCTACGCAGATCAATCCCTTGACTCTACCAGCTCAACGGCAGTCCTTCACGTCGTATTCATCCCATGACCTGGTCAATCAAGCCAATGTAAGTACGCCGGGTTAATTTCGAGGGGCTAACACTTGTATAGGGTGCATATATGCAGGAGTCATTGCAACTTACTGTCTTGCAAGACCACTGCCGGACCCTTGAACGGCACTTGGTTAAAGTAACAGCAGAGCATGATACAATAAAGTAAGTGGATTTATCACTGCCATATCTATGGCCTACAATGTGCTAACCCTTACATAGAAACCTCTTTGACCAGCTCGCAAACACGATCAAGTTGCCGACGTGTGACCCGACTCTAATACTCAGTGGTAATCTACCTCTACTACCCTTCTCAAGTGCAAACGAGAAGCGTCCGACACGCGAAACGAACCCAAACGTGCGCTTCTGGACGAAGACGGACTACGACGATTGGTTGGACTCTCCAGAGGCTGCAGGTAGCAACCGAGGCCTATATGCATACCTCGAGGACGAAAATGGTGACGTCCCCAAGTCCGAAACTCTAGGCAAGATTCGCAAGGCTCTACGAGCAGGATGGCGAGAACTTGGGCAGCGTGGGATGGCACCTGACACTTGGGGCAAGGCCAGCACAAGTGCAATTCAATTCATGCGTTCGCAGATGGAGAAAGACTTTCCTCTTTTCAAGCTTGCAGAGAACGGATGGAAGCTCGAATATATCTGCACCAAGACGTACTCTGCCTGGAGAAAACATCATCTAGACGACGCCGGGAACCTGAAAAGGGCTGCGCGCAACATGGTCAAGGAAGAGGCGCTTGACGACGACGACGACGATCTTGAAAGTCACAAGCCCTGCAGCAAGAAACGGAAGGGAGGTCCAGATACCGCCAAACCTTCCAACAAGAAACAGAAAGGTCAGTTCTACTATATACCCGGGTTGAAATGCTGACTGGTATTTTGAGCTGCTGCAGTGGACAGTGCCGCGTTGGCTCCCCAACCCAAGGTTACCACCCCCGTCCATGGGCGCTCGCCCACCTCTTCACCTTCCAGCGCAAATTCCAGCTTGGTACCTCCACTAACGTCGCCAGATATACTAGTGGATGTAGAGCCAGCGACGGCAGGTTCGTATTTTACCTAGTCACAGCGCTGACTTACATTCACATAGAGTCGCCTCTCTGCAATGTAGATTTGCTTGCTGAGGCAAAAGGCGCCACTGGAGAAGCTGCAAAGCAACTACTCAATTCAGAAGACCGCGGCAAGTAAAGCATTATTCCGGCGATACCACTAACACTGAATGGAACCTGCAGCATCAACAACACTACCAGCTGAGCCCGCTGTGGCCCAATCCATCCCGCAAGAAGTGGTTGTGACGTCGGTCGAGAAGTCAAGCGCGCCCGTGGCAAATTCTACCGATACTTCCAGCACCGCGACTTGCGTACCATACAACCCCATGTAGGAAATCAAATCTTCATCGAATATTCATATTACTGATTCTTATTTCAATTATGGAGGAATTTACTTGCTTTGGCTGCTGCCAAAGTCGGTGTGACAACTCTGCCTCCCGTGTTGGTGCCGTCGACGAAAACCCCATCCAACCACAACAGCATGAGTGCCGCACTCCCGGCACATCCAGCATCCGTCGCATCCAGTGTCGATGAATCCAAGGCAGGTACTCAGCTGACAAAGGCGAAGGCTAAGCTACGACCATCGGGCACGAAAAACGGACGGTATGGAGTCCATTGCAACTGACGTACATTGTACTAAAGCATTTGTTAGAAACCTCTGTATGCTACGCTGGCTGAAGCAAGTCGATGCTAACGGACAGAAGGACGACTTCCGCAATTACTACGACAAGACACTGACGCATGCTCAACACGAGGTATGGTTCTTAGATTCTTTTAACACGGTCTCAACATCACGGTGTTCAGGCTTATGATACAGAAGCCAAGCAACTCGTAAGTGACAGGTATGCGAGAAAGCTGTACTGATCTGCTTCTAGGTTGAGACGAATAATTGGACGAAGGCCATCATCGAGAGAGGTGCCCTGCACTGAACACCAACCCCCCCCCCCTCCGCTGGCACTCCATCTGCCGACCCCCTCGCTTACCCATTTCGATCACTCAACGTACTCAACTTCCATCTAATTCGGGCCATTGGGACGCTCGCATACGCATTTTCGCATTGGACGCACTGGACGCATTTTCGCATTGGACGCATTGGACACATTTTCGCATTCGAGCCGTTGGACGGCGCTCGCGCATTCGAGGCATTGTACGCATTCAATTAATCATTAATTCCGCACCCGCACCGGCGTGTTTGTATCTTCCAGATCGTTTCTGTATTCTGTATCAATACCCCGCATCGCATCGTTCATCCGCATGGTATATCCGCTGTATGTAGAGTTTAATACAGCATCGTATTGGACCGTATCTGGTAACATTAGCATTGCAATCTGAGAATATGAAAAAATATGAGCGAGTGTGACATTGTATTGCAATCTCAGATGTGCTCACACACGGTCGTATTCCATGAGATCCACTGGGCTCTACAGTATATGACCTAATGTGAGCCAGTACTATGTCCGGAACTTTTATCCTACTGGGTCAGATGGGGTTGTGCCCCGTCATACTGCGTTTCTCTCATTCTACTAACCAGGTGCGAGCTGGTGTGACGTCGTCTGATTTTCCTGGCTAGTCCTATCTCGTCACACCGGGTCACACCAGGTCATGTCCAGTTTTCACTGGGGCTGACTGCCACTCTTATTGTCTGTCGATTGCTGGATTGATTGTGTTAGGTTTTGACTTTTGTGGTTCATACTATGTCCCGTTCTTCGATGGTGTACGCACTCTATCATACCTCTTGCTGTTCCATGTTCCTTTTAAACCTCCTCTCCATGTCCAACACTGAATGGGATGAACCGTTTTAGGCCCTTGCCAATGCCATGTTAGTAGGGACGCGATCGGAGTCCGTGGCCTCTTCTTCATCTTCGCAACTTCGGGTACTGTACTATGTAGTATGATGCTTCCTTCGTGGGTGTTGAGGTCGAGATCTCTTGCGAGCCTGAGCTTGTATTTGTGTAGTCAAGATTTTCCGGAATGAACTGACTTTATTTCGTTTTTCACCTGTTTATGTAACTCGACTGTACGTTGGGCCTTCTCGTCGAACGACCGACATTGAGTAAGTACCGCAACGTTCATTGAGTCATTTCTATCACCTCACGGAATCTCAAGCCAACCAATCTTCAGGTAAAATTCAATCCTTTGGACCCAGATCTTGCTTGTTCATTCCGGTACTTTTATTCGTACCAGCCTGGTGACACCATGGGAAGTCTTTCTGGCGCACGAGCCGAGCTAGCTTCCCTACAACGCAAGGAACTGCAGCTTCTCCAGGAACTCTCGGACGTCCGAAAAGCTCTAGCAGCACAGAGAGTCGTGTTGGACGAGCTTGTCAAAGCGAGTGCCGTACCATACATAGATCGCCTTCCAAACGAGTTGCTTGCAGAGATATTCTTCCTCCTCAGGGATGAGCGGAAAAGTCTTGTCAGTGTTTCACGCCGTTGGAGAGCCATCATCTTCGACACTGGTAGGATGTGGAGCGAGATCGATTTGGAATACGACTTCCCCACGATGCAAAAGTTGTACCTGGAGAGAAGTCGCCAAGCCCCTCTTACCCTCACCATCGAATATACTGAACCAGAACTGGACGTTTTCCTCCCTCACGCAAACCGTTGGCACACTCTCCATATCCTCGGTTCTACTTGGGTGACCCTCAGCACAATCTCCGAGATAATACTCCCTTCTCTGCGGCATCTTGTCGTAGATGGAGTGGGGTCCAGTATTGATGAAATGCCGACAATGTGTTCATGGGTCCCTGCCCTCAAGCATCTAGAATTGATCCACTGGAACCCACCTTCACCGTATAGGCCCCTTTGTCAAATTATCCCTGCTGAATCATTAGAAGAACTGTCGATCACGGGCTACGATGACTGGAAACTCGAGAAAGATAGCGTGCATCTTCCTTCGCTCCGGCGCCTCGCACTCAATCTGAGGGATCCTATACCATTCTTGGAAGCTATCATAGCTCCGAAGCTTGCATCCTTTTGCTTTACCCCAGGTTATCACGAAGGACCTATCTCCAAAACATTTGCTGGAACTAGGATGAAATTCAACAACGTCTCCCACCTTACTTTATCTCCCGGACGCGAGGTCGATGAGGAAACTTTGGGTTTGTTCAAGCTCCTCTGCCAAGTATTCTGTGGCATTCGTCACGCAGACATTCACGTGGACTACGTGCGGACGCTGTTTCCCTATTACAGTCAAGGTGCCATTGATCACTGGACACGCATCGAAAGCCTGGAAATACAAAACATCATTCTCGGTTCATCCCAACCGTTTCGGGATCTAATAGATTGGTTCGAGAAGCGAACGCGCTTCGGACAAAGTAAACTGCATCTCAAACTCAAGGGGGAACCTGCTAGGGACAAACTGGTGACGCTTAACACTTCTGACATCCTCTTCCAGAGATTGCAGGAATGCTGTGCATCAGTGGTATTGGATAGTATTCCGGTGTCCCCCCAATTGTTTCTCCCTATGTCGGCAGGTTCGCTATTGCCGGTGAGTAGGTCACTTTGCATATTGGGGCGGTGGGGTTAAGATGATACAATCATAGATTTCGCCAACTTACACGGCCTTAAATGTCTAACCTGGCATTCCCACAGGGTACAAGTGGCACATGCGTAGAACCTTTCGTTACTTCGCTGATAACCAGCAGTTAGAGTTCCTGTGACATTGTTCTCCAAGTTCTAAGCGGCGTAGTCGCAAAGCTATGAGATGCAGCGGGACATTCACTCACACATCGTGGCTCATCGACCTGACTGAGGACAGCGTAGCCGTGCTCAGTGAAACGGATGAAAGAGATGCGTATTTCCGCAGATTTCAAGACAGCCATCAGCGAGTTTGAAAAGTAAGAAGATGTATCACATCCATAGTTTGAATATCCGTTCCAGGGAAATGAAAGCCGTGCAAAAAATCGTCGGAGGTCCAGCTAAAAGGACACCGGAAGCTGGACGTGTCCTTCGATCGACAGGTGTTCGTATTATCTCTTCCTGTGCAAGTTCAATGCGGGGTGTATGTGATGCCCTGCGGGTGCGTGCAATCGCTTGTCCACTTTACTCATGGTTGAGGTTGACGTCTTCGTAGTCGACCTCCTCCATGTTTACTGTTTCTCTCTATGAACACTATTCGTCGTTCGCAGCTTCACCTCACCCTCGAATCATGGGATTCACGGGATCTGGGCGAGGCAATGTATGTCATCGAATCATCGAATCTAGATCACTAGTTGATATGCGAACAGTTTATCGACAAACTTGCAGAAGCTGAAGGCGCAAGGACGCCACATGGCGTTGGGTCGCGTACACGGGACATCAGGGAAGATGCGGTAAAGCTCTATGATCACTGCGAATATGTGTTTGTGGACATACCTGGGTTCAAGGACTCTGTTCGACCGCCCATCCAACTCTACATGACCCCCGACTGGCTACGGAGGAAGTGAGTGGATGCGTACCGAATTCGGACATCTCAGAGGCTAATCAATAGAGACAGCAGTGCGGAGTTTGAAGAGGCTGTAGAGTCGATGTGTTAGTCCAATCATTGGTTTTACAGTAATGCTTACCCCCCTGGTGTCTCCGACACTGCTTCACTAGCCAACTGTGTTTGCTTCAGTCGGGGATGGACTCTTCAGGAGTCACTCGCACTGCCGACTCTCAAGCGGAAAACCACAAAGCAGATCCCGCTATGCTCGAAGAGGTTCAAAAAGCCGCCGGTGTGGCACCTCAAACACTTCTCTCCAGGTAGTGTCGGTCTCGAGCGTGCGTCATCCATGCCCATGGATCAAGACTGTATAGGGCTTCGTGTAGGAGCCTGGTGAGGGCGGCGGCAAGGATCTGCGCCGCCACCGCCTCATCGGCGCCAGCGGCAAATGCGGCATCGGCCTCAGGAGCCTCCACCCCGCAGCGCACCTCCACTTCTATCGTCGGTGCCGGACGCATCCGGCCGCCGCTCCACAACCCGATGCAGCAGCAGCCATTCATCGGATCAGATTGGGAGCCCTCCTGAGGGTGCACTAGTTGGGTCCGGTGAGTTGGATTCTCCTCTGATGGCGAGGGGTGTTGGCCACTCTGTGGAATATGTTATCCTTTGTGGCCTCCGTTACACCCGGTGCTCGTAGCATCCCGCAATGGAGTCCTGGCACTTGGCCACCGACGCTGTGGCCTACTGAGATGCACGTACGACTGGTCCCGTGGCTCACTCACATCGCATCAATCCATATGTACCACAGCTAGAATGGGACATGGGCAGGCATCCGTTGACGGCTCGATTTGCCCCTCGTGCACAGGTCACCATACCTCCAGACTCGGCAGGAGGTGGGGACCCTGGGGTGGTGGTGGTGGGAGCACTGGCACGAGAATAGACAACGAGCCGGTGATGTTTCCTGTGTCTGACGAGATCATCGTATCCTGTCATCAAATTGGCATTATTGGCCAACTACTTGTCTTCGATCACATCATGTACATCCTCGTCTTCCCCCTCCGCTGAGCCCTTCCCGGTCGATGGTCACGCCCACGACACTAGCTCCAGCGACGAGTCCAGCTCGGGAGTCGTCTGTCGTGGGATCTCAATAACATATGACCGTTCCACGTTCCGCAGCCAATCGGATGACTTGACGAACACTACAGACTCACCGTACTTGCCCCCCGGTCGATTTCCCCCAGCCCACCTCAGTTTCGCTTCTGGGATACTACCATCCTGCGCAACCGACTCTGTTCCATGGATCCCCCACTTCTCCCTCCTCCGACTTCGCCGGTTGTGGGCTCCCGCACTGTGTTTAACGGACGTAACGCGTCAACTAACTAGGCTGACGGACGGGACGATCCAGAAGAACAAACCATTGAAGAGAGTGATGATGACGACGAATATCTCCCGTCTCCCACATTTTATTCTAGGGAGCGGCATCGAGCGACTCGGACCCGCGCAACTACTACAACGATCTCTGGTGCCCCTCCCCCACTCGCAGAAAGCGTTGGGATTATCTCTTGTCTGGCGAAACGTTCTCGTGGTTCCCCTTCCTCCCGAAATATACAAGCTGTCCCCGGAACGGTCTCTTCAGTCCGAGGAGCAACCCCTGGGCATGTCCCTACTGCGATTGGGTCCAGCGCAACCACCGGACGCCTAATCTCAAATGCTACATCCGGACTCACACTCGCTTTGAACGTCCAGCCCTATAGGTCTGCTGTAGTGTGCCGCTGAGGGACGCTGAGCGGTACACCCTTCCGGAAAGCGCCGAGCCATACAATTGGAAGGAGAAGATGATGATCGGTGGATGTGGGAGAGAATTCAGCAGACGTGATGCTCTCAAACGCCACCTCGATAATGATCATATCATATGTATTGGTGAACTGCACGCTTTTGCCACCCCTTACGACTAGCAGCTCATACGCGCGGGTTTATCAATAATCGCCACGCTAATGACGTTGTGGCGGCTACGTCCGGGAATTAATGGCAGGATGCTAATGATTGACCCATTCCCATGTAGGTGTAGTTTTTTTTTTTTTTTTTTGTTTGAAGATATGAATCTGTAACCGCTCACCCGTGGAACAGGCTCTTACATATTGTACCCCCGTCGTGTGTTTTAATTTCCCTACTTTCCGCGACTACTTTTTTCCCCTCTGGACTGTTGCCTAAAGCGATTGCGTACAAATTCAATGATTTGTCGCTCTTCCACCGCTGTGCGCCGGCTGAGTACACCAGAAAATCATCACTGGACCATTTTGTGGATCAAATGGCACGGGCCGTGACCTCTCGTGTGCTCAAGCCAGAGCTTTGTATTTTATCCACGACGTTTACCGCGGTATTTGAACATTACTGGAAGTTACCGGTTACCTTCCAAGTTTGATGGGTCCGCGGATGCGTACTCGCAACGTTGATCAGTAGTTGGCTTCCCCGAGAGCGGGAGATACGGTCCACTCCCGCACGTGTGAGGTGCATCTGGAAGAATGCGTATATTCCCGCGAGAAGGTCACGAACAGTGGCACTTCAGCTTCCCTCTCCCAATCGTTCGATGACGATCGGGCCCGCTGTACGAACCGTGCGTGCGTGCGATCCTGCGTCGCTTCGCTCTATTCGAAGGGTATCGCTCGGCATATCGGAGTCTTCCACTCCCTCGTCTGCTTCACTATCTGGTGTGTCCGAGTCAGCAGGCCACGCGAACCGCGTCAAATTTGTAAAGTCCTTCAACAAACCGCTACTGATCGTCGAGGACATTCGAATGCGACGTACCGAATGGGAAACACGGGCTGCAGTCGTTATATATAGGGACCTCCCCCCCCCCAGTGGCGGTGCGTGTGCTTACTGCCACCCTGACCCAGGCTCCTACGTTCCCTGATGTCCCGTGTACGCGACCCAACGTCATGTGGTGCCCTTGCGCCTTCAGGTTCTGCAAGGTTGTCGATAAACTGTTCGCATATCAGCTAGTAGCCTGGATTCGAAGATTCGCCGACATACATTGTTTCGCCCAGACCCCGTGGATCCCATGATTCTTGGATAGAGTGAAGCTGTGAACGAGGAATAATGTTCATAGAGAGAAACAGAAAATATGCCACACAATTGCGAGTTGGGAACCATTCTGTGCGCCTAGAAGGGTCTTCAACGGGGACGGATTTAAATCATCACACGTGTGTGCACTGGTCTGCACGTCCCAGGAATGTTCAAACCCGTGCCCTCCGATTGTCCGGCGCTTAGCGTCGTTGGGCATCCTTGGTCCATGATGGACACACCAAGGACGTCGTGTGATGTTCTTTTATTCTCCTGATCTGAGCTAGACGTAGGGTCCAGTCATCTTGCACATACCTTCAGTCAATTAAGGAGAGATGGCTTGTTCCATCGCTTCCATCGCCAGAAAACTTAGCACACTGCTAAGAAGTATTGAAGACGAGGCGGGCGGCACTGTGGCATGCTAGCATGTGGAGAATTGATCCAAGTGCAGGTAGATTTGCCATTGCACCTGTTTGCGTCTCACCACAGCCAACAGAGAAATAACCCGGTGGCTCTTTTACAAGTGGAAGCGGCGTGCGTGTGCCATATCCTTGGTTCCGTGGTGTTTCACTGTTTAGACAACTCGACGACCGACCAGTGCAAATTTAACAGGCTAGCTCGAACGACTTGGCGGCTTTGCATCCTGAACAAGCACCGTTTTGTGTATGCCTAACGATACACTGTTTCATTCGGACAGACACTCGTGTCCCCAACGAGCAGGTGCTGAAGTCGAATCTGCGCAGTTGTCGTGACATGCATTCCCAACTTCATATTGAACGCCGGTAGGCTTGGACAATAAGCAACCTGCACTAAGCTTTCCTCCTTACGATAAGGTCTAACTGGATACCGCCTTAGTCGAAGCCACCTACCACACAGTCACGGTACGTTCCTGTTTGTCCAATCGGTAAGTAGACTGCCGGGTTTGCGTATATTGACTAACCAACTCCAAAAGTCTGACACTTTTGACACTGGTGCCCTTGCCACTTCAGACACCCGAAACCTTCGTGCTTATATTAGGGTTGATCCTGCTGGACTCATGTACGCCACCGCCGTCCCTGTCACAACGGAAGTGCGGCGCATCCGAGCTTCCCGCCCCGGTGTTCGCGACATAATTTTGGTTGATACGCCAGGATGCAATGATTCTATGACGGATTTTTAAGGAACCGTGTGGAAAAGACTACTTCAAGAATGTCACCTTCATTACCACGATGTGGGATCAAGTGGTTGGCTGGAAACGCGAACAAGTCCTACGGTCTGACTTCTGGCGCGAAATGATTAACCTCGGATCAACCACTCACCGTTTCGAAGGCACCGTCGCGGAAAATAATGAATTTCCTTTCTGTTTCAATTCACGTACGACCGAGCGCTGCCCACTTCAACAGACAGTTGCAGGAGGAGCCATTATAAACAGGCTTTTCTTCCTCTCGTCCGCTTTGAAAAGGACGAAAAGAGCACGAAGAGAAGACGTTTTGAGGTTTCGCATCCGACGAGGATCGCTATTACCCTCAACGATGATCCCATTGCCAACCTGTCTACTGGGTCAGAATTATTCGGCCTCAGCAGCTCTGGAAATTGCGGTGCGGAAGGTTACCGGAGCTCTCAGGCCCAGCTAATAAGTGCTCTGCGTGCCACTACTAGCGTGCCACAACTTCTCCATATGCGATACATCAGGGATGCGATCACTGCATGTCCTATCATGGCTCTGTCCATCGCGAAGGTAAGTCTGTCAGCAGTGTGACAATTAGAACAATTTCACCGCAGCCAATGACGGGAACTCATCGCGGACTCTTCCACGGTTTGGAGTCACTACGCTACTCATCAACATGGTAGTTGAACACTTCGACCTCGTCTCTATCACGACTTTACGCGTCGTCGTACCCATGATATGAGGTGTGGCCACTTGGTAAGAAGTTGGAGGAGTGAGAGCTTGTGTCAGGTCACGTGCACACCAAAGGATCGGAGTCACGCGTGACCTCTTCTTCACTTCCGCAAAATTCAAGTACTGTACAGTGTAGTAAGTATGATGCTTTCTTCGTGGATGTTGAGGTCGGGATTCCTTGCGAGCCTGAGCTTGTATTTGTATAGTCACTGACTTCATTTCGCTTTTCACCTTTTTATGTAACTCAACGTGGGGCCTTTTCGTCGAACGACCAACATTGAGTAAGTACCACAACGCTCATTGAGTCATTTCTATCACCTCACAGAACCTCAAGCCAACCGATCTTCGGGTAAAATTCAATCCTTTGGTCCCAGATCTTGCCTTGTTCATTCCGGTACTTCTATTTGTACCAGCCTGGTAACACCATGGGAAGCCTTTCTGGCGCACGAGCCGAGCTAGCTCATCTACAACGCAGGGAACTGCAGCTTCTCCAGGAACTCTCGGACGTCCGAAAAGCTCTAGCAGCACAGAGAGTCGTGTTGGATGAGCTTGTCAAAGCGAGTGCCGTTCCATACATAGATCGCGTTCCAAACGAATTGCTTGCAGAGATATTCCTCCTCCTCAGGGATGAGCGGAAAAGTCTTGTCAGTGTTTCACGCCGTTGGAGAACCGTCGTCTTTGACACTGGTAGGATGTGGAGCGATATCGATTTGCTACGCGACTCCCCCACGATGCAAAAGTTGTACTTGGAGAGAAGTCGTCAAGCCCCTCTTACCCTCACCATCGATTATGTCGAACCAGATCTGGACGCTTTCCTCCCTCACGCAAACCGTTGGCACACTCTCCATGTCCTCGGTTCTACTGGGATGACCCTCGACATAATCTCCGAGATAATACTCCCTTCTCTGCGGCATCTTGTCATACATGGAGATGGGTTCAGTCTTGATGAAATGCTGACAATGCGTTCATGGGCTCCTGCCCTCAAGCATCTAGAATTGATCCAATGGGAGCCACCTTCACCGCGTTGGCCCCTTTGTCAAATTATCCCTGCCGAATCATTAGAAGAACTGTCGATCACGAGCTACGATGACTGGAAACTCGAGAAAGATAGCGTGCATCTTCCTTCGCTCCGGCGCCTCGCACTCAATCTGAGGGATCCTATACCATTCTTGGAAGCTATTGTAGCTCCGAAGCTCGCATCCTTCTGCTTTACCCCGGATAACCACGAAGGACCTATCTCGGAAACATTTGCTGGAACTAGGATGAAATTCAACAACGTCTCTCACCTTACTTTATCCCCTGGACACGGGGTCGATAAGCAAACTTTGGGTTTGTTCGAGCTCCTCTGCCAAGTATTCTGTGGCATTCGTCACGCAAACATTTACGTGGACTACGTGCGGACGCTGTTTCCTTATTACGGTCAAGGTGCCATTGACCACTGGACATGCCTCGAAAGCCTGGATATACAAAACATCATTCTTGGTTCATCCCAACCGTTCCGGGATCTAATATGTTGGTTCGAGAAGCGAATGCGCTTCGGTCAAAGAAAACTGCATCTCAAACTCACGAGGAAACCTGTTGTGGACAAACTGGTGATGCTTAACACTTCTGACACCCTCTTCCAGAGATTGCAGGAATGCTGTGCATCAGTGGTATTGGATAGTATTCCGGTGTCTCCCCAATTGTTTCTCCCTACGTCGGCAGGTTCGCTATTGCCGGTGAGTAGGTCACTTTGCATATTGGGGCGGTGGGGTTAAGATGTTACACCCATAGAGTTCGCCAACTTACACGGCGTTAAATGTCTAACCTGGCATTCCCACAGGGGACAAGTGGCATATGCATAGATCCTTTCGTTACTTCGCCGATAACCATCGGTCAGAGTTCCTGTGACATTGTACCCGAGTTCTAAGCGGCGTGGTCGCAAAGCTATGAGATGCGGCGGGACATTCACTCACGCACTGTGGCTCATCAACCTGACTGAGGACAGCATAACCTTTCCCAATGAAACAGGTGAAAGAGACGCGTATTTCAAGACAGCAATCAGCGAGTTTGAAAAGTAAGATGTATCGCATCCATAATTCGAATATCCGTGCCAGGGAAATGAAAGCCGTGCAAAGAATCGTCGGAGGTCCAGCTCAAAGGACACCGGAAGCTCAACCTGTCCTTCGATCGACAGATGTTCGTATCAACTCGCCCTGCGCAAGTTCAAATATGCGGGCTATATGTGATGCCTTTCGGGCGCGGATCGAAGCAAGCAACTTGTTGGACAGTGGCTACGGAGCCATGATCTACAAAAGATGAGCACTTAACCAAATTACACGTGCATGGTGGGCACGAGGGAACGGGGACTAGAAAGATTTTGACCACTGCAATGAGGGACGAAAAACGAACATTAGCTCAGGTCTGTCCACGCCTTATATGATCCACAATCATTACTCCATGTGCATGAACCTCATAGTACGTGCGAATGACGAATATGCACAAGCAGTAAATGCGAAGGAACAAGGTGGCACACGCGTCGCTTACGGTATGGCATTCAATGTGAGAGCGACTGCTCTGGCTCTACGGAAATGTCGCAACTGCAATTCTCCTAATCGAGGGTCATGAGATGACATGATTGCGAGTCGGGGTGCTCGCTGATGCATTCATGCCACCATGAACGCATCAGCGAGCACCGCGGAACCAGTTGGGCGACACCGGAGGCTCCGCGGCATGGAGAAAGCTTTGCATAGAAGTGTCCACAGGACGAGCATTAGTAGCACTGTGAACGCGCGGGGGGTTGTGGGAGAAGGTATGTGCATGCGTGAGTATGCAGAGACGAGACAGGGGACGAGACGGTGGACATTGCAGAAGCTTGGCGTAATATGCCGTCAGTTGCACTGGGCCGCGAGGCCAGCGCCGCAGACGCTGTTTTGCATGTGTGGGTTCGGATGTGTGGGTCCGGACGTTTGGGTCCGGATATCTCCAACCGAGGCCGATGGACAATAAGGCCAGCTTCTGGTGCCCAATTGTGGAAGCTAAGCGTGTTGCCTGCGCTAGCATTTGGCGGAGATGGGTCAAGTGAGCGACCGGCGTGTGAAGTGCCAAGTGTGGCGAGGTGATTCCACGAAAATGCAGAATGAATAATCAGTTGAGTCGAACATTCGAACGGTTCACGTCCCTAACCATTGATAGAGAGGGTAAATTTGTCGCGGGGTGTGGCGGACTTGCCCCCTCAACGAATAAAGAGGTTGGGTTCACAAATTGGAATGTGGCGTTAGTCGACATAGGAGAGGGCTTAGCCCGTGGTAACGGGGTGAAACCCCCCAGACAGGTCCTGGGTTGCACATTCCGAGTCTGCTTCCGAAGACGATGGACCGGCCACAACTACTTGAATATCGCCATCCTCGTCGTCATCATCATCCACTTCGTCGCCAAAAAAGCCGACTAACACACGCATCACAGCCTGCTGGTCCTCGCGTAATTGTGAAGCCTCGAGACACCTTTCCCACTCGCTACGTGCGGGTTCGGCTAGCTGCTTTGCCAAGTTAGAGAATTTCTTAAAGGCAGACATACTGAAACTTGCCATCACAAGAAGCGGTATCAGCCAAGTCAGGACCGCCAATTCGGTCGCGGAGGACGAGCTCGTAGGGCTGCTGGTGATGCGTGCATGGTCCTTGCTGACCCTGACCCAGGCTCCTACATGAAGCCCAATATTCTTGATCGTGCGTCATCCATGAGCATAGACGACGCACGCTCGAAACCGAGACTGCCTGGACAGAAGGGTTGAAGTGCCACACCGGAACTTCAATCACCTTTTCGGCCTCTGCGAGCATAGCAAGATCTGCTCTGTGGTTTTTCGCTTCAGAGTGTCGAGCAGAGTCCTTGAACCCAGGGGTGTCAACAAACAATATTCGCAGTGATCATATAGCTTTACCTCATGTTCCCTGATGTCCCGTGTACGAGACCCAACGCCACGCGGTGCCCTCGCGCCTTCAGGTTCCGCAAAGCTGTCGATAAACTGTTTCGCATGTCAGCTAGTGGACTGGATTGGAAGATTCGTTGACATACATTGCCTCGCCCAGATCCCTTGGATCTTATGTGTCCAGGATCGAGTGACGTTGTGAATGATGAATAGAGAGAAACAGAAAACATGCAACACAGCTGCGGGTTAGGAACCATTCTGTGCGTCTCCAAGGGTCTTCAGAGGGGACGGATTTAAATCATCCTGGAGATATGGACACGTGTGTGCACTGGCCTGCATGTCGCCAGGAATATTCAAACCCATGTCCTCTGACTGTCCGGCACTTAGTGTTCTCGTGGTAGTCGCTACCTGCCAAACGTGTTGTTGTGTGTCCATACTCCGTGATGGACACACCAACGGCCTTGTGTGATGTACTTCTTTCGTTCTCCTGATCTGAGTTAGGCATGGGGTCCAGTCGTCTTACACACACCTTCAATCAAATACCGAGAGATGGCTTGTTCCAAAGCTTCCATCTCCAGAAAACTTAGCACACTGCTAAGAAGTATTGAAGACGAGGCGAGTGTGCAACGTGCCAAATGGTGCTGTGCAGTGCTAGTGTTTGCGTCTCACCACGGCCAACAGAGAAATAGCCTGGCTTGTATGTGGCGCGCTGCCGTATCCAATTGGTTCCGTGGCGTTTAGGACTTGCTAGCTCGGACGATCAGCTAGTGGCTTTGCATCCTGAACACGCTCGCTCATCTTGGACAGGTCATACTCAATCGAGATGTGCATTGCGTCGGTGAAATGGAACGGACGGCCAGGGTCAAGACTCAAGCTCAAGCCGTTGTATGCCTAACGATACACTGTTTCATTCGGACATACACCACTCGGTACTCGTGTGCCCCAGCGAGCAGGCACTCAGTGAAGTCGAACCCGCACAATTGCTGTGGCATGTATTCCCAAGTTCATATTGAACCCCGGGGGGCTTGGCCAATAAACGACGTGGACTTGGCTTTCCTCCTGACAGTAAGGTCTAACTAGATGCTGCCTCAGTATATACCAGCAGTCACCTACCACGCAGGTCGCCCCATCGGTAAGTACTAAGACAGCCGAGTTTTGCACACATGGACCGTCCAACCCCAAATATCTGATACTTTTGACACTGGTACGCACGCCACTTCAAACACCCTAAATCTTCGTTCCCGTTCTTATTATTGGGGCTGATCTTGCTGGTCTCATGTCCTCCACAGTCCTCCTCGCCGCAGGTGTATTCAGCATCCTCCTGGCTTCCTCATGTCTCCGTTCCAGGTACAGCATCTGTTTGCGCACTCCAGTGGAAGTAAGAATCGCTCCCTACCGCACTCTCCGGTAACAAGTGCGATCGACGAAGTTGATGGGGAGTCTTCCTGGCTTGGAGGTTCAATGCGGGCTGTATGTGATGCTCTTCGGGTGCGTGCAAAGGCTTGTTCCTTTACTCATAGTTGATGTTGACGACTTCGTAGTCGACCTCCTCTATAAACCACGATATCAGTAGCGTGGATGACGGTTTTGAAGCCTTGAAGCGGGGCTTGTGTATTGTTAGTATTTTCTCCCCGTTCGCACCTCGCAATCATTTCATCTTCTGACCCTCGATTAGGAGAATTGCAGTTGCGGCATTTTCGTAGAGCCAGAGCAGTCTCTCACATTGAATGCGACATGGTAAGCGGCGTGCGTGCCACCTTCCTGGTTCCGTGGCGTGTGGGTGCGTATTCGTCATTCGCACGGTTCACCTAAAGCACGGACAGACAAGAGCTAATGCTCATTTTTCGTCCATCATTGTTCTGGTCGAAATCTCTGTCGGACCCATTCCTTCGTACCCCCTATGCATGTGTAATTTAGTTAGAGTAAGCTTCTTCGAGTGCTCATCTTTTGTCCACAAGCCACTGCATGTATTTGTATCCCGTTTGGCTTGATCCATATTACCTGTACCAGGCAGTCTCAAGGGCCTTGTGAAACGTCGATTCTTTGCGTTCTCCATGTGCACGCATATGTAATGGGCAGAGCAAGCGCGTCCAACCCTAACCCCAGCGTAGGGGGCATCTTCACTAGCACTCGTTCTAGACGAGCTGCTGGCCACAACGCGTACGGCTGCGATGGCAATGCAGCGTCTGATGAGATGGAGGTCACTAGGCAGTTTCAATGGCCTGTGGAATGTTGATTCTTTGCATTTTGCGTATGCACGTATATGTATGTAACGGACAGAGCGAGCGCGTCCAACCCTAACCCCAGTGTAGGGGCATCTTCCTAGCACCCTCTTGAAACGTTCTGGACGACGGCAGTTTTGGTGAGGTGGGGGTCTTGTGCTCACACTCAGCGGATGCTCGTCGCAGAAATGAGGGGCGCACGATTCCCGACAGGTCGACAAGTGACTGGTGAAATTTTACCAGGCTAGCTCGAACGACTCACTGACCTGAACACGCTTGCGCGTCTTCGGCGAGTCCTACTTAATCCACACCTCCATTTGCATCCACCTGGTTTCGATCCGTCTATGAAGCAGATATCGTTAGCGGCGCTCGGGCTGTCTTTGCACTGGAGTTCTTCCTGATAAGACCAACCTGAAATTGGACTTGCCTGATTGGAATAGCGGAATCGTACACTTGTCTTCGATGACGATGATGTCGACGGAGTAGGTATGTAGCAGCGTCAAAGCACCGCGAAAACTCAGACTTCCCCATTTACTAGTGGATAGGTAAGTCTTTCTCATCCTCGTAATTCTATGAGAACCCTCCTACAGTGTACCATCGAGGTTCGATCTCTCGGCGGCGGCTTGCATCATCATGATGGCATGGATAAGTTAGGCTTGAGTTCCTTCCCCTCGATAATTTGCGCAAGCGGAGCTTACTCTGTGTTCGTAGCATTTAGTGTCGTTATATGCCCACTGCCTAAACCATTTCTGAACAGGTACGATTACTACTTGACGTACTACCCACTGTGCACGACCATCCAGACCCATCACCGATTTCCCCCTTGCCAGGAGCTGGTATTCCCACTCAGTCGCACGGTGATTTACAAGAAGAAGAACTCGGAAACGGAAACACATGCCGCGCACATCGCCCACTTGACATCAGATCGATATTACCGGAACATCTCCTTAACGTCTTTCACCTCTGGATATACGCGCGACGATGACGTTGGCAGTACTTGACGAACTCAGGATCGCCAATGAGCACTAGCAACACTAGACCATACGGTGAATTTCCTGTGAACAGATTCTCGTTGGGTGGCAGTGTACTCGAATCGAGTGTGACGTACCCTGGGTCCCCCACTTCGAGACGCTTGACTCGGGAGATAATTCCGAGACTGGAGCAGACGTTGCTTGGGCACACGCAGTGTCGGAGACTCGACACGGTTGACTGACACCATCAGGTAACCACGATCCACGATTGGATAAGAAAACAACTCGCTGTCTTAAGTTGACAGATGACTGCTGCGATTGATCCAAAGAAGTGGTAATTGACCATGAACCCGTCTTTATATAACAACCGAAGACTTTAGGACTTCCAGTGTACCAACGACCATTGACAACGGAATGATGGCGAACCAACCGAGGTATGTATATGCTCTTCCCAGACGATGGACTAGAAGACGATTGGGAGCGGGGACTTGCACAACGATGAAGTAGTGTGGGTATCATGGGGTCGACTTACTACTACAGTGGCGAAGAGAAACTACAGTTCCGATTGATGATGAGGGTGAGTTTGCAGAAGGAGTATGGGCGAAGGGAAGGAGAGAAAAAGAAAAGTAAGCAGAAACGCGACGAAAGGGTGTCACGGATTTCGAAATACGTGGCGCAAAATGGCCGCCAAGTTCGAGACAAAAGTCAGGTTTGGCGCCATGCAGAGTATGTCCTCTGCCGAATGTTCGCTAGTATCCGAATGAATCAGCGGAGCCGGCGGTGCATGTCCTTGCTGCTGCCCTGACACAGGCTCCTATGTTCCCTGATGTCCAGTGTACGCGAGTACTTCAACATTACATGCTCTGCCCTTCACGTGAGTGGAATTGCATCGTCGTCGCCACTGCAATAAACCATACCTCCCGACGCTTGTATCAAGACATCCTTCAAATAGTTTATGGTATCATGTGTGAGGGGGAGTGTCGTCGGGAATAACTCGCAATGTTTACTACACACTGTCAGTTCCATACACGGATACCACACCTCAATCCTCGCTCACCAGTATTCATCCAAGAGATCTGGGACAGTGTCTTAGTGACAGACCACACCAGCAGGAAAACCGCTTTTCCAGTAAAGAGCTTAGAAGATGAAATTTGTCCTAGATATTCCGTGCAGTTCAGGATGCGCTGAAGCATCGAGTCCAGCTGCGAAGGTAGGTCGTTGTCCATCGTCACTGCTGTTTGTGGGGACCCGATCGAATGCGTGACGCGATGATTATGTAAGATAACAAAACAACATAGTAGTCCCTTTCAGAAATCCCGACAAGCCGCATCTGCTCGTCGTCACCCGTGCTTGATGATAGCCAGGCTAACGGAAAACGCTTATCAAAAGTTTTTTAGACCAATCTTTCCCCCCAGAGCGTTTTGGAATGGTGTTGCAACTCGCAAGTCTTCAGCACTGATACCAATTATACCGCCTGCACCGGATGACATTGAACTGATCTCCTTGTTCGATCAGCCTCAGCCCAGCCAGAAAACGCGACCAAGCTCCGTGACTGGTATATTCCAGCATACACAACTGACGACACCTTCAGCTTTCACTGCGTTAGCTGACTCAACTTTGGTACGCGCGCAGCTACTGACGGAGCGTATTTTGCGCGCCCCACAGTCGCGAAGCGAGCTTTTCAAGGTTGTCAAAAACCTAGACAGGCTCAGCGATCTACTCTGTGGTGTAATTGACCTTGCTGAATTCCTCCGGAATGCCCACCCAGATCCTCAATGGGTGCAGCCCGCTAACGATGGTTACGAAAAGCTCTGCGAATACATGAACCTGCTTAATACATACGTTGGCTTGTATGAGGCGAGTGAGCTCTTGATTCTGTAGGCCTGTTTCTCAAGATGCATCCAGGTCCTTAACGTGGTGTTGCATGACCCTGAGGTCGTCAAGTCACTCAGTCCGGAAGCCTATCAGACTGCGCTCATCTTCTGGCGTGATTTTGAGAAGTCGGCCATACGGTTACCGCCAGCGAGCAGAGAGAAGTTCGTGTCTCTCTCCTCCGAAATCCTATCCCTCGGACATGAATTCGTCAATCAGGCTTCCGCTCCAAGGTCGGCCGCACTGATCGAGGCGGTAGAACTGGAGGGCCTCAAGGACGATGGCATGAGCGCCAGGCTTCAACGACAAGCTTCATCCACACAAAAGAGTCTGTTGGTGTATGCCGGGTCTCACCAAGCCCATATGATCATGAGGTCCGCTCCAAAGGAATCACCGCGGAAAAAGCTGTATGTTGCCGCGCACTCAAGCACCCCCCGGCAGATCGAATGCTTAGAGAGACTTCTGCGTGCACGAGCTGAGCTGGCGCGCCTAGTTGGTTGGGACAGTTATGCTAGTATGGTCCTGCAGGATAAAATGGCCAAGACTCCGGGTGGGTGATTCAGTAGATTAGCGGTCAGTTTACTCCTTAACCTTGGGATTTTCTTCACAGAGAACGTGAACCACTTTCTGGACACGTTTTTAAATCGGACAGCTGTTTACGCGCAAGAAGCTTTACATGCTTTGAGACTCCGGAAGCGAGCTCATCTTAAGACCTCCTCGTTGCCTATCATTCATGCTTGGGATAGATCGTACTACTGTCCTCCAGAGCCGCCGGAACCGCCAGTACCACTTCCTCCCCTCTCGCTCGGACGTGTCTTCATGGCCCTATCACGGCTCTTCAAGCACCTATTTGGCATATGGCTGCAGCCTTCAGAGGTCCTTCCTGGAGAAGTCTGGCATCCGGACGTGCGCAAAATAGAGGTTCTAGATGAAGAACACGGGGTCATCGGCTGGATATATGCAGACCTCTTTGCTCGGAGCGGAAAGGCATGTGGAGCTGCTCACTATACAGTGAGGTGTTCGCGGCGCACGGACGATGATGACGAGGCAGGCGACCTTGATGTGAGGAGCGTGGAGGAGGGGCTGCTCGAGGCTTCGCAACGTTTCGAGCTCGTGAAGCGACATAGGCTACGCGGTGTGCAAGGGGAGTACCAGCTTCCTCTTGTCGTGTTACTGTGCGAATTTAGTCGACCTTCGAACCTCACTGGACCAGCTGTTCTTGAGTGGCACGAGGTGCAAACTCTTTTCCATGAAATGGGTCATGCTATGCACTGTGAGCCCTTGTATCAGCGTGTGTACGAACTCTAATACCGTTTTGTTCCATGTAGCGATGATCGGTCGTACCGAGTACCACAACGTGTCCGGTACCCGTTGTGCGACTGACTTTGTCGAGCTGCCATCCATTCTCATGGAGCACTTTCTCAGTTCACCAACCGTGCTCTCTCTTTTCTATACTAACGGCTTCTTAACAAATGGTTCAACGGGCAATATCCATCGAGATCCATGTCACTATGTTGACACGCACAGCAGCGTACTACTCTCCGTGCTTGACCAAATATACCATTCCTCCTCTGCTCTATCTTCAGAATTCGACTCTACAACGGTCCTTGCGCACTTATGCAACACGCGCGGCTTGATCCCACACACTCCAGGAACTTCGTTTCAGACACAGTTCGGACATCTTTTTGGGTATGGGGCAACGTACTACTCGTACCTCTTCGACCGAGCGATTGCATCGTTTATATGGAGGCGTATATTTCTGTCGAACCCGCTTGAGCGGGAGCTGGGAGAAAGGTACAAGCGAGAAGTATTGTGTTACGGAGGTGGAAAAAATCCCTGGCTTATGTTAAGTGCGTTGCTCAAGATGCCCGCATTGGCAGGTGGGGATGCAGCAGCTATGGAGACTGTAGGTCAATGGGGAATAAATGACAGTAGTGTTTCCAGTTGTCATTAATGTTATCATTCTGACGTATAGAGAGCCTCCCCATTGCCTAACATCGGTTCTAATTCGAAGGAAGCATAGACCGTGAATCGCACTGTGTCAGGAGCTTTAGAGGACCTAGAAACAGTCAACGCCTGCAAACGAGCAAATGACAATATACTCACAGTACAATCTTGTCCTCCCATTCAATAGTGCTAACGTTAAACCCTATGGACCTGTTTCGAGTTCTTTGTTGGATGACACCGAATTGGACTAGAACATAAAAGCCAGCTGGGAGCCGCTCGAAACCAGATAGTATATTTTGAGCACGGATACCTACAAGAGGATTGTCAGACCTCGCCGAAAGTTCTGGCAAATGTGTGCGTGCGTGTAATCACGATGCAAGTATCATCGAGTGAGGGCGTCGAAGAGGAGGGCACCTCAAGCTCGGGTGGAGTATGGCGAGAGTCGGACCTCTCAAGCTCGGGTGACGGGTCATTTGGGTCAACGGGGACAGAAACGGAAGACATGGTACCATCCCTGTCGGCACGAGCTTAGACGTCCCGAAGGGTATGTGAAACAACTAGGCGCACACTTTACGGCGGAGAGATACAATAGCTGAAGAAATATCAGTAGTGACTAGAGATTTCAATGATGAAGAATTTACTATTTTCCTCTTTCGAGTCGACGGTATAGGATGCAGATAGAAATGTATCAAGGCGGTCCTCTTGGAGAAGATCCTCATGGGTCAATCCTTCCTAGTCCGCGAGTAGGAAGTGTGCAAGATGAGCAAGCTATAACGAGCTACCTTCATCATATCCATCCATTGGCTATCATGTAAGACAGCAATCTGGGCGTTTGGGTTCTGACCGACGACGTAAGAAATCCAGTGCAATGCAACAACAATACCATGCTAGGCAAACCTTGTTTAGGAGGAAGCCGTTGATGATGTCGGAGGGGTGGAAGGGCTGATGCATGCGTCAGCATCTGAAGCTCGAATAAATGCAATCATGATACTAACTTGGGACAACCGTGGGTTATCCTCCACACCTATTCGCCATTAACAGTTCGTCAAGCAGCCCACGAGGAGTTTCATTCACTGCTTACCTATCGTTGCAGGAAGTTCAAACCTATGTGGGGAGCTGCGCAACCGGTTTATCCATGCCTTGAACAGACAAACTATGTATATAAGCCAGCGAGTTTCCGACAACGGAAGCTGCAGCACTAGGGGGGCTGGGAACCAGCTCTTGACCGTAATTTTGAAGCTTTGATTGAAGTCGTCGCCCACATGACTGCGGCAATCAGCAGGAAACGTGGATTGTACCCAGTAGAAACTGGGATTGCTGGCATCCCTTTGGGCCAGGATTGTTCCCGTATCACCCGTGGGGTTCCTGAATGAACCGAGAGACCAAGAGGAGGTTTTGTAAAAGCCGGTGATGAGGTAGAGGGAGCGATCGAAATGACGATTGTTGTAACGCCTTCTAGCAAACCCATACCAATTCAGCGCTTGCTGCATTGCTACCTCGCGCAACTGTTCTGGCGATAAGAGTGTGACGGACGTTACACTCTGCGGCAGTATAAGAACAGCGCCGGCAGGGGCGGACGTTTCGAATTTATAGTCGACTGAACTGAGGCAGCAACGCCAGTGAGTGAACGGTATACTGACAGTCGCAGTGAGAGGTACCTCTGTTGGTCGGGTTGGAGGATCCGCCTTATGCCATGAGAGTGGATCGCGCCAGGATTTATTGCGTCACTATTGTACTTGACCTCGCCAAGCTCAACAGGCCGGAAGTCATTAGGGACCCCGCGTTTATTGACATCGTTGCCACTGTCCTTGCAGATGTTGAAAAGGACGTCGAACTGCATCAGTATTTTTACACGCATCTTAATTGAGCTTAATCGGAACTTAAACTCGCTTACTAAGCTTATGGTGCCTTGTAAGATGCGTCAGTCCGGTTCAGATCACCAAGCCAAATAGACAGCTACTACTCCAGCTAGTGCTGACTTCGTGAACTTACGAATCTAAATGACAGTTCCTCACCAAGTTGGCTGGGTAAGAAAGCTCTTAAGATTGCAAAAGCGTGAAAAGTGCAAAGAGTATATATATTGTGTAGGCCATTCACGAAGCTAATTCGAATGCATGATAATCTGCAAAACGGTTGACATAGAATCCGCGGTAAATATCCAAAGAATTATGAAAATCAACGGACCGCGGTACTTGCTCACGCCCGAAGATTGGGAGTAAGTGTGCACCGCGGACAATACTGTCGACATGGATAACAGAGAGATTTTTGGAACCGTCCGCCATAAAAGAGGGCCTGACCATCCACATTCCCGTTAAATCGTCCGGTTCATCAGCTATGCGATCAAACCAATGAATAAGTGCACACGAGTAACTGTAACCATTTGTGTAAATGAATGAAAAAAAGCAGAGCACGCGAGCGACCTCCATACTCAACATGCCATTGAATGTGTCGTCCGTACTCACGAATAGAGTATCATACCGTGCCGGGCCATGATGCCACACTGGAATTGCGCGGATTTTTTCCCGTCGCATGCCACCAATTCCGCTCGGGTCACTTGGTGAGACAAACGTTGCAGTGGCCGAGTGAAAAACCTTTAATGCACTGGCAAACACGGGAAGACGACGGGCACCGGCTGAGGGTGAAATCGACTCGCACTGGAGCTGTTCGTATAAAAATTGTCCAATGAGTGTTGAGAGCGTGGGGATACCAAGCTCGATGGCGAGCGCAGGGACGCTCCTCGCTCGATGGCGAGCGCAGGGACGCTCCTCGCTCGACCACGAGCTTCATGGAATATCAGAATCTGTGAGAGGACAGGGAGACAACACTTACCATGGCATCGAGCCAGCTTCACGTCCGAATGTGCGAGCACGGGTCTGTCATCCACGACACCTGCATGCTCATGCTCGTCCTCCATGTCGTCGAAGTGTTGTGACATGCCGTTGCTTTGAGGTCCTAAGAGTATTGATTTAGCTTATTGGTTGATCGGCAAAGGGAAACATTACATTACCTTGCAACACGTTCTCTCTTGGCCGTGATATTGGCAGCATCCCACGAGCCTCGAAATCAGAGCGAGCGGCAGCCAGTTGCGCGAGACGTTGATTGGTTCGTAGAATCTGGCCAAGTGCCCTATACTTGCTTGACCGCCGCCATGGCTTCTTAACCGCTGTGATGTGCTTTGATTCGGTGATCGATGTGCATAAACCGTTCGGCGCACCAAAGAGACGGATGAGAGCTTCGTAGTGGACAAGGGAATGTTGACGGGGAAGGGAGAATCCTTCTACCCGCACACCGACTTCCCGAAAGATTTCGCGATGGTAGTGAAAACGGTCAAGGGCATTCTTGAGGTCGCTCAAAGTATCGTCGGTAATTACGTTCTGTCGAACAATGTAACAAAATTCAAGGAAGGCACGTAATGTCCGCACAATGTCTTGTGGAACGTGCCCCTCGATGGCAGGGAGGTAAACCAGAGGGTACCCCATGTAAGACACGATTTAAGAAGGGGGATGGCATGCACACCTTCATCAACGCCTTTGAGTCGTCACCTGTCCCACATATGGCAGTCACAAGTAGTCGCAACAAATGAGTAGCCCGCGCGCCAAAATGCCATCACCTATGTACAGCCCGAGGCGGGCCCGTCTAAATTTATATAATGTGACACATGAGTGGGCCCGAGTGTGAAGAGTGGTAGTAGCATATGAGTGGGCCCGCAACGGGAATGCGGAATATATGCCACCACTTGTGAATGGGCCCGAGATTGGGGGTATACTGGAACATAAGGACGGGCCTGTCATCAAGGGAAGGAGTGAATGAGTACACCACAAGGGCGGGCCCAGCAATTAGATAGGACCCAACATATGAGCGGGCCCGTGGACGGGCCCTCCCGCGATACGGTGCCCAATGACACAACATATGGACGGGCCTGTCCATGAGATGAGACTGGACACTTCAACCCATGGACGGGCCCTCCCGCGATATGGTGCCCAATGACACAACAAATGGACGGGCCGCGCCATGATATACTGGCCCGTGACACAACACATGGACGGGCCTGTCCATGAGATGATGCCGGACTGCACAACTCATGGACGGGCCATGCCATGATATACTGGCCCATGACACAACATATGGACGGGCCTGTCCATGAGATGAGATTGGACTGCGCAACTCATGGACGGGCCCTCCCGCGATATACTGCCCAATGACACAACACATGGACGGGCCTGTCCATGAGATGAGACTGGACACTTCAACTCATGGACGGGCCCTCCCGCGATATACTGGCCCATGACACAACATATGGACGGGCCTGTCCATGAGATGATGCCGGACTGCGCAACTCATGGACGGGCCCTCCCGCGATACGGTGCCCAATGACACAACATATGGACGGGCCTGTCCATGAGATAAGATTGGACTGCGCAACTCATGGACGGGCCCTCCCCCGATATGGTGCCCAATGACACAACACATGGACGGGCCGCGCCATGATATACTGGCCCGTGACACAACACATGGACGGGCCTGTCCATGAGATGATGCCGGACTGCACAACTCATGGACGGGCCATGCCATGATATACTGGCCCATGACACAACATATGGACGGGCCTGTCCATGAGATGAGATTGGACTGCGCAACTCATGGACGGGCCCTCCCGCGATATACTGCCCAATGACACAACACATGGACGGGCCTGTCCATGAGATGAGACTGGACACTTCAACTCATGGACGGGCCCTCCCGCGATATACTGGCCCATGACACAACATATGGACGGGCCTGTCCATGAGATGATGCCGGACTGCGCAACTCATGGACGGGCCCTCCCGCGATACGGTGCCCAATGACACAACATATGGACGGGCCTGTCCATGAGATAAGATTGGACTGCGCAACTCATGGACGGGCCCTCCCCCGATATGGTGCCCAATGACACAACACATGGACGGGCCGCGCCATGATATACTGGCCCGTGACACAACACATGGACGGGCCTGTCCATGAGATGATGCCGGACTGCACAACTCATGGACGGGCCATGCCATGATATACTGGCCCATGACACAGCATATGGACGGGCCCGTCCATGGGATGAGATTGGACTGCGCAACTCATGGACGGGCCCTCCCGCGATATACTGCCCAATGACACAACACATGGACGGGCCTGTCCATGAGATGAGACTGGACACTTCAACTCATGGACGGGCCCTCCCGCGATATACTGGCCCATGACACAACATATGGACGGGCCTGTCCATGAGATGATGCCGGACTGCGCAACTCATGGACGGGCCCTCCCGCGATACGGTGCCCAATGACACAACATATGGACGGGCCTGTCCATGAGATAAGATTGGACTGCGCAACTCATGGACGGGCCCTCCCCGATATGGTGCCCAATGACACAACACATGGACGGGCCGCGCCATGATATACTGGCCCGTGACACAACACATGGACGGGCCTGTCCATGAGATGATGCCGGACTGCGCAACTCATGGACGGGCCCTCCCGCGATACGGTGCCCAATGACACAACATATGGACGGGCCTGTCCATGAGATAAGATTGGACTGCGCAACTCATGGACGGGCCCTCCCCGATATGGTGCCCAATGACACAACACATGGACGGGCCGCGCCATGATATACTGGCCCGTGACACAACACATGGACGGGCCTGTCCATGAGATGATGCCGGACTGCGCAACTCATGGACGGGCCGCCCCATGATATACTGGCCCGTGACACAACACATGGACGGGCCTGTCCATGAGATGATGCCGGACTGCACAACTCATGGACGGGCCATGCCATGATATACTGGCCCATGACACAACATATGGACGGGCCTGTCCATGAGATGAGATTGGACTGCGCAACTCATGGACGGGCCCTCCCCGATATGGTGCCCAATGACACAACACATGGACGGGCCGCGCCATGATATACTGGCCCGTGACACAACACATGGACGGGCCTGTCCATGAGATGATGCCGGACTGCGCAACTCATGGACGGGCCGCCCCATGATATACTGGCCCGTGACACAACACATGGACGGGCCCGTCCATGAGATGAGATTGGACTGCGCAACTCATGGACGGGCCCTCCCGCGATATGGCACCCAATGACACAACTCATGGACGGGCCTGTCCATGAGATGAGATTGGACTGTGCAACTCATGGACGGGCCCTCCCGTGATATGGCACCCAATGACACAACTCATGGACGGGCCCTCCCGCGATATGGCGCCGAATGACACAACTCATGGACGGGCCGCCCCATGATATACTGGCCCGTGACAAAACACATGGACGGGCCTGTCCATGAGATGAGATTGGACGTTTCAACTCACGGACGGGCCCTCCCGCGATATACTGCCCGATGATGGGGCATAACTCACGAGGCCGCGATATAATGATGAATAGCGCAACCCATGGACGGGCCTGTCAGACAGGAACATTAGGACGCCACAACTCTTGAACAAGCCCTCCCGTGTTGAAGCAACTCATAGACAGGCTCGTACATGTCGGAAGTTAGGACAACAGAACTCTTGGACAGGCCCACCTTAGAGGTAATGCAAGGCGGACAGCAATTAATAAGTCAGTATAACCCATGACAGGCATGTCGAGCAGATGAGACAAGATAATTGCATTATTGGACGGCCTCAGCGTCGGCTTGATATGATGGAGTAAAAATCACGGATTGCCTGTCCAACATTCTCGGACCAGATAATGCAATCCTGGAAGGCTCAGCCGCGATATGTCATAGACCTACACAATTCATGGGCAAAGACCGCAATGCGGCATCATCGATCTAACGCTCGCATGTTAAGATTTGCCTCCAGCAGACCCAGACTTTCCGTGGAAACCCTATGACGGATATGGGGCTCTATAAAACGCCTACATACGATATATGTGATCAGTATGCATCTCCAAACAGGCAACAGAGGGCATGGGAAACAATCCTCAAAATCTATCCATGCATACAAGGGAGGGTAGGCTATATTAAACGCTCCACGGCATAGACGTGAATAAGTGAGAAACATGCCATATCGTGACAGGGGTATTATAGGTCTGTAAGAGTTTACCTAGCTACACTTAGCATGCTAACCAAGAGCGTATACACATCCTACACTCTATCACGCAATGGAAATGTTTGTTGTAGTTGACGTCCACTGTACGCAGATATATAACCCTGATGCCGTCAATGCGTGGGAATATTTTGCTAAAGCGCAACGTCACATCCGCGTCTTCCACAACGCTCTGTTAACTCACGCCGCCGCAACTGCATATCCCACCCACTTATCCCCAAACGAACGTCGCATCCAACCTCCTACGACAATGTCTGTCCAAAAATCGCCAGAACTCCAGAAGTCCGTCGAGCGCATCCTCCAAATTTTCGACCGATGCGTAGTTTCTACAATGAATCTTACGGAGGCGGAAAGACTGAAATGTTGGAAGGAAGCGGTGAAGGCCATCACGGGTGAACTGGTACGTGGGTACATTTCTCATCTACTGCATGTCTTACGTCCTTTGTCCGACCCACTCAGGACTCCGTGAGGCCGATCATCAATATGACGGACAGTATCCCGCACTTGCTAATCGGCGTCGACAAGTTCTTGCACTGGTCTGAAAGGATCGGTTCCCCCACGCATCCGTTCCCAGACTGGAAAAATGTGCTCTTCCCCACTGCCGACCTCATTGCAGGTCATCCATGGTTACTCGCCGTCGACCGACGGTCCAATAACGATCGCAGGGATCTGTCGCTCCACCACGGGACCTCATCATCGGCTGAACGAGGTCAAACCGGTACATCGAGTCGTAAAGGGAAGCAGAAGGAAGGAGACGGCGAGGTGCCCGTTACCGCGGACCATCCAATAATCCCGACACTGGATGATGAAGGGGAGAGTGAAGTACCCGAGGTAGACGAACTGGTGGATGACAATGACGACGAAGTGAAGCCAGCCCGTGGACGGTCGAAGAAACGGGCACGATCACAATCGACCACCCGCCGCTCAGATACACGGGGACGCTCTCGCTCACGCATGCACACGGCCGATGTAGAAGAAGAAAGGGATGATAGCATTGGTAGGTCTGGTAGGTCTACTAGGGGACGGCCCGACGCTGCAACGGGGTCAAAGTATGGCCGCGCTCAATTTTCCGCTCGAACCACCCCACCCCCGAATCCCGACTCATGCGGGACTTGTATTTCGAGGAAGGTGGTCTGCACACGCAGTGCCGATAGCGGGGCTTGTGACCCATGTAAGGCGAGGAAAATTGGATGTACGCAAGCCTCTCGTCGTCGCGCACCATCGACCACCAGGCGCTCCAAGACGGCAGCCACCACAAACACCCCCGCACGCCGAAATCCATCCCGCGCACGAAAGATCCCCCGACGAAGAGATGAGTCTCCCGGTACCGAAGGCGAGCCTGAGGATGAGCCACCTGCAACAAAAAAACGCCGCACGTCTGTTGCCATCGACGGCACTCCACGCCCGTCAGGATCTTCAGCCGCGAAGCCCAAAAATCAGCCTTTTGGTAAAGTTCACAGTATGATCTCTCCTAGCGTTTATAATGAAACACCCTCCAGCTGTCGTCATTCCTACGCCGAAGAGGACGTCAAGCTACGCGATTCCGCCTGCCCGTCGTGCGGAAGCATCAGGAAGTACACCGGTGAGGGCAGTATCAGCAGAACACCAATCCAGGCCCATGCCACCGTCCGCACCCACTCCAGAATGGTTACCTCCGACTGCCACACCTAGCGTCCCCGAACTATTAATGCGTGTAGATGCAATGACGGATAGACAAGACCTCATTTTAGCGCGCATAAACGACCTCGAACGCCGGATACTGACTTTGGACACCAGAACACCAGCCCCCACTCCTGGGCTAGCAGACGATCGAATTCGTATGCTGGAATCTGATTTTGCAGAGTTTCAGTGGACTGTGGCCACTCTTACGCGGGAGATCGAAGCATTGCGGTTGAAGGTTGAAGGTATGATATTCAGTTGGTCTTATGAGATTATCACGCTAACCTGCCTAGGTGCAATCCCACCCAATCCAGCGGCTTCGACCAGCATGCCAACTATCCCGATGGAACCGGAAGTTGCCGCGATTGAAAGGACGGAAGAGGTCACGGCCGCCTCATTTCCACCCCTGCCGCCAGACGATGTTCGGTCCCCACCTCTACATTCATCGCCATCCCCTACTGCAACGACGGTAACCGCCGCTCAAGCGATTCAGACTGCCGCCATTCCATCTCCCGACGCAGTAACAGCGGCCGACGTCGAACCGGTTGCCCAGTCAGAAGGGGAGACTGTCAACGTCACCATGGGGGATCCTGCCACTGAAATGGACGTTTGCCCGTCCATTACACAGGTGGGTGCGCAGTCAGAAGCGGGTGACGGTAACGCGGCATCGGAATCGGGTCCTGGAGATGTGGTCGCGGCTGCTGATGATCATAGGGAGGGTAATAGCGGCATGTCTCAAATTGCGGATATGGACGTTGCAGACTCATCATAACTACTACTATTCACGAGTAGTAATAATTGTCTGCTTTTAATACCATTTTTCTTTGGCATTGGGAACAGTACTTTTGAAGTGCAAGCTGATTTCTCCAACAAGTTAAATGTAGCAATCATCTAACGTGACTGCGGGCGATTCAGCGGTCATTCGCCCCGATGCGGCTGCAATAATGGTACATTCGGTCCACTATCGTCTGTGTGGCGGAAAATATTCATTAATTATAAATCGGAAGGTGACCGCGATTCATACGTTCCGCGATTCTCGAGGTCCGCGATTCATAAGGCCCGCAATTCATAATTGTCCCGGTTACTGTAATGATATCCACGTGGATACGATATATGTAATATCAAGAAAATAGTATGTGCCGCTATAATTGTTGAGCAATCCCCATGGTTCCGTGGTGGCAAGCCGCGATTCAGATATATACAGAACATTCAGCAGATACCCTCGGGAATATCAGAGTCATTAACAAAACAAACCATCATTCGAAGTCCAACCAAGCCATATAGAGTTATGGTCTGACAAGAAGCAACAGAATGTTACCATTCCTCCGTGCAAATGAAGCCGCGATTTCAATGTACTTGAGAACCCGGTTCATATGATGACGGGCGCATTTGGTCCTGACCACAAAACATTTTACTTTGTAATTGGGTTGAATTCTGTTATCAGGCGTGTGTGGAGCAAGGCCCGCGATATTTAGGCTGCATTTCGGAGGTACAATGGGATATCATGGGTTGATCATAGGATATGATAACTATTGATTCAACGGCTGAATTTCAGGACTCATGTTAAGCCACTTGGAAGCACCCTGCTCCGCCAGCCGATCATAAACCGCCTTCTGTCTTGCCGCATAACATGCGGCTCCGTGCAATCCAGCGGCTTTGAAGGAGAGACATTTTTTATTCCATTTTTTCGCACGGAATTTGAAGAAGTTCATGGTCCAATGAAATTCCGACATCAGTAGATCTTCTTCCTCTTCCCAACGATCCTTAACAGCTTTGGCCCGGAGCCAATGAATGCGGTAAACTTTGGTTCAGGACATTTTCAACGAGGGAATATCATTTTGCTAGGAACACTCTTACATTCAGTGAGCCAGTTCTTTGAACTGGTGGTTCTTGGGATATCCATACACCAGAACCAAGGTAGGTTGGAGCTGCGGTGGTCATGTGCATTTTGCGAGAATGCAGCGGTGTGAATGGCCATGTGACTCTTCTGAAGCTGCTGAAAACGCGTGAGAGTGTCGGTGTCAGCCCCAAGTGCAATCATCGCCTCCCGACATCGCTTGTATATCGCGGCTTGTTGTCTGACGGAAATGTCAATTGAATTTACCATTTGCCATGCACGTGTCCTCATGGAATAACTTGTCGCCTTCCGAACGACTCCTCTGAATGCCACCGCCTTGTCCGCCAAAGCAATCCGCAATCCATGGAGCGCATCATTAGCCTGGCCTATCCGCAGCTTTAATTCCATTTCAACCAGCTCATCAGCCCCAGCAGCGCGACATCTTTCTATGCCAAAGTTGGACGGAAGAGGTAGGGGTGCTATTTTTGTCATCTTCAGTGGGACCGCGTCAGCAGCTTCATCCATGCTTCCCTCGCTATCCTCCTCCCCAGACACTACGTCATCCACAGCAGACATGTGATGCGCGACATCAGTCATTCCAGCACTGTAATCATCTGCGTCAGTTCCCTGGTGCAGGGGAGCCAGATATATTTGGCCATCCGCGATAAATCTTGATCGATCCACCGCCAGTCGATCTGATCGCCGTGCCATCGCCAACCGCTTCGTCTCGGAGGGGTATTTGCTACTGTCCTTTCGGGTAATGGCAAGTGTAATCTCTGATTCCTCAATTCCGAGGCCGCGCGTTATCCAACTCGCGGCTCCCTGCCTGGTTCCTCGTTGGCTTGGCGCCTCCAGTAATTCCAACTCGACCGCGCGTACGGTAGGTGCTTGAGTGCGTGTTAATATATACTCCCTGTATAATATAGCTGACTCCATCACCTTTTTTCAATTGAATTTCGAAAATATCCATCACGGACACATCACGAACGCGTCCACCAAGGGCGGATTCCTCTTGAATACTCCACGCTTGGCGATTTTCAGAAGATACGGCCTCATCCAATTTGGTGAAAGCGTCTCTAGCCATTGCAACTGAAGCCCGTGCAGCCTTCAGCTTCCGTGATAAGCTATCCACTGCTTGGTAGTCAGCGATTTTGATGTAGGCAATTGTCAGGGTGTATTACCAATACGAATCATCTTCATAAAATTTGAGTCATTCATCTGGAAATCTAGTAACTCTTGGCGGTGCGGGGAACTCATGCCGCGAGTCGATGCGGAAACAATGTTGAGAATGGACCACAAGGTCTCGATGATCTCACCATCAACCCACCCTGATCCCCGAAGAAATAATGGTGCATATCGTGCATAGCATTCCTGTTTATGGCCATGCACATGCCATATACCAATTCCCGGCACAATTTGCAAAGAGGACGGAATGTGAAGAAACGGGCTGTTGTCGACCCGCTTGCGGAGGTTCTTCATGTATGAACAGTTGATGTCATAGAAACAAAGCACATTTTTGATACCAGTCATGTTGTAACCCAATGCATTTGACAGGGAATAGTCCATGTTCAACTGCCTACATCCGCATCAGTTATCGTTCTCCGCGATTAGCTCACCGTCACCTTTCTCCTTTCTGGAAGTCCACCACAGAATGTGGGTAGAAGCACCCATGCCGTGCACAGGCAGTAGCACCTATTCCAGTGGCGGATAACTTTCCGCGACTGACGTTGGCTTGGCTGATCGCCCTATGATTGTGGCAGGCTGATTTCTGTCCTGCACGTAAGATATGACGGGCTGCTGGGAAAGGATGTCACATACCTCCGTGATATGCGGAGTTGCTTGCAGATACTCTTGATAGGGCGGATGTGCCACCATAAACCCTCGTCCATCCATCAGCCAAACCTGATCATCGGGCCGCTTCTCGTGCATATGTTCCGCTTTGAAATTTCCATCCATTACAACTGTTCGCGTATACTTCCAGCTGATGACTGTTAGCAGGGAGTGGGTTACATTTATCCAGACACTAACTCATCCAAATCAACATCAGGATCGACATTTATACCGGGCTGTGGGCAGGCCGCGCAAAATAATGCCAAATCTCCCGGTGATGACCTTTCCGTCTCATCTTGAAAGGCGTTCCACTTGAGCAACTTCAGCACCCGCCATTGCCGGGCCAATCGCAGGAGTTCTCGGTATCTATTCTAATCATATACATGGTCTGGCTTACATATCGCGGTATCGGCAGCTTTTGGGGAGCTGACTTACCGGAACCAAATGCGGAAACACATTGGATGTCACTCGACGCAGTTTGCTATAGTAATTCATGCCGGATGTTCCGCATTCCAGGTTTTCCCGCAAGAAATCGTCCAAGACCGCGAATGTGAATGCGGTGCTGGGTTTTTCGAAGGTCGATGCGCATAACTTTGCTTGGAATAACTGCCTGTGATAGGAATCTGCATCTAGACACTGGCAGGGTTGCACCCGAACAAAATGTACGCCCGTGACATCGATGATGGTGAGATATTTCGAATTCGCGGGTGGCCGAAGGTGAAGCGGAACTTCGTCGATGTCTTCCCACTCTTCCTCAACCATGCCCATGCCTCCTGCTCGAGTATCCATTTTGTACCGCTGTCCTTCTGATGGTCCATGCTCCGGACCGGGACTTGCAGATGGACATGGTGCCCCGTTGTGGCCAAGATATAGTTGAAATCCGGTCTGTCAATTGTGAGCAGGTAGAGACCTCTATGGAGATAACCTTACTCACCATGTGGAGGGCTGAGTCCTCGAAGAATTCTCCCGTCCATTGTTGGATCCTATGGAACGGATGTGCTTCATGCAATATTCGGCAGCAATCCGTGCAAAAAAGAGGCTGATGCATGCAATCCGTGCATCTGTACACGCCATCCTTTCCACATTTCGTGCAATTCCGTGGTGAAGGGGCAGCTTCCATCTCCAGCAAGATTCGCAGCAAGTCCTCCTTGTGACGAAGCCACTCGCGGATATAATCGTTCTGCGACTGCGATGCAGTTGGAATATGTATATCCCCTCTGTGAGTTGCAACTTACCATTGTACGTGGTAATCTGATAGGATCTATGGGAGGCTGGGCCATGTCAGCCACATTTGTCTCATCGTCAACACTCCAGAAATGTTGCTTAGATGGTGATCTGGAATGCTTTGATGGAGTGGACAAGGGGGACGAGCGCATAGGACTGGTCACATTTGATTGCTTGATGGCAACTTCTACAAGTCTGGATCTATTTCGGCCGCTGTCTTTCCGGGTCCTTACTTCGAGTTGCTTGACGCGAAGACCTGGGGTGGGTCCGATCATCGTCATACCCTTTCGAAGGTTTCTTCTGGCCATTGTGATAGACGTAGTGACCGTCTGTAGTTAACTCCACTACAGGTTATCGTTCAAGGGAACGAGTTGCGCACATCAGGGGCATCAATATGATTCCGACACTTGACGGACAGCTAGTTACAAACTGCCAAATAAGGACTAGCTATATCATGGGAGAGCCATATCCGGCGTCCGGATCTGATCAGGAAACCTTATCTAGCAGAAATCAGCATTGTAAAACCCAATCAGGCCATGGAAGATCACATCGGGCACCTGTTTTGAGCAGCGTTCCGCTTGCCGAACTACAAACCGAATTACTTAAAGAAATCAAGCCAAAAACCCGTCATCTTTTTTCCACTTGTTGTTCACCGCAAGAAAAGCCCATGGAGTCTAACTGTGAAAATGATCCTGGTTTTGCTACTGACAATGATGATGGAGGTATGGGGGATATGGGGGATGAAACGGAAGGGGAGTTCGTCCCAGGTTTTGATGGGGATGAGGACACATTCGAAGTCGTAGAGTTGGAGATACTGGCACGACGGAGGAGGGAGTGGACTCAAGCAAGGAAGAAAGAAAAACCGGCTGTCCTGGGGGAAATATGCAGAGAGCTTGGTAAATTGGATAAGTACCGAGATCTGGGGCCGGCGGAATGGCACCAAAAGCGGGAGGTTTGCCTTCTCATCCTCAGCATATGTCCTACCGCTCAGCTGTCCCTTCCAGGAAATAACCACATGGCTTAGGAAGCCGCTCAGAACGCGGAAGCCCCGGGTTACGGTTCGATCCGGATATAAGTACTCTGTCCGCGCGGTCATCCGCGAATTATACCATGACCAAATCCAGCAAAAACATGCGCTTATGAAGCAGGAGGATGGGAGTAAAGCCGATACGAAGCGGATTGATCTCTACCAACGAGCGTTGACCGCCTTCATGCAGGACGACCTTACAGAAGAGCAGTTGCAAGCGGCCCGCGATATAGCGGACAAATGGAATGGAGCCGAAGGCCCAACTCCAGATGTTCAAGCGCGGTAATGTCCATTTTCATCTAATAGCAAATGCTTGTACTCATGTAAGGGGACAGAAATGCAGTTCGGTATGGACCACAGTATATCCGCAATTTCGCAGAGGAGATGTGGAGGTACTGCGGAATGAGAATGGTGTTTATGACGGGATGGAAGGATGAAAAAGGGGTTGTCCAAGCATGCTGGTGAGTACGAGGTGCTTTCAAACTGCATGGAACTCTCATGCTGGTAAAGTATGGACTACAACAGCCAAATCGGTGGGGGAACTGCATTTGACGATATCTACACTCTGAATCCATCTTGGAGGGAGTACCTTGGGAAGTCTTTTGAGGATGCAGACCTAGCAGAAGAAGAGGAGATGACGACGAAAGGAAAACAGACTCTAAGGACGAAGAAATGCGATCCCGTCAAGTTAGTGACCAATGAGCAGGGTGAGATCTGGATCGGGGAAGTAAAGGGATGTAGCCGCGACCAGTTGCATCAAATGATTCGCGGATTCCTTACCGCACATTACCGTAAGTGGGGATATATCAGGTTTCCATTCCAGATTGTTGAACTCCATCCATTAGGAAAGGCGTGCGGAAGGCCATCCGCGAGTGTGCCCTTCAAGAAATTGGGACAATACCAGCAAGACATGATTGCAGCGCGTCATCTCCCCCCGAACTTTACATTCACTGTGGATCCCAGTCACCTTCATTCCGCTACTGCAACTGAATTACTGAATTTCTGGCGGGAACGGCAGGTAACACATCCCCACGACGTCTTTGCCTTCCAGAAGCGGCTGGATCAATCCGGAAATTTGCAGCCTCCCGTGGATCATAATACCCTGCCACTCGTGATTGCCAGAAATAGGAAGAAGCGAACGCGGCAATCCACATCGGATGACAGTGATACCGAAGTGGAGCAGGCGACAACGGGTGACAAGGCATCCCATTCAAGGGCTACAACCCAAATTGCCCGCAAAAAACCTGGCCCAGGGAAACGACGCCGTATTCCAACGACGGATGATGAAATGGATCCAGATCATAGGCTCAGTGACGACGATCAATCGCAAGATCTGGATACCCGCGCAAATGACTCCCGCGGAAATGACTCCCGCGGAACTTCAACCCGCCCATACATACCCCGCGCGAAGTCAAGTAGCCATGGCCGTGGCAAAGGAGTCCCTATAAAAGAAAAGCATCGCACTCCTTATGTTGCTGATGAAGATGAGGGCAATACATCCAGTGATCAGGGAGATGAGGATGACTGTCACAACCGCGAGTTACCTGCAGTTTCGAAGCCTTCCGCCTCAAAACAACCCATGGCCCATCAGCACGGTACTTATTTCATAGCTATTGAGCTTCGTTTACTGACCAACTTCTGGTAAAAGGGGAGCGGTACACCACTCAACTCTGCGATGCGTCTGACGGGTCGGATAACGGAGATTTTGACAGTGTGCCATTTACAGATGAGCGGGTAGATGTCCCACAATCATCCGGCCGAAGGGGTTCGCGTTCAGCGCTTAAACCCGCAATCAAGAGTCAGAACCAGCGCCCAGGTATAATCAGCATGGACGGGTGGCATGCGCGCTGATAATCTCTTCCAGATGGAAAGCAAGGCGAATTAAGGAAGTCAGGTCGGACTCCAAAATCTCCCGCACGCCCTGATGCCAATGTGCCATCTCCAACACACAAGCCCTCGCGGAAGAAGGGCGTTGTCAAGCCACGGGTAGTAAAGAAACGCAAATAATGAAGTTTATAGTAGTGTTCCCCAGTTGTAGCCAGTACCAGAATAATCAGAATCACGGGTATTGAGCTTGATGGCATAACTTGTGAAGCGGATGTGGAGTCCAAAAGCATAATTGAATCCGCGCATGTTCCGTTCAATGACCAGAATGATCATCCACTCAGTAATAATAGCTGTCCTTCGATATATATTACATTTTATTCCCATTTTTGTGCGCTCATGTTCCATGCTGTTATCGCGGGCATGCAGTGTTTGATACTGTTATCGCGGGTGTGCAGATGAAAAGCAGTTGCGGCCGCGAATTGTTCACAAAAACATCAATCTGTTGCAAGATACGTACTACCTATACTATCAGCACATGGACGTCATCCTCGCCATTCTATCTCCACCATCTCGCTAAAAGCCATGCCTCGAGGCATACATATGCCGTGCCGTACACTACTTTTTACTACTTTTTCTCACGGTCGATCTTTCACAGTAACTCACCCATCGCCACTAAATGTCGCACCCACCGCAGCGCAGAGTTCGGTTCTATACGCAAGGTTGGGAACACCCACATTGATACTGCTAAATTCCCTTACTGTTTCACAGTTGATGTCTTGCCGATAGAAAATCGGGACGAATCAGGGGCCTCCTCGGGTGCAATTCCATCTTCAAGTCCTCATACCCGTGCAACTGTTCGTGAGAACAAAAGCATGGAAGCGCTACAAGCATATGGGGAGGACTCACCTTCTCCGCCATCTGAGCCGGTTACAGTTGGAGACCAATATGCCCGATTGCCAGGTGATAAGGTGCCCTCTCCGCCGGTGGAACCAAACCAGGAGCCCCAGGCCGATCTTTTTGAGCGGATGAAGGTCGCGGAAGTACCCGAGCCACCCACATCCCATGGTAAGCGTTCATTTAATTGCGGTCAGATACGCAGGCCGACGTGGAGGCAGAACCATATTGTGACCCATCCGAGCGAATGACACCCGCCTTAATACGAAGGTCGCCCACCCCGGCCGGTAAGCATGCCCGTAAGAAACATATGACGCATATTTGATCACCCGGACCAGCATCACAACCAGATCTATTCGAAAGAATGAGGAACGCCACAGTTCCACCAGCCCCCTCTCCATATAACGATGTAGCTGGGCCGAATGAAGATATCGCGGGTCCATCACCTGGACCGGCCTCCCAATCGGATCTATTCGAACGCATGAGGAACGCCACAGTTCCACCAGCACCCCGTGAGCAGAATGAGGATTCCGGCTCCCCATCCCCTCCACCAGCCTCCCAATCGGATCTATTCGAACGAATGAGGAAGGCCACAGTGCCACCAGCACCCTCCCCGTATATGGATGTATCCGATCAGAATGACGATACCGCATCTCGATCACCTGGGCCAGCCTCCCAATCAGATCTATACGAGCGAATGAGGAACGCCACTGTTCCTCCAGCACCCTGCCCTGACAGTAAGTACATCGTCAATTAAGGCTAAGTACAATTTGTCGTTTATACGCGGATGCATCAGTTGAGGATGAAGATAACGTTGAATCGGATCTGTTTAGAAGGCTCCGGGCTGCGAGGATCCCCCCACCACCAGACGTCCACGCTGTGGATATATCTGAGCAGATGGAAGATGTGAGGGCGTCATCCCCCGCACCCGCTTCGGGTTCAGAACTATTTGAGCGGATGAGAATGGCGGTAGTTCCACCAGCACCCATCGATCCTGGTGAGTGTAACATTACTGAAAGGTCATTCCTACTCAAGGTTCCGCAAAATCACAAGGGCAAGAAGAACGTCATGCGGACTATGGCCGCCAGATTGACTTCGGAGATCCTCAAAGGGGACACATACGGCAGTCTCTGGCCGACTTTTCTACATGTAAGCATCCAGCATTGATCTGTGTAACAGTATTCACATAATCATACCTTAGGGAACGTACCTAATTTGGACGAAGTGGCGGATATGGAGCGGACCGGATTGGCCTCCCGCGGATGCTCAGACGATGGTAAGTACCCTACGGTCAGGTGAAGAATCGCTAATAATCCTGGTAGTTTTACGGGTATTGGCCATGTTCAAATCGCGCCATGCAAACGATACCGCGCCATCGAGGTTCCCGCGAAATGAACAACTCGATCGGCCGATCTTACAGGCAATGAAGCGGATTGCGAGTGAAATTCGGGAAGGTGCAAATCTTCGCATGCTGCGACTCAAGGAATGCGAGTATACCCTCGAAATTATTGACATGCTAGAGGTAATCCGTCACCCGCACACGGCATATAATTTGCAGCCGTATTCGCGCGGTCCCGACCATCCTTCTCGGCAAGCACTCATAGAGATGGCGATTGTGTACATGGGATGTCGGATCGAGTGTGCCGCGATTCATCTACTAGACCGTGAGGACGTATCCGAATGGCCAGCGGAATGGTTCTCCAATATATCGTCGGACTTGGTATGTAATTCATTTAAATCTAAATCAGTCTAGATACTAATTTACAATGGTGAGCACAGAGAGAACTCGACCATCTGGTATTGATATCTGTGTGCAGGCGGAGTCCGTTTCCCCCACTCCCGGCATGTTACCATGCATACTTAAGATGGAAAGACGTCGAGGATGAATTTCAAAATGAACTGCGCCGTATCCCCAAGGAATCATTCCAACTACTCGACAACTTAGGTTCCTTCATCCCAAATTGGACCCCGCGGTTTCCTGATAAATATGGCGGATTTGCATTTCCCTGGTGGCTACATGGCGCGTCAAGATACTCTGTTGACTTCGAGGAATTGAGAGGGGCGAAGGTTTTCCAAACGGCCGCGGAATATTTCCAGGTAATATGGCTTAGACTTCTTGAGTATAATTCATTGACAACTTTGCAGCATGAATGGCCGCTGAATGAGCCATCATTTAGCGACCGCCTCGATAGCTTGCTGGAAGATCGAGTCGCACAATATATGACCAACTTGGTCTATATTTCAAATATCATAGAGCGGATTGACGGAGAGATGAACCACCTATTCTCGCGGTGTGAGTCGA